>OU343225.1:225714280-226365340 GCA_910596185.1 Chrysanthemum makinoi | reverse complement strand
ATGTTAAGTGTATTTAGTTAAGTAACAACGAGGAGGACGGACGGGTCTTTACCCACTGTATGCCTGATCCACAGCCCGTAGGTGGCGTTGTTGTAAGAAACTATAAATACCCTCTACCTCCCAAGTAGAAGATTGGAGCTTCAATACCATTTTTCTTTGTTTCACATAGTTCCCAACTCTCGTCCCTTTCTCTCTCTAGAACTTTCTCTCTCTAAACATATTAAACGCCCCATAGTGATTATGGTTTAGTGTGTTTGTGAAATCCTATATCTTACAAATGGTATCAAGAGCCATGGTTTGATCATTCATCTTTCATGCTCTTTGTTTTGGTGGATTTCATAAGGTTTTTAGGGTATTAAGTGTTTAGGAGAGTTGAATATTTGGCACAAATTCTAGTGTTAAGTTTGAATTTTGCTTGTACTTTGTGTTTAGGATCATATATGTGTTATGTTTTGAATTGAAGGCTTAAATCATTGTGGTTGGTTGTTTTGAGTGATAAGTGGTATTTGTGAACTTTTACTATGCGAGTTGAGTCTCGGACTTGAGTTTCTTCGAAGCGAGTTGCTTTGTTACTCGATGCGAGTTGATATATGCGACTTGGCTATTTAGCGAGTTAAGCTTTTAAGCGACTTGGTGGTAAAGCGAGTTGTGTTTGTTTGCGACTTGCTATTAAGCGAGTTGATTCTTAAAGCGACTTGTTTCATTAAGCGAGTTGATTGTGTTGCGAGTTGATACTAAAGCGAGTTGGCTATTTAGCGACTTGTTTCATTAAGCGAGTTGATTGTGCTGCGAGTTGATACTAATGCGACTTGGCTATTTAGCGAGTTGATTCCTTAAGGAACTTGTTTCTTTAAGCGAGTTGGTGTTGATTGTAATAGCGAGTGAGTGTTAGCTATTGTCTATTGAGACTTGTTACTTCTTCGTGAACATTCTTATGGTGTTCTTTGGTTTAGTAAAATCCCGTGAAAGAATCAATTTCCCGGTTTAATCAAAGATAGTAAAATCCCGTAGAACTTGTAATCATGGCAAACATCGTTCCTACTATTGTTTCTTCCGTAGTTGAGGACGTTCAAGCAGCAGGGTCAGATACACGTCCACCTATGCTTGACAGAACTGATTATGACTCATGGGCACAACGAATCCGATTGTACTGTTTGGGAAAAGAAAACGGAGTCAACATTCTCAAGTCAATCGATGAAGGACCTTATCAGATTGAGACTACTAGAGACTTAATTGATACAGCTGCAGATGGAACAATGATCTATGGAATGGACAGACCAAAGATGTATGATGAGCTCAGTGATAAGGAGAAAAAGAGATTCGATGCAGATATCAGGGCTTCTAACATTATACTTCAAGGTCTTCCAAAAGATATCTACAAGCTTATTAATCATAACACTGAAGCAAAGGCTGTATGGGATAACGTCAAGATGCTCCTCTCAGGTTCTGAATTAACTATTGAAGACAGAGAATCACAACTGTATGATGAGTTTGAGCACTTCAAAATGAAACCAGATGAGAGTGTCTATGAATATTACGTGAGATTCCACAAGCTTGTTAATGACATGAGGAACATCAGAATGACTATGCCAAACATTCAGCTGAACTCAAAGTTTGTGAACAACATGAATCTCGAATGGCACAAGTTTTCACCGTGTGAAGCTAACCAAAGGAATGAAGAATACAAACTATGAGCAACTCTATGCCTTCCTTCTTCAGAATGAGAGACATGCTATGTTTGAGAAAAGGATTCTGGAGCAGTTCAAAACCAACCAAGGAGAGACAAGCTCATCAAATGATTCAACTGCCTTCTACTCAAACATTGGAATTACCACCAAAGCATCTCAAGTTGTACCTATGGGTAATGGTAATCACAAACTCATTCCTGATCCAATGTTCAAACAAGCTGATGCTGATGCAGCCGTGGGAAACTTCATTAATCAACTGGCTCTCATGATTAGTCAAAACATGAACTCTCTCCCATACACCAACAACAACCTCAGAACAGCATCCAATCCACACAATCAAGCCACTGTCAGAGATGGGAAGGTTATGGTGCAGCCAGTTCAAGAAAGGCAGTATGAACAAGGAAGAGGTGGAGTCAGTAGAGGATATGTGGGAAATCTGAATAGGGGAAGGATTGGAAATCAAGGACAAGCAAAGCCAATCAAATGCTACAACTGTGGAGGTGAGGGACATATTGCAAGGAACTGCACATCGCCAAAACGCCCTTAGAATGCAGAGTACTTCAGGGATAAGATGTTGCTTGTGCAAGCTCAGGATAATGGTGCAGCTTTGAATGAAGAGGAGTTGTTGTTTCTTGCTGAGGGAAATGCTAAGACATATGATGAAGATGTGGATGAGCAGCCAATTCAGGAGATAGATCATAATCATCAGAATGCCTTTCAAGTTGCAGACTGTGATGCATACGACTCTGACGTCGATGATGAACCTACTGCACAAACATTTTTCATGGCTAGCATTTCTCCAATGGTCTCTCCAAAAGTCCCCTCACCACATCAAGCTAGTCCATCCAAAGAATCAATCATCTCAGAGGTATTAAAACTATACGATGATGTTGATGAGCAAAAGATACATGACAAAGTACAATCAACTGAAACCTTTGAGTCAGATATTGAAAATATGGGTAATATCAATGTTGTCCCATATGATCCATATGTGAAACAAAGTGAAAGTGAGACTGTACCAAGTGATGCATCGTCTGCAGTCAATGATGACTATTTTTGATGAATACACTGCTTGTGCCCATAATGATTCTGTTATCTCTGAACTTAATGCCTATAAAGAACGAGTTGCTATTTATGAACAGTGTGCTAAGTTTGAGTTAACCACCCGTGAGCAGGAATGGATGACCAAATGCGTACAACTATTAGAAAAAGCAAGTTTAGAGAAGAAGTATTAAAACAAGTGTTAAACTCCTTACAAGAAAAGCTTTCTAAAACTGCTAAGCAAAAACAAGAACTTCAAGAAAATGTTAAAAGCTTAAGCAAGACTCAGTGCTAAGGATTAAAACTTTTGAATGATTTTTTCCTCTAAAAACCTTGAAAAACAAGCTTGAAAATAAGTTGTACGTACAAGGAACCCCCATTCAGACTGCTCCCTTAATCACTAAGCACAGAGTTTTGAGTGATAGGCTAGTACTCCCCTTGTTGAGGAACCAAATCCCGGGTGTGGTAAAAAGGCTAGAGCTTCCCATAATGTAATCTATGATAGTAATGAGATTCTTAAACCTAGACAGAAACTTAGTTACGTTGAGTGCAATGAGGAAGATAGAAAATTAGATGATGCATCTAGGGAGAAAATGAATAAGAAGCTGGCTGCGAATAACATAACGATTAAACCCCATGATTACAAGAAGGAAAAATGGATTTCCTTGAACAAGTTTAGGCCAAACGTTGTTACACCCGAACAAGTGTTCTGGAAAAAGGATTTAGATAAGCAAAAACTGAAAATCTTGTTGAAAACAAACCCTCCCCTTAGGAAAATGCCTGCCCGCTGTGTATCCTCCAATACACCAATGCATTTAGTTCCTAGACTATTGCCCTAAGAGCAAGACCTTAATAGTCAATATGTTTTTTCAACTATTGTCGATTTGAGAAAACTTGTAAGAAAAGGATCACCCCCTGGGATAATGAAGGGGAAAGGGGTTTTGAGCAAACAAAAGAATGCTATTTAACTGAGGTCATGCCTTTCTTTAAACAATTAAAAGATCAATTTGAGAGTCTTAAAAAGGAGATGGACCAGATATTAAAGGATTTGATGCACTGATTGTTGAGGTAGTGCTATGAGCGAGCATTAAAATATAATGAGATTGAGAGGAAGAACTTGCCTACCATTAAATGAGACTCTTATTTCTGAATGATTACTCAGATGTGTTTTTTACATGCTACGAATTGTTCCATTAATGCTTCTCAATTTCATGAATCTATTGTTGCTCTGAAAGTTTCCAATGATCGTGTCATTGAGCTTGAAAAAACTAACTCTAAACTGCATGATAAAGTTGAACAGGGTGATCATGATAACCTGGTAAAACAGTTTTCTAAATTGGAAGTTGAGCATCTTGCTTTGCAATTAAAAATCAACATCTGAAAGAAAATGTTAAAACCTCAAACATCACGACATCCTTGATGTTGAATTGATGCAGTTTTTGTAATCAGCAAACGTGATGAACAGATTCGAGCTCATTGTAACACGATCAGAAGTTGAAACCCAAAATCTCTCAATTAAGGGGAAAAGAACAATATGACTGGATCCAAATGCCTCTCCTTTAGATTCTCAGTATTCTCAAACTTTTCATCTTCAAAACTTAGTTAATGCCTTACAAAGGAAAACGAGAGTTTTCTAGAAGAAAATGAAAAAGTTAAACGACACTTTAAAGTTATATGATTAATGAAATCCACTCGTGACCAAAACAACGAAAAAATAACGTCTTTACAAAAGGAAATTGAGAATCTGAGGAGTCAGGAATATGGGAAACTGCCACTTGTTTTTAATAAGAATGGTGCATCAAAGTCATCCGCTGACTGCAAATATACTGTGACGTTAAATACATCCTCCTCATCTTAGGAAATAAGAACCTGTGTTTAAACTACTGTGCTCAACTTAAGGATAGCCTAGAATGTCTCCGTGAGATTGTGGAAGAGGACTTCATTAACAAACCACTTGATAGAGAAATTAGGTTTGCTTGCATTCAGGCCAAACGATCTCAAGAGCTACTAGAATGTTTAATTGCAACATGTCCCAAATCCTTAGGTGTGAAAGGGAAAGCTGTGATGCCATGTTCTATGCCTAGTGTCATGCATTAAATCATTCTATGGAGTTTTTAGAAGTTGAACACTAATGTGCCTCAAGTAGCTCAGATCCCTGCACGCTAGTTCAGGAATGCAAAAGTAGATCAACAAACTAATGTTCCCATAATTCCCTCTACAGGAGTAATCAGTGACATTAAAGCGAGCAGGTCAAAGTCTCAGGACAATACAAGGAATGATAGGACCTCGCAAGCTAAGAATGTGCATTGGAAGAGAGTAGAAGAACAACCTAGGAACTTTAAGTTTGAGTTGAATAAAACGAATCGTGTTGATTCTAGTATTAGCATTAGGCGTACTGTAATTAATTCGAATTCTGATACTATCTGCAAACCATGTAATGATGTCTGCTTGAATTCTGTTGCTAATCATGAATGTGATGTGAAATGTTTGTCTAATGTGTCAAATGCCCAGTTAAAATCGTTAATGCTAAAAATCATGCTAAGAAGGCTAGAAGGCAAAAACGAAAGAAAGTTAGAAAACAGTGGAAACCCACAGGAAGAACATTTAGTAAGATAGGTTATCAATGGATACCTTTTGGCCATAAGGTTAATCAGTTCTGCCCTCAATCTGATAAGACAATGCCCTCTAGAAATGGATGCCTACTGGTAGAACTATTCCTTTAAGAAGTGAACATACTTTGAATAGGTCAAATACAGACACCAGCACTGCATCTATTCCTAATGATTCCATTGCTTCTATTTCTGATATGGGTGTTTTTATTTCTGATGTGGGTGTTCCAATCACTGTTACTAACCAAGTGGAACCCATTCTTGCATGGGGATCCCAATTATCCAGTTATCCATTCTTGTCTGTGTTCAACTGCAGATCGATCAAATCGTTCTGTGGTACCTGGAATCATGTTGTTCCAAGCATATGACTGGAGACCGGTCGCGGCTCATGAACTTCGTGAGTAAATTCATCGGAACTGTTAGATTCGGGAATGATCATTTTGGTGCTATTATGGGTTATCGTGATTATGTAGTTGACAAAAGTGTAATCTCGAGGGTATATTATGTGGAAGGTCTTGGTCATAATCTATTCTCTGTTGGTCAATTCTGTGATTCCGATCTAGAAGTGGCCTTTAGAAAACATACTTGCTTCGTTAGAGAACTTGATGGTGTAGAATTATTAAGAGGTACTCGTGGTTCTAACCTATACACCATCTCTATCGAAGACATGATGAAGTCTTCTCCAATCTGCTTGCTCTCAAAGGCTTCAAAAACAAAGTCATGGTTATGGCATCGTCGTCTCAATCATTTGAACTTCGGCACCATTAATAACCTTTCCAGAAAGGATTGTCAGAGGTTACCCAGATTAAAGTATGAAAAATATCATCTTTGTTCAGCTTGCCAATTGGGTAAAAGCACGAAATATGCCCACAAACCAAACCCACAAACTCAGTAATGGAAGTTCTTCATACCCTTCATATGGATCTGTGCGGACCAATGGGAGTGCAAACCATAAATGGGAAGAAATACATTCTAGTAGTTGTTGATGACTACTCTCGATTACTTGGGTAAAGTTTTTGAGGACAAAGGATGAAACTCCAGATGTCATCATCAAACTAATCAAACAGCTTAGTTCGACCAACAATACAGTCGAATTGTTCGAAAAGACAATGGCACAGAGTTTGTTAACAAAGACTTAATTCAGTTTATGAAAGTGTTGGAATCAGTCATCAAAGAAGTGTTCCACGGACTCCTCAACAGAACGGTGTAGTTGAAAGACGAAATCGAACACTTGTGGAAGCCGCAAGAACAATGCTAATTTATTCAAAGGTTCCAATGTTTCTATGGGCTGAAGCCATTGCCACTGCTTGCTATACCCAAAATCGTTCCCTTATTCGTACCTCTCATGGAAAAACTCCATATGAACTTTTCATAACGAAAACTGATCTTCTATCTTCGTGTGTTTGGTGCTTTGTGCTATCCAACGAATGACGGTCAAGACCTAGGTAAATTAAGAGCAAACGCAGATATTGGAATTTTTGTTGGTTATGCACCAAACAAGAAGGGTTACCGAATCTACAATAAGAGAACTCGAAATATCATGGAAACAATTCACGTTACGTTTGATGAGCTGACCGGTCAAATGGCTCCTGAACAATCCAGTTCTGGACCCGCACTACAAAATAGTCCCATTGGTTCATCCCTTGTACCAATTCCTCTCCAGAACTCCATATGTACCTCCAATTAAAGATGATTTAAAGAAATTGTTTGATCCAATGTTCGATGAACACTATGAACCAAATGTTGATGAAATGTCAAATCCATCAACAGAGGCTGCTCCTATCCCTGTGAATGAAGTCAACCCTTCAGTCTCAATATCATTAAGTCAAGAAGCGCCTGATGCTGATCACTCTGTCTCATCAACAAATCATCAATCATCGAATGTACATCATGAACTGTTTATGGATCAATGATGAAGTCAATCCCTTTCTACTCCTGAAGATTTCCATTTGAAAACATATTTGCTCCTGAATCTTCATCAGAGCCATCTTCTTCAGGAGACATCGACTCTGCTACTTCAGTCCCTCAACAACAGCCACATGAACACCTCAGAAAATGGACTCATGATCATCCATTGGACAATATCATTGGAAATCCCTCTCATCCAGTATCCACACGGAAACAACTTGCAACCGACGCCTTATGGTGCTTCTTCAACTCCGTACTCTCTAAGATCGAACCAAAGATGTTAAAACCGCCATGAATGAAGACAGCTGGTTCAATGCCATGCAAGAAGAAATTCAGAGTTGATCGACTTGATGTATGGGAATTAGTTACTGCTCCAGATTGTGCTATGATCATTGCTCTAAAATGGATCTTCAAAGTGAAACTTGATGAGCATGGTGATGTACTAAAGAACAAGGCTCGATTGATGGCTAAAGGATACGACAGAGGAGGGTATGACTTTGAAGAATCTTTTACTCCTGTTGCTCGTATCGAGGCAATCAGAATCTTCTTGGCTAATGCCGCAAGTAAGAACATGGTAGTCTATCAGATGGATGTAAAGACGGCGTTTCTTAATGGAGATCTTAAAGAAGTCGTCTACGTCAGCCAACCTGAAGGCTTTGTGAATCCAGAGCATCCTACTCACGTTTATCGTTTGAAGAAGGCTATTTACGATTTAAAGCAAGCTCCAAGGGCATGGTATGATACGCTATCAAAGTTTCTTCTATCTACTGGATTCAGCAAAGGAGCAGTTGATACATTGTTGTTCCCAGGAAGTCAGGCAAACATTTAATTCACGCTCAAATTTATGTTGATGATATCATCTTTGCCTCGACTGCCCCAATGAGTGGACCGTTTTCAAATGAAATGGGTTCCAAATTTCAAATGTCAATGATGGGACAAATGTCATTTTCTTGGAATTACAAATTTCACAAAGTCCCGGAGGCATTTTTATAAATCAATCTAAATATGCAAATGAGATTTTAAAGAAATTTGGATTTGATTCTAGTGACCCTGTTGACACTCCCATGATTGAACGTACTAAACTAGATGAGGACCACTCAGGGATCATGATAGACCAAACGAAATATCGTAGTATGATTGGATCCCTGATGTACCTCACAGCTAGTAGACCAGACATTCTGTTCGCTGTTTGCATGTGTGCTAGATACCAGGCTAAGCCTACTAAAAAGCACCTTGAAGCGGGTTAAAGGGTCTTTCGGTATCTCCAAGGAACCATCAATATGGGACTATGGTACCCGAAGGACACCGGTATGTCACTAACAGCCTATGCAGATGTTGATCATGCAGGATGTCAGGATACTCGTCGAAGTACGTCTGGAGGTGCTCAGGTTTTGAGTGATAAGCTTGTGAGCTGGTCTTCAAAGAAGCAAATGAGTACTTCTATTTCCTCTACAGAGGCTGAATACATAGCCATGTCATCTTGTTGTGCACAAATCCTATGGATGAGATCCCAATTATCTGACTATGGCTTTGAATTCAACAAAATCCCTCTGTACTGTGATAATAAAAGTGCTATTGCTCTCTCATGCACCAACGTACAACACTCAAGAGCAAAACACATCGACATTCGACATCATTTCATCAGGGAGCAAGTTGAAAACGGTATGGTGGAACTTTACTTTGTGAGGACTGAATACCAATTAGCAGACATCTTCACCAAAGCTCTTCCTAGAGAACGTTTTGAGTTTATCCTTCCACGACTTGGTCTTAAGAGCCTTCAACCAGAAACTCTCAAACGTCTTCAGGAGGAAGACGAGGAGTAAGTCTTTCTTCATATCTTTGTATATATTTATTCAAAAAACAAATACCAAATTATTAAAAACCTTCAAAAAGCAAATAGAAAAATAGAAACTTTCAAAAATCCATAAAAATGTGAAAATCTTGAAAAATTTCAAAAAATACGTCATTTTGTCATGTGTTTCTCTATTCGAAAATATCTATGGTCTTTGTGTTGTCATTCAAAGAATGACACAGGACTTTAGATATTGTTCGAATTAAAAAAAAAATCAAAAAAAAAAAAAAAATCAAAAAATGAGGCGGAGAAAAATGGTGGCTTATTGTCATTTCAGGAAGTAACCCGTTTTCAAAGAAAGAACAGAGCCATGCTTTATCTCATGTTTCAAACCTAATGCTCTGATTCTAAAAACAAATGTTTGTCATTAACAAGACAAATGTTTAATATCAAATATTTTTCCTTCAAAAAATTCCTCTGAAAAATATTTGCAATCTTTGAAAACTCATTGTTTGAAAACACTTCGTACTCTATTTTTGAAAATCAAAAGAACTTATCAAGTGTCAAAATCTCAATCCATCAATCAACACCTTTCGTCATTGATTGAGGGGGAGAATGATTTTTCAATTAAATCAAAAAGGGTCTTTCAAACAATTTGCACATAATGAGCAAGGTCTACTCTAAATGTTTTACAATAATTTACACAATTGGTTCAAGACCTTGGTTATCATTATGTTTTCAAAAGATATTCATGCATGTTTAATCAATGGAGTTTAAAGTCTCAAAACCATCATTATCAGTTTAAAAGTTTCATAATCAAGTCACATTTCTCCTTAAAAGCTTTCAAAATCAATTTAAATCTAGAGAGATCACAAATCTCAATGATTTGATAATTGTGATCGGGGAGAATTTGTGATTTAAATTGGATATAAACTGATAATTCGATAAATGGTTTCATAAGTGTTTAGCATGTTTTCCTCCCGCATGTGACAAACGATTTCAAATTTTCCATGCACATGTTTAGGGGGAGCATCTACTTTAAACCTCAAATTATTGAAACGTGATTGAATTGTCTCTAAGTGCAGGTCCCTCTAATATGTGCAAAACTCTTTCAACTTCGAGGCACATATTGAGGGGGAGCAACTTTTGAAAACCTCATCCTTCCTCAAAATGTTTTATCTACTCAAATTGATTGGGAAGCGATGATGATCATTTTAGAAAATGTTAATAAAAAGATTGGACCTTTCATTCTTAATCTAACGATTTCTAAGATCTCTTGCCTCCATGCTAAACAATTTCTGTTTTTATGCACTGTTGAGGGGAGCATCTCTAAAATATCAAAACAATTAAGATACAAAATACTTTGATTTTATATCACAAGTATCTTGATTGATTTTCAAATGGTTTTCAATTGGTTCCAATGGCAGATGAACAATACCAAAAAGACCGACCAACTTTACTTTATGTATGGTGATATAAGGATGATAAGGTTAGGTTGAGTTCCCACGATCTGCCAGAACCGGAGGGATCTACCCAGGGGACAATCCACTAGATAGTGTAGAGTCCTTAGGTATGATGAAAAAAGGAGAAAAGTGAGATATGGGAAGAGTGTGTGGACTGAGACTGAGTAGTCGGAATAAACCCAATAAAGTTCTAGTTATGAAGTCTCGGTAAGCACTGAAGGGGTTGAAGAATGAAAAAGAATGAATGAGAAAAGGGTGAAAATAAATAGCCCTCCAGTTATTCAACCTTAGAGCAGAAACCGGGTTCAATTCATATACTACTGGTGGTTACCAAGGTAACATCGGTATTGAAGACAAGACGTCATGGACCCAGTGACGCACTGCACTACAACTTCCCTAGTTACTCAAGTTCCTCTTAAAAGGACTTGTTTAATTCTCACGGGGAACCTACATAATCTATCGACTTTCTCTTAGAGATTGTTGATATTGAAGAAGGAGACCCTCTCCCTAGTCTCTGGCATAGGAACCAAATATGCACAATTGAGTCTAGAGCCACGAGATCATCATATAAATCTCTTTAGGACACTTTCAATGAAGACTCTCTGTTTCACGCAATGTGGAAAGAGAGATTATATATTATGAGTCCTACGCATTATCCTTGCGATATTTGCCAGAACATCTGAGTGATATGCAAACATATTCACAATGAAGATGGAAAGCCTTCTGGAGCCAACATCAAACAAGCTCCTAGGAGGTGGCATGTGAGAACTATTCAATAAATCAACCATGTGACAACTGAACAGAAACAATGGGGCGATTCAATCTTTTGAATCAATCCTGGTTCAGGTTATGGATTGACGGATACCTTTGAAAAACCGATCGCTGTGCCCAAAAACTCTTTTCTTTTGCACATCGACTGTGTACTTATTTCTCAAAATAAAAGGTGTTTATGATTGATAATTGATTTTCATTAAAACCTTCGTTGTATTGCAAAAACAATTTCTATTGAGCAGTACACGATTGTTTTTCAAATCTCTTTTCATCAATCAGTGAATCTTATTTCGCTTGTTCACTCACTCCGTGTTGTCTTCTTTGAGACGTTCCGGTTTGAGAACAGCTAGAGCACCTGCGAAACCCTGTCAAGGAAATTCTTCGGAATTATACCTGATACAGGCACAAGCAGTAGTGTACTGATCACGGGGAACCGTGGGCCGTGTACCTCAATTCAACGAAAGTGATCAAAGACACTTTCGTGCGCTTTATTGCTAACTGTTGTATGCAGGTACGCCCGACGTTTGCAGCTGATCAGAATGGAGCGGTCATTCCATAGCCGCATGCTCACACAACACATTCAGTTCTAAAGAAATCATGATTAGTGCATCAATGACTCTGATATTTCACTCCATGCTGCTGACTCCGTGCTGCCAATATCATGAATCAACTACAGCTCCTTACTCTGATAGAATATATCATGAACCAGAAATGTGAGCATGTCGGTCCAAATGTCACAAGTCACATAATACCAACTCCACAATGGATGAGTCAAGATTAATGTGGCTGATGATCTCAAAAGCTGACTCAAACTCAGTATCACGTGGATCAGTTTAAACACCTACTCAGATTATCCAAACATGCAAAATGAAGAATCAATACTACGAGCTACAGAACAAAGAACATGAACAAGAATCAAGAACAATCTCAATGTAATATCTGTTTGTATTCTATGTAATTTTAATGTGTGTTTGAGGTGACCTCCCTTAGGGGGGGATTGTTAGGATTTGGAAAATCCAGTAGTTAAAGTGTCGGTCACCTCAAGTATATGTATTAGTTAGAAAGCTCGTAGTCGTAGTTATTTGATGTTAAGTAGTATTTAGTTAGGTAACACCGTGGAGGACGGACGGGTCTTTACCCACTGTATGCTGATTCACGCCGTAGGTGGCGTTTGTTTGTAAGAAACTATAAATACCCTCTAACTCCCAAGGTAGAGGGTTGGAGCTTCAATACCATTTTTCTTTGTTTCACAAGTTCCCAACTTCGCCCTTTCCTCTCTGAACTTTCTCTCTCTAAACGTATTAAACGCCCCATAATGATTATGGTTTAGTGTGTTTGTGAAATCATATCTTACAGTCTAGACTAAAACACCTTATAAACCTTATTGTTCAACCAAAAAAAGGTGGCGTAAACACACTAACATCATTAACTAGCCTTTCCTTCTTGTTCCAATGTTGTAAACATGACCCACTTTACCCTTGTGGAGAACAACTTCAAAAGCCTTAAACATCTTCACAAAGAGAAACTCCTCACATCTCAACCCATCACCATGAATCGGAAGAGGTCAGCTCTCATAGCCAAAAGAATGAACTTCGATTAACTTTTAGGAAACCATTTGGGCCATACACACTATCACATTCACACTATCAGTGTTTTCGGTATATCCAACTCGTGTTTCACCCGTGATATACTATTACGATTTTGACCCATTATCCGTTCTCCCCATTTGCCTCTTTTAAGAGACATAGAAGATGTAATTTGCATGTTAGACTCTGGAGTATAGAAAGTAAGAGGTAAAGATACTAACATATACGCTTTTGATAAGATTGGGGAATTCAATCCTCCACAAATGCTCATGGCCCAAGAGGAGCTTGGTTCATAATATCAATAAGATTTTGTACATAAAAAACGTGGAGTAATAAAGACTCAGATGTAAACAAATTTAGTTTTTAAAAATTTAAAAAATACATGTCGAGTTGACATTGATCGCTTTTTGATATCTAATTTACACTTCCACCAATTGCAAAAACGCACTCTTGATTTTGTTTGATGCCTCAAATCCATCCAGCTTGATCTTAAGCTCCAACATGGTTCTCAAACAAAACATGAAACACATAAATACAAACCTTAGTGTACTTATATTGTTGGTCGACATTTCACTCTAGGCTAATCTCCCTTATCCTTGTCCTCCTGCTAGCTTTAGCATCTTCTTCCATTAGCCGGTACTCACCTTTTCAAGAGATCCAACTAATATGCGACTCATGACTCTCACCATGTGGACTTGGAGGACCTTCGCGTTGAACCTAAAATACAAATCCAACCACAAAACATTATAAGACTATAAAAGCACATATGAGTTATAAACACAACACATGATTTAACATCTGTATGATCATGTTTATTTAGCACTTTACTAAAACATTTTTGTTTTACTATTTACCTTGTTACTTAACTGTCTGAAGTGCGCATTACAAATTTTAGCGATATTAACTTCTTTCTTTACCGCCTCCTTTTTGTCTGCTTTTTTTCCCTACAAATAAAGATTAGACTTAGGGAATGTGTAAGCCAACTATCAAGTTATGATAATGAACCGCATTAATTAATATGTAGGTTTTATATAATATTAAGAAGCAAGTAAAATAACTATTATACATTAAAGGAAATCAAGAAATACTTGATCCCAATTTATAAGTATCTCGTTATCTCGCTTATTAATAAATGTGTATGTATTCTTGTTAGTCTACCCAGATAATGCGATTAATGGGCTTCCTTTAGGTACATAGCCTCGCATAGATTTCCCTATGAGTAGAAAATCACCGATACTAACATAGCTACAGACATATATCGAACCCCCAATCCCAACCTTGGTTGAGTCGATCCACCAAATACAACACCTACGGCGTATGCCGAATAAAACAGCTTGAAGAAGCTTGCAGTGATTTGTTTCTTTGGGGTCATCACTTAGGTCAAACCGTCAAAACCGCTTCTAATTCCAACGTGGCTTGAATGCAATTAAATATAGACTCGGACAATATCGCCTCGACCACTTCGCTTGCTCACATTCATTCCCTAGGCTAGCACTACATGGAATTGGTCATAAGCGTTGGAAGCATGCTTGAATTGCTAAAAGTGCATAACCCTAAGTAAAACAGTGAGTCATCATTATATTAAATACATTATAAATAATGACACAAATTATAGATTAATAGTTGATAATTTGAATGTGGTATACCACAACTTCAACATGTAAATAGGATACAAGTCTTGAATTTTACGCGTATGCATAAATAAACCCTCCAATAGTGATAGTAAATAGGCATGCCCAAGAAATTTGTGAGTGTTGTGGTTGAATTGGTCAAACTCAAGTTTGTATAACCATAGTAAGTTACTGTGCTACCATGGCAATGAAAATGTTCTCGAGCCCTATCATAGTCGTATTAATCCACACGAACATTACCTTTATATAAAATACTATGAATTCTTCCAATTTATTGTTCTGGACAATATATTTTTGTGCATAGTCACCATGTGAACTATTTACACCAAAAGAATACAAATAATTTGTTTTTCAAAAGAGTATCACGTCAACCTTGCCTAATTTAACCTATACAGATAGAATTCTTGTTTGACTGCTTTTACACCAATCGAGTTTCGAACCACATGCAACAACATTAACCGGATAATGTCATACGCTTCGTGTTCATACCTCTTGTAAACCTTCTGCCTCGTGTCGAACTTGATCTTTGAATGTAGTTGAACTCCAAGTGGTTTTATATTCAGGAACCGCAAAAATGTCCTTCAACCCATATGGTATTCCATGAAGTGGACCTCTCATTTCCATAAATTCCAATCAAGAATAAAGCTACAAAAGAATCTCATGTCTCGACTTAGAGGTGGTGATTCCAATTCATCTACATATAAATAGGTGGTTCTGCATATGAGTTATCTCATACAGATCTAATGGGCCAAATAAAAAATTTAGTTACAAAACATATGGGTTAAAATGCACTTTGATGCATGCAATCTACAATAGAATGAATAAAAATATTATAGATTAACATAGTAACAATAAAAATTTCTGATCCTATCAAATATTTAGTAACTTCGAAAGCAAGTTCAAAATAGCTTGGATAAAAGTCAACAAACTTGACTCATACTGCATAACAAAAGTTACCTATATCGACTCTTTACCTAACATGTAACCTACCATTCTTCCACCTCAATGACATCTTAACTTATGCATTTCAACATCTAAATCTACCTCTTGTGCTAGTAGTTGATCTGCATGTTTTGCTTGCTTGTAGGCAAGATCCTCCGTGATGGTGATCGCCGCCCAACAACACAGATTGTACTCGGTATTATCAAAGCAAACCATTGCATAAAAGAACATCTTCTTTGCAAATTACATAAAAGAAATTAAAAACATCTTTCTTGCATATTTACCTTTTAGTCTTCTTTTCAAATATCCGGTGAGTCTCCTTTGATGAAACCTCGCTTCGCTCTTATAAGATGTCCAAGTTCAAGAATCTATAATTTGAAACCGTGTGGGTAAAAGCTAATTGCTAATTCACATTTCTAAACGCTTGGATTTACGTTAGTTACGGTTAACTTACAAATAAGGCAATATCTTCTTCCTTGTAACACCAAAAACCGAAGGGTAGTTAAATTTTTAGCATCATCATGTGTCACTTCCTGCTCTTTCGGCCGAAAACTAACTAAGGATGGTGAAGCAATCCCCATCGTTCTTGCGGCTATCTTCCTATTATCTTCAAATATAGGAATATTGAGCTCTTTGGCACCCTTCTCAATCTCGACCATCTAAATTCAAACAAAATAGCTTCCATGTTTTACAACTTCAAGTCAACCACCCATTTACAACGAGATTTAACTATAAATAACTAATATCTTCCAACATCGAAAACAAACTAAATTTACACTCACCAATCATATTCATTAGAAAACCGAAACCCGAAGCAAAATCCATGACTCTTAAATCCAATTATAGTGTTTCATAAGATAATAAAATACAGTAGAAAATATAGCCCTATAAAATCAAATTATAATAAAACACGCAGAAAGCCTTACGCTTAATCCGATGGATCAAATAAGGTTAAATTATTTTCATGACTTTTATATTGATTTCCTATAAGCTATCAAAATTTCTTCTGCCAAGTTCGCTAAGCTAAGCATCTGGGAGAAAGACTTGGCCATAACAATAGAATATCCGTCATCTAAACTTGTTAGAACTCTCCCAACTTTTGACCAGTGAATCACTTTCTGGACTGAAGCAGGTAAGAGTTGTAGTTGTAGTATCGCCTGTGATAACTGCTTTGAAGCAGTAGCTGGTCATTGAATATATGTAAGTACTTGTTAGGTTCATAGTAAGTTATAGCAACGATGACACTGCATATTTTGTATAGATTATTTTCAATACCTATGGTCTGGTATCGGGCTAGCTCCTGATTGCTGACAGTGCCAGTGCGAAAATTGTTCCGATAGCTTGTTCCCGCACGTTTTGTCAATACTATTCTGAGTATGAGGGCTTCAGTTGTAAACCGTACTCCCTATGCAAATTTGCAGACAATTAGACGTATGTGTAGTTAACAAATTTTTTGTGTATAAATATGGGCCATACCATTTGAGGCTGTGGATCTATGTCCATTAGTATGTTCAGTGGTATGCAGTTCCTTGACATTTCTTTCAAATGTGTGCCTTGTGTATCGACTTAATGGTACTGCACCGTGGTCCTAGGAACCGATCATACACGGCAATACAGAAATCATGATTTTAGAATGTGCATGTATTTTTTGTTTAAAATGTTGATGCATACACATCAAGCATCTGTTTGGTTTCTGGATTGAAGTAATAATTTGTCGGGGAGTTCTGCGACAATTGTACTCTACCGCCGTTTGATAACATTTAGAAAAGAATAAAATTAACATAATTACATATGCTTATAGTTTTGGTTTAACCTATTATGCACACCTGTACTTCTTTTGACGAAGCATGAGCTGACTGCAATGATGACCGGTTTTGGCAGTTGCTCGTATTTGTCTATTTTGAAATCCCCTGCATTATTGTTCCATAGTGTAAACACAACAGTGTTGCCGCTACAAAGAGAGCACCATGTAAATGTATTTTGTATGTAGTTGTAATGCCAAAAAATGAAAAAGGATACTGACTTTAGGTTTTGGATGTCGATGTTGCTAACCACCACTCTGTTTCTGGTTGGGTCTCCATATCTTTCGATGTTTCCCACTTTGTGAATACGGCCTATGTAATCTGTTAATGCAATTCAACATTTTTAAAACGTGCTTCATTTGTAGATTATAAATTCTAGCTTACAATACATGTTAGAGCTGTGTTTACTACCTGATACAGCAAAATGGATATTACTATATCATACACATACCTGCAATCTAAAGCTATGTTTCAAGTTTTCATCAATATGCATTGTGATGACTGTTGTTCTGCGTTGGGACTGATTATGCGACCTCGTCATATATATCTCACAGATTATACGACCTCGTCATATAGATCTCATTCGGAAACATGCATTAAACTATTGCTACAGTTCGTTCGTATTTTATATTTTCCCATTTTTGAGAGTTCATCCAGAACCTAATTGATATGCTAAAATTTTCGATTTGAAAGTATAGTCAATAAGTAAAATTAGCCCACTTGATATTTAGGTGAAATAGAGATGCAATGCATTATGGCCATACTTCAAACAGGAAGTATTCTCTTTTAAAACCATAAAGTATATACAAAATTAGTTAACATATTCGACAAAATGTTATGTTTTTGACCTCCAAATCTACCCAAGAATACAACCAAACGTATCAACCAAACCACCAATCTGAAATGACAAAGAAACAATAAGAAGTATTTAAAAATTTGTAAAAAAGTGTCATACAATCGCTTTACCTGATCAACCATTAATGCAAAATAAAACAACCATTTATAAAAAAGCAGTATTAAATATTTTGAGAAAGCCTAAACACATAAGAAGATATACTTTACACTTTCCAGCGTTGATCCAAGAGTTACGGCATATTTCCGATTACCATGTCGAACTGATGTTAGAGCATAGCTGCAAACAGAGTTCATTGGTGCAGTAAAAAGAGAAGTACGTCAACAAAGATCTGCCTGTTCATTAGTACACACACGCATGGTTTAGCCTTCAATATCTGAGCTATGGGGGCTGTTTGGTTTAGTCTATTATCTGGTCTAGCTTAAATATCTGGGCGATACGGGCTGTTTGGTTTAGCATATTATCTAGGAAATGGGGTTGTTTGGTTTAGCCTATTAGTTAAAATATTATATGGGTTATGACCGGGATACAAAACATATACAGGTATATGTTGTGATTTGATATGAGTTAGTTTCACCTTTTCATCTGAGGGTTCCTTTTTGGCCTTCTTCTTCTCCACCTCTAATTGCTTAGCATTTTCTTCATTTGCAGGCCCCCAATAACCTGCATATGCCATTTAGTAGTGATTTTTTTTTCAACTGGGATATCAATATAGTAATAAGAGTGATTTAAGTTATGTCACAGTGGCAACATAGAAGTAACGAATCAAAAGGTTTAGTTAACACAAAATGCTACAGTTTGGCATTTAAAGCAAAGAGATCAGTGATGCTATGAGGTTGTACCTGTTTAAAGCAAAGAGATCAGCGGTGATTGAGTTTGGCATTTAAAGCTACCTTGTAAAATAAAGGTAAAAAAACCGATCCTAATTTGTCCAGCGCACGTATTTAAAGCTTGTACATGTTTAAAGATAAATATTCAAATTAGGTAAGATAACTTCATAGGAGGAGTTAAACTCGAAGTTGGTGAACTTACTTATAATGCACATCAGTTACTTCATCACATGTTTTGTTTGAATAAACAAACATGAGATGTTTTTCCAATTCACCAGAATCATTGTCTATCTTTTCCAGTCTATTCATCAAAAAAATTTATCACACGAACCGCACACCAGGTAGTACCACTTGTTATCATGTTCGATGACCTTTATTTTTCCAACTGGCCAATCTGATGATCTGACGCTTTACCTTCAAGGTTTTCAAGAAACCTGGTGAAGAATGATTAAATAAATTTTAAATATAGGCAGAAAAAGCATACTAAGCAATAAAATTGGAGCAAATATAGATTACTTACGTTTTCTTAAAACTGTTAATCTCAGTAACGTCTGCATTGATGAACAAATTGGTAGCATTGAACATGTTGCTTACGTTTGGCTTTTGTGATAGAGTTTTATTCATACACTTTCAGTCAAATAATCCATATACATATAAGATGGAATGCATATGAAAATAGATTGACTATATGAGATACGTCACCTCTGTAAATACCAACCTCACATCCGAACATATATCCTGGACATGTGTTTGAACAAACAAAACTGCCTAGGTGGATGAAATTTCATTTATGGATTTAACACTAAAGAAGAAATAAAAAATCGGGTAAAACAAAACACATACCTTGCTGAAATCAATAATAATGCTATATCCCTTTTTCACAATGGACAAAGAACGAATGATGGATACCTAAGAAATCAAATAAGAGACAACCACAAAAATCATGTTTAAATGATTAAGAAAAAAATATTACACTTAATCAATACTTAACTGTGATTGATGGATAGTCATAAAAATGCTAAAATCAACAAACAAAATACAATTTTTTGTGTTTTCTAATCTCAACAAAATTTCCAGAAGCCTAATTAAACAAATATGAATAAAATAAATAATAACAACTATAGTTCAGTGAATATAAAACAAAATCCTAATGTTATATCATACATAAAAAGTTGGAAACACGATTGTAAATTAGAAGATCAAGATAGGTTACATCACATTATCACTTTAGATCCTCCATTCGGATGACTTTCAGTTTCATTATTAATAATATACAGAGTACGTACATACTACATAATCACAAAAGACCATCTAACTATTTCACCGCTACAGCCTCACATGCTACATCATATGTAACATACAATGAAGAAGCTGCTAGAGTTATAAAATATAATGAATATTGATTACCTTGAGATACGTACGCTAAATAGAAAGTTAGGTGCATTCAATATGATCAAAACACCAAACTTAAGATTTGCTGACCATGAAAAACCTCAAAATCGTATATGTAAATCTTACATATATCAATATGCATATGCGTATGGAAATCATCATATCTTAATTCGTAGAAAGTGAAGACAGGTTGATAGTTCGGATAATAATATGAAAATTAGGTCTTTCTATCGATTATGGTGGGGCGGTTAATCAATGGGCCTAAAAACTGGAAAAAAAAAATTGGTTGGACGGCTGTATCAATTTTTACTTGAAAATTATATCATAAATATTGTGTTGCTCTAGTGGTTGATATGTTTGTTATTGTTTCAAACAGCCTGTGTTCAATCCTCCCCACTCTCATTTTTTAATTTAATTAATCCGATTTTTAGTACCTTTAACCCTTGCTTAGGTGGATTAAACATGATGACATGGAAATATGACATGGCATTATGGGATGCCATGTGGAATAATCTTGGTGGAAAAGTGAGAGAAGTGATCTCAACCATTAGATCACTACCTCTTCCCCTCCCTTTTTCACACCAAACTACAGGGACCTAATTGTATTTACTTTCATGCTTAGGTATTGTTTTTTCTCTCTGATCGCTCTCCAAAAACTGAATAAACACGGGGATTATGGCTTCTAATTTTCACACATTTAACACAATAAACACAATTGTTCATTAGATTCATTAGATCCTCCCGTGCTAATTTCTCAAATTCTCGATCAAAGTAAGTATCATAACTTTTTTGAATATAATTTTGTTAGTTTTGGTTATCTAAGATCAAATATAAAGATCGTAGATGTGTTTGTTTGAGTGTATTTGCAAAAATTATTGTTTATTATGTGTTTATTATGAGTTAGGTTTTTGTTTTATGAGTTTTGCTTCGGTGATCATAAGGTGTGTTCATGGATATACCAAATTTAAGAGTTTTGTGTGAGATGATGTTGTTTATGAATTAGATAAAAATTTGAGAAAAAAAGACGTGAAAAAAGTGTTTACAAAAACTGCACACAAGATGTTTGATAAAATGCCTAAATGAAATTTCATAACTGTGATGCACTGATTTTCCATTGTGACACATCAATTGCTTATCTAACTGTTTTTGGTCATTTTGTAGTGGAACGGGTTTCGCGATATTGTTGATTATGGTTTCAGAAGTCTTGGATAAGCAATTGATGATCATACTAAAACTTCTGAAACCATAGTGACCAATTGGTTTCAGAAGTCCTGGATAAGCAATTGATGATCATACTAAAACTTATAAAACTTCTGAAAACTTTGAGTTGCAACAATTGCTTATCTAAGCAGCTTCAAAATGTTTTAGTACCTGAATTGAATGTGTGCCACAAAGTTATATATGTGAACTGGTGAAATTGTTGCAACTCAAAGTTATACTATTCCTTTATGATTCATAACGAGCTTACTTATAACCAATGGTCCAATGGATATACTTAAAAGTTCTATTGTTCCAATGTAAACAGGAGCCCAAGTTCATGAAAAACATAGTTCAAGCTCATGATGAGATGCTTGAATGCAAAAAAATGGTTCCAATTGGTACAAATGTTTTCATTATTAATCGAACAATCATTTTTATATCTTCCTTTAAACAATTGTTACTATTTCTTGTTTTCTATATAGATAACAAAAGGCCTGATGCTATTAGAATAGGTCTGATGCTGTAAGAATAGTGTTTTATTGATGCAAAAAAATGATGAGATTAAAATTTCCACCTCTAATCTTTAATCAGTTTTCATCATTTTTTGCCCAAGTTATCAGTTCTTACTTTTTTTGTTTTAGGCGACTAGGGAGTTTGACTTATGATCATTCTAATAAACGGAACATGTGTCAGTTGAGAGCAGAGCTATCATCAGAAAAATATGTAGAGAAATGAGTGTCTCTTCTAAGCGAAAAAAACCAAAATCAATTGAGATAATTGATGTTTATGAGGTGAAATGGAGTACCTGATGATATTCAATAGAGACCTACCTGCTCAGTTCGTGGAGCTGCTTAAATAAGCTATCAAGAATGTCGGTTTTTGTATATTTGATTTGATAATATTTTTAGTTTGATACTTTTCCTTATTCTCTATTATTTTTTGGAATATGAAACATATGTAAATAAAATTTTCATTTATATCATTAGCACTATGAATATACAATTATCCTGCAAATGAGCACTTTTTGTTTAGCAATGATGCACCTTTGTTATTAATATAGATGCACCTTTTCTTTAAACATTTGTTGTTGTACTGACGAGGATATATCATTCCAATCATTCTTATACAATCATTTAAGTGTTTTTAATTTAACAAAAGCATTTTTTATTTCAATATTTAAAGTTAAGTTTTAAATACTTATATTGCAAGATGAATTCTACATCACACAAATTGAAACACTTGTTTTTTTAAAGCACTGATTCACCTTTATTATTCACACTAATGCACCTTTATTTAATACATTTGTTTCTGATTAATACTGATGTGGATATATCATTCCAATCATCATTATATAATCATTCAATCACTTTTACTTCAACAATAGCATTTTTATATAAAGCACTGTAGCATTTCATTTCCATGTGTGTACAAAAGTAACATATAGTTCTAGTACGAATCTCAACATTTTATTTGCTACATCGTAGCTTGATAAAACCAAAAATAACTGTTTCTACAACTAAAAGTACTTAAAAACATGAAATATTATACCACATAAATGTTTTTACTTCCATGTGGCAAAGTTTAAAAGCTGTGTAAAGTTTAAAAGCTGTAGCCACACCATGATTTGTGCCAACATTCATTCGATTACCCGTCCGTAAAATAACTTCAATGAGTTTTGTTAGGTCACCATATTATCACAACAATATGTATTTCTAGAGAGAGAAAGTTATAGAGAGAGAAAGTGGAAGGAACTAATGAATGATTAGTGAAAATGATAATTGCAATTAGAACCAACAACCCTCTCCCTTCTAGGGAGGGGGTATTTATAGTGTTTACATAAGTAGGGGAGTTTCCCCTTGGTTCTAGAGGAACCTTCTCTCACAGCTCATGGGCTTACTACATGAGCTGAGAAACTAATTACAAACATTTATAAACCATAATTATTAACGACCTATTACAAATGAAATGACCTACACTTGATAATAAAACATGTTCCTAACAATCTCCCCCTAAGGGTTGGTCATCATTTGTTGTCTTGCTTAGGTCGTTTGACGTCTTGAACTTCTTTGGCGTTCATGGCTTGTGACGTCTTTGATTCTTTGAATCTTTGTTCTTTGTTCTTGTTGTTGTGATCAGTTGTGAAATCTGCCTTTTATCAACATCTTTGTTGTTAGTGATGAAAGTCATTTCCAGCATGCTCATACTTCTGATGAAGTTTGTGATTCATATATTTGAAGCTCTCATTCTTTAACTTTGATCTTTATCTCATAACTTTGCAGATTCTTTGACTTTGATGTAGAATCTTTCTGAAATTTTCTTTGCCTTTTGAGAGAACTTCAATTTGTGTTGATGTTGGTATGAGCATGTGAAGAGTCTGCACGATCTTTTCCACCCGTGAGCATCCATAAGAAGAAAAACATAAAACATGGGTTAGAAATAATCCAGCGCTTACAAGTTTGAACTTCGAGAGTGTTAACAGCATAGTGTGAAAACACATCTCTGATTCTCACAAAGGCTGTTCCTGAACTGGAGTCCCACAAGTGAGATAACGCGATGTAAAATACACCTACAGTTCAGGTGAGTCGCTGAGGTACACCGAAGCATCACCCCACGACTGCAGACCGTTTGAGACACACTAAGCATAACCCACAAGGAGTTACCGAAGTGACCTGCTGTCAGGGCTGTTTGATGTTGACCCTGGCAGGAGTTTCCATTCAATCACTGAGGATCACAATTGTGAATCTCCTCATAAATGTTCTGGCAGATTGCTAAGATCTGCGTAGGACTCTGGAAAAGTGTCACTTGTGTTCTTATTGTTTGAACAACAAGTGATGAAATATTTAAGTGTTCCTAAGAGATCTTTTGATGAATCTCATGGCTCTAGACTCGATTAGTGCACTTTGATTTTCCTAAGCAGAGACTAGGGAGAGGGTCTCCTTCTTCAATACCAACAATCTCTAAGAGAGAGTCGATAGATTACGTAGGGTTCCCTGTGAGAATGAAACAAGCTCTTTTAAGAGAACTTGAGTGGCTTAGAAGGTTTAGTGCATTGCGTCACTGGGTCCATGACGACTTTGTCTTCAATACCGGTGTCATCTTGTGACAACCAGTAGCATATGAATTGAACCCGGTGTCTTCCCTAAGTTGAATAATTTGGAGGGCTATTTCTTTTCACCATTTTCTTTAACTTTTCTTTTTAATTCTTCAACTCCTTCTTTCTCCGATTCTCATTTTCTCCTTTTTAAATCATACCTAAGGACTTCTAGATACTAACTATTTGTGATGTCCTTGGGTAGATCCCTCCGGCTCTGGCGGATCATAGGACGTTTATTCCAAAACTTAGTCACCTTTTAACTCCATGACTATCCTATGTTGCCACAAAAAACCTTTTCTTGAAAAAATCTCTCAAGATGTTTATAATGAAAAACATGTTTTGGTAACACCTTGAGAGTTTTTGGTTTTTCAGAAATACTCCCCCTCCACATGTGCTTATGAGTTTTGATTGAAATCTACACAGAGAGGGAAGAGTTCGCACTTTTGAATTGATCGACTCTTGATAGACAATTCCCCACGAGACACGGTTACATTGTATAGTTAAAGAGTTCCATTATCAGCTTTTAGGTGACAACTAGCTCTAATAACTACCTTGAAGATGTAAACTCTCCTTAAAAAGGAGGTTAGACCCGTCAAAGTTCATGTCAATCAAGAGTGTCTCGGATTGGTACATTCTACTAAGATAAGTCTTGGAAGACAAATCTTTTCGATTTCTGACATTCAAAGATCGTCAATTCATTGGTGATATCTGAGTCGAACACGTTATGAGATTCCATAACTTCCTGATCAACAATTTTAATCACATTTCTCCCCTCAAAAATAGCATATGTGTGTTGTTTTTGAAAACATGGTGATTAAAAATATGCTTTTTGAGGTGTTTGAAATTCTTTTGGGAAGAAACGGATTTCAAGAACATTTGATTTTGAACAAAGATTTTGTTTCAAACAGCTTAAGAAGCTTCGCTCCTTTTTAATTAGGATTGAGGCAATCTGAAACGTACACTACAGTGGTCCTTTCGTGGAATCAGATTTTGTTTTCGTTGAACAAAAGTACTACCCCTCAAATATGGAAGTATATTCGAGAGATAGCCTTCTTGAGTCGAATTTGAAACAGTTTATTACAGGTTGTAAAAACATATTATCAGATTTGTTGTGCTTGTGAAAAAATTTGAGCTCAAGGTTTAACTGAAAAACATAATCAATTAAGATAAGCATACGAATGAAAGTAAAGAGTTAGAGTTATTACAGACATATGTTTAAATGTTCCAGTAATGTTCCAAATAAACTAACTAACTGCAGTACTTCATTCAGGTCGACGAAACGTCAAGATATTCGGAACCCTTGCTCTTCCTTCAACATAGCCTTCAAGTCGTCGCATTTGAACTCGGAACTTGAGTCGTGAATCAATTTTCTTGACAAACTTTTCAGCTTGCTTAACATCGCTTCTCTTCCATGTCATGTTCCGCAACCAACGTTGTTTTCTGCACGCATTCAGATCTTCAAGAATGTTGACAAGCTCAACCTTTACCTGTGTCAACGTATCGTCACTGAACTTGTGAATTTCTTCATATCTCATGAATTTGACGATGTTGTTCCGGATGAAGTGTAATCCAAATGGTGTTGTGGTGAATGTATACGGTTTCTGGTCATAAATGCCGGGTGGTTGGAGATCAGGTTTGGTAAGATTCAGACGTTTCTGATAACTTTCAACACCAAGATGAAGATCTTCAACTCTTGACTTAATGACAAGACTGCGGATAAAAATGAGGATTGAGTTGAAGATATCATATTGTAAGCTTCCAGGAAGATGCTCAAGTTTTCCTTGAACTTTGAGAAGATACATATCTTCGATATCGTTGAGGTTCAAAACCGTAGTCAGCCTTCGTGAAAGTGTACTCGTTGTCGTCAGCTCGCGAACCTTGATGTTAGTTAAAAAATTGTACCCGTATTGATCCATAATCTCTGCACTTTTAATGGACAAGATCCGGTGGTTATAACACACTTTGTGTTTGGAGGTGAATGTGAGCCGCCATTTGTAAAACCATTTACGAATATTAGGCCAGTGGAAGATGCCAAGTTCTGCCTCATCATTATAATTAACAACCGAAGAACTAAACAAGTCAGCAACTTCTTCCTCCATTCCCTCTTGAGTGTAAACCGCAGCATGAAACTTAGACAATGATGTTGCATACCGTTTCTCTGGATCTGTGTTTCCATACATCAGATATTCTAAATCATGATTAAAGAAATAAGGTGTGGGTACCTTGAGATTGTGAGTATGACCCATAAGTGGTAAAGGTTGAGAATAGTCATGAAACTTGAACGTTTTGGGAGCACCGAGGGCAGGAATAAACATCCCAAGTAACGTTCTCAGACATTGCTCGTGCAACTTCCTCAAGATTGTATTCAAATTGAAGCCTTGAAGTGGTGGAAGTCTTAAATTGTGTAAACCCTTTCGGCGAATAGTGGCATTGTGAGACAATTGAAGTTTCTGCACCTTCATGATCTTTTTCAAATTCTTTGTGAAACCCACAATGGAAGCTTCATTAGGAAGATCATCTTCTGGATGAGCATCAACCATATCTTCAAACCAGTCAAACTGAGTCGTGGAAGAGTCAATCCATTCTGATGCATCATCTTGTTGCATGTTGAATGGTGGCTGGGATATGACTTGAGAGACAGTCTGTTGTGGAGGTTGATTGGAAGATTGTGGTTGAATTTCATCTTCAGGTGAAATATCATGAGAAGTGGTTTGAAAAAATGAAGATGACGGTGCAGTGAATTTGGAACGTTTATCTCGTGGACGTGACTCATCATCTTTATCATCGGGTCTGCGTTTACGAGGCGGGATATCTTTGCATGATGCAGATGCACTTTTCTTATCAGCCCTCTTCATGGATTTGAGTAGAGCGTCTCGAAGTTCCACTTCTTCATCATCATCAATTATCTTCTCCAGAAGTTGACTTTTGAGATCAACTACAGGCAACGTGGAAGGTTTTGTTTCAAGGGTTATCGGGTGTGTTTGAAGATGAGTGGCTACAGCACCTTGAAGCTTGTTTTTAACATATGTGCGTAAGGCCGATGGTAGAACTTCATTAATGCAACTCTTGACCTCTGTAGGAAGAACCTGTTTAAGGATTTCCTCAATCTGCTCTGGTAATGGAAACTTCTGAATCTGTTGATGTTGTTCTTGAAGTTGCTTTTGTTGTGTCTGAACTTGGGTTTGAAGAGAAGTGAGCTGTGCTTGAATGTCTTGAAATTTATCTTTCTCAGTTGCTTCAGATGTTTGTCGAGAAGGGAGCCTGATCTTAAAGGTGGTTTTGGAAGGAACATTCGTCTTTGACTGTTGATCTGAGGATGCTGGAGGTGGTTTTGTTAGTGATTGTTGATTATGAGCGGCACCTTGCAAATGTGGTTTATCAGTGAAAACATCATCAAAATCATCATTCTCAGATTCATCATTGTTGATAGATTCTTCATTATCAGAACGAATGAATTGATCAGATTCATCTTTGGATGAAGAGTGTGCTGCAGAAATTGAGTTATCCGATTCGGAAGATTCTGATTCATTCATGGGTTGTTGAAGTGGTTCAGAAATCACCTTAGAACCTGATCCTGCACCCTTCTTCTGCAACCTTTCAAGATCAGCTTGGTGATGACGTTTGGTGATAGCCAAGGTTTTCTTCAGAATTGCTTGGTCTTCTTTGTGAGTGCGAGGAGATTGAAGTAGTTGAGTTTGACTACTGATGGTTTTACCACGTTGTCTTGCAGCTTTTTCTTGTTTCACCTTGAGAAGTCTTTGAGTTTCTGCAGGGTTAGCATCTTCGTCGTGATGATGAACTTGTTCTTCTTCAGCAACATGTTCTGATTTGGACAAATCTTCATCAATCAGTGAGGTTTTCTTGTGTTTTGCAGTGGATTTCCTTCTTCTACCTTTAGATTTGTCAGAAATAATTCCAACTGTTCCTGCTTTTTCTGCTTGATCATAGTCCCGGTAAGCGGTAGTCAGCTTGATGCCATCATTAAAGAGACGGTCAGGAATTCTTAAGCCTTTGTTTGTTGTGCTAGTGCTTTGAACTTTAACAGTTTTAAGCACATGATCCATGTGAGGAGTATGATACTGATCAGCACTTGCTATGCGTTTGTCGATGCTTGGATCTACTTGCATGAAGTATTCAATAAGAAGCTTGGTGTAACGAGCAAATGGAATTTTATACCCTTTCTTATTGGTAAACTGCCGTGCTTGATATATCATATCATTCCAGATTAGATGTGCATAATCAAGGTGTTGTGTATTAATGATACCCCAAAAGATTTGAAGTAGTTCCAAGCGAGGGTGTTCATGGCCGGTAGCTTTTCCCGTAACACAATGACTGAGTATGGTATACAATGATAACCATGGTTGGGGAATGAATTTCCGGTTTACATCAGAACTGGTTGACAGCGGTTGAGAAGACTCATCATAACCCATTTTTCGAAGAGATAATGCAATTTGTGAACACGATGGAGATGGTATGAATGAAGGGTTGGTCTTTGTTTCTTCAAGAGGAAGATGAAGAACATGACGAAGAATGCTAACATCAAATTCAACTGGAGTTCTGTCAATCTGGACTGTCATGATGGTGGAATCGTTACTTATCTTGAGTGAATGCCAGAATTGATGCAAGTAGATCTCAGGGACACTTGCAGATAGAGTCAGAAGATGTCGACAGAAGTGCTTCTTAAGAATTTCCACTATAATCTGACACGTGGGATGGCATAGAAGTTGTTCAAAATCAATACGAGAATTTGAAAGCGCAATATTGCGTTCATCGTCAATGGGATACATGTCTTTTCTTGTGAGAGATCCTTGAGACATGTTAAGACCTGAAACAAAGCATTTACCAAGATATCCAAGAATTGGTAATGACATGTTAGAGAGATAACTCATATGATCCTAACATACAAACAATGCAAACACACAAAATCATTTATGAGTGAAACTCTCAAAATTAACTAAGTCATACTTGCTAAGACTCAATTGAAACACACTAGAAACATCAAATTCTTGAAGAATAACAAGCATACAAACTCGCCAAAATTTATTAAGGGAATCCTAAATGCTCATTAAACTCTATTATGAAACCTTAAACGCACAAACTCGCAAAAAATTTTCAAAGCGTACAAATGCACAACATGTCCTTAAACCTTGAACCAATGACAAACTTGCAAGTAATCATAGGGCAGGTAGAAACTCGCCATTATTCAATCACACAACAAGAAACTCGCAAGCAACACAAACTCGCAAACATGCATAAGTAAAACAAAAAATTAGAAACTTGCAAACAACACAAACTCGCCAAAATCTAAAGCTAATAGAAACTCGCAAAGATGCAAACTCGCCAAAATATAAACAAACTCGCCAGACTCTAATCCTAAGAGAAACTCGCAAAGTTAATAAGTAAATGAGGCAAACTCGCCACTTTCTAAACTTAATAGAAACTCGCAAAGGTCATGTTTAAACCTTGGCAAACTCGCCAAAAATTCTTGTGTGGTAATTAAACTCACCACTTTCAAAAACATGAGAGAAACTCGCAATTATTCAAGGAACAAGCAAACTCGCCAGTTTTATGTGTATAAGGCAAACTCGCCAAAAATTCTTGTGTGGCAATTAAACTTGCCATTCTTCATTAAAACCTTGGTAAACTCGCCATTATTCCTTGGCAAAACTCGCCAAACACTAGATTTAGTACAAGAAAATCGCAAAACAAAAACTCATTAGCCTTGGCAAACTCGCCAAAATTCATAGTACGCATGACAAACTCGCCAAAACACATAAGTTCATATGAAACGTGCAGATACTCGCCAAAATTCAAGTAAAAATTCGCAAGTATGCAATAATTATGACAAACTCGCCAAAATTCAAACAAACCAAACCCTAAACTCGCAAGAAATCATATCTTTTATCCGAAATCACAAAAAAAATCCGAGACAACTTATAAATTGATCAAGTTACTCTATAGGCATCGATATTAATCTAAGACTACACAGATTATACATCCTAAGAGGCATAAGAGTTTAGCATAACTAAGTCATGTGGATCGATCCTATTAGCTATCAATTTCTGCGAGAAGATTTAAAAAATAACGCCAAATTAAGATTTAAAGAGTGCTTACAATCGATTTGAGTGAATAAAAAAAAACGTTGGATTTATCGGATAAATGTTAGCAGCAGCAGTTTTGTGATTTTGAGAAATATGATATTTATGGAAGAATGAATAAGTCTAAATATATATAAGGAGAAGAATGCAAGAATGACACATTTAGTCCCTATTGTATGAAAAAACGTTTTTTTTTTTTTTTTTTTTTAATGAAAATGAAAAAGAAAAAATCTTTTTGGGTTTTGTATAGATTTTATATTTTTGTATTTTGATTTTGAAATATGTATTTACAAAATGTTTTTGATGTTTGACTGTTTAAGAACGTTTGATTAAATTTTCCAGATCTTCTGGAGTCAAACACCGCATACCAATTTGATGGACAAGCTCAGTAAACCTTGCTGGTGGCAAGGCTTTGGTGAACAGATCCGCCAATTGATATTGAGTACCCACAAAGTATAGTTCAATTGTACCCTTTTCAACATGCTCTTTGATGAAATGATATCGGAGAGCGATGTGCTTTGACTTGGAATGTTGAACCGTGTTGCAGGAGATTGCAATGGCACTCTTGGAGTCACAGTACATTGGAATCTTGTCGAATACAAAACCGTAGTCCATCAGTTGTGATCTCATCCAAATTATCTGAGCACAGCATGCTGACATGGCGACGTATTCTGCTTCTGTTGATGACATAGATGTACAGTCTTGTTTCTTTGACTGCCAAGACACCAGTTTATCTCCGAGAAATTGAACACCACCAGATGTACTTTTGCGTGTATCTAAACACCCTGCGTGATCAGCATCTGAAAAAGCGATTAGTGCAAAACCAGAATCCTTCGGATACCAGATTCCCAAGTGAATGGTTCCCTTTACGTAGCGAAGGATTCTTTTAGCCTCATTGAGGTGTCTTTCAGTTGGTCTTGACTGATAACGGGAGCAAAGATATACATAAAATACAATGTCAGGTCTGCTGGCTGTTAGATACATGAGAGACCCAATAATACTTCGGTATTTTGTAGGGTCAATAATTTTCCCATGTTAATCAGCATCCAGCTTTGGTGAGGTTGCAGACATAGGTGTGTTATAAGTATCACAACTGGTCATTCCATGTTTCTTCAAGATTTCAAGAGCATATTTGGACTGATTTAGAAATATGCCACGGGGAGATTGATGAACCTGAAGTCCTAAGAAGAACTTTAGTTCACCCATCATGGACATTTCAAAATTTTGTTTCATTAATTTTGCAAAAGCGTTTGAATACTTTTTATGTGTTGAACCAAAAATGATATCATCAACATAAATTTGTTTCATTAATTTTGCAAAAGCGTTTGAATACTTTTGGTAAACTGATTAGCGAGAAGAAATTTTGACAGTTTGTCGTACCAAGCCCGTGGAGCTTATTTAAGACCATAAAGAGCCTTTTTGAGCTTGTACACGTAGTTAGGATGATCTGAATCAACGAACCCGTCCGGTTGACCCACATAAACTTCTTCACGGAGTTGACCATTCAGAAACGCCGTTTTTACATCCATCTGATAAACCGTGATATTCTTGTGTGCAGCATATGCCATAAATATCCGTACAGCTTCAAGTCGAGCCACCGGTGCAAACGATTCTTCATAATCGATTCCTTCTTCTTGAGAATACCCTTTAGCCACAAGCCGAGATTTGTTGCGAATAACATTGCCTTCAGAATCCAGTTTGTTTTTCCAGATCCACTTGAGTCCAATGACATAAATCCCATCTGGTCTTGGAACAAGTTCACAGACTTCGAGACGTTTGAACTGATTCAACTCTTCTTGCATTGATTCAATCCAAAGATCATGACAAACAGTGAGTGCATAAAAACAAGTTTCAGCATCAGTATGAAGTCGTTGTCTCGTCATAACTGGGTTAGAAGGATCGCCAATCACATTTACTAAGGGATGATCTTTCGTCCATTTATGTGCCGAAGGGTGGTGATTGAATGTTGCATGCATATTAGACGGTTCCAAATTGCGTGAAGATGACTCGCCAATGTCTGGAATGGTTGGAGCCGGAGCAAATGGATTGAAGAAAGCATTTCCGTCCATAATCTGCGGTACGGGTACTTCTTGATTTTGTGATTCATCAGCTGTGTCAGTGTTGGATGCAATGTGTTCTTCTGTTGATTGAGAATCATTCAGCGGTGCATCCGTGCAACAGTTGTTGTTGTTGGAGCAGGTATCGGGTATTGGAGTATGATCGGGTGTGCAATGCGAAACAGTCGATACATCTGGAGCACTACTTTCATGAATCTCATCAAACAGAGGAGCAAACAATGTTTCCAATTTTTGACGAGTGAATTCCATGGGTGGAACAGCTGATGAAGAAGGAAAGTTTAGACGGTTAGATGCGGGTCCTAAGCGGTTTTGCTCAGAAGCCATATCTGTAAGCTCATCAAAGTTGACATGAACGGTTTCCATCATTTGTCGAGTTCGACGATTCCAAATTTTAAATCCTTTCGAATTTTCACAGTAACCAATGAACACTCCAACGTCAGCTTTTGGCTGAAGTTTACCAATATCATCACGATCATTTTTCGGATAGCACAGTGCACCGAAAACATGAAAATATCTGATATCTGGTTTGCGGTTGTGAACAATCTCATATGGAGTTTTATTATGGCGTGTATGAATGATGGAACGGTTTTGAGTAAAGCATGCAGTTGAGACAGCTTCAGCCCACAAGAAATCCGGTAATTGTGAGAAAATCAACATCGTTCGAGCAGCCTCCACTAACGTTCGGTTTCGTCTTTCAACAACACCATTTTGTTCAGGAGTACGGGCAATCGAGGTTTGATGTGTGATTCCAACTTTCTCAAAATAAGCACGAAGTGTTTGATTTTTGAATTCAGGTCCATTGTCTGTTCTTATAATGCGGACAATGTTTCTGAGTTGAACCTGAATCTTTGTGAGAAAGGTGATAATCATTGTTGGAGCTTGATCTTTAGTGTGGAGAAAATAGACCCAAGTCCATCGTGAATAATCATCAACAATAACCAGAATGTATCGTTTTCCATTCACACTTTGTACACGCATAGGGCCACATCAATCCATATGAAGTAAGTTAAGAACATGTTGCGAACTTGGTTCGGGTTTTGAGGGAAAGTTAGATCTCTTGCTCTTGCCTTGTTCACAAGCCGAACATAAATGATCTTTGGTGTATCGGAACCTTGGAAGACCATCAACTAACTTATGACGAGCGAGTTCAGTCATGGTTTTGAAGTTTAAATGAGAAAGCCTTTTGTGCCATAACCATGATTTAGTCGAAGTTGCTTTGGAGAGAAGACAAATCGGTGAAGATGCAATCATATCGGACATAGGAATTGTATAAAGATTTGTGCTTCGATTGCCGGTGAGTAAATCATGTCCTTCCAAGTCACGTACGTACATGTTTTGGAGCGAAACGCAACTTCCAAATCATCATCACAGAATTGTCCAACAGAGAAAAGATTGTGTCCAAGACCTTCAACATAATAAACTCGACTGATCTCGATGTTTCCATTGACATAATCTCCATATCCCATTATTGCAGCAAAATGATCATTCCCGAATCTGACAGTACCGATGAACTTTGAAACAAAGTTTATTAACAACTTTAGATTTCCTGTCATATGTCGGGTACATCCGCTATCAACAATCCACATGACGAGTTGAATCACCTGCAACACACGAAGACAACGAGGGTGGTATGATAGAAGCAGTGGAACCCAAAGAGTTAGTGGGTTCCATTATGTTAGTGTTACACACATTTGCACATTTAGGAATCCATTTAAAACTTGAGGTACGCTGCAACCATTGTTGCCATAACCAATTATGTTTCGCTTTGGTCTTAGTGAAGTCACTAGGTGAGTACACTTGCTTAGGAGATGTTTTTGCAGCAATGGGTGTGTCTACAGATTTCTCAGAAACTACATTGTGCACCTTCCCTAAATTCGATTTTGCAACTAGTGAGGACCTAGAGGGAGAGCCAATTATAGATTTCTTAGAACGAGCTAACAGAGAGTTTGCAACACATTTATCATGATTACCAGACATCATACTTTTACGACAAAACACACAGGAAGCATTAACGTTTGAAACGTTTACAGACTTATCATTCGTTACACTGACATTAGAATTACAAGTTGCCAAATTTGAATCTAAAGCAGATGCAACATGATTTTTATTCGATTTCCTAAGATGAACTTCTACTTCTGATGTCGGACGAGTGCTCTTCCTATGTTGCGAGATCCTAGTATTTTCTTGGTGTCTCTTATGCTCGGATCTTCTAACATTAGTAGACGCAACTATTCCTATAGAAGTGGAAGAAAGCAAATTAGTTCCCTGAGGTTTATCAATTATATACATGCCAGGAGCAATCACTTTTGTGTTACTAGACTTGCTAGATTCTTGTTTAGCTAGCTTTTCTTTAAGCTCAATGATGATGTGTTTTTGATCCTGAATTATGGAATTTAATCTTCCTTGTTCACCCAACATTTGTCGAGTGTATTCAACATGGTGATCAAGTTCTTTTGAAGCTTCAGAACGAACAGTTTTAAGAGAATCAAAAATCGTTTTATATTCCTGTTTGACTTGTGCAATCTCTTGTTCATATTTGAAAATTTGACATTTTAACGATGCATTTTCATCATCAAGAAATTCGACTTTTGAAATTCGCGACTGATCCAAAGACACTTTTTCCATGTGATTTTGCAAAGCAAGTTCAGATTCAATTGTCTTAGACTGACACCATTGAAGTCTTCGTTTAAGTTCAGAAATCTCCATTGAAAGTTTAGATTGGACATCATCATTATTTGAAAACATTTTTTCATTTTCCTCTTTTAATTTCGCAATGTCATGCCTTAACATCTGATTGTCCATTTCCAACGTTTGAACCATATTGAGATTCTCAGCAGCAAACACATTTTCATTCACAGAAGCAAATTCACAATATATAACCACAGAAGCAATATTAGCAGAAAGAGCATCTTCTAACAATCGATCAAGGGAATTTTGAAGATCTTGGTTTTTGCATTGTTCTTGTGAAACTGAGTTTTCAAGTGTGGTAAAAGCTTCAATCATTGAAGTCACCTCTTGTTGAAGTTCCCTTTCCTAGTGTGTTGCACACAGACGCAGATGTGCGACATGAGGTGAGATTTGGGTTTGAAACATTTGTCTTTGCTCTCTTGCATAAGCAGATTGAAAATTAGATGCTTTTAACTCAGAATTTTTCTCAATTGCCGTTTCTAAAAATAAAATATCTTCCATAAACGTTTGAAAGTATCGTAATACTAAACAAGATTTAGGAGTTTTTGGCAATGAGTTGCTGTTGCAAGAGGACGGTAAAGGACCATTTAGTTGTGCAACACTGTGAACGGGGCGTTCTACACAAGATGCCTCAGTATTTTCAGAAAGATTATACGTTGGTGTTGAAATGACATTCAGTTTGTAAGAAGCATTTTCTCTTGTGTAATCATATGGTAAAATTCTATTTTGTCGCATGTTTAAGCGACTTCGATCATCTTGTGCCCATTGTTCCTCACAATCAAATACAACAAGTTGCATGCTTGGATCTAAAAGACATTGAGCACTATACAATTTGGGCATTTCCTTGAGAGCTGTGTGAAGAAAACGTGGGTGATTATACCCAAGAGCAAAACATTTTGAGTCATCAGGACTCGGAAGTAAAGTTGACATTTCAATCTGTTTAACTGAGTGGCCAATCTTATATACAACAGTACCAAAATCTTTTAACCATCTTTCCAATCGAAGAATTTCCTCGATTTGATCATCAATGCGCTTCTTAGATTTCTTCTTGAATTTAGAAACATTTGACCGACTTGTTGAAAAATCTTGTTTAGTATTTGAAAGTTCCGTTTGAAGATTGTCAATGTTTTTCTGAAGTTCAGACTTTTCTTGTTCAATTTTAGAAATCTTTTCGTTATTTGTCGCAACAATTCCATGCATTTGATGTTGAAGATTTTGTTCGTTAACGTAAGATTTTTGAAAGGCCACTTCAAAACTTGTTTCTCAGGTGTTTTTTGTTTCAAAATCATTTATCCGTTTTCGACAACTCTCAAGTTCAGCAGTCAAGGAGGTAATCTCAGCCCTAAGGTTATGGTTTATTTCATTACATTTTGCAGTTTGAGCTTGAAATGGCAGAAGTAATGAAGTCGGATATTCTGAATCTGGACCATGAATTGCTTCACTCTGTTCAATATGCTCATTATTTTCATCATCACTTAAGTCATCAAATGTAACCACGGGGTTAATTTGATCAACTTCATTATGATTAAATGATGATTCATGTTGAACAGATTGCTGCTCATCAGATGCAGATGCAGACACAATTGCATTTATGAGACATATATCAGTGTCAGGTACCTGAGATAGACCGTCCGTGTCATAGACTGGTCCATTCTCTGTTTGACTGATGTGATGTTCTTGCATATTTGCCATCAAAATAACTGCAACATTTGCTTCCAAATCTTCATATTCATCATCAGAGAGAGTATCTGCCATAAAACCTTGCTGAGTTTCACTGAGTTCTCCTCCTGCTTCATCCTTGTATGCCATCAGCATGACTTGCTTATAGTAATCTCCTCCTCTTGTTCGTGGTTCAGGACAAGCATTAGCAAGATGTCCTTGCTTTTTGCAATTATAGCAGCGAATAGTAGATCCTGAATCTGGTGAATTCCCAGTTTCCACAACTTGAACATTTCTCTTGAAAGTATTACCCGATCCCCCTGCTGATGTTTGACCATTCCTAGAATTACCAGAATACCCACTTGTAATCATACGACGACCACTAGTTCTGTTTTGAACCTCAACTTTGCCACCTTGTATAACAGCATGACTTTTGGGATTTGATGATGAACGAAGACGATTGTTTGACTGAGTAGAGAACTTGGAGAAGGCTCTAGAAATAAAGGCCATTCCATGATTTAATGCTTCAAAGGCATCAACTTGATCATCATTGATTTGAGCAGAGTATGCATTGTTAGAATCTCCTGCGGGTGTGAGTTGATGAGAAGGTGTAGGTGGAGCATAACTAAAGTGACGTTGTTGTTGATCGAAAGCATGATTTGACTTTGGGTAAGGAGTTGGATAACCATGTGCCATGAGAGCAATCTGATCAGCAATGGGTGGTGTAGGGAAACCATGTGTGCCACGAGCTTCTTTATCTTTGATAACTTCATATTGATGATGTTTCAGATAATCATACAATAATCCATGCTTGACTTCATGAAGATCCTTGACTTGTCGAACAAACGTAACATACTTATGCCAATCCGGTCCTAGTGAGTTCAGAAACTTGGTGTTAATAACAATTGTTGGAAGATCAATCTTATGTCGATGCAAATCATTGACCACATTTGTGAAACGATGATAATATGATTCAAGTGATTCCCCAGGCTCAATGATAAACACATCAAAGATGTGATATAACTTAGACTCCATGTCGATCTTATTCAGTTCCAGGCCTTCCATTAAAAGACGAATTTGTTCCCACATAGCTTTTGCAGTTATCTGTGCATCAATACTTTTTTAAATCGGATTAGGAATTCCAAGAAGTATTTGTTGCATAGCAAGCTCATCAGCTTCAAGATGAAGTAGTTGTTCAGGTGTTAAACGACTAAGTGGAACAATTGTGATAGTATCGGTCTCGGTGGAACAGTGTAGGATCACCGGAACAGTTTCAGTTGACATTTGAAACGGTCCTTCTAATATCACCTTCTTTAGATACTTACCATGAGGTTTCTTGAGTTCCATATACCTTAGAAATCGACTTGACCATTGCACATAATTTCCTGGTGTAAGCATTGGAGGACGAGTATCCGAACCAGCTTCATGAATCGATTGCTGACTTGTAACAGCTTCGCACATTTGAGAGAACCAAGTTTGTTGTTGAGGGATTTGTGGAACCATTGACGTTCGTTGTGGTCCTTGTTGAGGATGGTTTGGAGTATATTGTTGATTAAATTGTTGTTGATAAATTGCTTGTTGTTGATTCCATTGTTGATGTTGTGGACTTAGTTGTTGTTGTTGTTGTTGATTATGAGTGTAAGGAAAATAGTTGGATGATGGTGGTTGAGACATATTTGTGAAGTGATGTTGATCGTTAAGGATAATTAAGGTTGAGGTTGTTTAGACTTAAGTAGATGAGTAGAAGAAAGCCAAACTTGCAGAAATCCAAACTTGCTAGCAAGAAACTCGCAGACAAGAAACTTGCAGAAAGAAACTCGCAGAACTACAAACTCGCAGGAAGAAACTCGCCAAACTGCAAACTCGCAGAAGTTCAGACAGAAACTCGCCAATACTGCAAACTCGCAGAAATTCAGACAGAAACTCGCCAAAACTGCAAACTCGCAGAAATTCAGACAGAAACTCGCCAAAACTGCAAACTCGCAGAAATTCAAGTCAGAAACTCGCCAACACTGCAAACTCGCAGAAATTCAAGTCAGAAACTCGCCAACACTGCAAACTCGCAGAAATTCAAGACAGAAACTCGCTAAACTTCAAGGAGAAACTCGCAGAAACTCATGAGAAACTCGCAGAAATTCATGGCTAACTCGCCAAACTCGCAGAAACTCATAAGAAATGCGCAGAAACTCGCAGAAACACGTATTCAGTCCAAAAAGTCCATAAATTTCAATCTAAAACACGTTTTTAAGTACGAATTTCTATTAAATCTAAGCAATATTAACCTAAACTATCCCTTGGCTCTTGATACCACTTGTTAGGTCACCATATTATCACAACAATATGTATTTCTAGAGAGAGAAAGTTATAGAGAGAGAAAGTGGAAGGAACTAATGAATGATTAGTGAAAATGATAATTGCAATTAGAACCAACAACCCTCTCCCTTCTAGGGAGGGGGTATTTATAGTGTTTACATAAGTAGGGGAGTTTCCCCTTGGTTCTAGAAGAACCTTCTCTCACAGCTCATGGGCTTACTACATGAGCTGAGAAACTAATTACAAACATTTATAAACCATAATTATTAACGACCTATTACAAATGAAATGACCTACACTTGATGATAAAACATGTTCCTAACAAGTTTGAGGAAAAGTCGATTGTTCTTTTAGTTCCTCACTTGTGTCCTGTAGAAGTTTACACAATACGCTTTTAATTAAGGAACATGCTAGCAAATATTAGATAACATGTTACTCCAATTTATAACATAAATAGAGACAGAACTGCAAGAAAGAATGATCATAAGTTGATACGGAAATCATACCGGCTGTTTCCCAGAAGCATTCTCATCATCAAGTTAGTAGTTGTCCCTTCACATACTCTAGTCACAAACTGATGCACTAAAGTTCCTCAAACGGATGCCCTAAGGTACCTCAAATGATTTGTGGTGCAAACATTGTGCTATCATCATTTGAGGCATCTGCCAATGAACTGATCATTATGCCCCTGAAATATACACCCTGCATTGCATGACCAATTGACCAAAAAGGACACTTTTGTGAATAAGCAGCTATTATGAAACAAGCATCTGTTTGCATGTCATTTTTTTATAGAATTTTCATTTAAACATATTCAAACAAGCATTCCCAAACACCCTCTTGTTTTGTTGCAGTCATAAAATTGAACTGGTAATTGTTTTCTCTTTGTGAAAATCAGCTGATGAATGCAAGGAGTATGATAAGGATTTAAAATGTACACAAAAGGTCATTTAAGCCTTTAATCGCCCACTTTTATATCCGTTACTGCTTAATTTCGTTCATTTTCACTTTTTAGGTGTCTTGGAAGCAAAATGCTAGAATAATGCATATTTGGACGAAAAGGAGTGAATATATGAAGAAAATGGCTAAATCAAGATCAAAGACACTCAAGCTGCTGGAACTGCACCTGACGGCGTCACAATCCAAGGGCGACGCCGTCCCTCTATGCGTAATTAAATTTGTGATGGCTCAGTAGACTTTTTGCTAAATTACACCTGACGGCGTCAGGCTTTGAAGAGGAAGGGCGTCACGAAGACTTTTCATCCCAGACGGCCTAGATCCAGAATCAGACGACGTCACTGCTGAAGTACGACGGCGTCACAGCTACAACGTGACACCGTCCCAACTATTACTTGTCCACGACAAAACCCTAATGACGGCGATCTGACGGCGTCCCACCTATAAGGCGACACCATCGCGAATGTAAAATTATATATAGAAATCGAATTTTCAAAATTTTGAAGAGGTAGACTTGTGGAGTAAAAACCTAAAACGATTGTAGTCCGGTTTGGACAGTATCTTAGGGTTCTCATACCCTATTTTACATCAAGATAAGTGTTTTACTTCATTGATTTCATTATGTCTTCGATTGAGTGTGTGTATGCTTGCGTGTTTAACATGTCCGGCTAAATTTCTTGTGTGTTTGCTTAGATCTATGAAACCTAGTTATTAATTATTTATTAGTTTTCTCTTATCTTAATTGTAATTGGCTTTTTTTTTGGGTAAAGGGGTTTACCCCGGTAAATATATAACCAAAAAATAATGTTAAGTACAAATGGAATGTATTTGGCTAACCACATTAACCTCAAGCGAAGAGCTTGATAAAACTAGTGTTTATGACATGCCATAAACACAAAAAACCTAGCTATATTACATCAACAAACTAGGCATAAACAAGTAAAAAACTTGTACCAAGCTTAGCATCCCGCATCAGCCACTCCACGAGGAGCAAGTTAACCCAAGAAGTTTGCCTCCTTAAAAACCCTTTCCAAGAAAAACCCAAAGGGAAAAACCTTGGAGTAGGGAAAAGAGTACAACCCTTACCCGACACTCCCTTCGTGTATACATATACTTGGAATCTTCCATTTATCCAAAATCAATCGAGACCTCGAGGTTAGCTTCTTGAACATGAAAGTAACCAAATTTCTTCAACCAATAGTAGAGACAATGGTGCTAACCACTTCAGAAGAAGACTTCTACGCTTTAGAATTGCTTCCATCCAAACGAAGTAAGTAGTAGCAGCAAGCAATAATCTAGAAAGGATACTACTAACCAATCGCCTTAGATAAGGGAATAAGTACGTAACAATACTCTCCAACTAAGGTGGACCATCCATACCGATAAACTCCGCGACCAAACCAAACCTGCATAGAAAATTGGCACTCAAAAATAAATGAGAATGAGAATCCTAACCAATTCACAAAGCATCTAAGCAAGGCCAAATCAACGTCAGGACTAACATCCCATTGGCGATACTATCCCGAGTCTTTAGCTTCGTTGAATAGCGAGCCACAGATGTATAGCATGGCTTGGAATACAATGAGAGAACCAAGGAACATTACACCATTCAACCAAATCACCCTAAGACGCAGATTCCCATGACTGAAAAACAACTAAAATGGCCATCCAGGTTACGCCATAATAATCCATCATCAATATCATTTAGAGTAGGAACCGGTAGAGCATCTAACAATGGAAATCGAGATAACCAGTCCAATGGCCATCGCCAACCATCAGATTCAATAAGATCATAAACCGAGTCAGATAAATTAAACCCCGCCGCAATATCTCTAGCACTAAGTAAATTACGAATCGGGCTTAACTGACACCACATATCAAACCAAACAGAAGTGTCCTTCCCATTATTGATCTTATGCCAAATAAAAGGACGAACCTTTGGTCTAATGGCCGGTAAACCCCAAATAACATCCCCCAAACAAGGGACATCCCAAAAACTTCTCCCACGAAGTTTATACGAGTGGATCCATTGCACCCATAACGACTCTTTATGTGTCAAAATACTCCAAATGTGAGTAGTCATAAGAGCAATGTTAAAATCCTCCAAACGACGAATGCCAAGGCCACCTTCTTTCGTTGGCTTACAAATAGATTCCCACGCAACCTTAGCCTTTCCCCTTTTCATTTCTCCTTGACACCAAAGGAAACCCCTCATAAGCTGCTCAAGCTCATGGATAATACGTAGAAGGATAAAACAAGCCCAGTATAAATGCATCGAAGATAAGACAGATCACCAATTGAAGCCTACCCACAAGAGATAAGAACTTATTGCGCCAATCATTCACACGACCTTCCAGTTTTTCAACAAGCACCTTGCAATCCCTATAAAGAAGTCTTGATGATATAAGGGGGACACCAAGGTACCTAACAGGGAGAGAACCTTCTGCAAACGGCATAGACTGGAGAATAGCAGCTTTAATAGCATTTGGAACATTACAAAAGAAAGCTGTACTTTTAGGGATACTTGGGACAAGACCCGAAAAGTTCTTGAAATCCTCCAAGGCCTGCATAATGACATTAATAGAATCCTGATGGCCTCTAGCAAACAAGAAGAGGTCATCTGCAAAACAAAGGTTAATAATACACAAATGATGAAACTGAAAATCAACCGAATTCGAAACCTTTTTCTGCAATATAAGAGTTAGCACTTCCATAACCAGCGTAAACAAGTATGGAGATAACGGGTCACCTTGTCTAAGGCCCCGTTAACACATATGGAATAAGACGTAGATGAGACACAAACCATGATCCAATCAACCATTTTGGAATTAAAACCAAAACCAATCAGAATAGCCCTAAGAAAATTCCAATCAACCGTATCATATGCCTTATGAATATCAACCTTAAACGCACATCTAGGAGGACCCCTTCCTCTATGATAATTGGCTTAATCTTTGTGAACCTTAGGAGTGCATTAGCCATCGTTGTGTTTGAATGCTTGAGTAATCTTTGTGAACCTTAGCTTATGAATCACGTAGCTTATGAACCTTAGCTAAACATCCAAAGATAACCTTATAGTTAGTTTATGAAACCTAGAGATTTCGTAGGCAATAACCTTAAGGTAGTCTCAAAGAGTTAGGGAGAAACGCATACCCTACGACCTTAGAAAACACAACGCGTTAAGAATAAGGACGTGACAATTCAACCACCAATAAAAGATAACTATGGAGTAATAGTATCTAGGTAGACACATCTTTAATTATCATACGAGCACACACCAAAAAAGATATAGACTACCCATAGTTTAGATAATTAGATAGTAGAGTAATCGGTAGAAGTACCAAACCTCCAAATCCAAACCCCGAGATTTTACCCTTAGCTTTCTAAAAAAATATAAAAAGAGATAAAAAAAATAATCTTCCTCAACCTCAACCTTAGCGTAGTACACATCTCACTAGCATTCCTATTTCCCAAGAGAACGATATCAATACCCGAGGCTTACCCAATACTACACTAAAACGATTAGGTTCACTGCCTAGGGTGTTGAAAAACTTTCTCGACGAAAAGGAAGTTCCTTTGACCCCGAACGCGTTGTATGCGCATCAAGTTTTTGGCACCATTGTCGGGGAATATAATAGCTAGTTAGATTTCTATCTCGTTTAGGTTCCCTTGCTTGATTCCTATCAAGTAAGATTTTTTCTCATTTTTAGCTTCCTCGTAGTCTATCCCCCTTCTTCGTGACTTTGTTAGTAACCCCATCACTTTTCATCATGGAAGGTGATAACCCGCCACCACTCATCGACCCACCAATCATTGACCCGCCAAGAGGCCGTACTCTTGGTGAATACTCTAGACCAAGCCACCAAGGCTATAGGAACACTATTGAGCTCCCCGATCAAGCTCACACTACGGCCCTACGATCCGACACCATCTGGTTGGTGTAAAACGGATGTGCATTCCATGGACCTCGTTCCGAACATCCTAATCGGCATCTCAAGGATTTCCTTAAAATCGTTGATTCCATCGACCTTGATGCTACCACACGGGAGACCACGCGCTTGCGTATCTTCCAATTCTCTCTACGGGACCAGGCTAGTAATTGGCTCGAGCGACTTCCCGCCGGATCCATCTCAAGTTGGGATGATCTCACCACTCGTTTCCTTGCCCAATTTTTCCCACCGGGGAGAACTACCAAACTTAGGAATGAAATCTTGATGTTCCAACAACGTCATGGTGAATCTATCTACAAGGCTATGACTCGATTCAAGGACTTGCTCCATAAAGTCCCCCATCACGGCATCGATCTTTGGCTTCAAGTCCAAATCTTTTACAAATATGTCAACTTCTCAACTAAGCAATCCATCGACGAAGCGGCCGGTGGCAAACTTAGTGATCTCACCACGGAAGAATCTTGGGGTACAATAGAGGACCTTGCCCTCTATGACAACAAAAGTTGGAATTAGCCCCATGAGTTGCCCAAAACCGTCAAGGCAATCTCTTTGCCTACCAATGACTCACAACCTTCCAATCGTAGGATGCTCGAACTTGAAGATCAAGTCAAATTCCTAATGAGCTCCTACGAGAATCCTAAGTCTTCGCACCAAGTGAGCAAAATCACTCTACCTTGTGAGTTATGTAGTGGTCCCCAAGAAACTCGTGATTGCACAAGACTCTCCGAACAAGCTTTTGCTGACTACGCCTCCACGCGTACCGACGGAGCGGGAGAGAAGTGGTACACTTTTAAGCCAGAACAAAACAACTTAGGAAATTCTTACAACCCCTCATTGAGAAATCACCCTAACCTTAGGTGGAGCAAAAGCTCAAACCCGCCCCAAAACTCATCTACTCCACCCAATAGGTCCAACCCTCCAAATACCGGGAATTCCACTAGTCTTGAGGCAATTGTGTTTAGATTCATGTCATCTCAAGAAACTCGATTGACTAAGCTTGAAGCCGATTTAAAGCAACGACAAGGCGAGATGACAACCAAGCTTGACTCCCCTTTAAAAGCCTTCAACGACCGGAAAATTAGAGCACTACCAAGTGACACTATAAAGAACCCAAAAGTGTATTCGACTTCATGTTCTTGCTCACCTTGGGAGAGTGCATATCCATGCCCTTCACACCCGAAAGTTCATCCGGTCAACGCCATCAACACGGGTTCCAAGCGATCCCTCATGAAGTAACAAGAACCCAAACCATTGGTCCAACCGACTCTTGAGAAACCCGTCAACAAAGAACCCAAACCTAATCTAGAAGAGGAGTACAAGGAACTCCACAAAGAAAAACCGGTTCTTGAAGTCTTGGTTCATGCGCCTTATTATAATGCATTAAAAGAAAAATATGAGCAAGAACTTAATTTAGGAAAACGTGGGTCCACATTTGTGCAAAATAAGTTACCTAAGAAAATAGATGATCCCGGGCTATTCATTCTTTCGTGTAGACTTGGAAATTGCAAACCTTTCGACACTTTAGCCGACTTAGGATCAAGCATCAATCTTCTTCCGTTGTCCCTCCATAGAAACCTTAACCTATGTAAGATAGAACCAAAGGAAACCATCTTAGGTCTAGCGGACGGTAGTATGGCATATCCGGTAGGGATAATAAAAGACATGATAGTGCACGTAGGTCAATTGACTCTTTTAGCGGATTTCCATGCGCTAGACATGAATAAAGACCCGACATGCCCATTGTTAGTAGGAAGAGGATTCTTGGCTACCGCTAGTGCCATAATTGATTGTAAGATGTCTAAGATAATGGTAGGAAAAGGGAGTGCTAGGTCAATTTATGATGTCAAAAATCATGTCTACTACAAAGAGGAAGAAATTCCCTACGAGATCATATTAGATAGAACACCATCTAGATATGGACCTTGGACTAATAAAGATTTTGTAGGTCCTCAACGACCTTTCTATCTATGTTAGAAATTGGAAATTCCATGTTAAAGTGTCGGTCACCCCAATTATGGTCTAGCATATGTTAGCTCATAGACGTGTCGTTATTTACATTATTTAGTTAGTTATTTAGTTATAAGTTTAGTTTAGTGCAACACCGTGGAGGACGGACGGGTCTTTACCCACTGTATGCCTGATCCATAGCCCGTCAGAGGGCGTATTATGTAAAACTATAAATACCCTCTACCTCCCAAGGTAGAGGGTTGGACCTTTCATTCTAATCTAACCTTTTCTCTTTTGTTTATTTTCTCTCTTTAGAAAGGCTCCCTCTCTTCACTTTCTCTCTCTAAACTCTAAACCATACGCCCCTTATTGTGATTATGTATCTGTTTGTGAAATCCAATGTGTTACAAATGGTATCAAGAGCCATGGTTTGATCATCTCTCTTACATATCCTTGGATTTCTAGTGGTTTTAGATGGTTTTTGAGTTTGAAAAAGTTTAGTGGTTTTTGCATCATTTGGATTATTTCTTGTGTTAAAGTTTGAATTTTGAGTGTACTTTTGTGTTTAGAATCATTGTAAGTGCTTGGGTTTTGATTTGGAAAGCTTGAATCACTGTGGTTGGGCTTGTTTTGGATTGAAAAGTGTGTTTTTGAAGTTTTTCAAGGTAGCGACTTGAGTCTTGTTGTGAATTTCTTCGTAGCGACTTGCTTCAGTAATTTCTAGCGAGGTGTAGTGTTAGTCATAGCGACTTGAGCTTAGCGACTTGTCTATTAAGACAAGCCGACAAACAGTACAAGTTAGTGGATTCTCCACTACGGCTAGCGACTTGGTGGGTTTAGGGACTTGCTTTCATTATTTCTAGCGACTTGTACTTGTTGTTCTCAGCGACTTGACATTAGCGACTTGGATACTTAGCGAGTTGCTCTTTAGCGACTTGACTGTTTAGCGATTTGCTGCTTTAGCGATTTGTGTCAAGCGACTTGTGTCTAGCGACTTGATCCACAGCGACTTGAGCCTTTAGCGAGTTGTTACTTAGCGACTTGGTGACTCTAGCGACTTGTCTTACTAGCGACTTGTTGACTTTTCCCGACAAAACTTCAAACGGCCATAACTTTTGAACCGTAACTCCGTTTTTAGTGTTCTACCCATCAAAACGACCGTGAGAACGAGGAGAATGGCACGCCGAATTAACTATGTTTAATTCGGGTCAACCTTCGAGGCCTAAATCCGCTCCGAATAGAAGTTATCGAGTTTTTTATGTTTTTAGACCTAAATTTCTCCGTAAAATCGTGCAACAACCAACCCAGATCACAACCAAATAACATCTCTGCTAATCCTACAAACAATCATAAGACCTAACACACAATTTTCTATGATTGTGTCGATCCATCAGTCATCTTAAGACGTTCTATTGGTCATTGCTTAACGGTTTCTTCTTGATTTTGTAAAATCCCGCGAAAGATTCTATTTCTCGGATTAAATCATAGATTTGTAAAATCACGTGTACACAGCAACATCATGTCTTACACTCCTAATTCAGTGATTTTGGAAGTACTTAAATTGTATGATGCTGTAGACAACCATGAGAATATTAGCTATACTGAACGGTTACAGATGATGGATTCAATCAATGATGATTTGAGTTCTTCATGCTCTGAGTCCAATGAGAAAGACTTGCACCTGCTCATGCTACAGAATGCCATGCAAAAGGAATGTTGCATTGTGCCCTTTCAGCAACTTCACTCACACCTTATGTTACTCACATCGATAGGAATGGAACGAACATGCAATGCCCTTTTCCGTCAAGATTTATCCACATTAACGGGAACATTACTATTGAACTTAGAACAATTGGAACAACAACTTGATAAAGAAAAGGTTCAAAAGGATACTTCCAGTGCTGCACTTCAAGTGATCCACAACCAATTTCAGTCATTCTTCAGTAGGGAATTTACATCAGATTATGATCAAGACATGACTGAAATGTCTTTCAAGAGACACACTGGAGTGGAAATTAGCGTGTTCATAGAGACACTTATCCATCTTATGAATAATGTGGAGAAGTATATTGAGGAAGTTACTCAGAAAGATGAAAAAGTGGATGAGAGTCTGGTGCAGTTGAGAGAAAGTTGTGATGAGTTGGGTAATGTATCAGTTGAAGAATCAGGTGTTGCTGAATGCAGAATATCAGAGACAACAAAGAATGATGTAAACAGCTGCTCAGTAACTCCTGGCAAACAAGAAGTGGATGCTGTGATCAGAAAGGTGAATGAATGTCGGGTACAATCAATAGATTGTAGTGTTGAGACCAGTAAGGCATCGGATGATGGATCAGTTGACACTGAATACATAGGCTCAGAGATAGTTAAGCTTGAAACGACCAGTAGTTCAGTGACTCTTGTTACACATGATGTGGATGCAGATATCAGACCGATAAATGAATAGGTTTCATGTGATGAGGTACCCTTAACTTTTCAACATAGTGCATCTGCTAATGTACCTAAACAAACTGATCTCAATGCTGAACATGATTCTGATAAATGTTCCTTGGTTGAGGCTGAGTCTAATAATTTCAAAACAAATGATATGGTTGATAAAAAGGCTTTTGATGAACTTTCAAACAAACTCTCAAATCTTGAAAAACATTGCATTTCACTTGAAATTGCGTTACAGAGTAAAGAAGAAAGTTTTCAAACTAAGAAACCATGTAAAAATCCGGAATTTCCTGAATTTCGTGAATTTTTTGAAATAAACGATTTAAAAGCTCAGCTTCAAGCCAAAAACTCGACTATCAACAATTTGAAGAAACATATTTCTGGTATGCATGTGAAAAGTAATTTGGTTACAAGTAATTCTGATATTAATGCTATTTATGATATTCAAATGAGAAATGATGAATTAGCAGTTTGTGTGGCCAAATTACTAAAGGAAAATGAGTCTTTGAGAAAGAATCACATAGAACTAAGTGACTCTGTCAAAGAAGCTAGAACTAAGTCAATGGAAACAAACACTTTGATAGCAAAAATTGATGATCTCAAAGCTCAACTTCAGGAAAAGAGTTTCGCTATTGTTGCTTTAAAAAATGAGGTCAGAAAAACAACAGGGAATAGTGTGAACACTAAGTTTTCAAAACCATCAAACTTGGGGAAACCAGTTATTAGACAACCGAATGCGTTTAGATCTGAACGACCAAAATTTTCAAAAACGCGGTTTGCCTCCTAAGTTGATGCGAAACAAGTTTTGACAAAACCAGTCACTTCACCTCACTTGCCTAGGAAAATTGATATGAATGACTTGTATTAGAACTCTTATCTAGAAATGGCTAGAAAGAAGGCACAGAATCGCAAAGACGGAATTTTAGGTGCAAGACCTAGGATGATGAATTCTTCGAGATTTCAAGGCACTGCTAGTAGTTCTAAACCATTACCTAGGAACACTAATCTAAAGACTAGGGATTGGCTTATATCTAAGAGTAGTTGCGTTTCGATTAAAGCTATTCCCATAGAATATCACTCTAAGAACTCTAGATCATTTTCTGAATCCAAACAAGTTGTTTGCTCATATTGTCTGAAATGCATCTTTAAGGCAAATCATGACAATATTTTTTCGAAATCCCTAAAGAAGGTAAATGCTCATACAAAGGTTCAACCTGTTAAGTCTAGGATTTTCACTAAGTCATCTATTGTGCATACGAAGCAAAACAAACCAAAATCTTCGCCTAGATGGATACCAACTGCTAAATCTGTGGAAACTAGGAATAAGGATAAGTCTTTCACTATGCATAAGAAGCCTAACAATCCTAAACCTTGCCATAAGTAGATACCGTCTGGTAGAATGTTTAAGGATGCTGGACTTAGGTGGATACCTACAGGAAAGATGTTTACCAATGGCAATCTCAAAGTTGACCGTGAAACCCCAAAGGGTTTGGATACTGATGTCACTAACCAAAATATATGCAATCAAGTTTGTAATATTAGTGCAGGTAGTCCTCACTCAATTGCAGATACTTCGCTCCTTCAATACATGGACTGGCTTAAAGTATGGATTACAAATGGATTGATATCTCATAACTCACGGGTTCAAGTAACTCAATCTTGATATTCATTTGGCTATGATGTCTATTCACATCAGTTCAGGCCTCGTACTTCAACATTATGATGTATGGACACAACAGTTCAAGCCTCGTTCCTCAAAGAAAAGAAAAGTGTACGTGTCAGTGCGCTTTATCTTCTGAAGAAGAGAAATCTTCTCTATTATGACCATTCTCATCAACATGCTTCATGCTTTTTCCATGTACTTTCGATTATCAAGTGAATCGGGCTACCGTTGATTGTTTTCTTATTCCACTTGCTCAACTATAATGACGATGGCGACATCATGTGCTAATTTTGCAGGGGAGAAGTGTGAATAGACTACATTTGGATGAATTCACTTATTCAATCAAGAATGGCAACTCCGTATGCAATTATTGAGGGGGAGAAGAAGTGTGAATTTACTGCATGGTTGATTGATTTATGAGAATAAATGGTCAAATGGCTCCAAACTCATGTAAGAACCGAGCTTCTTCTTATCGGGTCATCTTCACATGAAGTTTTCTTCTAAGAGCTGTTGGTTGACATCTTCATATGGGCTGATATGATTAAATGACAAAGTGCTTCTAGTTGCTGGGCTGATTTCTTTGATGAACATCTTTCTGTTCTTGTTTGATTGGGAGGGATTTTAGTTAAGGAGATTTGCTACATATAAGGTAATTGGAACGCATTTGGTGAGATGAAGATATTAACTATCTAATCCCCAACTGGACAATCTTGAAGAAGGTTGAGTCTACAGTCGGTTCTACATTTTCTGCTACATGTTAGAAGACTAAAGACGAGTTTTAACGATCTAAAGACTTCTTCTTATTCATGGCATTTATCAAAAAGATTGTCGGTTTAGGGGAGAGCACTAATTGGGGGAGAGTGAAATGCCATATTTAATCCCCAATTACACTTGCTCATTCTGTTCTTCAGCAAGTTGATTCCCACAAAGACTTCAAGCGTTCTTCTCATAAGATTTCAAGTATTTGGGCTTACAATGAGTTGCTGATTCTGAAGTGTCAAAACCAGCAAGGGGGAAGGAGACAAGCATCTAAACGCGAGTAAACTTGATGAACTTAATTCTTCTAAGTGATTGAAGATATCCCGGGAAGACGAATGTCATGACCGCAGAGAAACTCAAGGTTTGACTCATGGTGTTTAGTGTTCTTATTCCAACTATGTGGAGGAAGGGATGGAAGAGTTAGTTTCTGTAGATAAAAAGAGGTACACAAGTGTGTGATGATTTCGATGTTATCGCAATTATCAGGGGAGAGAGAATTGTGTACATTGGGGGCGCTCAGCTGTTTCACTTGAGTGCTTAATCAGTGATTCAGAGATATAATCACTTATTCCGGAGTTGACGTCCGCAGGGATAGTCATCCGCAGAGATAATCAGTGATTCGGCATGCTTCTTCAATGTTATCGGTTATTCTCTCTTTGGGCATTCGGGTACTTCGGGTTCTTGAGCTTCATACACTTTCTTCAGGGGGAGAGAAAAGTATACATCGGGGTTATCCTTTGGCTATTGGACTTAATCTGCTACTTCGATGGTATAAGTCTCTTTGTCTTCGGGTATATGTGTATTCGGGTTCGTGAGCTCTAGTCTAAGAGACTGAATGCATCAATTCATCTACTTGGGGGAAGTGTTCTCTTGACAACTTTTGGTTTGGATCACTTTAGACTTTAGTGGTTATGAAATATGAGAAGAAATTTCAAAGAGTGGGATGATACGTTGCTATTCTTTTTTGATGATTTAACCCCGAACGAAGAATCTCGATTTTTGTTCTTAAAAGGAGCAGTGGGATTTATGATAATGGTGTGCTTCTCTGTGCACCTGGCTAAGGCAAGCTTGAAATAGAACTTCGAATCTGCTCATCTAATGGATTTTCGGTTTGGGGGGAAGCTGCCAAAGTCTCTCTTTCTCAAAGGCTCGGGTTCTCTCTTCTATTTTGGAGCCTCGGAAGCTTTGGTGGTGGAAGTTTAAGAGATAACGAATTCTATCTTCTACGACGTGCTGTTCGATATCCTTATATCGGTACTCGTATCTTCATCCTCTTAAACTATATCATCTATTCTATCTTTGTAAATATTTATCAAAAACAAAATACAAAAATATAAAACCAACAAAAACATAATAGAAAAATATAAAACCTACCAAAACCCATAAAAATCAGAAAATTTGAAAAAGACCAAAAATATTGTTTTTCTAAGACATGTCTTCTGGTATCGATAACATCTACGGTCTTAGAAATGTTATTCAAAAATGGCACGGGACCATAGATGAAGTTCGAGCAGGAGGTGTAAATATTTCTTTTTCAAAACATGTCACAAAATATGGCTTACAGTTATTTCAGACTGTAACCCGCGCTTCAAAAAATGGCTTGCAGTTACTTCAGACTGTAACCCGTGCTTAAAACCATGGTTTGCTATTATTTCAAATAGCAACCCGCTCCTTTAAAGAAAGGAAAGTGCTGCGCTAAACCAATTTTTAAATATTTCGAGCACTTATCCTAAAAACATAATGAGGAAAGTATGTCGAAGGACTGCTGTTCCTACTCAAATATTTTTCCGTCTAAAATTCTTCAGAAAAATATTTGTTTTAACAAAATGGTGGTAAATGAGTTGCTTTAAAAACAATCAGATTCAGAGTTTTTATAAAATTTGCAAACTCAATCAATGACTTCAGCGCTTTTAAAATTTTCAGAAAATGAGTCATTAATTGAGGGGGAGAATGTTTTCAAATTTATATCATCTATCGGACTTATCTAATTATCCTAAACGCTTAACTGAAAAATGATGTTAACCTACGTTGAAGGACTAGGTGCCTAGGATATGATTGTTAGGATTAGATGATTAGAGTTTGATAAACACATAATTCCCATGCTTTATACGAACTGATTGATATGTTGGATTGACTTGTATTAGTCGATTGCTGTTTGGGTGATGTCGACCACCATATATCTGTATGTGTGTTCACTAACGAATGCAGGTATATTGGTATATAAGAATGTTCCCGATCCGGATCCCACAATTTAAGATGATTGGATGCCGCAAGGAAAGGGTAACTATATATTGGGTTGACAAATGAAGAAATGGAGCTTAATTTGACTTCTATGGAGAGTTGGCATGAAAAAAATGCAACGCAAGAGGTCTCACTGCATCAGCAGATGGTTTTCTTCATCATCAAATGAAGAAACGGCGCTTAATTTGACCTCAGTTGGCATGAAAAAATGCAACGTAAGAAGTCTCACTGCTTCTGCAGATGGTTTTCTTCCAAACCTACAGCAACATCAACAGAAGCAGCTCAACCACCTAACGTATCTTTGTGCAAGGATAATAGTGATGATACCATTTTACTAAAACTTTGAAAAATATTGTTTTAAAAATGGAAAAATATTGTTTTGAAAATAAATCGGATTCAAAGTTTTGAAATCAACCGGACCTTATTTTGTCAAATCTTAAGTGATTTCAAATTAAATATTTTCAAACGATATTTCATCAAAAATCCGGTTGTACGTTATAATGTGGTGATCTAAAGATTTAATGTTATGTCATGGTATGATTTTCTTTAAAACTCAAAGATCTTGCAAAATGAAATTTTTTTCTGTTCTTCTTTGATTGGGAAATTGTTTTATTTTACTTAAAGATCTCTTAAAACGATCATACCTGACACTAACAATCTTTAATGTTTTAAATTGCTCCTTATCAGTCTATTTCAAAAATTAAATCTTGCCACGTCTTTCCCCAAACTTTTCTAAATGATTTAAATTAGTTGGGATCACAAATATCAAATAGTTTGATATTTTTTATCGGGGGAGAGATCGTGATTTAAATCTCAAATCTGTTTTAGTCCTTTAAAGGCACTCCTGCCTCCATGTGCCAAACGATTTCAAATACACGATGCACATGTTGAGGAGGAGCATTTATCCAAAAACAAGATGAGTATTTAAACAAGGCACATTTTCTCCCATGTTTTCTAAACCTTATTAAATCACTTGGGATCCAAAATCTCAAAGGGTTTGATATTTTTGATCGGGGGAGAATTTGAGATTTAATAATGAAATCTGATAAATGATGATCGACTTGATTCAAAAGTGCATGCTGCTCTCCCATATGTGCTAAACACTTTCGAATCTCGAAGCATATATTGAGGGGAGCATTTCAAAGGAAAATAAACTATCAAGGTACAAAGATTTCTATGTTTCATCATAAAGTACCTTGATTGATTTTCTGTATGGCAATGCAATCGTGGAAGTACTTCAAAAACCTCTTGCCTCTATGAGATAAAATGATTTCAAATATCCTATGCACATATTGAGGGGGAGAATTTACCAAAGAAAATCAAATGGCTTTTTCCTAAAGAAATTGTGATCAAGAAAATATTTCAAAGAACTCTTGCCTCCATGTGCTAAACAATTTCAAATCATATCCACATGTTGAGGGGGAGCATTTCTAAATGATCAAAACTATTAAGGTACAAAATGTTTTTATTTTATATCACAAGTACCTTGATTGATTTTCCAAATGATTTTTCAATTGGTTTCGAGAAAGAAAGAACAATACCAAAAGACCGACCAATTTACTTTATGCATGGAGTTATAAGGATGGTTAGGTTAGGTATTCGTTCCCATGATCCCGCCAGAGCCGGAGGGATCTACCCAGGGACAATCCACTAGATAGTGTAGAGTCCTTAGGTATGATGAAAAAAGGAGAAAAATGAGAAATGGGAAGAGTGCGGACTGAGACAGAGCTAGTACTAGAATAAACCCAACAAGGTTCTAGTTATGAAGTCTCAGTAAGCACTGAAGGGGTTGAAGAATGAAAAAGAAATGAATATGAAAAGGGTGAAAAGAAATAACCCTCCAATAATTCAACCTTAGGGTAGAAATCGGGTTCAATACATATGCTACTGGTGTTTACTATGGTAACACTGGTATTGAAGACAAGACATCATGGACCCAATGATGCACTGCACTAAACTTCCCAAGCTACTCAAGTTCCTCTTAAAAGGACTTGTTTCATACTCACGGGGAACCGACATAATCTATCGACTTTCTCTTAGAGATAGTTGATATTGAAGAAGGAGACCCTCTCCTTAGTCTCCGGCATAGGAACCAAATGTGCACAATTGAGTCTAGAGCCAAGAGATCATCCACAATATCTTATTAGGACACAAAATTAATGAAGACTTGTTGTTTCACACAATGTGGAAAGTAAGTATATATTTAAGAGTCCTACGCATTATCCTTGTGGTATTGCCAGAACATCCGAGTGATATGTTATATATTCACGATGAAGATGGAAAGCCTTCTAGAGCCAACATCAAACAAGCTCTTGGTGGGTGACATGTGAGATCTTTTCTAAAGATCAAGCTTGTGAAAACTGGACAGAAACAATGGGGCGATTCACTCGTGAATCTACCTTGGTCCAGGAAATGAATTGATGAATACTTTTGGAAAAATCATTCGATGTGCAAATCTCTTCTTTTCTCTAGCACATCGAATGTGTATTCTTTTCAAATACAAAAAGTATTTTTGATTGAAAATTGATCTATCTCATAAAACCTTCGTAGTATTGCAAAACTCTTTCTTCTAAGCAATAAGCGATTGTTTTTCAAATCAATTTTTCATCAATCAGTGAATCTCAATTCGCTGGTTCACTCACTCCGTGTTGTCTTCTTTGAGATGTTTCGGTTTGAGAACAGCTAGAGCAGCTGCGAAACCCTGTCAAGGAGATTCTTCGGAACTCTACCTGATCACAGGCAGTACTTGTACTGATCAACGGGGAACCATGGGCCGTGTACCTCAATTCAAAAAAAGTGATCAAAGACACTTTCGTGTGTTTTATTGCTAACTGTTGTTTACAGGTACATTTGGACGGTTGCAGCTGATCAGAATTGAGGAGTCAATCCAAAGCCGCATGCTCACAGCATCCACACTTAATTGAAGAAATCATGACTTGTGCATATCTACGAACCTGGCTCTAATATTTTTATACTATGTTTCTGCTACGCTGCTGCAAATATCATGAGTCAGTAAAAGCTTCCGCTACTCTGATGAAAAGATGTAATGATCCAGAAAGTGTGAGCATGTCGGTCTGAAAGTCACAACATCACATGATGGCAACACAATAAAGGGTGATCCAGAGATTTACTGTGGCTGATGATCTCAACGAAAGCTCGAAGATCATCAAAGATGTGGATCAGTTAAAGGCCTCCGCTAAAAGTACAAATCAATGCGGACTTTAAAGAATCACTACTAAAGCACAAAGACTGCGGAACTTGAAGAATAGAAGTCTACAAGATCAGAACTAAAGACAAAGATAGAATGATAGGATGCAAAATGTATTTCATGAGGTGACCTCCCTTAGGGGGAGATTGTTAGGAATTGGAAATTCCATGTTAAAGTGTCGGTCACCCCAATTATGGTCTAGCATATGTTAGCTCGTAGACGTGTCGTTATTTACGTTATTTAGTTAGTTATTTAGTTATTAGTTTAGTTTAGTACAACACCGTGGAGGACGGACGGGTCTTTACCCACTGTATGCTTGATCCACAGCCCGTCAGAGGGCGTATTATGTAAAACTATAAATACGCTCTACCTCCCAATGTAGAGGGTTTGGATCTTTCATTCTAATCTAACCTTTTCTCTTTTGTTTATTTTCTCTCTCTAGAAAGGCTCCCTCTCTTCACTTTCTCTCTCTAAACTCTAAACCATACGCCCCTTATTGTGATTATGTATGTGTTTGTGAAATCCAATGTGTTACAATCTAGAAGAGGCCTTTGTTAGTAATTCAACTTTCCATGAGCAAGAATTGGATAGGGATGTGGAAGTGAACCCGTTTGAGGATGCCTTAGTGTTTAGGAAGATGACCGAGTTCCTAGGAACCTTGCCTGTTAATCTTAACATGAATAAGTGGAAAGTTGAGAGTGAGAAGCCTAAGCATAATTGGAATTGGGATAGACCACCTAATGATGGAAATGGAGAATGGCACATTAGGATGACAATCTATGACCCCGATGGAGAAAAGTTTGAAAAGGCATACCGGACTAAGCGTACCACTAGGAATTTTAAAGATAAGTTTGATCCCTATGACATTCTTGAGGATAAACTTACTTACATAGGTACGTAGGAGCACGACTTCGAGTCTAGCTACAAGACTCATAAATAAAGAAAAGCGCTTCGTGGGAGGCAACCCATGCTTAATTGTTTGCTTGTTTGTGTGTCATATATCTTTTCATTATTGTATGTTCTCATGTTTAAATTTGTGAAAATGCTTTATTTTGTCTTTAACCTCGTCTTAATTACATATAAATGTATTTTACAAAAAGGATAAGTGTAGGGAAGATTACACACGTTTTCAAAAGAATGTGAACATGAGAACTATGATTATTGAAAATGATATATATGTGTGTTTGTTAGAGTCAAATGCTTGTATCGAGTCATAATGGATGTTTTGCAGGAATGTTTCCAGATTTTAAAGGTGTAATTTTTCCAGAATTTTTCCATAAAATCGCAGCAGACCAGTTTCTGTCAGGATAACCTGACGACGTCAGCATTAGAACCTGACGACGTCAGGAGGAGCAGAAACAACTTATATAATTTCTCTCGTTTTCTGTGCTAATTATAAACTTTTGGACATTGTCAGGTCTTAATATTCCCGAAAATCTGCAAACATCCATTCCACAAGCATTATATCCTAGTGTAGTTGAGTCATATATAGTTTTACCGCCGATTTTACGCGAAGGTTTCGTCTATTTTCTTAAAGTGTGTAGGTTTTATTTATCAAGAAGAAGAAACATAATATTGGATGAAGCTTATCACGCATACATTCTTCTTGGGAAAGAATTTAACCACTACTTCACACGGATCCTGCTGATCTAATCAGGGGAGTACTAGTTCCTTTCTCTTTTAATTACTTTCCATTATCATAACTTTGATACTTTCGGAGAACATTGGGGACAATGTTCAGTTTAGGTGTAGGGAGGGAGAATAAAACGGGAACTTTGAAACTATGCTTATCCTTGATCATTTGTCTTGTCCTATTTCATTTGTGTAATAAACCATGAGAAATATTTATTAGAGCAATTTTAGCGCCAAATTTAAAATTTGTCATGACATGTACGGGTGGGAATTTAGTCTTAATAAAGCGTCTCATGGATAGGAGTTATATGACTAGCACAAAAACCTTTTACCACTCAAATTCCACCCCAAAAATGTAAGGTTAGCCTCTAGATCTATAGGAATTAAAGCATTCACCTTTAATGCTTCGAGAGTGTACTGGTAGTATAATAGATTCTAGAACTTGTTTTGTGATGCATTCCGAGATCGCTAGTGAGACTACACTTGTGTAGTTAGGAATAACTAAATGATAAGAGACATTAGGATAACCCTTGTTTGATACCCGTATTATAATTACGTATGCCACATCGGTCAAGTAATTCCCCCACACCCTTGAAATGTACTCATCTTTAGTACACGATACCCCTAGTTAACCCCTCAAAGCCTATCTTTTTCACGGTTCTCGTGATGTTTCGGTTTTCCGAAATATCAATGAAGAGCATTGTTTACAATCCACCCCCAAATGTACACCCAAATCGCCTTAGCCTACCTTATATGCACTCACCTTTAGTGCATTATTGTTATCATATTAAACCCTTAGTTCAATTATCTAGTTACTTGCATGGTTGCTAAGTCGAGTCATATCTTTTGTACATAGTTTTGGGACGATTCGGACTCATGGGTAAAGTAAAATTTAATGGAGTGACGGGAAAGAACGTTAAATTCAAATTCCCTTTATTTACGTAATAAAGTACTCAAAGTGTTTTGATCTTTTCAATTCGGGTCAAATTAGTGTTAGAGTAATAATAACTCAAGTGTATGGATGCTCCTATAAATCCCTTATATTTGGATGTTACGTAGAGGATGTTGGAGTGAAAGTGTATGCAAAAAAAATTGAAAAAAAGGAGCGTTGAAAAAAAAATAATAAAAAAAAATAACATACGGGCTACCATCCTACATCTATCTTTATATTTATGTTTTTTTGTTTCAAATTATCTAGAGTTTAGTGAGTCGATTCTTGGCTTAGCAACGCCATTCTTTTCATGCTTGTAACATAAGATTTTTGGCTTGCCACCACTAAATCGCCTTTCCAACCAAACCCTTTGTTTCCTTACCGTAAGCCTAACGTTACAACCCTTTAAAAGACCTCTTAGATAGTTGCTCCTAGGTGCTTACGCCAAAGCGGTGGAGGTTTGATCTAGTCTCTGTTGGAATCACTCCTAAACCATAATCAAGTGTTAGTAATTTATATGTAATAGTTAGCTTAATTATGGCCTTTATGTTTGTTATTAGCCTTAAGCTTATGTAGAAGGCCCATGAGCTTAGGCCTATGTCCAATAAGGAAAGGATGGGAACTAGGAGTGTTGCCCTAGCTTCCCTCCTATAAATACCCCTTGTAAACTTTCATTTGAAGGTTGGTTGCTCATTTTATTCATTCACTTTCACTCTACGCCTAACCGTGCTACTCTTAACGTGTGTGTGTGTTTATCGTGTTCAACCGCCTTTATCTCTTTCTATTAAGCTTGTGTTGTAAAACTAGTGACCTAACAGTGGTATCAATCGCCAACTAGTTGGGTGAATCGTTATAGCTTTTGAAGTACGTTTTTTGGTCATACGCGTAAAGGTAACGAGTTCTTTGGTTTGCTTAAAAACACGTTTTTTACACTTTTTAATCCAAGATTCTTGTACTTTCAATGTTTTAAGGTGTTAAAATAACTGTTTTTGGCAAAAAGTTTCAAACTTTATGCGTGGATTTACGTTTTTAAGCTTATTTTTTGTTCGAGGGTTTCATCCTACTCGTAACTGTTTTACACGTTTTGGTTCATCAAGTTTCATACTTTTATGTTATTTTGGTGTTATTGAAGCTATCTCATAACAAAAATCTGGTTTAGAAACAACTTTGGGCAAAATCACTTTTACGAGTAAGCTACGCGTAACTTAAACCCTATTTTCACGCGTAACTTTATCCTTGGTTTGATCTTCATTTTCGTGGTTTACTCCGTGGTTTCTTGCTTGGATAAGCCTGAAAACACGTCGACTTTGGATATCTTTTGCACTGTAAAAGATCACTTGGGCTAAAAACCCTAAACTTACGCATAAGCATAAAGCTTACGCGTAGAAATCCTACGCATAAGATTAATCTTACGCCTAAGCCTTGTCTTACGCCTAAGGTAATCCTACGCATAAATTTCTATGCCTAACTTTGTGTCTACGCATAACTTTAGTGTCTTTTCCCTACTTACGCGTAAGCTAAAATTACGCGTAACCCTCCTTGTTACGCGTAACCTTGGTGTTTTTACGCATAAGTTCTACTTGGTTTCTTGTGATTTCTACGCCTAAGGACACTTCATCAACAATGGTTCATTCGACTACAAAGATCCATTTTTACCAACACAAGTTTTCAACATGTCACAGCCACCATACTCTAACTATTTCCCTTACACTTATTCTCAACGTCAACAACAACTAAGTCCACAACATCAACAATGGAATCAACAACAAGCAATTTATCAACAACAATTTAATCAACAACATACTCCACAACTTGGAGCAATTCCTCCACCACAAATGGTTCAACCACCACCAAGTCTTCAAGTTCAACCCTACACAAACTATTTCAATCAACATCCATCAAGGAACACTATGAAGGAACCCACTTGGTTTGCAAAGATGTGTGAAGCTTTAAGCAGCCAACAATCAATTCATGAGGCTGGATCACTTGATAGACCTCCAATGCTCACTCTAGGAAACTACGATCAATGGGTGATTAGGTTCTTTAGGTTTTGTGATCTGAAGAAGCCACATGGAAAGTTCTTAAAGAAGGTTATCTTGGAAGGTCCATTTCAGATGCCTACTGTCATTGTACCCGCCGATCCAAATGCTAATCCACCAAGAGATGAACAATCCAACATTGCTATTGTTGCCGACCTGAATGCAGAGGAACTTCTACACTATGAAGCTGATGAGCTTGCAATGCAATATATCCTCTTAGGATTACCTAACCCAATTCTTCGAAGTGTTGATGCTCAAAAGACTGCAAAGGCAATGTGGGAACATATTCATCTTTTTATGGAAGGATCTGCACTCAATCAAGAGGATATGGAATCCAAAATTTACTTGGCTTATGAACACTTCATGATTGAACCTGGAGAGACACTAGAGTCTTATCATCATCGATTCTCAGACATCATCAATGATTTGGATAAACACAACATCATCATGCCAAGAATTGCTGTTAATACTAAGTTCCTGAGTAGTCTTGGTCCTGAATGGGAGAAGTATGTCATTTTTCTCCGTCAAGCGAAGAACATGCATCATTCTACATACGGATTGTTGTATGATTACTTGAAGCCTCATGAAAAGGAAGTTGATAGAGAAAGGATTCTCCGTGCTCAAATTGCTTCACCTTCACAACCGGAAAATCAACAACTTGCTTTATATGCTCAAAACAGTTATTCTCCTCAACCAAAAACTCAACCAACTGCTACAATCACACCATATGATCCTTCACAGCCTCAATCTCAACAAACTCAATTGGTTCCATACAACAACAACAATGCTCAAGCACTTGTCAATGAAGCTAATGAGGAATCTGATCCATTCGAAGCATTGCAACAAGGATTTGCTATGATTGCTAATGCTTTTAGCCGTTATACCAACAAATCCAACAATCGTATTCGTTCCTCATCTAACACAAGGAATTAAGCTTATGGTCGTCAGATGGGCGGTGGTCAAGGGTTTAATGCTGTGGGTAGGAATAACAATAGAGCTCAAGTGGTGGACCAGGGAAATGCTCAGAATGGGTTGAATGGTCTTCGATGCTACAACTGCAATGAGAAGGGACACTGGCTAATGCATGCCCAAAGCCGAGGACAAGGGGCAGTGCTTATCACAAAGAGGCTCTTCTTTTGGCTCTTAAGGATGAAGCTGGTGGAACTCTCACGGACAAAGAACAGAGCTTTATGGCAAATGCAGATTCAGATGATGATATGGAGGATTTGCGTGCCAATGCAACATGTTATGTTGATGGCAAATATGCATGAGTTACACATGAGTGACACAGGCCCAGTGTATGACACTGATGGCTTGTCTCAGGTACCCGAACAAACCATGTTTATCTCTGATCTCATATCTCCGCCAACATCTGAATCCGGCAAGGCTCGGAATGTTCAAAATGAGTCGTCCACATCTCATTCCGACGATTTTCAAATAGACCCCGTAGTCACATTTGACGATCAAGATGACATTATGGTGTCCCTTGATACTCAAATTGACTCCGTGGTTATACTTGAGGATCTAAGTAATGATCATGTTGTGACTCATGTTGAACACGCCAAACTTTTGCCTCATCCAGATTTTGCTCGTTTAATACAAGACCAACAAACCATATTGGAAGAATGTCGTGCAATTAATCAGGATTTGAAAAGTAAAAATGCACTGTCAACCAAGGATTTCGAATGTTTACAAAAGCAACTCAACTTTTTCAAAACTCAAGAAAAACGTGAAAAAGGTTTTGAAGCAGCCTTTGCTAAATCTCATCAAAATGAAAAATATTTAGAGAGACAGATGCGTGATCTAGTCGCTTCGAAGAATGCTTTGTTGTCTGAAATAGAACAACTGAAACATGAACATAAAAAGCAAATTAACGCTCTCACCTTGGAAAATCAAAAAGCTAAGGCTGAGTTGTTAAATTGTCAAAAATAGTTCTCTGCATACAAAAAGCATTCAATGAAACGAATAGATGATCATCTTGAAGAAATCATCGGCTTGCAAAACAAACTTAAAGAGTTTAAAACTGTTGTTTACAAACATGGTGAGTCGGTCACAGCCATTGAAAAGTTTACTTTAAAACCAAATCCAAATGGCTATGGACCAAATCTTGCTGATTACAAACCTAAGCTTTCAACCAAAGCATTCAAACCAAATCCTGAAGTTTCCAAAGGCAGAATATAAAATTAATAATTCTGTTATGAGTGTTGTTGAATATCATCGTCAAGAGGAATTAGATGCAGAAGACGAGAGTCGATCAAAATTAGAAAATGTTGTTTACAACAAACCTTTTAATTATAAAAAAGCGGTCACTTTCGTCACACCAACGAATTCTTCTAACACACCAAGGATTATCATAAAAACGTCCGAGTCTTCTAATGTTAATCCCAAACCAGATTATGCACAAACTTATGGTCCTTTACCTTCCATCGGTGAAGTAAACTCAAAACCTGAAAATTGCAAAATTCTTAGATATTTTGACCTTTTTATGGCTGACCTCAAAACTTTACAACATGAGATAGAATATCATTCTGAAATCAAAGTTCAACACTTTCAATCGCCTATAGCGCGAGAACAAAGAGATATTTTTCAAAAAAATCTTTTACCAAATGTTAAAAATTTGAAAAGTTGTGCATTGTCTTGGGAAAGGGACTTTCATATGGAACTTGGATTGATGAAGGTCATTTTCGAGAAAAAAAAACATCTATTTCTAATACTAAACGTAAAAAGAAAATGTTGAGACAAGATGTTGATCGACTCTTGGAAGATGTCATCTGTGCTGATGTCCATAATGCTGTGTTATTGAATTCTTTGTCATATGCATTTGATTATATCTCTGCTGTTACTGTTGATTCTGTGGTAAATGTTGAGAACACTGATAATGTGCTTCAGATCGAGTCCTTAAAAGTTGAAAATAAATGATTGTCAAACGAACTTCCAAATGCAATACGTCGTCTTAATTGGTGTCAAAAAGATATTCACGATCAACAACTTGCTTTTCAACACAAAATCGCCCAGTTGCGTGCAAAATCTTCTGATCCTAAAATTGAGCAACTGGATGATCAAAACGTGTCTTTTAAGTGTCAAATCTCAAAATATGAACAAGAACTTGTAAAAGTTAAAAAGGAATATGGTGTCATATTTGATTTACTCAAAAAGACTCGTGATGAAGCATCAAATGAACTTGATCATTATCTTGCACACACTAAAGAAGTTATGCATTTTGCGGAAATCTTCGGTCCGAAAATCAAGATCCGATTCACACTATCTTCAAGTTACGAGAAATGTTAGGAAAGTATGAACAACTTCCGCCTACCGTGATTAAGAGAATAGACCCAGTAACACTTAGTAATCGTGAACCTAGAATCCCTACTGCCAAATCACAAGTTGCTAACGTGTTTCCTTCTACTGAAACAGGAATAGTTGCGTCTTTTCCAAATGTCCGCACTTCACAGCCTAGGAGCACTACATCGAAGAATAGGAATTTGCGACCTAAGAAAAGATCAATAAGGAATGCTAAAGTAGAAGAACACCCTAGGACTATGAATAAGACTCATGTTGCTTCCACTATAGATATTGCGTCTGGCAAATGTAATAGAAATAGTGATGTAACGAATGCTAAACCTTTAAGCACTTTTGATATTCACCGATGCACCTTGTGTGATTTGTCGTAAAAGTATGAATTCTGATTGTCATGACAAATGTGTTGCTAAAGCTATCATCTCTCGCTTAAGGAATCCTAAGAATCGAAATACCTCTAGGCCCACTAATCTTTCTAAGTCTGTGCTTGGTAGACCGCCCTCTTTAGATTCTAAGAAACGCATTGCTGTCCCTCAGTAGCTCCAGTTTCATCACCTAGGAATGTAGTACCACCTAGTGCATTCACTAAGACTAAAGCAAATACTAGTTGGAGATGGCAAAAATGGATATATAACACACTAGGATTTAAATGGATACCTAAAGCTATTGATATGTGTATGTCTACTATAACTGCTCCGGAACCCTCTAACATTTCGGGTTCCACATCTACTTCTATTCCATCTGTGTCGCCTGTGTGTAATGCAGGTGATACGATCATTCTCTGATTGTTGATAGCGGATGTTCCCGACACATGACAGGCAACCTAAAACTGTTATCAAACTTTATTGCAAAGTTCATTGGCACCGCCGATTCGGGAATGATCTCTTCGCAGCTATCATGGGCTACGGAGACTATATCAATGGGAACATCAAAATTAGCAGAGTTTACTATGTGGAAGGCCTCGGTCACAATCTGTTTTCGTAGGTCAGGCTTCTGTGATGGAGATTGGGAGGTTGCTTTCAGGGAGAAATCTTGTTTCATTCGTGATCTACAAGGAAATGACCTTATGTCCGCTCGCGTAATTCCAGTCTTTATACTATCTCTATGCAAGACATGGTTGCTTCATCTCCCATTTGCTTACTTTCAAAGGCAACATCAACAAAAGCATGGCTATGGCACCGTCGTCTCTCACATCTAAACTTTCAAACCATCACCAACCTTGCTCGACACAAACTAGTTGAAGGACTCCCACGATTTCGGTATTCTAAAGATCACCTTTGCTCAGCTTGTGAACAAGGGAAAAGCACTCGTGCTCATTTTCCTTCAAAGGTGGAACACAGCTCTCAGAGATGTGCTTCATCTTCTTTATATGGATTTGTGTGGCCCGATGCGCGTGCAAACGATCAATGGCAAACGCTACATCTTAGTAATTGTTGATGACTATTCATGCAGGACTTGGGTCTACTTTCTTTGAAGCAAAGATCAAGCTCCACAGATGATCATCACCTTTCTCACGAAAATACAAGTTCAGCTACGAAACACCGCTCGACAAATCAGAACAGACAGAGGCATTGAATTTGTTAATCAAACTCTTCGTGAATTTTATGAGAAAGTGGGAATTCAAAGATCGACATCTATTGCACGCACACCGAACAAAACGGAGTTGTTGAAAGATCTAAACCGAACGTTAGTGGAAGCTGCAAGAACAATGTTAATCAATGCTAAACTTCCAGATTACTTATGGGCAGAAGCTGTATCTACTGCATGCTATACTCAAAACCGGTCTATGATTACAAAATGCCACAACAAAACACCTTTCGAGCTTGTCCACAACAGAAAACCGAATCTCAAACACTTTCATGTATTTGGATCTCTTTGCTATCCGAATAATGATCGTGATGACTTTGGCAAGCTCAAAGCCAAAGCTGACATTGGAGTCTTTATTGGATACTGTGATAATTCTAAAGGTTTCCGAATCTGGAATCGTCGAACAAAAGAGGTGATGGAAACGATTCATGCTCATTTTGATGAACTTACGGAAATGGCTTCTGAGTATAACAGCTTGGAACCCGGTCACAACCGCTTAAACTTCCCCCAAACCCCATCATCAGCTGAACAAAGCCCCCAGCTTACTCGTCAACAAATGGAAAGGTTGTTTGCTCCTCTGTTTAGTGACGATATTGATGAACGTGCTTCCGTGTGTATCCGCTGCTTTCCGCCGCTCAACCCGATAATACTCATATACCTTATACACCTGCTACAACAACTAATGTTGAAGAAGCACCACCAGTTGACTCCACCACAACAGCTGAACAAACCGCTTCCAACAATGATGAACCGGCTGATGATGTTCTGAATGAAGTACCCCACCTGCAGATTTTGATCCAAATGCGTTCTTTAACCCGTTTGCTACTGAGACTGCTGCACCAGATGTCGTAGAATCTTCAACAAGCCATTTGAATCCTCAAAATCTGCACAATGTATACCAACATCAACCTTCCACACATAGATGGACAAAAGACCATCCTCTGGAAAACATTATTGGCAACCCGAATCAACCGGTCGTTACAAGACAACGCCTTCACTCAGATGGTGAACATTGCATTTATGCACTCACTGTCTGCCAATCTGAAACTAAAAACATCAAAGACGCAATGACAAAAGACAACTGGATCGAATCCATGCAAGAAGAACTTAACCAATTCAAACGTCTTGAAGTATGGGAACTGGTTGAAAGACCAACATGGGTCTACGTCATTGGTCTCAAATGGATTTGGAAAACAAATTGGATGTCAAGGAAACGTAATCGAAATAAGTCACGTCTAATGGCTAAGGGTTATCGTCAGGAAGAGGGTATTGACTTTGAAGAATCTTTTGCTCGGTTGCTCGTCCTTGAGGTCGTTCGGATATTTCGCGTCGCGGCTCACATGAATATGACAGTCTTTCGATGGATGTGAAAACTGCGCTTCTAAATGGACAACTAAAAGAAACATTTTATGTCACCAACCGAAGGATTCGTTGATCCCGCTTTCCAACCATGTCTACAAACCGAACAAAGCTCAGATGGTCTCAAACAAGCTCCTCGGCATGGTACGATAAGCTATCATCTTTCCTCATTGCCAATAATTTCACCAAAGGTTCGGTTGACCCTACTCTTTTTATACAATATCACGGGGCACATATCTTAATTGTTCAAATTTACGTGGATGACATCATTTTTGGGTCTACACATAAAAAGTACTCAATCGCTTTTGCAAAACTAATGAAGAAAAATTTTGAAATGTCCATGATGGGTGAACTTACATTCTTTCTAGGATTACAAGTTCATCAATCACCCCGTGGTATTTTCTTGAGTCAGTCCAAATATGCCCTTGAATTGTTAAACAAATTTGGAATGAATACCTGTGACACCTATGCCACTCCAATGGCACATACCAAGAAGCTAGACGCTGATTTACATGGCAAATTGGTGGACCCTACAAAATACCGTAGTATTATTGGGTCTCTCATGTATCTAACAGCTAGCAGAACTGATATTGTCTTTGCTGTATATATTTGCTCCCGTTATCAGTCGCGACCAACTGAAACCCACCTCTCTGAGGCTAAAAGAATCCTCCGATACATCAAGGGAACCATTAATTTGGGAATCTGGTATCCGAAGGATTCTGGTTTTGAACTAATCACTTTTTCAGACGCTAACCACGCAGGATGCTTAGATTCACGGAAAAGTACTTCAGGAGCTTTACAATTTCTTGCTGACAAACTGGTGTCATGGCAATCGAAGAAGCAGGATTGTACATCGCTGTCCTCAACCGAAGCGAAATATGTAGCCATGTCGGCGTGTTGTGCTCAAGTCATTTGGATGAGAACACAACTCAAAGACTATGGTTACGTATTTGACAGAATCCCGATGTACTCCGACAATCGGAGTGCTATTGCGATCTCGTGCAACTCAGTTCAACACTCGAAATCAAAGCACATCGATCTTCGATATCATTTCATCAAGGACCACGTGGAACATGGTACTGTTGAATTATATTTTGTGGGTACAGAATATCAATTGGCAGATCTTCTCACCAAAGCCTTGCCTTCCGCTAGGTTTAATGAGTTGGTCCACCGGATTGGTATGAGGTGTTTGACTCAAGAGGAATTGGATGACCTCCTAAAACAGTCTTAAAAACCTGTCAAACACCAAAACATCTCTTGTAAATAATTTTTTTTCAAAAACAAAATACAAAAATATAAAACATGATAAAACAACAAAAAAAAATATTCTTCTATCTAATTTTTCTTTCAACATTGCAAGTACATTTCTTTCGTCAACACTATAATCTTACAAAATTCAGTATTTTTCTGATCAAGTGTTGAGGGGGAGATAATAAACTCTTAACTGTTTCAAAACATTCGTGTACTTGCATGTTATCTTATTCTAGTTGTTTCTTTTATCCATGGTGGTACATTTTCTAGTTCAACTGACACTCCTCGGACTAAAATTTATAACCTTTCATTATTTTCTTAAGTCAAGGGGGAGTGTCGTCAAGTTTCTTTCTCAAAATCTTTAGTTTGGTAACCACAATGGAAGTTAAATGGCTTTGGATGAAAAAGGAAAAGGTGGAGGGACCAAAACTGTCAAAAGTGTAAACTGTTTTTTAATAAAACTCCCACACCTAACTTCTCACATCACATTTAATACTCAAACCTAACATAATCTACGCATACAAATATTTCAAGAAATCCGTGTTTTGGATCATCAATTTGTAAGTTGTTTTATGATCTTAACGTGTTTACAAACATTGGTTTTAATTTTTATACAAATCCAACGGTCAAATTTTTGTCTATGATTGATTTAGTGTTCTACGTATAAGCGTATGAACACTCAATCAAGAATGGGTGTTTGTGGTTAAAATGATTGTGTCAAAATGCTTTTCTTACATCAATGAACACACTTTTATCACTAAAACATACCCAGATACACGAATTGAGTGACTTTGAAAATTAGGGTTTATGCGTGGTTTTGGGGGTTTTTCAAATGTGATTGTATTTGGTCAAAAAGATTGTTATGTGATGTTAATATCATGTTGAATTGATGATATCCAGGCCCTATAACAACCCAGAAACACTAATTAAGTTAGAATTAGAAATTAGGGTTTAATGTTCTTGAGTTTTGGGTATTTTTGATTCACCACGATTTGGGTGTTAAAACTTGGTTATTAGACTCTCACAACACCTAAGACCTACCAGAAAACGTTTGGTGCAAATCCTATGGTTAGAAATCATATGCGTAATTCATAAACTTTAGGGTTTTGACTTACGCGTATGACTTTCTACGCGTAAACTGTGAAATGAGTTTCATGCCATGATCTGTTTTTTAAAATGACTATACATGTTAAGATTGATGATATGATGATTTTATTTCAAGCTTGCTACGCATAATACTCAGAATCAAGGTCCTTGTTACTCTACGCATAAGGAACACCTTACGCGTAGAAAGTTATGCGTAAGAGAAATCTTACGCGTAGCTGTTACGCGTAAGGTTCTACATAGGGACTACGCGTATCCTGTGAAGGATATGCGTAAACAGTGACTCTACGCATAAGGTCTACTCTTACGAACGCGTAAGGTTTTTTTTATACGCCTACGCGTAAGCTCTACGCATAAGGTCCCCTTTTCCTACGCGTAACATTTCTTACGCGTAAGTAAGGATCCTACGCATAAGCTTGCGTCTACGCGTATACTTCTCCTGTTTACGCATAAGCTACTATTCCTACGCATAAGCCTTGATCAAACCTTCGTTTTGAACTGTTACGCGTGCAAACTTGTGAATAAATGAATCATAACGTCACGAATCCAATAATGTCACTAATAAACTTAAACGTTTGATATGTTGTGAGCTATAAGTGATAACATAAACTTTAAAACTTAAAGTTAACTAACTCACGAAACGTTTCACGGCATCATTGGACTATTGGCCAAACAAGTGACCTTCTGTTGACTAACATTATGTCTTTCGATATGTTGGTTCTTTTGGCTAATGTTATTTCAGATCACGACATGGCTGCTCAAATGAATGTGGATGCACCAGAAGTTCTCACAATTGCAGACATCTTCCCTAATGGCTATCCAAGGAAGATTGGAAAGAACAATCTAAGAGTTGATTTTGAAACTCTCTCATGCTCAGAGTCTTCCTGCCTGATTGCTGTGGATATTCTTAAGAACCATCCGTACCAGAATATGCTCTCACACTCTGCTACTGTTCCAGAGATCTACATTCAACAATTCTGGAATTCAATGCAAAGGATCAAAGGTCAAAGTGCGGTGACTGTGACGCTCAATCACAAACAGATCACCATCACACATGCAGATCTACGGGCTGTTCTTCTAATTCCTGAAATCGAGCCAACCGACTTCTATGCCACACCTACTGAAGAGACAATTCTGAAATTCCTGATTGATATTGGCTATGATGAAGCTTCAGGAATAATCACTAAGCACTCTCATGTGGAGCTTAAGAACATTCCTCAACCGTGGAGAACCCTCTACATCATCATTACCAAATCTGTCTCTGGTCGTGATAGTGGCTATGAGCATCCCAAGCTCATAGAACTACAAATCTTCTGGTCATTAATCAACAAAAAGGACATCGAAATTGAAGCACTGTTATGGGAAGACATGATGTCATTTCTCAAGAAACTTGGCTCAAAGATTCCCTATGTCAGATACACAAAACTGTTGATCCAGAGAGCACTTGGACTTCATCCTGATATTCCCAAGAGGCTCAATGACCCCGAGAATCACGATATGTTGACTGAGCCTACCCTATCAGTCAGAATCAAGGAATTGTCAACAAAGAAACAAGGTGCTGTGTTACCTGATCACCTTCTGACTAATGAAATCAAAAAGCTCGAGACATACAAAAGGTATCTGGTAGCAGTAAAAGAAGGCAAAGTTGGTCATCTCGATGAGAAATCTTCTGGAACACCTATAAGGAAAACCAGAAGAGGAAGTAGAGGAAGTGCTGCAAGCACTGAGAGTCAGAGAACGTTCCCCAGGAGGAATCCTCCACGAAAGGGGATAGTTCCCGCCAAGGAAGCTGTTCCTATTCCCGTATCTAAGCCTGAACCGCAAAGAAAGCTAACAGACGAGGACTCTGAGGGTACTGCATCAGATGAAGAGACTTTCTACTCTGAAACTGCTAAAGATGACACTACAACTGTATCTAAACCTCCTAGTCCTCCAGCTGATCAAGGAAAAGGGAAGACTCCAGTACTTGTGCCTTATGAAGAAAGCTCAAGCTCAGATGAAGAGCAACTAGATAAATCATATAGGAAGAAGTTCAAATTTGTTAGACTTCAACACGTGGCACAACAATTTGCTCAAGAACAAATGGGTGGCCCCGGAGGGTCGAGTGGTGGAGCTCAACCTTCACCAGGTCCTGATGCGGTTAATCAACCCGATAAGGGATCTGGTGCCACCACTTTGGTACAACAACAAACACGTGTGGAGGACACTCTTGAGTATGACTTTGATGAACCAGAAAAGGAAAAGACTGAAAAGACTTCTGGTGATGAAACAAAGACAGATGAACAAGCTAAGTCTGGAAATGAAGAAGATGTTGAGTATGATAAGTTTCTTCTAGATAGTCCTGCACGTTCAAAGGAAGAAACTTCTGAGCCACCAAAGGACCCGGAGTCTCCTCACATCTCATCATCATCGGATTCATCTTCTCACTCTTCACCACCACCATCAAAAAGATCAACCAAATCATCATCCAAATCAGTGAAGAAGCCAACTCCATCTTGGATCTCTCAATCTAAGAATCGAATCGTTAAAGCCGTCAAACGAGTCAGAAAGAAAGATATTCTCTTCAAGAAAATGAATTTCTTCACTGATCAAATACAGTATCTTCATGATGAGCAAGACAAGATGCAAGTTGAAAGGGAGTATGTCCATAAGCTTATGAAGGATGATCTTCAAGGAAGCATGGACGAGATGATTAAAGGATACTCTCATAAGTTCCTTATGGAGGTCGTTCCGAAACTAACAAAGGAGATGTATACCGAAAACTCAGTATCCAAATCTCTTACATTTAGCCAAGCAAGCCATGAAATCAACTCCGATGAGTTTGAGCATCAATCCAGTTGAATCCACAATCTTCTCAGATGATGAATTGGTGAACCGGATCGTAGCTCAAATGTCGAAACGCTCTGCAACGTTTGCCTCCCATGAAGCTAAACTGTTTGAAGCATTGCTGGAATACCAACTTAAGTCCTCATTCAGAGAAGAAGCTGTAAGGCCTAAGCGTTCAAGAGAAGATGAAGACAAAGATCAAGATAAGGATAAAGAGCCCAAACGCACAAAGAAGTCTGGTGAATCATCCTCCATTCAGTATTCATTACAGCCTCAACCATAAAGGACTCCTGCTCAACAAAGATCCCCTCCTCCCTCTTCTGCAGATAAACCTCAGGATTCTTCTGACCCACCACCCAGACTCAGAAAACCGGCGATCACTTTGAGTATACGGGTGGTGACGATGAAGAATACCATGAGCCCCAACAACAACCCGCCTCTCCCGACAAAGTACAGAAACCAGAACCCTCATCTAGGCCCAAGAAACAGAAGAAGAAGGCGCCCAAGGCCGACGTCCTATCATGGCTAGATGAAGATACAACAGAAGAATTTGAATGGTTTCTACACTTGTTAATTCCACTCCCTACCTTGCTGAAGGTCAAGATCTGGTAGACGGTAATACATTGGAGCATGCTAAGTTACTGCAAGAAAAATTCAGAATAAAGAAGATGACGAAATCTGAGTTGAGGCGAATCAAGAATGAAGCCTTTCAACTGTTAAAAGATAGCTCGAAAGTGCCATCGAGGTCGAATATCACCTTGAAAACATTGCTCGAGCTATGTCTAACAACATGGATTGGCTCAACCCAGAAGCAAACATAGACTTTACCAAACGGGACAACCCTCCATATTACACCGACTGGTCTAAACCTCTACCTACAATTGGCCAACCTGATGAGCCTCGAATTCCATTCCGATATTTTTTCAACAAAGACATGGATTTTCTTCTACACGGTGGCGATGGTTCTAGGAAATACGCTACATCTTTGACACTTCCATTCCCGGCAGCAATTTACTCTAACTGCATAGCCATCGAGGAAAGATCTAACCACTTGTTCTCCAACACAGTGGAAGAGTATGACCGTGATGCAATGTATGGGATTCATCATTGGCCAGAACGCCGAAGAATCTACTACGTAAGCTGCGGTTCGAAATCTCAACATGCAGTGTTCAGTACTAAGAATATCGTTGCCATCAAACACGTTGATCTTTCGTCCAAATGGGACTACACTTTTCTCAAGAAGATTGTGGTCAAAAGGCAAGACGAAAGGGATTATGCATTCTCTGAAGCTGACTTTGAGAATTTGTCTATCAACGACATTGAAGACATGTACCTTGCCAAAGTACAAGGTCGCATGAGACAATTTTCAACCGAAATACAACGTGAATTCATCAAGTCATTGCTCATCTTCATCAGACGCATAGTCATAAAAGAACGTGTAGAAGATCTCCAGCTAGCAGTTGAATCTTATCAGACCCGTGTCAACTTCACTCCACCGCAGCTTGATCTTCCCGACATCAACCAGCTCTCACAATGTACACTCATCAGCAAACCATTCGGCGTCGTTTACCGTAGTGAACTTCAAAGAAATTGCTTAATGGCGTGCAGAGATCTTCACAAATTTGGAGATCACACTTTGAAGTTGGTTAGGGACGGATTGGCTTATCGGTTGAAGGATATACATCAGAAGATTGGGTCTCCTAAGCGATGGAATTCTCAGGATCGAAGGGATGTGAAGAGGATCATCACGATGATTGATGAACGGTTGTATCGAAGGGATCAGTTCAGAAGATTGGAAAGCTATGTTGGAGGTCGACCCAGGATTAACATCACCGGCTTTCAACGCCCGATTCACACTCCTGGCAACATCTCTGGACTACCTGGTACCTCTTGAACTGCTTCTTTCATTATAAATATTGGATGTATGATTTATTATGTTTATGGCTTGTGCACACATTACAGTGTACAACCCGTTCTTGTCAAGAAAGGACCCTGTGGTACGCTTCAGTGCCACAATCCTTATAAAAGGAGCGAAAGCTTCTTACTTTTGAGTAAAACCTATCAAACCTTTCACTTTTTCAAGGTTTTGCTCAAAAGAACAAGTACTTTCCCTTATGATTTTCAAAACCTCAACCGTTTATATCACTCGTTGAGGGGGAGTACTTGACTAAAATCTTTGTTCCCTAATTGTTCACAGTGGTCATTCTTCCCGCAACACTCGAAATGGTCATATTTATTCTCAACTTTTCAAAAATAACATTTTATATGCCATTTTTTAGGGGGAGAAAATACGTGATAAGAAATATGTTGTGTAAATGCAAATGAATCTTTGTGCTATAGACTTAACCCATGAATTGACGAGATCTTAACTGTTAGTAACTCGAAAAGACTTGTCCGGGATGGGTAATAATTTCAAGCTAGTTCGCTAGTGATGTAAACGTGTCTCGCAAAGGACTTGTCCGAGTAGAATGTACCATTCGAGAAACTCTTGGTAGATATGAACCTTGACGGGTTTGACAACCTTTCGGGGGTGTCCACACCTTCAAGATAGTTATTAGAGCTAGTTGTCACCTAAAAGCTGACAATGCAACTCTTTAACTATGCCACGTAACCGTGTCTCGCGGGGGAATGTCTATCTTGTGTCGATCAATTCAAAAGTACGCGTTCTTCCCTCACTGTGCAGATTTCCGTCAAAACTCTAAAGCACATGTGGAGGGGGAGTATTTCTGCTAAAAGATAAAACTCTCACAGTGGTTCAAACATGTTTTCATTTACAAACCCTTTGAGAGATTTTCTTGAAAATGGTTTTATGGCAATGGAGTTATAAGGTGATTAAGGTTAGGAATAACCGTCCTATGATCCGCCAGAGCCGGAGGGATCTACCCAAGGACACTACCAATAGTTAGAATTTAGAAGTCCTTAGTTTTGATCATAAAAAGGAGAAAATGATAATCGGAGAAAGAAGGAGTTGAAGAATTAAAAAGAAATGCAAAGAAAAGGGTGAAAAGAAATAGCCCTCCAGATTATTCAACTTAGGGCATAATCGGGTTCAATTCATATGCTACTGGTTGTCACTTGATGTATTGAAGATTAAAAGTCGTCATGGACCCAGTGACGCATGCACTAAACCTTCTTAGCCACTCAAGTTTCTCTCAACAAAAGCTTGTTTCAATCTCACAGGGAACCCTACGTAAACTATCGGCTTTCTCTTAGAGATTGCTGGTATTGAAGAAGGAGACCCTCTCCCTAGTCTCCGCTCAGGAAAACCAAAACGCACTATTGAGTCTAGAGCCACGAGATTCATCAAAAGATCTCTTAGGTACACTTGACATTTCATCACTTGGTGTTCAACAATAAGAACATCGGTATGCGTTATCGAGTCCTTCCCAGATCTTAGCAATCTGTCTAGAACATTTATGAGAGGTTCACATCTGTGATTCTCAATGATTGAATGGAAACTCCTGCTAGGGTCAACATCAAACAGCCCCGACAGAGTCGCCGGTAACTCCCCGTGGATTGCGCTTAGTGGTCTCAAACGGTCTACAGTCGTGAGGTGATGCTTTGGTGTACCTCACGACTCATCTCAACCGTAGATGTACTTTGGTACATCGCGTTATCTCACTTGTGGGACTCCGGTTCAGGAATGGCCTTTGTGAGAATTAGAGTTGTGTTTTCACACTATGCTGTTAACAATCTCGAAGTTCAAACTTGTAAGTGCTGGAATCCGCTTATTAATAACCGTTTACATGTTTTCTTCTTAAGTCCTCATTCAGAGAAGAAGCTGTAAGGCCTAAGCGTTCAAGAGAAGATGAAGACAAAGATCAAGATAAGGATAAAGAGCCCAAACGCACAAAGAAGTCTGGTGAATCATCCTCCATTCAGTATTCATTACAGCCTCAACCATAAAGGACTCTGCACCAACAAAGATCCCTCCTCCCTCTTTCTTCAGAGATAAACCTCAGATTCTCACCCACCACCCTGCACTCAAAAACCGGCGATCACTTTGAGTATACGGGTGGTGAAGATGAAGAATACCATGAGCCCCAACAACAACCCGCCTCTCCCGCAAAGTAAGAAACAGAACCCTCATCTAGGCCCAAGAAACGAAGAAGAAGGCCCCAAGGCCGACGCCCTATCATGGCTAGATGAAGATACAACAGAAGAATTTGAATGGTTTCTACACTTGTTAATTCCACTCCCTACCTTGCTGAAGGTCAAGATCTGGTAGACGGTAATACATTGGAGCATGCTAAGTTACTGCAAGAAAAATTCCGAATAAAGAAGATGACGAAATCTGAGTTGAGGCGAATCAAGAATGAAGCCTTTCAACTGTTAAAAGATAGCTCATAAAGTGCCATCGAGGTCGAATATCACCTTGAAAACATTGCTCGAGCTATGTCTAACAACATGGATTGGCTCAACCCAGAAGCAAACATAGACTTTACCAAACGGGACAACCCTCCATATTACACCGACTGGTCTAAACCTCTACCTACAATTTGGCCAACCTGATGAGCCTCGAATTCCATTCCGATATTTCTTCAACAAAGACATGGATTTTCTTCTACACGATGGCGATGGTTCTAGGAAATACGCTACATCTTTGACACTTCCATTCCACAATTTACTCTAACTGTATAGCCATCGAGGAAAGATCTAACCACTTGTTCTCCAACACAGTGGAAGAGTATGACCGTGATGCAATGTATGGGATTCATCATTGGCCAGAACGCGAAGAATCTACTACGAAGCTGCTGTGTTCAGAAATCTCAACATGCGTGTTCAGTACTAAGAATATCGTTGCCATCAAACACGTTGATCTTTCGTCCAAATGGGACTACACTTTTCTCAAGAAGATTGTGGTCAAAAGGCAAGACGAAAGGGATTATGCATTCTCTCGTGACTTTGAGAATTTGTCTATCAACGACATTGAAGACATGTACCTTGCCAAAGTACGGGGTCGCATGAGACAATTTTCAACTGAAGTACAAAGTGAATTCATCAAGTCATTGCTCATCTTCATCAGACGCATAGTCATCAAAGAACGTGTAGAAGATCTCCACTAGCAGTTGAATCTTATCAGACCCGTGTCAACTTCACTCCACCGCAGCTTGATCTTCCCGACATCAACCGGCTCTCACAATGTACACTCATCAGCAAACCATTCGATGTCGTTTACCATAGTGAACTTCAAAGAAATTGCTTAATGGCGCAAGTGAGATCTTCACAAATTTGGAGATCACACTTTGAAGTTGGTTAGGGATGGATTGGCTAATCGGTTGAAGGATATACATCAGAAGATTGGGTCTCCTAAGCGATGGAATTCTCCCGGATCGAAGGATGTGAAGAGGATCATCACGATGATTGATGAACGGTTGTATCGAAGGGATCAGTTCGGAAGATTGGAAAGCTATGTTGGAGGTCGACCCAGATTAACATCACCGGCTTTCAACGCCGATTCACACTCTCGCAACATCTCCGACTACCGGTACCTCTTGAACTGCTTCTTTCATTATAAATATTGGATGTATGATTTATTATGTTTATGGCTTGTGCACACATTACAGTGTACAACCCGTTCTTGTCAAGAAAGGACCGTGGTACGGCCGGTGCCACAATCCTTAAAAAAGGAGCGAAAGCTTCTTAATTTTGAGTAAAACCTATCAAACCTTTCACTTTTTCAAGGTTTTGCTCAAAAGAACAAGTACTTTCCCTTATGATTTTCAAAACCTCAACCGTTTATATCACTCGTTGAGGGGTGAGTACTTGACTAAAATCTTTGTTCCCTAATTGTTCACAGTGGTCATTCTTCCCGCAACACTCGAAATGGTCATATTTATTCTCAACTTTTCAAAAATAACATTTTATATGCCATTTTTAAGGGGGAGAAAATACGTGATAAGAAATATGTTGTGTAAATGCAAATGAATCTTTGTGCTATAGACTTAACCCATGAATTGACGAGATCTTAACTGTTAGTAACTCGAAAAGACTTGTCCGGACGGGTAATAATTTCAAGCTAGTTCGCTAGTGATGTAAACGTGTGTCGCAAAGGACTTGTCCGAGTAGAATGTACCATTCGAGAAACTCTTGGTAGATATGAACCTTGACGGGTTTGACAACCTTCGGGGTTGTCCACACCTTCAAGATAGTTATTAGAGCTAGTTGTCACCTAAAAGCGGACAATGCAACTCTTTAACTATGCCACGTAACCGTGTCTCGCGGGGGAATGTCTATCTTGTGTCGATCAATTCAAAAGTACGCGCTTCTTCCTCACTCGCGTGCATTTCGTCAAAACTCTAAAAGCACATGTGGAGGGGGAGTATTTCTGCTAAAAGATAAAACTCTCACGGTGGTTCAAACATGTTTTCATTTACAAACCCTTTGAGAGATTTTCTTGAAAATGGTTTTATGGCAATGGAGTTATAAGGTGATTAAGGTTAGGAATAACCGTCCTATGATCCGCCAGAGCCGGAGGGATCTACCCAAGGACACTACCAATAGTTAGAATTTAGAAGTCCTTAGGTATGATTATAAAAAGGAGAAAATGATAATCGGAGAAAGAAGGAGTTGAAGAATTAAAAAGAAATGCAAAGAAAAGGGTGAAAAGAAATAGCCCTCCAGATTATTCAACTTAGGGCAGACACCGGGTTCAATTCATATGCTACTGGTTGTCACTTGATGACGCCGGTATTGAAGACTAAAAGTCGTCATGGACCCAGTGACGCATGCACTAAACCTTCTTAGCCACTCAAGTTTCTCTCAACAAAAGCTTGTTTAATTCTCACAGGGAACCCTACGTAAACTATCGGCTTTCTCTTAGAGATTGCTGGTATTGAAGAAGGAGACCCTCTCCCTAGTCTCCGCTTTCAGAAAACCAAAATGCATTATTGAGTCTAGAGCCACGAGATTCATCAAAAGATCTCTTAGGTACACTTGACATTTCATCACTTGGTGTTCAACAATAAGAACATCGGGCAGTGCGTTATCGAGTCCTTCCCAGATCTTAGCAATCTGTCTAGAACATTTATGAGAGGTTCACATCTGTGATTCTCAATGATTGAATGGAAACTCTGCTAGGGTCAACATCAAACCCCATACGACGGCGGTAAACCGGTAACTCCCCGTGGATTGCGCTTAGTGGTCTCAAACAGTCTACAGTCGTGAGGTGATGCTTTGGTGTACCTCAGCGACTCATCTGAACCGTAGATGTACTTCGATACATCGCGTTATCTCACTTGTGGGACTCCGGTTCAGGAATGGCCTTTGTGAGAATTAGAGTTGTGTTTTCACACTATCTGTTATAACAATCGAAGTTCAAACTTGTAAGTGCTGGAATCCGCTTATTAATAACCGTTTACATGTTTTCTTCTTATGGAAGCTCTGGAGCGGAATGATCGTGCAGATTCTTCAAATGCTCATGCCAACATCATCACTAATGGAAGTTCTACTTAAAAGCAACACAAAAGTCAGAATGATTCTTCGTCAAACCAAAGAATCTACAAAGTTAAAGACTTAAAGAACTTCATCAAGATTTGAATTCCAACGCCAAAGAGCGTGTGAGCATGTTGAAGAATGACGAGACAACGGAGCAGCGGAAGGCGTGACGGCGAACTTCATGCGGATAACAACATACTAACACTTTCATCACAAAGAACAATGATCAAAGAACAAAGTTAAAGATGACGTCAAAGCATAACTGTTCAAAGAAAACTATCTCTACACCGAGAGATTGTTCAATCAAGGCAATTCTTTTCACAAGAAAGAAGAATGTCAGAAGACGTCAAAGCTTCTATTACATCAACGCCTTCACCGTTTTCATCACTAACACTTAGGGGGAGATTGTTGGAATCACTCCTAAACCATAATCAAGTGTTAGTAATTTATATGTAATAGTTAGCTTAATTATGGCCTTTATGTTTGTTATTAGCCTTAAGCTTATGTAGAAGGCTCATGAGCTTAGGCCCATGTCCAATAAGGAAAGGATGGGAACTAGGAGTGTTGCCCTAGCTTCCCTCCTATAAATACCCCTTGTAAACCTTCATTTGAAGGTTGGTTGTTCATTTTATTCATTCACTTTCACTCTACGCCTAACCGTGCTACTCTTAACGTGTGTGTGTGTGTTTATCGTGTTCAACCGCGTTTATCTCTTTCGATTAAGCTTGTGTTGTAAAACTAGTGACCTAACAGTCTCAAGCCTATGGTAATCTATGTACTATGACCGGTTAATGAGTGTTTGTCTTCCATTTCCATTTACTATATTTCATATACACCCGAGAGATGAGAGAATCCAAACACCCCTTGTGAGGTGCTAGTATATAATTTCCGTGCTTGTTATGACTATTGCTTTTACTTGTTGTGAATTATGTTAAACCAATGCTTCATGCCCCTAACTTATAAATTGATTGGCCAAAAGCACATTTGCTTGAGGACAAGCAAATACCAAGTGTAGGGATATTTGATAAGGATTTAAAACGTACACTTTTAAGGGGTCATTTAAGCCTTTAATCGCCCACTTTTATATCCATTACTGCTTAATTTCGTTCTTTTTCACTTTTTAGGTCTCTTGGAAGCAGAATGCTGGAGATGCATATTTGGACGAAAAGGAGTGAATATATGAAGAAAATGGCTAAGTCAAGATCAAAGACACTCAAGCTGCTGGAACTGCACCTGACGGCGTCACAATCCAAGGGCGACGCCGTCCCTCTATGCGTAGTTAAATTTGTGATGGCTCAGTACACTTTTTGCTAAATTACACCTGACGGCGTCAGGCTTTGAAGAGGAAGGGCGTCACGAAGACTTTTCATCCCAGACGGCCTAGATCTAGAATCAGACGACGTCATCAAGCTGCCCGACGGGCGTCCAAAATATAATGTGATGCCGTCCCAACTATTACTTGGCCAAGACGAAACCCTAATGACGGCGTCCCACCTATATGGCGACGCCGTCGCGAATGTAAAACTATATATAGATGTCGAATTTTCAGAATTTTGAAGAGGTATACTTGTGGAGTAAAAACCTAAAATGATTGTAGTTACATCAAGATAAGTGTTTTACTTCATTGATTTCATTATGTCTTTGATTGAATGTGTGTATGCTTGCGTGTTTAACATGTCCGGCTAAATTTCTTGTGTGTTTGCTTAGATCTAGGAAACCTAGTTATTAATTATTGATTGGTTGTCTCTTATCTTAATTGTAATTGGTTTAGGAGTGCATTAGGCCATCGTTGTGTTTGAATGCTTGAGTAATCTTTGTGAACCTGAGCTTATGAATCACGTAGCGGAATTATAGGCTAAACATCTAAAGATAACCTTAGAGTTAGTTTATGAAACCTAGAGATTTCGTAGGCAATAACCTTAAAGTAGTCTCAAAGAGTTAGGGAGAAACGCATACCCTACGACCTTAGAAAACACAACGCGTTAAGAATAAGGACGTGACAATTCAACCACCAATAAAAGATAACTAGGGAGTAATAGTATCTAGGTAGACACATTTTTAATTATCATACTAGCACACATCAAAAAGACATAGACTACCCATAGTTTAGATAATTAGATAGTAGAGTAATCGGTAGAAGTACCAAACCCCAAATCCAAACCCCGAGATTTTACCCTTAGCTTTCTAAAAAAATATAAAAAAGATAAAAAAAAATAATCTTACCCAACCTCAACCGTAGCGTAGTACACTTCTCACTAGCATTCCTATTCCCCTAAAGAACAATATCAATAACCAAGGCTTACCCAATACTACACTACAACGATTAGGTTCACTGCCTAGGGTGTTGAAAAACTTGCTCGACGAAAAGGAAGTTCCTTTTACCCCCGAACGCGTTGTACACGCATCGGAGTATTCTAAAGCTTCTTCAACAGCCATAAGCCATAATTGAAAAGAGATTTTGAACTGCAGAGATAACCTAAATGTGGCCCTGGAATGGATACATATGTATGCAGGTATCTATGGTACGGCTTCATGATGCTCTCTGCAACATATTACAAAATTCATTAATCAAATAAAGTATACCCAATTACCTTAAAATGGGTCGATTCAGGTTATATTTTATCAAACAGATCAGATTTGTAAACTTCAAATAATTGGTTAGATATGGAGTATCAGAGTGGATTGAATTGGGTTAAAACTATAACCCCTTATAATAACTTCATATAAGAAAAAATATTATGTAAGATTATGATAATAAATTCAAGAAAAATGAAAAGGTAAATGTTTGTTGGCCGACCAGGCCCATTTTGACTGGTATTAAGATTTACCCATTCTAAACCGGCCCTATTCGACCTGCTAAATTACCACTTCTATTGAGTAACCAAGTGAAAACAGATAAAAAAAGTTTGCAATAAATATGCACCTGCAAAAGTTAACTATAGTCCCAGGCTCTCAGCATCACCAAATCTTTGCTTAGCAGATATTATCAAAGCTAATAACTTGAAACCCTTCATTGAGCTTCCAGCAACCATATTAGAATATAACATCACATTATTGAATGTTGTATCTAAATTTCTCAGCATTGTAACAAAGAGCGAGAAAATACCATCTCTAAGTTCGTTTATATACACCAAAAAGAAGCTGCTTCAAGTGAACATCCAAGCACTCGAATTGACCACATGTTGACAGTGCAAAAGTCTAATGGCTTATTATTTCAGGATCCCATCTCATTTCTCCACGTGATACCTTGCCCATGAGTATAAAAAACAAAAGAACATGTTTGGACGTGCTTCTGATGTTTGAAATCGTAATACCATTAGATAAAAAATGAGTAAGATGCACTAAACATATAAATGAATGCCATACTATGACCAAGATGCTCTAAACATAAAAATAGATGCACTAAACATAATGTCTGCCATAACTAGATTCGATAATTGTGGGATAGTCTACAAGCAGAGAATGGTTTACATCATATAGCATAAATACACAAAATTAGTATATCATAAGATACACATTAGTAAAATACTTGGTTATAAGCTACTATCGGTTCCAAAGTTTCGACTGGTAGCAGGTTGCGTAACCACATTCACAGCAACCGAATTAGTGGTACTTCAGAGTATCCCCACCTCTGCAACTCACCATAATCAAAAGTGATTTATAACACTTTTCTGTAGGAAATTATTTTTTAACTCGCAAAAAACTTTCAAAAAAAGAGAATACTAAGGAAATTGAAAAAACAATTACCAACAACCATCTCAAGTTCTTTGCTTGGAAGCTCTGAGTTGAAATTTGATGTAGGTTACACAAATTACAAACATTTTTTTAATAAAACATTAGTAACAATGCAGAAGAAACCTTTAATTTTTCAAACGGGTTAAAGGTCAAATGTAGATTCCCTAATATATACGTTTTCGATGCACTAATCATGCTCATAGATGCCCTAATATCTACCTTTTCGAATAGATGCCCTAATATATACTCTTGTCTTACATCTTTACACCATTTTTCATGTTCATAATTGGTCGTTCCCAGCTGAGTTAAAAAAAAAGAAACTCTTTTCTTGTGAGTATCCTATTTGAGTTAAAAAAAAAGAACTATGAAATAACAAGGATGCTGCAGATACTAAATGCATTAACTTTTAACATGATTTCTTGGAATAAGAAGAAAACACCAAAAAAACCCCGTAAAAGAAGGCATATTAGACCCTCATGTTAGTGCAAATATTACGATATTTAATCTATACATTCTCATTTGTTTTGTTGATGACAAACATGTAACTTGTAATACATAACGTAAAATATATAAGTTACTTGTAATTATTTTTTGTCTCAACATACTCTCAACATCTCTCGACGACTCAAGTCCTTGTATGCTACAACACAGGTTCGTACATGTTTGTTATGTTGCGTTATGATCAAACCCCTAACAAACCATTAAACAACGAGTTTAGTTAAATAGTTTATAAAACACTTAAGTAAACATAAATAAATGTGTTGGGTAAAACCCATGACCCAAGACCCATACCCATTTGACTAGATGCATTGCATCTATTAGAAATATTGTATCTAATGAAATACCCATGGACCAACCCATAACCCATGACCCATGACCCAAAACCCATGGGCAAAAGGGAGCGTCCTACAGATCCCTCAAAGTGCCCACAGATCCCTAGAATTACAAGGGCTGGATCCCTCCAGAAGGGATCCTTGGGGCAGAACATGGTTTTGGTCTTTTTTCCTATAAATAGCAAGCCACTTCTTACCATTTCTTCACACCTTCACACATAGTTTCTCTCCACCATTTCTAGGATATTTAGTTCATTAGGAAACATGTAAACCACCCTCATCTCATATGATCATAATGCTTCTAACTCTTATTTGTTGTAAGCATACTCCCGAAGTGATCCCCCAAAGCAAGCTTAGATATCTTGCTTCCTTACCTACTGAAGTGATCACCCATCACAAGATACAAGCACATGAAGATCTTCTACAACAAGCTTGGGAAACTTGTCATCTTCATTCATAGAATACTAACTACATCATGCTTTGTGTTCTTGATGTTTAGTTTAGGATTTCATATCCATTAGACACTTTGTCTTGGATATTGTCTAGTATCATATTCTTGTATCTATGACTAGACTAGATGGTTTATGTGTTTGTGCCATAAAACACAAGGTTTGTTATGTTGGGCCACAAAACATAACGGGTGTCATAGATGTGTTATATATCTATGACTAAACTAGATGGTTTATGTGTTTGTGCCATAAAACACAAGGTTTGTTATGTTGGGCCACAAAACATAACGGGTGTCATAGATGTGTCAAAGGCATTAGTGAAGAATGCTAAAAGAGTCAAAATGAAGGCATTAGTGAAGGGTGCCGAGTAGTCTAACCAAAGGCATTAGTGAAAGGTGCCTAAGGTTTACATTCGATATGGTGTGTTTCGATGTACAAGATAGAGTAGTATTGGATCCAAGGATATTGACATCCTTGATGGTGTTGTAATAAGGAGTTGGTCTCCTTAGGGGTATAGGTGTTGTGTAGTGTTGGGTAGTAGTTCCTCCATTGTAATGGAACTCAGTACTTAGCCTAGTACCGGATAAAGGGTAGGCGACGTTGTGGTAGGTGTGGTTCACCTTGGTGTGAAAGAACCCGGTGGTTAGCCTAGTACCGGAAAAAGAGTAGGCGGCGTTGTGAAGGCTTATCCGCCATAAGGATTTGGTGTCGTGTAGTGTTTACGAACTCTCGAGTAGGTGACTCGGGGAGTGGAGTAGGTCAAGGAAGGTGTCCTTGTAGCCGAACCACTATAAATCCTCATGTTGGTTTGTCTATCATTTTACTTATCGCTTTACTCTTATTCTTGCATTACATTGTTTATTTTCTATGTGGTTGATGTCTATGTTTGTGATACATACTTGGTCATAAACTATATTTAACACTTTACATATTATGACACGCTTAATCAAGAAAAAGCAACCGGACTAATAATGGTGAAACTTGATTTATAATGAACCATTAATCTTGCGGAATCTTATGAGATATTAAGGGGTTGGCCTTACATGCCGTAATGCGTTAAATGCATCCTCGCGTCAAGATTAGCAAATGCAATGGTTTATACTATATTTGATACAAAAGTTTTAAGTTTTAAACGGAAACGTATTCACCCCCTAGTGCATTTCTACCAGGTACTTCAGCAAAATACAGAAGAAAGAGAAAAATAAAACATTAGACAAAGCCTTGACTCGAAGCAAAGCAAAAGCAATCTATCTACAAATATTTAAATGTTCCTACAGCTCTAGTTCCTGCTCGATTGTTGTATCAGTATGCTATAAATGTATCTCTCGGTTCAGTGAAGGAGTAAAATGTGCCAAACATGCTCGACCAAAAAACTTTCACATACTTCAAGGTTCACTAACCAAGATTACCATTAACAAACTAAAACTACTGCAATAAAGTTTCATTCATATTATATTATGTCAGTCAAAAGACGAGCTTTATCATAATTTATGTGTGTACATGTATCTATCAGGAAATCCATCAACATTGAAGTTGAGGAAAAAAAAACTTTCACTCATCTTCATTTTATCATTATGTGCAGCCACAACAACAATTACATAGGGTGATGCAGAAAGCAATTTGAAGTTTGAACTAGGGTAATGCAGAAAGCAGGATTGCATATGTTAAACAGGAATGGACAAAGTATATTTGTATGCAACTATTGGAAGTAGACCCCTAAAACTCATAAAAAGACATAAATGGGAAAAATGAAGAAAGGAAAAAAAAATAAAAAATAAAGGAATAAATGCTAAACAACTAGCTATAATCCAGAGAAGTAATATAAATGGTAAGCTAGAAACTTGCCTTCCCTAATTCTCCAACCAGATCTAAAAAGGCCAACGCGAACATACTTCTTAAATCTTGGCGCTAAAGGATGGTCACATTCCTAACAACAAGGTTGACTTTATCATAGCATAAACAGCGAAATGCATAACAGAAAATAAAGTAGGTTTACACAAAATGAGATGGAACAATAAAAGAATAGTTTGTTCTTATGTTTGGTTTAATACAGTAAAGATACAAATGGATGGATTACTATTATCACAAATTGATAAGGATTTAAAACGTACACTTTTAAGGGGTCATTTAAGCCCTTAATCGCCCACTTTTATATCCGTTACTGCTTAATTTCGTTCCTTTTTACCTTTTAGGTCTCGTGGAAGCAAAATGCTGGAATGATGCATATTTGGACGAAAAGGAGTGAATTCATGAAGAAAATGGCAAAGTCAAGATCGAAGCCACTCAAGCTGCTGAAACTGAAGTTGACGGCATCCCAACTAAAGGGCGACGCCGTCCCTTTATACGAATAAAAATCTCATACGGCTCATTAGACTTTTTGCTAAAATACACCGACGGCGTCAGCTTTGAAGAGGAAGGGCCACAAAGACTTTTCATCTCGCACGGCCCGGATCCGAATCGAGACGTCCCTCGCTGAAGCGGCGCGTCACAACTACAACGTGACGCCGCCCCAACGATAACTTGGCCAAGACGAAAACCCTAATGACGGCAATCTGACGGCGTCCCACCTATAAGGCGACGCCGTCGCAAGTGTAAAATTATATATAGAAATCGAATTTTCAGAATTTTAAGAGGTAGACTTGTGGAGTAAAAACCCTAAACGTTTGTAGTCCGACTTGGACAGTATTTTAGGGTCCCAAACCCTATTTTACTCATAAAGATAAGTGTTTTATTCCATTGATTTCATTATGTCTTCCATTGAATGTGTGTATGTGTAAGACCCCAACCCGGCAAGGGTAGAAGTATCACATTCTGGTGTCATATCAGAACATACAAATAAAATTTTACAAGCGAAAGCCTTATAAAATAAAATACCAAGTCATATAAACAAATGACTTACAAAGAAAATTCAAAAATCCAATATGTCAAAATGAAATGAAAATCAAAAGAATGGCTCTTCAAAATATGTCCCAAAAATAATAAGGTAACTAGGGTTGGTCCACTCAGATAATCCAACTCGCAGCCAGTCAAAGCCCATCTTCCAACCTAAAACCTGCCGCAGGAAAAGAAATGCGGCTGAGCTTAAAAAACCCAGTGAACAGATATAGTAACGAAAGCTAAACAAAATCAGAAGTGCAAAAATGAAACAAGGAAGTTGATAACAAGGTCACAACGAAATGAGAACAATGAGTCAATGGGAAACCTGCAGAACACAACAATAACAGATATCCAGAAAGAACAGAAATCAAAGGAGAACAAAGCAAAGCAACGCATCGATGGCATATATATAAGTACACATAAATAATAAAACATACAAGCACCAAACAAAATCAAACATAGCAAACGGCGTATCCACTAAACATAAATAGGTCATATAATTAAATCAGGAAATCAGAATACATATAAGTCAAAAAGAATTCTAAAAGCAAGCGAAAGCAATTAATTAGAAAATGAGCATAGCAATCACAAAATCAGATAACCCACAGTTAATAACATAACAAGTACCATAACGGCGGAAGTACTAACAGCAGTCAAAACATAGTAGCCACATGTATCAAGTAGGAATACAGAACGAAAATTATAATTAAATGAATTAAGGCATAGCATGGCAAGTTAAACAAGTCAAACAGACATGTAACACCAGTTGAACCATTTACATCATCAAACAATGGCATAAGCAAGAGTGTAAATATGGCAGGTCAACTATTAGCAGATAAAGATACTAACGGATAATCATAGTCCACGAGATTAACTGCACGAAAGTATACATGATAAACAGATAAAACAATCGATTGCACACTAGCATGGTCATCAGACAAATCAAAGGGTCACATAACAGTAAGATAACATATAGTCAGATGACAACAGGTGAATCATATAATCGCATATTAATCATATTGTAGCAGGTAAACGGTAGTCACATAAAACATGTAAAAGCATAATCAAATTCAATAATCATATAATAACCCGGTACGTGAATGGGATGATAGTCTGAAGTAACGGAATAAGAGTATGACAGATCAATGCAATGGAGTATAGCATGGTAGTAGAGTGAGTCACATAAGGGTACTGAGTAATGGACAATTAATGCAGAATAGGGTGAGTTGGGGAATACAGAAGGTACAATATAGGCATATCAAAAGTGTAAGGGTTGTCAGAAATCCACCACAAGCCAACAATACAATACAATAATATCAATAGTGGCAATAGCAGCCAAGTATCCAATAGTAGCCATTGTATTCGGAGGGGTGACCTCGAAATACCAAACCAATAGGAGGGGAGACCTCAAGTAGCCAGTGGAGTGATCAGCTCCCAATATGTGAGGGGGTGTATTGCACACACGCACCACATCACCAAAAAAATATATCAATATCAATACAATACAATAAAAATCTAGGATGCATCCATACGTCCCCTGCAAAACAATAGTGGCCATACAATATATCTGAAGCGCGCAAAATCAATACACTATGGGGACGGTGTGGAACATCACTCATCAACACTGGAGTCATGTCATTGGTGCATCAATGACACGGACATGGAACCCCCATGCCTAGTTAATGGCTCGGGTATCAAACTGACAGGTCAAAGCAAAAGGTCCAAAGTATACAATATGTGAGTCATCATAATCAAAGGTTCAATATCAATAGTTCACAATTCAAAGTTTCATAGCAATAGTCCAATATCAAAGGTTCAATATCGAAGGTTCAATATCGAAGGTTCAATAACAAGGGATCAATATCAATGGTTCAATAGCAAAGGATCAATATCAATGGTTCAATAGCAAAGGGTCAATAGCAAAGGTTCAATAGCAAAGCAAAGGTTCAATAACAAAATGGCAAGAGATCAATGATGCAAAGAGATCATGAGAAACCTTATGAGGAAGGTCAGAATATCTGTACCTCAAATGTGTGTGCGTAAGAGTAAGGTACACAAGCAAGTTCAACGTTCCCGCTTCACCTAATCTACATTAGGACATATCATAAATCACATATGTGTTTTATTTGTAAATCATGTTTAACTTATTTCCCATTTATACTTAATTTCAAGTTCATAAGTTTCTGTCTTTTAGTATTTCGAATCTGGACCAGACTTTAGCGATTTTTATAAAATACTTACTTAGCTCAAATAAAATCAAGGAAATTCCCTGGGGTTCCCATATGAGTTAAGAGACTCTGCAAAAATTGGGGGACTCATTTTATTTATCTTATTTTACCCTTTAAAGTAAAAAAAATAAAAAAAAAATTGGGGGACTTTATTTCCAAGTCAAATGGCCTATGAAAAATCATAAGTCCAGACCTGTCCTGAACTCACCCAGATTTACACACACCAAAAGTATAGCCCCAAAAAACACACTGACCCTACTCCACACATCAAACCAAAAATTACAGGTGTCACACAATATATAAACATCATAACCACCAAAGAAAAAGTTCCAGAACCTCATAGATTTAATACTAAAAATCAAATACTACATCACAAATTTAAACTTAGAAAATCAGATTCAAACACTTTAACTCCAAAAATGTAAACATCATACTTCCAGGTATGCAAATGCTACAAGGCTTATATTTCCACAAAGATATTTCAAAGTACTACAATTTAGGCTCAAGAATCACTCAAAAACATGCAAGTATCATCAGATAACACCTAAATGAATCTAACTTAATTTCTGGACAGCTTAACAAGCAATCATAACCAAGCAACAAACAAGTCACCAGTCATCTCTTAAGCATGCCAAACATCACAAAACTCATCATACATCATGTTTAGGGTCTAATAGCATGAATTTTACAGAGGTGTCATCATTTTAACCAATGAAGCATAATAGCAAGTACTTAACATATTAGGAGTCCATAATTTCGTGTAGAAAGCTAATAACAAGTCCTAAACATGTTGCAAACCTATCCATCACCCACCAAATCATATCCACAAGGAAACCATCATCAAATATCAATAAATTACAGAAATAAAAGTCTAACCATCCATCTCATACAATTCCCCATCCTATCTCACAAGACTACACGTTTTAGTCACGCAAACATCACCATAACCTTCACATAAAATCATGAACTTCTAAGCTATCAAATTCATCAATAAGCATGTTATCACCCATCATTGAAAGTTCATGTACTCATTCTATATGACATATAAACATGTTATGAAAGCCGTTTCCAAAACCTCATATCCAAAGTACCATTTTTAAAGCTAACATATCCACATAAAATCATGAATTCATAATTAGAGTTTAACATGAAAATGGTTTATAAAACTTCACAATGATTCCATAAACAAGCATACATCGCCTATATAAATCTAATAACATATACGGATCATTACATATTCATACCCATAATCATTTACAACATAATTTCATTCACATAAAATCACAAATCAACAACTAATACTATTTGTAAAATATGACGCACACTACACGAAAACCTTATTCCAACACACCAAACACACCCTTACTCACCCAAGTCGATTCAAAAAAGCCCCCACCTTAATTATTTTGAAACCAACAACCCCATTCAAAGTTTTAGCTCTTTTCCTTTCTAATCTTTTCGGTAACAATTTTATACGACAACGTTATCATTTTATGTGAGACTTCAACATATAATCGTTTAGGGTTCATACACACACGATTAACAATCATAAAGGAAAGGAGAAATGGAACGAGATTAATGATTCAATTACCCTAGTGTGTTCGGATGGAAGAAACAAGAAACCAAGATGAATTCGTCACCAAAACAGCCACCTTTCTCAACCTAGGACTCACGGCCCAAAAATATTACGCCGTCGAATTACCAACCCACGATCACAACACCTTGAAACACCTTACGAAGCTCCTTACACTAGCCTTGAAGTCGAATGAAAAGGAAGAAGCCAAGATGAGCCGTCACTTTTATTGGAGGGCTAGGGTTTCACGTTCTTTTTTTTTTTGAATGTGTGGGAATTGTGAAAAAGGTAAGTTAATAAAATGAGGTAAATGTGAGATAATTGGGGGAGGGATTATTTGAAATTAGGGAAATCAAGACTTATTCAATTTTCTATAATTACAAATGTGTGATGAATCTAGACCATTTTGTGTACAAGTGAATTTGTTACATGTTTTTACTAAGGTTTGGTACATTAGAAGTCATTTTAATTTGTGATATTTATAAGTCATAGAGCATATTAATTTAATTTACTTTTACATGTTAAGTACATATTTTTTGGGTAAAGGGTTTTACCCCGGTAAATATATAACCAAAAAATAATGTTAAGTACAAATGGAATGTGGCTGAGGTATCACATTAACCTCAAGCGAAAACTTGATAAACTAGTGTTTATGACAAGCCATAAACACAAAAGACCTAGCTATATTACATCAACTAACTAGGCATAAACAAGTAAAAAACTTGTAGCAGCGAGCATCCGCATCGATCCAAAATCCACAAAGGAGCAAATTAACCCGGAAGTCTGCCTCCTTAAAACCCTTTCCAAGAAAAACCCATAGGGAAAAACCTTGGAGAAGGGAAAAAGAGTACAACCCTTACCTGGCACTCCCTTCGTGAGAAATACATATACTTGGAATCTTCCATTTATCAAGGATCAAACGAGACCGCGAGGTTAACTTCTTGAACTTGAAGGTAACCAGCTTCAACCAAATGGTAGAGACAATGATGCTAACCACTTCCCAAGATGACTTCTTACGCTTGAAAATCCTAGTATTGCGCTCCATCCAGATAAAATATGTAGTAGCCGCAAGCAAGAATCGAGAAATGATGCTACCAACCGACCGTCCCTTAGATATAGGAATAAGAATATGAACAACACTCTCCAAGGAAGCGGGGCCGACAGATCCATGCCGATAAAACCGGACTGAAACCAAACACTGCATAGAAAACTGGCACTCAAAAAATAAGTGAGAATGAGAATCCTGAACCAATTCACAAAGCGGGCATCTAAGCGAGTCCAAATCCACATTAGGACCAACATCCCATTGTCGCATCCTATCTTGGGTCTTCACCAGCTTAATAGCGAGCCACAAGTGTATTGCATGCCTCGGGATACAATGAGAGAACCAAGTAACATTACACCATCAACCACATCACCCTAAGACGTATAGAATCCCATGCACCGAGACCGAAAACCATAGAAATTACCATCCAACTTAGCCATAATAAGCCATCAACAAGGTATCATGAAGGTAAGGGACCGAATTGCGCTAACAAAGGAAAACGAGATAACCGGATCAACCGGCCATCGCCAAACACCATTAGCAATCGATCGAAACCGAATCGATAACTTAAAACCCGCTCGGGCAATATCCCTAGCAGTAATCAAATCGCGAATTGGGCTTAACGCACACCACCTATCAAACCAAACCGATGTGTCCTTGCCATTATTGATCTTATGCCAAATAAATGAACGAATTTTTGGTCGAATCGCAAGAAGCTTGCGCCATCCCCAGCTAACATCCCCCAAACATGGAACATCCCAAAAATTTCTCCCACGAAGTTTATAAGAATGAATCCATTGAACCCATAACGACTCTTTATGTGTCAGAATACTCCAAATATGTGTAGTCATGAGAGCAATGTTAAAATCCTCCAAACGTCGAATACCAAGACCACCTTCTTTCTTTGGCTTACAAACAGATTCCCAAGCAACCTTAGCCTTTCCTTTTTTCATTTCTCCTTGACACCATAGGAAACCCCTCATAAGCTGCTCTAACTCATGTATAATACGAGTAGGGAGAGTAAATAGGCCCAATAGATGCAGATGAACATGTTAAGTACATATATATATATATATATATATATATATATATATATATATATATATATATATATATATATATATATATATATATATATATATATATATGTTAGGTTATGACGTAGTTAAAGAGATTGACGTATTATACGTATTTTACAAATATAATGCTTGAGGGGTAAAATAGTCTTTTCATACGTTTTAGATTTTTAGGGTTTTACAGTATGCTTTCTTGTTTAACATGTCCGGCTAAATTTCTTGTGTGTTTGCTTAAATCTATGAAACCTAGTTATTAATTATTGATTGGTTGTCTCTTATTTAATTGTAATCGGCTTAGGAGTGCAATTAGGCTATCGTTGTGTTTAAATGCTTGAGTAATCTTTGTGAACCTTAGTTTATGAATCACTTAGCGGATTTCGTAGTCTAAACATCCAAAGATAACCTTAAAGTTAGTTTATGAATCATCTAGCGGATTTCGTAGGCAATAACCTTAAGGTAGTCTCAAAGAGTTACGGAAAAAGGCACACCCTAGGACCTTAGAAAACACAACGCGTAAATAATAAGGACGTAACAATTCAACCACCAATAAAAGATAATGATAACATCAAATAGTCCTGAGTTTCTAAGCGTTAATTTCCCCCTTTATCATCACATTTTGAGTAAATTATTAGTGAAAACATCCTTATTCCTTATTATTTCATTTCAGGACACATTCGAAGTAAGGAAGCTGCAATTGGACGTTTTCAAGCCTTATTAATTCAACTGTATCTTAATTACGGTTTAACCAAGTGATGAAGTTACGACGCAACTAAATATTACGAAGGCTACGGCATAACCCTCAGCTCAGGTTACGCCGTAACTACTGATATGTACTTATTCAACAAAGACTACAGCGTAGCTCTCAGCTTAGGCTACGCTGTAATAAAGATTTACACTGGATTACATAAGCTACGGCGTAACCCCGGCTAAGGTTACGCCGTAACCAATGGATAAGCACAAAAGATTGAAGGAAGTTAGGGCCTAACTACATAATAAGGTTACACCGTAACTAGTTTGAAGCCTATAAATAGTCGATGGTTTTATCAGTTTTAGATATCTCTCCTTTCCCAAACCTTCTAGGGTTTGGGGAGATCAAAACACAGAAGAAGAAGCATGGTTTAGGAGTACTGTATAACGAAGTCCTCGTCTACGATTTCCTTTGTTTGAATTCTTTTTATATTTTTCTAGATCTTATATTATGAATTCATATCATTAATTAAAGTTTGCATTTATGGTATTGTTATTCTCTATAATTCTTTATAGACATTTGCTAGTCTTTTCATAGATCGCTAGCCTTGGTAGTATTATAAGCTTGGTAGTATCTAAAGGGCTAGGAGATATGACCAACTGACCCAGTCTGATAGATAGCAAAGTATGGGAGGAATTGGCCATCGTACGACCACACTTCGTGTGCGAACTGACCAAATGATCACTTATCAAGTGGAGGTATTTAAGAGGTTAGGGGGACTCTAAATTCCTAACGGCCGGGTTCCCACCGTCTAGATCTAGTAGATATGGTGCTTAATGACTGCTATTAGGTTGCCGAATAATCCCGGGTGACCTACTCATCTTGGTGAGGAATCTAAGAACTATAGGCCATGACGAATCGGCCAAAGGAGTCTGGTGATAATTAACCCCTATATTGAATCTTGGTATCGGGAATCAATTCATATTTGTATTCTTTTTTAAGGTTCATTTATCTATCTCTTTTCCCTAAATTTCTGGTGTCTGTGTAAGTAGAATAGCAGTTTATCTATGGATTATATCAACTTTGTCATACCCATATATTATCAATATTTTATCTAATCATCTTAGTTCTTTCAAGGTCACAGCTCTCTTGGGACGATACTCGGATTTACCTAAGGCTTACTACATCTGATCGGGTACTCTGCCCATTAGTATGTGTCTATCCTAAGTTATCAAAGTTTTATAAATATCAAAAGCAGGATGAAATAGCACATTAGCCTTTTGGCGCCGCTGCCGGGGAGCAGTTAATGAAAGATCTAAGGTATTTCATATTCACCTCATTAAGAGATTTGAGCACTTCCTTAAGGTACGTTTCTAAATCTCTCTTATTGCAATTATACATAATTCATATTCTGACGCTATTAGTTACGGCGCAACTACTTTCATGAGTTACGACGTAACCGTATTGCAATTTATTAAAATTATTTTTGACTAATTAGTTACACCGTAACCTCTATTTAGAGTTACAACGTAACCAATATAAAATCAGATATCTAAAAATCTGACCTTTGATTAAAATTGATTACGGCGTAACCCTTGTTAGGATTACTACGTAACCCTTTCTCAACCAATTAATATTCTAAAAATATTAGTTACGGCGTAACTAATTAATCGAATTACGCCGTAACTATCTTGGCGGTATAAAAGCCTTACGGAAAAACTAGGTTTTACACATACACTTTTCACTGCCCACACAAACAGTAAAATTTTTCTCCGAAAATTTTTCATCAAGCTCTCTTCATCTTTATCATTCTCCATGGCTGGTAAGATCTATCACTACTCTTTTTTTATTTGTTTATTACAATTATTTCAATTATGGGTATATTTTAATATTTTAGGGATCTTACCTATTTGAATTAATTATTGATATTGGTTTGATTAATTGATGATTTTGATGATTTCCCCATGTTATTTTGATTTGTGTCCTATCACTATGGTTCGATTTGGGTGTTTTGGCTTTATTTAAATGGGTTTTGGGTCAAACGTAAACCTAGTGGGTTAGGCGCGGTCCCTCAGCACTAATAGGTTAAAAAAAATTCAAAACCTTTTACCTCTTGTAAAAATTTGATGGTTCCAGCGTAATCTATTGCGTTATTGAAACATCTGAGGTCTTTGAGTTTCTGGGGAAGTTACGGCATAACTGGGAGTTTAGTTACGCTGTAACCATTACACCTGTAATTACGGCGTAGCAGTTTGACAAAACTACGCCGTAGCCATTGAAATTTCCTAATTACGGCATAACTCTTATTTTGGTTACGCCGTAACTTGACATCAGTAAGGTCTGCACTTACTGTTTCTTGTCTTATTTTCAGGTGCAAACAATATCGCGAATTGGCCTAGGTTTTTGGCACACTCTGATGCTGGTATTAGGCAGTTGTGCATGGAAGAGTACGAGAATTTAAGGGGAAAGAATATCAGTCAACCCGAGGCACTTGATTTTGATGCATTTGTTACTTTGGCAAACGGGAAAGCTAGTAGGAGATTAAGGAAGTTTTGCAAAATTAAGTTCACGTGTAATGGTGGGGAGTTCACGTGTAGTGCATGGTTGAGGCTATTCAGGATCACGGAGCCGGTCATTCCGGAGTACGTCCGTGAATTCCTTGCTAGTGTGGAATTTCGTACTGATATTGGTGATGATGACACGGAGTCATTATTTTTCCAGCTTGGGGGAGTTTGGAGAAGTTTGACCATTAAGCAGTTTACTACGAGGATGGGTTTGTATACTGAGGAGGACATGGAAACAGAGGCTTTTAAACGGTTCTATAACACGTCTTTGGAGAAAAGGGATGAGTCCCAAGACCTTCTTTGCTTATTTCGACCAAATCGCTGTCTCGGGTGGTTATGATCCTAAGAGCCCACCATCATACGTGATGGTGAGGAACCCTATCCGTCGATTGGTGCACCGCTTCTTGCCGCTATTCGAGCAAGGCACTCAGCCAAAGAGAAGATGACCATGGATGATCTTTACCTGATGCAGGGAATGGAAGGGGGGAACAACATTGATGTTCCTTTCTATTTGGCGAGAGTTATGGTTGTGGGTGCTAAGGGGTTTTCCTCCAGGAGTCCTTTACAGGGGGCTCATTTCATCGGGAGATTGGCTAGGACTTTTGATCTTATGACCGATGCAACTTTGGCCCGATTGACCCGTGGTAGGGATACTTATTTGATAGGCATGCCTAAGCTAGTGTAGTTAGGGATTTGCATCCAGGATGTTTATGGTGCGATTGAACTAGCTGGGATAGCCCCGAGGAGAGAAGAAGGGGAGGCAAGTGGTGCAGGTGGTGAAGCTGAGGAAGAAGCCGAGGAGCAGGTGCCCAGGGGACGAAGAAGGGCGCATGTGAATGTTGGGGAGAGGTTGCAGATCATTGATGAGAGGCTTGAGGGAATGTCATCCCACTTCAACGAGGAGATAGAAAGCCTCGAAGTGGGTCTTTATGGTCTTAGTAACCAGTTTGAGGGTTTTACATGTCATTGAATCAGTGCGCAGCCCGCCAGGATTTCTTTCATTAGAGTGCGGATCGGACTAGCCAGATGCTACAACACATGCATTTGAGCCACCCTAGGTGGGAAGGTCCGAAAGTACGTGTACCCGACCAACATCCCCGATATCAGAGTCCAAGGAGGAGTGGCCTTCATGCAGCCCGGCGCCACTCTTGGAAGCACCACGAGTACTCCATATGAGCCATCCCAATTCCACTCCATGGATCATGATCTTCCTGGGGACGATTGATTCCCCTATTTGATGAAACAATATGAAACAATTTTAAAACAATTTGAAACTCATGTCTGTAATAACTTAACTATGTGGATATTTGCTTGTTCTATCGTTAATTGTACCCACCTGGTACGAAATTTTCCTGATATGTTGTGCAGGTTTTGGTTCTGTGATGCAGTTATGGCGTAACCATAGGATTAGTTACGCCGTAACCCCTGCTGCAGTAGGCAATTTTTTAAGCAACACAAATAGTTAAGGCCCGTCCCCGGAAACGATATGCATTAGCCACCCCATGACCCACATTCAACCTTTAGTGAGACATCTTGGGCAACCATTCGAGAGGGGAGTTTATTTCTTTCTTGATTATTTTTCATTTCTATTTTATTTTTCCTTTTTCTTCGTACAAATGGGACTTTGTACACTTCAAGTGGGGGGATAGGAATAGAAATGAAGTGTATAATTACTTAGCTTACTTGCCCTAATTTTCTAGTTGGTTTCAAAATTTTAAGCTTATTTGAATTTTTTTTTGTCATATTTTTAACCAATCTAGAATCACATAAAGCCGAGCACACTATAACCCTTATTGCCATTGGTGAGATTTAGCCTTCCGTTCCCCATTTTACCCAATTTTACCATAAATTGAGTGTGCCGATAGTATTGTAAACTTTAGAACTTGGCTTTTACATCACTTCGAGACCATAAACGAGTAGTGTATCAAGTTAGCTTGGTGCATTTGGAAAAAGCGATTTGAAAAAAGTAAATATTTTAGGATTAAACCCAAAAAGCCCATATGTGTTCACTTGTGTGCGTTTATCGATTAGTCGCATTGGCTTTTCGACCCCCGTGTTAACCCCTTTTTGTTGCACTCACCTTTAGTGCAAGATACCCCTAGTTACACCCGTTTTGAGCCTATCCTTTCATTTTCTAACCCTTATTTTTGTTACAACCTTACACCTTAGCCTACCGTGTAGTTTTACCTTTTTACCTAGAAGCCATTGTTCACCCTAGTTTGAGATTCAAATAAAGTTCCAAGAAGCGTATCTCATCATCTACATCTCGCTAAAGATCGAAGACCCCCAAGTAATCACCTTATGCTCAAATCCAAGTGGGGGGAAATATATCATTGCATCTAAAGCATATCGTTGCATTTATGCAAGCAAAAAATAAATAAATAAATAAATAAAAAATAAAAATTTTGAAGTATGATTGTTAATAGTGCGAAAAATTATAAGCACTACATGAAGTAATTGGCATTGAGAATAATCTTCTCAATCACATTCGAAGGTTGGAAGAATTGTTAAAGAGTAAACAATGGTGGATTCCAGTGACATGTATTGACCATATGAAGATGAACCTTGAATTATTGGTGGGACGATGGCTACTCGGTTTTAAGCTAAAACTATTTGTTTTCTTTTTCCTTTTCACCCATTAAATATCCCATGCCTATCCTTACCCTTTTTGTCGTGAAGCGTGTATAGGTGATGCAGCGAGCAATCCTTGATGTCTTGGCCATGGATTTGGTCATGTATCATTGACTTTGTCCACTTCGTCGTGACACGTTAGTAATGACACCACCCCTAAGCCTTTGAAACTCAACCTAACATTGCTCTATAAAATTTATCTTAACCTTAGCTCTAGTGGTGGAGTTGTGTGTAATTGCCAAGTTTATGATAGAATACTTACTATGTCCGTGCAATTGAGTGATCACCCCGAAATTAACACTTAGAATAGGATGAGTGAGAGTGTTTTCGTTCCCATTTCGTGAGGTGTTCGGCTCTTATTAATATTCTAGCATGGAAATTAAAATTAGCATTCTTCAAGGATGTATCTTTGCAGTCTAAATTGGTCTACTTGAGGGCAAGTAGAGTTTAAGTAGGGGATATTTGATAACATCAAATAGTCCTGAGTTTCTAAGCGTTAATTTCCCCCTTTATCATCACATTTTGAGTAAATTATTAGTGAAAACATCCTTATTCTTTATTATATCATTTCAGGATACATTCGAAGTAAGGAAGCTGCAATTGGACTTTTCAAGCCCTATTGATTCAACTGTCTCTTAATTACGGCGTAACCAAGTGATGAAGTTACGACGCAACTAAAGATTACAGCTGTCGCGGCGAACCCTCATTTCGTGATACGTAATCTGATATGTACTTATTCAACAAATACTACGGCGTAGCTCTCAGCTTAGGCTAAGCCGTAATAAAGATTTACACTGGATTACATAAGCTACGGCGTAACCCCAGCTAAGGTTACGCCGTAACCAATGGATAAGCACGGAAGATTGAAGGAAGTTACGGCGTAACTACCTAATAAGGTTACGCCGTAACTAGTTTGTAGTCTATAAATAGTCGATGGTTTTATCAGTTTTAGATATCTCTCCTTTCCCAAACCTTCTAGGGTTTGGGGAGATCAAAACACCGAAGAAGAAGCATGGTTTAGGAGCACTGAATAACGAAGTCCTCATCTACGATTTCCTTTATTTGGATTCTTTTTATATTTTTCTAGATCTTATATTATGAATTCATATCATTAATTAAAGTTTGCATTTATGTTATTGTTATTCTCTATAATTCTTTATAGCTATTTGCTAGTCTTTTCATAGATCGCTAGCCTTGGTAGTATTATAAGCTTGGTAGTATCTAAAGGGCTGGGAGATATGACCAACTGACCCCAGTCTAATAGATAGCGAAGTATGAGAGGAATTGGCCATAGTACGACCACTCTTCGTGTGCGAACTGACCAAATGATCACTTATCAAGTGGAGGTATTTAAGAGGTTAGGGGGAATCTAAGTTCCTAACGGCCGGGTTCCCACCTTCTAGATCTAGTAGATATGGTGCTTAATGACTGCTATTAGGTTGCCGAATGATCCCGGGTGACCTACTCATCTTGGTGAGGAGTCTAAGAACCATAGGCCATGACGAATCGACCAAAAAAGTCTGGTGATAATTAACCACTATATTGAATCTTGGTATCGGGAATCAATTCATATTTGTATTCTTTATTAAGCTTCGTTTATCTATCTCTTTTCCCTAAATTTCTGGTATCTGTGTAAGTAGAATAATAGTTTATCTATGGATTATATCAACTTTGTCATACCCATATATTATCAATATTTTATCTAATCATCTTAGTTCTTTCAAGGTCACTGCTCTCTTGGGACGATACTCGGATTTACCTAAGGCTTTACTACATCTGATCGGGTACTCTGCCCGTTAGTATGTGTCTATCCTAAGTTATCTAAGTTTTATAAATATTAAAAGCATGATGAAATAGCACATCAGATAACTAGGGAGTAATAGTAACTAGGTAAGCACATTTTTAATCATCATACGAGCACACATAAAAAAGACATAGAATACCCGTAGTATTAGATAATTAAAATAGTAGAGTAATCGGTAGAAGTACCACCCCCCAAATCCATTGCCCTGAGATTTTACCCTTAGCTTTCTAAAAAATATAAAAAGATAAAAAAGAATCCTCCTCAACCTCAACCTTAGCGTTGTACACTTCTTACTAGCATTCCTATTCCCCTAGAGAATGATATCAATCCCCGAGGCTTACCCAATACTACACTACAACGATTATGTTTACTGCCTAGGGTGTTGAAAAACTTGCTCGATGAAAAGGAAGTTCCTTTGACCCCGAACGTGCCTTGTACGTGCATCAAGTTTTTGGCGCCGTTGCCGGGGAATATAATAGCTAGTTAGATTTCTACCTCGTTTAGGTTCCCTTGCTTGATTCCTATCAAGTAAGATTTTTTCTCATTTTTAGCTTCCTCGTAGTCTATCCCCCTTCTTCGTGACTTTGTTAGTAATCCCATCACTTTTTATCATGGAAGGTGATAACCCGCCACCACTCATTGACCCGCCAAGAGGCCGTACTCTTGGTGAATACTCTAGACCAAGCCACCAATGCTATAGGAACACCATTGAGCTCCCCGATCAAGCTTAAACTACGGCCCTGCGATCCAACACCATCCGGTTGGTGCAAAACAGATGTGCATTCCATGGACTTCGTTACGAAGATCCTAATCAGCATCTCAAGGACTTCCTTAAAATCGTCAATTCCATAGACCTTGATGCTACCACACAGGAGACCACGCGATTGCGTCTCTTCCAATTCTCTCTACGGGACCAAGCTAGTCATTGGCTTCAGCGACTTCCCGCCGGATGCATCTCAAGTTGGGATGATCTCACCACTCATTTCCTTGCCCAATTTTTCTCACTGGGGAGAACTACTAAACTTAGGTATGAAATCTTGATGTTGCAACAACGTCAAGGTGAATTTCTCTACGAGGCATGGACTCGATTCAAGGACTTGCTCTATAAAGTCCCTCATCATGGCATCGATCTTTGGCTTCAACTCCAAATCTTTTACGATCATGTCAACTTCTCAACTAAGCAATCCATCGACCAAGCGGCCGGTGGCAAACTCAGTGATCTCACCGCGGAAGAATTGTGGGGTACAATAGAGGACCTTGCCCTCTATGACAACGAAAGTTGGAATGACACCAGTGAGTTGCCCAAAACCGTCAAGGCAAGCTCCTTGCCTCCCATTGACTCACAAACTTCCAATCGTAGGATGCTCGAGCTTGAAGATCAAGTCAAATTCCTAATGAGCTCCTACGAGAATCCTAAGTCTTCGCACCAAGTGAGCAAAATCACTATACCTTGTGAGTTATGTAGTGGTCCCCATGACACTCGTGATTGCACAAGACTCCCCGAACAAGCTTTTGCAGACTACGCCTCCATGCGTACTGATGGAGCGGGAGAGAAGTGGTACACTTTCAAGCCCGAGCAAAACAACTTAGGAAATTCCTACAACCCCTCAGGGAGAAATCACTCTAACCTTAGGTGGAGCCAAAACTCAAACCCGCCCCAAAACTCATCTAGTCCACCTAATAGGTCCAACCCTCCAAATACCGGGAATTCTACTAATCTCGAGGCAATGGTGTCTAGGTTTATGTCATCTCATGAGGTTCGATTGACTAAGCTTGAAGCCGATTTCAAGCAACGACAAGGCGAGATGACAAGCAAGCTCGACGCCCTCTTAAAAGCCTTCAATGACCAGGAAATTGGAGCACTCCCGAGTGACACTATACAGAACCAAAAAGTAAATTCGATTTCATTGACTTCATGTTCTTGCTTACCTTGGGAGAGTGCATATCCATGCACTTCACACCCGAAAGTTCACCCGGTCAAAACGCCATCAACACGGGCTCCAAGAGATCCCTCATGAAGTACCAAGGACCCGAGCCGTTGGTCCAACCAACTCTTGAGAAACCCATCAACCAAGAACCCAAACCTAATCTAGAAGAGGAGTACAAGGAACTCCACAAAGAAAAACCGGTTCTAGAAGTCTTGACTCATGCACCTTATTATAATGCATTAAAAGAAAAATATGAGCAAGAACTTAAATTAGGAGAACGTGGGTCCGCATTTGTGCAAAATAAGTTACCTAAGAAGATAGATGATCCCGGGCTATTCATTCTTCCGTGTAGACTTGGAAATTCCAAACCTTCGACACTTTAGCCGACTTAGGATTAAGCATCAATCTTCTTCCGTTGTCCCTCAGAAACCTTAACCTAGGTAAGATAGAACCAACGGAAACTATCTTAGGTCTAGCCAGGGGCTGAGCTATATGTAAGGTACTGGGGGGCATTGCCCCCAACCAAGCTCTTACAGATCCCCAAAATAAAGAAGAAAAAACTGATATTGGTAAGAAATAAAACTAGTGCCCTCAAGCAAATAGTCAAAGTGCCCTCTACACTCTCAAGGTTTTTCAAAAGCAGAGTTCTTTAATGTGGAAAATGTTTTTCCGGTTATATTTTTCGTCGGAAACAATGGAGTATTGGAGTGTAAAGAGGTTAAGTAGGGAGAGAGAAAGTGAAGAGTTGGAAATTGGGTTGTGGGTATCACGTGAAAACAGAAAGTTATATTTTGCTTTTTAATTATTTAAATAGTAAATTTATTATAGCAGTATACTCAATATCTTTTCTCTCTCTCATTCAGCTAACATACTACTTTGGCGAATAATTTTATTTCAAAACTTAAATAGTACGTATTAGTTTAGCATCATTAAGTGTATATGTAGAAATTTAGTATGATTTACTTTGTCGCTTATCACTACTCGGATTTAAAATGGGTAGAATATTCATATACGTTTTTAGATGTTTAACATGATAAATTCATGAGTTCTTCCATCACAGTTTTTCTAACGGTAACCTTTTGGCAACATATTATAGTCCAGTTTTTCAAAATGTTATGGTTTTGATAGAATAGTGACATTAAATGGCAAGCACTTTAATATAATTTGTACGATATTAGTTATGTTTAGTTTTTCGTTTACTTTTACATTGTGTTCTCGAGTCTTGATTAAGGAAGGAAAGAAAAGAAAATGTAAAGAAACAGAAAAAGTTGTGTTTTTTAGTTTCAATTAAAGAGAAAAAGAAAATAAAAAGGAGTGAAAAATTGTGTAATTTGAGTGATTTTTAAAGAAAAGTGTTTCCTCCCAAAAGTATGACAAAAATATTTACTTTATATACTTTACTTTTCTTTATTGAAAAAACTAAAAACACAGTCTAGTCTATAATATTTGCATCAAAATAGAGCACTTTGTTTGCCATTATTCAAACTTAATTGAGTACCACCCCGACCTGTTTAACGCTACACGAAAAACCATTTTATTGCTTGATGCCCCCCGTGATCGCATTTCCTGGCTCCGCCACTGGGTCTAGTGGATGGAAGTATTGCGTATCCGGTAGGGATAATAAAAGACATGGTAGTACATGTAGGTCAATTGACTCTTTTGGCGGATTTCCATGTGCTAGACATGAATAAAGACCCGACATTCCCATTGTTAGTAGGAAGAGGATTCTTAGCTACCGCTAGTGCCATAATTGATTGTAAGATGTCTAAGATAGTGGTAGGAAAAGGGAGTGCTAGGTCAATTTATGATGTCAAGAAGCATATTTACTACAAAGAGGAAGAAATACCCTACGAGATCATGTTGGATAGAAAATCATCTAGATATGGACCTTGGACTAATAAAGATTTTGTAGGTCCTCAACGACCTTTCTATCTAGAGGAGGCCTTTGTAAGTGACTCAACTTTCCATGAGCAACAATTGGCTAGGGACATTGAAGTGAACCCGTTCGAGGATGCCTTAGTGTTTAGGAAGATGACCGAGTTCCTAGGAACCTTGCCCGTTAATCTTAACATGAATATGTGGAAAGTTGAGAGTGAGAAGCCTAAGCATAAATGGAATTGGGATAGACCACCTAGTGATGGGAATGGAGAATAGCACATTAGGATGACAATCTATGATCCCGATCGAGAAAAGTTTGAAAAGACGTACCGAACTAAGCGTACCACTAGGAATTTAAAAGATAAGTTTGATCCCTATGACATTCTTGAGGATAAACTTACTTACATAGGTATGTAGGAGCATGACTTCGAGTCTAGCTACAAGACTCATAAATAAAGAAAAGCGCTTCGTGGGAGGCAACCCATGCTTAATTGTTGCTTGTTCGTGTGTCATATATCTTTTCATTATTGTATGTTCTCATGTTTGAATTTGTGAAAATGTTTTATTTTGTCTTTAACCTCGTCTTAATTACATATAAAGGTATTTTATAATAAAATAAGTGTAGGGAGGATTACACACGTTTTTAAAAGAACGTGAACATGAGAATTACAATTAATGAAATTGATATCTATGTGTGTTTGTTAGAGTCAAATGCTTGTATCGAGTCATAATAGATGTTTTGCAGGAATTTTTTCAGATTTTAAAGGTGTAATTTTTCCAGAATTTTTCCAGAAAAACGCAGCAGACCAGTTTCTGTCAGGACAACCTGATGGCGTCAGGATTAGAACCTAACGACGTCAGGAGTAGCAAAAAAGCTAATAAAAATTTTCTCGTTTTATGTGCTAATTATAAATTTTGGAAATTCTCAGGTCTTAATTTTTCAGAAAAAACTGCAAACATCCATTCCACAAGCATTATATCTTAGTGTAGTAGAGTCATATATAGTTTTACCACCGATTTTACACGAAGGTTTCGTCTATTTTCGTAAAGTGTGCAGGTTTTATTTATCAAGAAGAAGAAACATAATATTGGATGAAGCTTATCACGCATACATTCTTCTTGGGAAAGAATTTAACCACTACTTCACATGGATCCTACCGAGCTAATCAGGGGAGTACTAGTTTCTTTCTCTTTTAATTACCTTCTTTTATCATAACTTTGATACCTTCGGGGAACATTGGGGACAATGTTCAGTTTAAGTGTAGGGAGGGAGAATAAAATGGGAACTTTGAAACTATGCTTATCCTTGATTATTTGTCATGTCCTATTTCATTTGTGTAATAAGCTATGAGAAATATTTGTTAGGGAAATTTTAGCGCCAAATTTAAAATTTTGTATGACTTGTACGAGTGGGACTTTAGTCTTAATAAAGCGTCTCATGGATAGGAGTTATATAACTAGCACAAAAACTGTTTACCACTCAAATTCCACCCAAAAAATGTGAGGTTCGCCCCTAGATCGATAGGAATTAAAGCATTCACCTTTAATGCTTCGAGAGTGTACCGGTAGTATAATAGATTCTAGAACTTGTCTTGTGATGCATTCTGAGGTCGTTAGTGAGACTACACTTGTGTAGTTAGGAATAACTAAATGATAAGAGGCATTAGGATAACCCTTGTTTGAAACCCGTATTATAATTACTTCTTCCACATCGGTCGAGTAATTACCCCACACCCTTGCGATGTACTCATCTTTAGTACACGATACCCTAGTTAACCCCTCAGAGCCTATCCTTTTCGCGGTTCTCGTGATGTTTCGGTTTTCCGAATATCAATGAAGAGCATTGTTTACAATCCACCCCCAAATGTACACCCAAATCGCCTTAGCCTACCTTGTATGCACTCACCTTTAGTGCATTATTGTTATCATACTAAACCCTTAGTTCAATTATCTAGTTACTTGCATGGTTCCTAAGTCGAGTCATATCTTTTGTACACAGTTTTAGGATGATTGTGACTCATGGGTAAAGTAAAATTTTATGGAGTGACGGGAAAGAACGTTAAATTCAAATTCCCTTTATTTACGTAATTAGATACTCTAAGTGTTTTGAACTTTTCAAATCAGGTCAATTTAGTGTTAGAATAATAAAAACTCAAGTGTAGGGATGCTCCTATAAATCCCTTATATTTTGATGTTATCTTAGAGGATGGTAGAGTAAAAGTGTATGCAAAGAAAATAAATAAATAAAAACATAAAATAAAAAAAATGAAGAAAAACATACGGGATACCATGCTACATCTATCTTTATATTTATGTTTGTTTGTTTCAAGTTATCTAGATTTTAGTGAGTCGAGTCTTGGCTTAGCAACGCCATTCTTTTCATGCTTGTAACTTAAGATTTTTGACTTGCCACCACTAAATAGCCTATCCAACCAAACCCCTTTGTGTCCCTACCGTAAGCCTTACAACCCTTTTAAAGACCTCTTAGATAGTTGTTCCTACGTGCTTACGCCAAAGCGGTGGAGGTTGATCTAGTCTCAAGCCTATGGTAATCTATGTACTATGACCAAGTAATGAGTGTTTATCTTCCATTTTCGTTTACTATATTTCATATACACCCGAGAGATGAGAGAATCCAAACACCCCTTGTGAGGTGCTAGTATATAATTTCCGTGCTTGTTATGACTATTTCGGTGCTTTTACTTGTTGTGAATTATGTTAAACTAATGCTTCATGCCCCCTAACTTATAAATTGATTGGCCAAAAGCACATTTGCTTGAGGACAAGCAAATACCAAGTGTATGGATATTTGATAAGGATTTAAAACGTACACTTTTAAGGGGTCACTTAAGCCCTTAATCGCCCACTTTTATATCCGTTACTGCTTAATTTTGTTCCTTTTCACTTTTTAGGTCTCGTGGAAGCAAAATGTTGGAATGATGCATATTTGGACGAAAAGGAGTGAATTCATGAAGAAAATGGCAATGTCAAGATCAAAGCCACTCAAGCCTGTGGCGAAGGCACGGCGTCCCTAAAAAGGCGACGCCGTCCCTTTACGAATAAAATCTCGGGCGGCCAGATAGACTTTTTGGTAAAATACACCGGCGAGGCTTTGAAGAGGAAGGGGTCACTAAGACTTTTCATCTCGGGCACCGAATCCGAATCGAGCAGACGTCCTGCTGAAGCCCGACGGCGTCACAACTACAACGTGACGCCCTCCAAACGATAACTTGGCCAAGACGAAAACCATAATGACGACGATCTAACGGCGTCCCACCTATAAGGCGACGCCGTCGCAAGTGTAAAATTATATATAGAAATCGAATTTTCAGAATTTTAAGAGGTAGACTTGTGGAGTAAAAACCCTAAACGTTTGTATTCCGACTTGAACAGTATTTTAGGGTCCCAAACCCTATTTTACTCATCAAGATAAGTGTTTTATTCCATTGATTTCATTATGTCTTCCATTGAATGTGTGTATGCTTGCTTGTTTAACATGTCAGGCTAAATTTCTTGTGTGTTTGCTTAGATCTATGAAACCTAGTTATTAATTGTTGATTGGTTGTCTCTTATCTTAATTGTAATTGGCTTAGGAGTGCAATTAGGCTATCGTTGTGTTTAAATGCTTGAGTAATCTTTGTGAACCTTAGTTTATGAATCTCTTAGTGGATTTCGTAGTCTAAACATCCAAAGATAACCTTAAAGTTTGTTTATGAATCATCTAGCGGATTTCGTAGGCAATAACCATAAGGTAGTCTCAAAGAGTTAGGGAAAAAGGCACATCCTACGACCTTAAAAAACACAACGCGTTAAGAATAAGGACGTGACAATTCAACTACCAATAAAAAATAACTAGGGAGTAATAGTATCTAGGTAAGCACATTTTTAATCATCATACGAGCACACATCAAAAAGACATAGACTACCCGTAGTATTAGATAATTAGAATAGTAGAGTAATCGGTAGAAGTACCACCCCCAAAATCCATTACCCTGAGATTTTACCCTTAGCTTTCTAAAAAGTATAAAAAGATAAAAAATAATCTTCCTCAACCTTAGCGTAGTACACTTCTTGCTAGCATTCCTATTCCCCTAGAGAACTATATCAATCCCCGAGGCGTACCCAATACTACACTACAACGATTAGGTTCACTGGCTAGGGTGTTGAAAAACTTGCTCGACGAAAAGGAAGTTCCTTTGACCCCGAACGCGCCTTGTACGCGCATCACAATTGCACTAAATATGTAAACGGATACACTAAACATAATACAGATGCCTCAATATGTATAATGATTCACTAATCTTACTCATTGATGCTCTAATATGTTTATCGATGCACTAAACATACAAATAGATGCACAAGTAGTTCCAACGATGCACTAAACATACAAATGGATTCCCTACTATGATCAACGATGCATAAAACATACAAACGGATAAATACAAATTGACACCTTAATATATTTGATGATGCACTAATCTTATTCATTGATGTCCTAAGCATACTGACTAATGCTCCAAAATGTTCAATGATGCACTAAGGTGGTGTTTGTTTTTCGTTAAGAGGCTCTTAACAACCTCTTAATCTGAACCGTTCAGACGCGGTCAGACATTTTGGTCGTTCAGACCGTTTGTTTTTTTTTTCCCGTTCAGACGCGTTCAGAGGCAGTAAGATCTTAATGGTCTAGATTTGAGAGGGGTGTCTGAATGCCTCTTGTTGCCTCTTGCTAACACAAAAAAAGACAAAAAAAAAATTAGTACGAGCAAGCAAATATGCAGTTCAAACATGAGTTTTTTTTTCCCGTTCAGATGCGGTCAGATTCAGACATTTACGCCTCAGATTCAGATTCAGATTCAGATGTGCGGTTCAGATTCAGATTCAGAGCCTCTTAAAAAACAAACACCACCTAAATATACAAAGAGATGCACAAATAGTTCCAACGATGCACCAAACATACAAATGGATGCTCTACTATGACCAATGATGCACTAAATATACAAACGGGTACACTAAATACATATACAATGATGCCTTAATATGTCTAACGATGCACAAATCATATCCACCGATGCTCTAATAAGTTCAATTATGCACTTCAAACAAATCTTTTAACCTGCAAAGTTACACACAAATGACCTAAGATGTCATAACCTTCAATAATAAACACATATGCTGTAAATTAATGCATCGCATTTATAAAATCTTACTCACACATTTTATCAAACACCTAGTGTGCAACTTTAATAAACACATTTTTTTATGCATTTTTTCGTCAAATTTGTTATAAATAACTAAACATTAAAATAAATAAAGAAAATTATATAAATTAAATAATTAAAAATATTATATACAATTTAAAACCTGAAGAAGTGTATTTAATGACATATCGTTTTTGAATGAACTGCATTAGACCGATTATGGTGTAACGGTGTCAGAACAATATTGGGCGCGGTGGTTTTATGACTGAAGACGATGGTGACGGCGGTGGTGGTGACGGTGAGTCGTCTCATCATACATATAAGGGTATAAAGAGACAAGGAAGACGGTGGTGGCGGTAGTAACGGTGCAGACGGTGGTGGTGACGGTGCATACAACGGAGATAGTGTCGATGGTGGTGGCGGTGGTGACGTTGCGGATGGATGTGACAATCGGTAATTTTCCAAATATTAATTTAATAATAAATTATTATTTATTATTACCTGAACGTTTTTGAGCATGCATTAGCTCACTTGATATAATTACGGGATGTTATCCCGCACACCGGAACATTTTGAACTATCAAAAATATCAGAAAATGCATATTTTCCTATTTTCAACCCAACTATGAGTTTTCAAACTCACACGAGAAGTTATCTCACTTTATTAAAAACACGAGCTCGCACACGAACCGACCAATAGAAAGTATGGTCTAGTCTAATGAACAACTTTTGGAACTAATAATTATGTTTTTATATTTCTTTTATGAAAAAAAAAAATACACTCGAAAACATATTCTACGCGTTAATGATTTTCAACGTGGAACCAAAAAGAGAAAACACTGTGCATGCCACTTTTTCTTTATCCTTAATAAAAGCTTAATGTAAAATATGTTAGCGTAGCAGGGAACTTTAACAACTGACTTAATACTAAATAAAGTATATTAAAATATGACTTATCAAAAGTACATTTTTTTATGACTTAAACATTGTAAAGTGTAGACATTCTATGAGATACCTCAACAAACAATTCAAATGAATTTCGTTAAAAACATATATCGCATACTTCAATTTGATTTTTTTTTCTTTGCTTGTTAGCGTGCAACAAAAACACAAAGACACACATGCGTGTCCTTTCTTTCATATATAAATAGCAAACATCACATGTCTACTTACCTTTACTTTGGCTGACACACTCAACCTCACACACTTACTTTACATTTGTTTTCTTCTATCATTGCATGTATACTAAACGTGTTCTATCCTTGCGTGTGGGTTGAACAAACAAAAACCAGTACACAACAAGAACAAGTACTCACAACAATGACAAAGTCACATGCTTCTTTCCCTTATTTTCTTCCTTGTGGCAGTAGAGAACCCTCACCAAATCCACTCTCATATCTTTTTGGTACATTTTTATCTATATAAAAATCATCTCTCTTCTTTCTTCTTTCATATACCGAGCTTTACACAAGTTCAAATACACACATTTTAGTTTCAAACACTCAAGGATTGAGCACAGGGTAAACTAAAGGATTTTCAAAGAAAATATGGGGTTTTGAAAGCAAAAGGGAATCGGGTGACACACTTTGGACGCTATCGGGTTCAATGTTTTAGAAAAGCTAATGGGTTCTTAGTTCTTTGGTCCTTCCTTTCACTCGTGCACTCTTCCAACGTTGTAAGCAAACCCAAACTCACCACCTTTATACTCATTTCATTTTGTACGAGTTAAATCTTTGCAAACCATTATTGATTGATCTAGCATGCTTTATTTTGAGATGTCATGCTTATGTGGAAACTCTAAAAGTGAAACATGTATACTTTGAACTTATGTCTCTACTGTTGACATACAAAACAAAATGCAAATCTTGAACACACTCATGCATTTCGTGTCATTGTTTTAAAGAGTTTGGTCACAAAATGACATAATAAAAACATGAATGAAACATAAACACAAGTCTTGTTTCTCGCAACATGTGCTTATTGCGACTTAAGCAAGCTTTTGAAAAACCTACACTTGAATGGTTAAGTTATTTTGGTCTCGTTTAAATTTTTTTTGGGTCGAAACACAAATAAGTCGTATGACTTATTTGTGCTCGTTTGGCCTACTTTTGCAAAAACAAGTTCTTATTTTGATGATTTGAAATGTTAGAGTTGCATGCTTAAAGGATTACAAACAGGTTTTGAAATGGAAATGAAAACACTAAACACATGCATATCACGCTCAGTGTTTACCGTGTGAAATATAACCAAAAATAAAACAGTAAGGATATCGGTTAAATATATTTAAGTTGCATAACTAAACCAAGAAAGACCCTTGGGTCAGTTGGGTAGTGCGTGAGTGTTTAAACGAAAGGTCCCTAGTTCGAACCCCCTTCCTGTCATTTTAATCTTTTTGTTATTTTTATAACTTTCACACATTGGCAGTTTCAGCCCCTCTAAGTCTAACCACTTAACCCTTTTCTTAAAAACTTATATAAGTTGAAAACTTATATTACATTTACATTTTCAGCCCATCTAATTAGAATCAATTGACATTTTTCTTAAAACCTTTATAAGTTGGTAACTTATATTAACAATTACAACATCAATCCCTCAATGTTGAACATTTTGATACATTTCATTCTAAAACTTTTAAATGTTTAATAACGTATATGATTTACCACTTTTCGTTTCGATAAATATAATTAAAACATATTTTTATTTGACGACCACCATTCGCGTAAACTAAGTAATATTTTTGTTCAAATAAATTGTTTACCCGCGACATCGATAAATATATATTATATATAAATTTTCACATCTCGAAGTCAGCCAAATTCAATAAATACAATTCAATTTGTATTTATTCCCACTTCGATCATACTTGAGCCAATATTCAAGCCAACTATTGTACGATATATTCGTACACATTTTCACATCTATTCCAAGAGCCAATACTTACAAGTATTTTCAAAACTATAATGAATGAACATTATCGAGAACCCAATTTAACTTGTGAAACTTCCACATAAGCTACAACAACTCAAATATTTGAAATTTTTTGTTTTTGAATTTAAGCATTTCAAAAACGCAAATACTTGTCAACTTTCAAATAATGTATTTGAAGGCAAGACTTAGACTAAAAACTATACCGTACTTATCTAGGTTGAGTGTCGGAGCCGTGCATATTTATTACTTGATGTTAGTTGTGACGTCTTACATTTCTGCATACCAAGGTGAGTTCATAACCCCTACTTTACCTGTTTTATAACTGTTTTGGGGTGAGAAACATGCAAACTCTTTATGAAATATTGCTTTTATGCAAACATTTTATGAACGATAATGCTTGTATGCAATACCTTTTATGAACTATTTCTTTTATGAAATACCTTTTAAGAACTATTGCTGTTACGCAATACACTTTATGAACTGTTGCTTTTATGCAAACACTATATGAACAACTATTACTTTATGGACTAGAACTGAAACTCTTGTGTAAACCACTATTACGAGATAGTGATAACATCAAATAGTCCTGAATATTAAGTGTCAATTTCCCCCGTTAATGCTCGTTATTTATATCATTTATACGAATTTACGCTTGTTTTCCATTGTTTTACACTTTCAGGTAAATTACGAGCATTGGAGCTAAAGAAACGCGGAAATGGAAACGTTACTAAAGATTTATCACAGTATGCTTATTTTGAAGAAGTTACGGCGTAACTCATCTCTCACATTACGCCGTAACTATTGCGTGACCCAGAAGTCCAACTTATCAAGAGGTTACGGCGTAACTCCTCCCAAAGGTTACGACGTAACTCCATTAGGTCAAAAAGAGGTTTTCACGCCGCAGATACTTACGCCGTAACTACTGCATCACTTACGACGTAACCGAGTTTATTGAAGACTACGGCGTAACCACTTGTAAGGTTACGCCATAACTAGCAGATCTAGTGCATTTACGAGAAATAAGTTTACGGCGTAACTCATCTTTTGGTTACGCCGTAACCCGACCGCCTATAAATAACCCACGAATTCCAGCATTTCAAAGCATCCCATCCCACACACAACACCTCGAGAATGGGAAAAAGCTCAAGGGAGGTCTAGGGAAGCATACGGAGCTGTTTCCAAGGAGAAGTCACACCATTACGATAAGCTTTAGCGTTTATTATTTCTTTTACTTTCAATTCATGTATTTCGTACCTTTGAATATTGAATTGATGTGCATGATTAATATGAGCGGCTAAGCACCCTTTGGTGCTAGCCTAGTTATGATTCCTTAATTGTTTTGTTTGCGTTTACCTTTACTTCCGTAAAATTATTTCTAAGTGTATGCATGCATAGTTCTTTGGTAGTCACCCTTGGTTCGGTAGTTTTGAATGGCGATATAGGCCAATTGCCTAGGAGATATGACCAACTGACCCTAGGTGAGCGGACTGAGACGGGAAGGGTAATATATGACCAACTGACGACCCTTTCTACTTGTGCGATTTGACCAACTGATCACCTATCGTTTGGATGAACTTAAGAATTGGGGGGTGTAGTGTCTAAGTTCCTAACGGCTGGGCACTCGCTATTTAGAATCTAGCATGTAGCGGTACTTAATGACTCGGCTTAGGGGACAGGAACAACAGACTTATGACGGGCGCCTGATTTCTCTTGTGGTGGCATCTTTGCTGATAGGTTCGGGCGAATTGACCAAATGATGTCCTCTCGAATTTGACCCCACCTGAAGTAATTGGAAGTAGGTAGACGTAGACATAACTAGTTAGGAGGATTAACTAGGTTAGCACCACTATTCCTCTATTGATTTCCCTTCTACCATTTATTTGTTTTTATATTCTGCATTAGTAGTTTAATTAATTAAAACCCTATCAAACCATTAATATTCTGTGACAATTAGACTTAGTAATTATCCGATACACATAGCTCTTGGGACGACCTCGGCTTTACCATTTACTACACTACACACGACCGGGTACACTGCCCGTTAGTGCATTAGGGTAGACCATAGGTATAGCGAGACACTATAAATATTAAGACTGGGTCAGAAACCTGAATCAAGTTTTGGCACCGCTGCCGAGATATATTAGGATTAATATTAAGTCTTTCATTTTTAAACATTTCTCACGATCATATTTCAAGTTTTCAGGTACCATGGAAGTTGTTAACATCGATGACCTCACTCTTGAGGAATACTTGGCATTGAATAGAGCAGATCAAGGGCCGGGTCTCATAAGACCGCAATCGGGGCGGATGTTCGTTTCGAGATTAAAGACCAATTTATGAGGGAGCTTCGCGCTAACCCTTTTTCAGGAAACAGGGACGAAGACGCATATGAGCACGTTGAAAATGTCCTATACATCGCTAGCCTTTTCAACATTCCGGTGTCTCATGATGTCTGTTATGCTCGGGTCTTCCCTATGACTCTCACCGAGCGCCGAAGATGGATCGAAAGATTGCCCGCCAGGGCAGTTAATACTTGGGCACTACTAAAGAAACACTTCATCCAAAGATATTGCCCACCATCAAAGATTTCTAATCAACTCTTGAAGATCCACAATTTCAAACAAGAAGACGACGAAACTCAGACAAGCTTGGGACAGATACAACGATCTTCTTTATAAGTGTCCTACCAATGATCTTAATAACCGCAGGGTCAATATTTTCTACAAAGGAATAAATGTAACTACGACAGATTTGGACTATCAAGGACCTATACCGAATATGACTCCTACTACTGCAATTGAAGCCATTCAAAAAATGGCGGACCATTCTCAAAAATGGCACGACGGTGGAAGTAAAAGAAACCAAGGTGGAAGTTTCGAGGGAATTGCAGCAATCGCTATTAAAATTGAAAGCCTCAGTCGAGATAGCTGAAGGTCAGAGAAACCGTTTATGCCATCCAATTGGGTTGTGAAAGCTGTGGAGGAGGACATTTTATGAAAAATTGTCCTCATATGGACGAAGAAGATATTGAAAAAGCTAAGTATGGATAAAATCAACCATTTTACGGTGACAATCGAAATAGTAATGGGTATCGTGGTAATTACAACCGTGGGCCTTATGGAGAAAGAAAGCCCAATCTTGAAGAAACAATTAATAAATTTCTGGAAAATTCAGCCCAAAGACAAAAGGAGCAAGATGAATGGTTGAAGGAATTCCAGGAAAACACTGATAGAAACATTTCCAAACACGACTCAACTCTAAAAAAACCTTGAATCCATGGTGATAAAGCTCAGTGAAAAAGTAAGGAGGAATAACGATAAACCTGAAGGATCTAAACCAGTTATGGAATGTAAGGTAATTTTCTCGGATGATAACTCGAAGATTCAGGATACGAGTTTAGGGGAAGATTTCGTCAACAGATCCGAGTTACGCCGTAACATACCTAATGAGTTACGGCGTAACCTCGTTTTTGAGCGACAACGGAGTTGTGAAGAATACGGAATATGACTCTAATGAATTACGCCGTAACAAGAATCTCAGTTACGGCGAATGGGATACATGGGCGAAAAAATTCCTCACTTGGACGGATCAGAAAAACTCGAGGAACTCTCCCTTGATGAAGAAGAAGAGCCACTTATCACTCACTGGTGTACTCTTGTCGCCATTACTGATGAAGAAACCACAAGGGCATGGCCTACATGCAGCCCCTTCCACGAATATTGCAATGGATGAGACAATGAAAGAAAGGAAGAATGGACATGCCCTCATGAGCGTGAAAGACATAGCATAAAATTCGGTAATTTAGCCTTTAAAGATTTTCAATTTGGGAATGCCAAGATCAATCCAAGTCTTCTTATGAAGCTAAAAGTTGATTACGCGGAGCATATTCAAAAGGAAAAGACTAATAAAGATATACTCTGAACGAATGAACTTTTAAGTAAAACTGACAACAAAGATCTACGCAGTCACTGGTGCGAAAAAGTAAAATCTCCCAGGGAAATTTTCTTGGCGTCATGCAACCCGTATGACGATATGTGTAATGGTGGAAGCAACTCTGGAAGATTAGGAAAAGATGAATTCTTTTGGTCCTCAACCAATGATGAGAAGAGAACGAGTTTACCTTGGATGGACAACCTGGGTTCGATAGTTGGGTAAAAATTAAGTATGGACATGTGGATGCATTAACGAAAGATAAGATTTGGAAGGAATACATGGATCAAGAAAATTTAAACGACAAAAGTATCGAAAACACGAGTAAAATAACCATTGATGAGGACATAGAGCGGGTGATTAATGGTAAAGAAGAATGCAAGCGCGATGAAGAATGGTTCAAGGGTACTGTTTCTGATAAGGATGATATCGAAGGGATACTAGATTACCTTGAGTTGCAAGGAAATGAGGAGTTTACTGATCCCGATGACGAAGCTTACGAGCAAAGAAGGTGCAAGCTCCTGGGGATACCCTACAAAAGACCACCCCCAATTATAGTTGAAAATACAATTCACTCGCAATACCTCCTCCGGAGGAGAAATTTTGTAAAGTCCGAAAGATCAAAACCATTGAATACCTCCGAACTGCCTCAAATGTTGCATGGATGAGGCACAATTTGATGAAGGATATTGAAGAAGTGGGGCAAGTTCAAAGACCCCCATAGGAGCCCCGCGGCTCTGAGTCTAACTTAAAGACTCGTTAATAAAGAAAAGTGCTCTTCGGGAGACAACTGAATTATCCCTTTCTTTTGTTTTTATTTCCTTTCTGTTGGGTTTTGTGTTTCTAACCATTTTTGCAGGAGCCAATGAAGTAATTACTGCTGCAGTTGCTAATCTGAACAGAGTTACGGCGTAACTCATCTTGGTGATTACGCCGTAACGAACATTTTAGCAGCAGAATTCTTGACGCATTACCATTACGGCGTATACCATCTCGTGGTTACGCCGTAACTATTCGCTCACGTACCATACAGGTTTTGCCAGTTCGCTAACTCTCTCATAGGAATTACGACGTAACTCTCCTCTGCTTTAATTCTTTCATTTTAAAACACAGTAACCTTGTATTAGTTTTTAAATGAACTTTGTGGGTGTGTTCCCTGTAAACCCTCACGAGACTTCACTCGTCCACTTGGGACACCAAGTGGTTTAAAAGGCTTGTTTCATTTTGGTATGTGCTAAAACACATATTTTTTCATTATCAAAATCAGACCCAAAATAACCAAGAAAGAGCCGTTTATTGCTAATATTTGCTGTTTTCTTGAGTTTATGCATGTGCAGGTACGAATATGACAAAACAGACAAAAGAAAGCCAAAACCGAAGAAAACCCGAGCACGAGAGATAAAAGAGTGCTAAAACTGAGCCGGAATGTCAGAATTGAGCATCTGTGAAGATTTTCTTGCTAAAAGGATGACTTCTGAAAGATATGATCAAGTTTGAAGAATTGTCAGAATCAGTCCCTCAACTTTGAGCATTTGGCAGAATATACCCTCAAGTTTTAGAGTTGGCAAAATCAGCCCTTGGTTTATTGGAGAATGACAAGAGTGGCCCTTGGATTACATTTTCAGAATTACACTTATGGTCCCTGGATTTTCAGCTTGTACATAATTAGTCCTTATAATACCAAATGGGTCCTAAATCTATCCTAAGTCCAAAACACTACACTAGCCCAAATCCAAGCCCAAGTTCTTACCCGGTCCATACCCACCATCCACTATACCCGTTTAACTCAAAAACCCGGTCAACCCACACTAACACCCGGTCAACAAAAAACGAAATATTATAAAAAATCCTTAGCGCCAAAATACACCCCCAAAAATACCCAGGTAAGAACCCTAATATACCCCTTTACCCAGTTGACCAATTCACGGAAATCAAGGGCAATTAAGTCCTTTTACCTGACACCTTATGACACACCTGACACATGTGGAGAGCCAGGTCATCAATCCGTGTGGTGTCTCTCTTTTGATTGGTCGATTGTAGTGAATGCACACGATCCAATGGCTAAGATTGCTGGGATGAGGTGTAAAATGATCCAAGGGACTAAAATGAACGAGAGAAAGCACAAATGCAACCTTCTGGATCCTTCTCAAACTTGGAGCTCAAGTATAAATACCCTCTTGTAATCACAGTTGTAGGTGTGTAATTTTCTGAGTAGGTTTTATAGTAGTAAGCTCGTTTTTATTCGATTTGTATTTCCTTTTATTTGTAATCTGTTTTAATTAATGAAATCAGTTTTTAGTTAATTTCACAACTTCAATTTTATTCATGTTTTGAGGTTTCATATTAGCTTATTAAGTTCTATCAATCTTATTTTCAGCTTATTCAAATCAAGTTTTAGCTTCTGGTTTAATCTTATCAAAAATCACAAAAATAAGAAAATACTTAAAAAATCAAGAATATCTCAAATTTGTTATTAAAGCTGCTATCACTTGTGTTTTTGCTTCAATAAGCTCTCTTAAGCTCTATTATAACTTAGTAAGTTCTTATAAAGGTTCCTACTCAGAATTATTCTCAAAATCATTCCAGTCAAACATTGGTCAAATTGCAGTCAATTACTACTGTTGGATTTGAATTGCTGATATGATGGTGGATTTGGGTTGAAACTGAGCTGGAATTGGGTTAAAAACATATTTAGGGTAGTGGTTACTTGTGTTGTTTGGCAAGCCATTGTGGCTAGGACTATTGTAAGTACTATTAAATTGTCTGCTATTTTAATTTCTGTCTTATCTGCATAAGTTTTGTGCTGTTGATTTGAGTGATTATGATTGTTATAATCTGTTCATATTAAATCTTATTAATATAGTAGAACCTGAGTTGAGTGGTGTTGGTCCAGATTTAGTATTGGCTTTGTTTTACTTGCATATCAGTCACATATTAGGAATGTTTGGATCAATTGTTACATCTGTGTTAGAGGTTAGTAATAAGGATTAGTTCAATTGAGATAGTATCATTTAGGTTAAGTACACTCATATTAGTCTTGATCTTTGCACCCTGTTTTTCACCTAAGTCAAAATTGCATGTTAACTGATTTAATCTCAGATTTAGTATGAATCAGTTGTTAAAATTAAGCATATAAGTGTAGAATCTTATAATCTAGCTTGCATCAGTCATTTTTCATCATAAAACAGCATTATCAGTTCACAAATTTGAATCAAATCTCATTTAAGTCAACATTTCAAAATCTGTTCACAAGTCAAAAAGGAGAAAAGCTGGTTTTCACAAAACTTTCTGGATTTTTCATGGATTCAGTTCTGATCCAAATTAAGTGAGATTTTGGGTTTTTCAAGTTCAGTTGGTCTAGTTTGCAAAACACATTTTTGTGAAATTTTTGGAAGCTTTTATAAGCTCTTAATCAGCTCTCCTTTAGAGCTGATTTGCCCTGTTCACACTCAGCTAATACTGAGTGTGAACCAGGCAGCTTCCAGACCTTTTGCAGGTCTTGTTTTTGATCACTAGGGTCTGAATTTTGGTATAGTTAATCTCTAGTTGGTGGTCTTGAGTACCTCAGTTCTAATTTTCAGTTTGGGTTAGTAGATAAGCCTGTGCTTTAGCTTAAAGATATGGGGTTAGGGTTGTTTGGCCTTAGTTGTTAATTAGCATCAAACTTTTGTAGATTGCTCATTTGAGGTTAGGAGTAGTTGGATTTAGTTGCTTTTAAGTAATTTTAGCTTACTTTAGCTTCTGTTTTGATTTGGTGCTTGTTTATGCTCATTTAGCTTATTAAAAGTAGCTTAATTAGGATCAGTTGCACTACAGCTTCATAATCTCACACATAAGCATATTTTTTTATATTTTTTATAGATTTAGAATATAATTTTAGAATTTTCCTGAATTTTTCATAATTTTCTGGTACTGTTTACTATTTTTCTTATTTAAAACTAGTTTTTAATCCTTTTTAAATAGCTTTTAATACAAATAAATCAGAAAAGCTTTAAAAAAAATAAGTTTTCAATTTTCATAGATTAAGAAAAAGTATAAAAGCCAAAAAATTCCATAATTTTCCTAGTTCAAATTGTAATTTTTAGCATTTAAATTAGTTTTTAATTCAAATAAATTCCAGAAAAATCTTAAAAAATAGTTTTAAATCTTTGTTAATTTTCAAATATCATTTTTAGTTTAAAAGTAATTTTAGATCATATTTAGGATTTAGATTAGACGTGGTTGCATTTTATTTACGTTTCATTTATTGCATTTTAGTTTTATTCGCGTATTTAGGATTTCCCGTAGTGTAATTTCCCTTTTATGCTTCCCTTGCCCGTAGTTTAGAAAACATCAAATTATCCCCTTTTCCCATTCAAATCCCGATAATCGCGACGTGAGTTGGAAATTCCATTCAACCCTCGTTCGGAACGATCTCGGTGCTCAAACCTAACACGTTTGAGTTACCCGTAATACTACAAACTTCTTATTATTGATTTTTATCGAATCAATTTTTGGCGCCGCTGCCGGGGAGGGCTTGTAGCGAATTTTCGTATTTCCGTCTCGAATCGCGTGCATTTGAAGATCCTTCCCCGAGTGAAGTTACCATCGTTTTTGTATATATATATTTTTGAAAAACCCAAAAACATCTTAAAAACACCAAAAAAAGTGTTTACAAACCAAAAAATTAAAAAACCAACAAAAGAAACTGAAACGTCAATTGTTACGCCGGCTCACCTCAGAAGTACAACCTATACACGGGGTATAAGGAAAGTCTTGACATTAAATTGCAGACTGAAGAACGATTCACTCTTCGTTCCCGCTCCGATGCGCGTACTTTTGAGAGCTACCGAGCACCGGTTGACGCGACGGTTACAAAAAGATTGTTTTTCAAAATTTTCTTAAATATAAAAACCCAAAAAGATTTTTCTTTTCAAAATTTGTTTTAAAAACCCAAAAATATTCTTCTTTACCCTCTGATTTGATAATTCTTTCCTTTTATCCCTCTTTTATGATTAATTCTCATGGAGTCTCAAAATTTCTTTCAACCTTATTGCTTTAATTGTAGAGATTTATTAAAAGATGATTCAATTTGTGAACGTTGTTTTTGCAAAGGGTGTGGATTTTATCGCGAATCTTGTATGTGTTGCCCTTTGGAAGAACCCACCGGGGGTATCGAGGACGTTTCCATCGATTTTGAAGAAAGATTTGAGCAACATCAAAACAACATTGAAAGTATGTGTAGAACTCTCTTAAGTCTGATTCAAGCTCGACAATGTGTTAATGAAGAACCCGTCCAAGTTACGGAAGTCAATCAAAATATTCCAGAGCTACCCGAAGAACCCACCGAGGGTTACGGAGACGATTTCTTTGAACGTCGTGTTTTTCTTAACAACGTTGAAAAATTTGAAGCCTTGTCGAAAATTTTGAAATATAAGCTTGATGAACCCTCAATTCCTATTTCCTCTCCGGTAAGAGAGATGGAACATATTTCTGAACCCGAGGTGACTCCCATTTGTACTCTCGACTCTCATCCGAAGAATTCTAGAATCGATCCTTATCTTTCACGATTCGTCGTTACGAGTTCGTCAAGTTACAACAAAACAGAACGAAATTATGAGCTTAAAATGATTTCTAAACAGAAAGAAATGGAGACCACAACGGAAGTGGTGGAAATTGCTAGCTCTAAGAGCACACCACTTGTCCCACCTCCGGAAACTTCAAAATATAATCCCATTCCCGTTTCTGAGCCTTTCATTTCCGACCCTTCCCCTTCACTCACGCCGGTTGAGAGAAGTGACGTTCTTTTGGAAGAGGTCGATGATCATGTTGAGGTGTTCTCCGATTCCGATAATGATTCTTATGGAGACATCGATTTTGTCGACGATTTACCTTCTGAGCCCGTTCACATAGAAGAAGTTAATGATTTTGAGCCAGAAAATGAAGAGATTGAGCCCGATGATATTCAGATCGAGGATGAATCATTACGTGAAACATTGTTGAATGTTAATCTTCTCATTTCCAAGATTGAAGCCCTTAACGATAATTCAAGTTCGCCTCCTATCTCCGTTAAAGATAGTGATTTCTTACCCGAGCTTGAGACTTTCTGATTTGATGAAGAGATTAGTGGCAGTCCCACTATTGCTGATATTTATCCTCCGACTCTTGAGCGATTCTACTTCGAGGTTGATTTGAGCAAAGTTTTGAATGAGATTTCCGATACTCCGACGAATGACCCGATCATTGAAGATGCTTTTGATGACCCAATACCACCGGGTATTGAGGATACCGTTAATGATCTCGAGGGGGATATGGTTATTCATGATGGTTCACTTGACTCTCCTCTCTTTGATGAGTCCACCATCACCTATCCCATTGAGCCCACATGTGAAGACAAGATTTTTAAACCCGGGATATTCATTGATGAGATTTTTGTTGAAAAAGTTGTTCAAGATAAGGATCCTCCGATGGATGCCTTCGTTGTTGAGCCTACACCTCTTATCCTTTACCATGAGCTCCCGTCTTCTTTGGAGTTTTCTTATCCTTATCCGTCATCCTTTCGTCCGCCCGCAAAACCACCGGATGATGGATCCTTCTTACATGATATGCCTTATCCACCCATTTTCATCTCCACCCAGTCTCATTCTTTCGGGAATGAGGACACCATTTTTGACCCTGGTATCTCTACCACTTTCTTCCCCAAGGACAAATGAATTCGGGGACGAGTCAGGCTAGCGACTCGGTGAAGAAAAACAGTAGCGTTTTGTGGGAGGCACCTCATGCTTATCTCTATCTTCTTTCTATTTTCTAATAAGTGACATGAAGGGGTTAGCCTCTTCGATTTCTCGTGTTTGGTTGTTTGTGATGTTTTGTCTAGGATTTTCCCGATATGAAGACTCTCGTGCTCGAAGTTTGTCTTTTCTCCACTCGAGTTTCATAATCGATGCTGATGGAAATCCAATATCCTAAATCTTATCGACTAACGTTTATCTTCTAGCATACTTAATAAACGGCTTTTAGATTTTCGTGATACCCTTACTTTTAAACATTGAGGACAATGTTTCGTTCTAGTCTGGGGTAGGGTAATCTTCGATTTGATTTGACCGCACTTGCTTATTTTTGTCGTGAACTCTCGCAACCCCGTTTTTCCTTAGAAAATGAAAAAATTGTGCAAAAATGAGAAAATTTAAAAATTTTGTAAGCTTTTGTTAGTTTGATGATTGAAAAGTCTTTGCGAGTTTCTTAGAAGTTACTTTAAATATGCGTTTTTCTTGAAAAAGTCTTTGCTAATTGCTTAGACAAGAGGCTATAAAATGCGATTCTAGCTCACAAGGCCAAGGATTTGCAAGCTTCCCTAAGTGATTTTAAATATGCGAAGCTTAAACAAGGATTCGCTAGTTTCTAATAAGTTACTTTAAAAATGCAAGACTTGAGATTATTTGACGAAGCATTTGCTAAGTTAATATATGTTTTGACACCTTGTTGACTTTCCGCTGGTGAGAGTAGGAATGGACTTCTGACTTGACCGGGCGTGTTGAGCCCTAGCTTGTTCCCTTAACCATAGATAATCTAAAAATTATCGGCTAAGCATCCGCGGATCTCATTATTTGGGATTTTAAATTTGCGGAGATCGAGGAATGATAGAGTTACTTATGAGTTTAGATGCTAAGCGTGGAGTAGTTGGTTCTCTTTAGAGCCCATCGAAGGTACTTATGGCTTTTTGTTCCCACAAGATTGTTTTAACCCATATTTGTCTAATAAATAATTAGAGATGTCGAGTTTTTGGCGATAGTTAGTTCTTTATCTTGTTTAGAGAATCTTTGCCCATGAGAGTTGGGTACACATCAAGGTACTGTCAGTGTTGCGGTGTAATAGACAACTGATTCCTGATAGTTTGCTGCTATTGTTTCTATTGTTATAAAAGCCGTAGGATTCGAAGTTTGGCACAAAAATTAACATGAAATAAAGCCCAAATGTATTAAAGTTGAAAAATCCAAAGCCATAAAAGTTGTCATAGACTTCCAAAAAGGCAGAGGAAAAATCCAAAGTCATAATAAGACTTCTGACAAAACGGTAATCCCGTTGAGTTAGTGGTTGAAAAGACCAAGGGCCTAAATTGCAAAAATGCAAATGTGCTGAAATAAGTGTTAAGCCAAACTTTGAATCCGGGAGATATATCCCTAAATCATGTTAAATTAGGACCTTGATGTGGACCTCATTCTTGTGTGCAACGGTTTTCGAGGGAAGGTGGATAACTAATTAGCGACTTAGCTTTGTATCTTTATCGGAATAAAAGCTATCAAAACGAGAAATATGAAGAAATTCATATCTCACAAAAAAATAAAAAAATCTAGAGGAAAATATGAAAATGGGAGCAAAAGGTAATTACACAAGTAACTTCCATGGGTAGTGTTAGCATCTAGAGTCATATTTAACAATGATTTCGATTTTACGCTTAGTTTGGGGACTTGTGAAAAATCAGGGACGATGTATTCTATCCGTATGGTCACTTCACGCTGTGTTGTGTTTCCTACTCCGTGATCCTAACGTGTCGTTTGAAAAATGTTGGAGTTATTGATCGACATGAAAGTTCAACAAACCGTCACTCATAATGAATATGTGCTTAATCGTAATATCTATATATGAATTAAAAGGTAAACGGGGCGTTTTTAGAATTAAGGGTTCTTAATCTCTTTTGAGGAATATTTGCTACTTCTTCATAGGTTTAGTAGAAAGAGATTGAAATCCTTGGTTTTAGAAGCGTGAGTTGATTGCATTGTGTGGGGACACGACAATGGTCTCGTCTGGGGTATTTTGGTATGTGCTAAAACACATATTTTTTCATTATCAAAATCAGACCCAAAATAACCAAGAAAGAGCCGTTTATTGCTAATATTTGTTGTTTTCTTGAGTTTATGCATGTGCAGGTACGGATATGACAAAACAGACAAAAGAAAGCCAAAACCGAAGAAAACCCGAGCACGAGAGATAAAAGAGTGCTAAAGCTGAGCCGGAATGTCAGAATTGAGCATCTGTGAAGATTTTCTTGCTAAAAGGATGACTTCTGATAGATATGATCAAGTTTGAAGAATTGTCAGAATCAGTCCCTCAACTTTGAGCATTTGGCAGAATATACCCTCAAGTTTTAGAGTTGGCAAAATCAGCCCTTGGTTTATTGGAGAATGACAAGAGTGGCCCTTGGATTACATTTTCAGAATTACACTTGTGGTCCCTGGATTTTCAGCTTGTACACAATTAGTCCTTATAATACCAAATGGGTCCTAAATCTATCCTAAGTCCAAAACACTACACTAGCCCAAATCCAAGCCCAAGTTCTTACCCGGTCCATACCCACCATCCACTATACCCGTTTAACTCAAAAACCCGGTCAACCCACACTAACACCCGGTCAACAAAAAACGAAATATTATAAAAAATCCTTAGCGCCAAAATACACCCCCAAAAATACCCAGGTAAGAACTCTAATATACCCCTTTACCCAATTGACCAATTCACTGAAATCAAGGGCAATTAAGTCCTTTTACCTGACACCTTATGACACACCTGACACATGTGGAGAGCCAGGTCATCAATCCGTGTGGTGTCTCTCTTTTGATTGGTCGATTGTAGTGAATGCACACGATCCAATGGCTAAGATTGCTGGGATGAGGTGTAAAATGATCCAAGGGACTAAAATGAACGAGAGAAAGCACAAATGCAACCTTCTGGATCCTTCTCAAACTTGGAGCTCAAGTATAAATACCCCCTTGTAATCACAGTTTTAGGTGTGTAATTTTCTGAGTAGGTTTTATAGTAGTAAGCTCGTTTTTATTCAGTATTTGTATTTCCTTTTATTTGTAATCTGTTTTAATTAATGAAATCAGTTTTTAGTTTATTTCACAACTTCAATTTTATTCCTGTTTTGAGCTTTCATATTAGCTTATTAAGTTCTATCAATCTTATTTTCAGCTTATTCAAATCAAGTTTTAGCTTATGGTTTAATCTTATCAAAAATCACAAAAAAATAAGAAAAATACTTAAAAAATCAAAAATATCTCAAATTTGTTATTAAGCTGCTATCAGCTTGTGTTTTTGCTTCAATAAGCTCTCTTAAGCTCTATTATAACTTAGTAAGTTCTTATAAAGGTTCCTACTCAGAATTATTCTCAAAATCATTCCAGTCAAACATTGGTCAAATTGCAGTCAATTACTACTGTTGGATTTGAATTGCTGATATGATGGTGGATTTGGGTTGAAACTGAGCTGGAATTGAGTTAAAAACATATTTAGGGTAGTGGTTACTTGTGTTGTTTGGCAAGCCATTGTGGCTAGGACTATTGTAAGTACTATTAAATTGTCTGCTATTTTAATTTCTGTCTTATCTGCATAAGTTTTGTGCTGTTGATTTGAGTGATTATGATTGTTATAATCTGTTCATATTAAATCTTATTAATATAGTAGAACCTGAGTTGAGTGGTGTTGGTCCAGATTTAGTATTGGCTTTGTTTTACTTGCATATCAGTCACATATTAGGAATGTTTGGATCAATTGTTACATCTGTGTTAGAGGTTAGTAATAAGGATTAGTTCAATTGAGATAGTATCATTTAGGTTAAGTACACTCATATTAGTCTTGATCTTGCACCTGTTTTTCAGCCTAAGTCAAAATTGCATGTTAACTGATTTAATCTCAGATTTAGTATGAATCAGTTGTTAAAATTAAGCATATAAGTGTAGAATCTTATAACCTAGCTTGCATCAGTCATTTTTCATCATAAAACAGCATTATTAGTTCACAAATTTGAATCAAATCTCATTTAAGTCAACATTTCAAAATCTGTTCACAAGTCAAAAAGGAGAAAAGCTGGTTTTCACAAAACTTTCTGGATTTTTCATGGATTCAGTTCTGATCCAAATTAAGTGAGATTTTGGGTTTTTCAAGTTCAGTTGGTCTAGTTTGCAAAACACATTTTTGTGAAATTTTTGGAAGTATTTATAAGCACTAAATCAGCTCTCCTTTAGAGCTGATTTGCCCTGTTCACACTCAGCTAATACTGAGTGTGAACCAGGCAGCTTCCAGACCTTGTGCAGGTCTTGTTTTTGATCACTAGGGTCTGAATTTTGGTATAGTTAATCTCTAGTTGGTGGTCTTGAGTACCTCAGTTCTAATTTTCAGTTTGGGTTAGTAGATAAGCCTGTGCTTTAGCTTAAAGATAGGGGGTTAGGGATGTTTGGCCTTAGTTGTTAATTAGCATCAAACTTTTGTAGATTGCTCATTTGAGGTTAGGAGTAGTTGGATTTAGTTGTTTTTAAGTAATTTTAGCTTACTTTAGCTTCTGTTTTGATTTGGTGCTTGTTTATGCTCATTTAGCTTATTAAAAGTAGCTTAATTAGGATCAGTTGCACTACAGCTTCATAATCTCACACATAAGCATATTTTTTTTATAGATTTAGAATATAATTTTAGAATTTTCCTGAATTTTTCATAATTTTCTGGTACTGTTTACTATTTTTCTTATTTAAAACTAGTTTTTAATCCTTTTTAAATAGCTTTTAATACAAATAAATCAGAAAAGTTTCTAAAAAATAAGTTTTCAATTTTCATAGATTAAGAAACATATAAAAAGCCAAAAAAAAAAATTCCATAATTTTCCTAGTTCAAATTATAATTTTTAGCATTTAAATTAGTTTTTATTAGTTTTTAATTCAAATAAATTCGAGAAAAATCTTAAAAAATAGTTTTAAATCTTAGTTAATTTTCAAATATCATTTTTAGTTTAAAAGTAATTTTAGATCATATTTAGGATTTAGATTAGACGTAGTTGCATTTTATTTACGTTTCATTTATTGCATTTTAGTTTTATTCGCGTATTTAGGATTCCCCGTAGTGTAATTTCCCTTTCATGCTTCCCTTGCCCCGTAGTTTAGAAAACATCAAATTATCCCCTTTTCCCATTCAAATCCCGATAATCGCGACGTGAGTTGGAAATTCCATTCAACCCTCGTTCGGAACGATCTCGGTGCTCAAACCTAACACGTTTGAGTTACCCGTAATACTACAAACTTCTTATTATTGATTTTTATCGAATCACATTTGCTAAATGCAACCGTGATTCCTACGAAAGTGAGTTAGGTTTATTTTTCATTTTATTTTTTCTTTTTAGAATTATGCTTGTCGGTATTGTGATTTCAGGGATTGAAGTTTGTTCATGACGCTTAAACGAAGGCACGATCCTTTCTCGTGGGCCTTCTTCTCTTTGGAGCAAATTTCAGGAAAGTTCTCGCTCTAATTCTACCTTTCTCTTCACCTTTATTTTAATGCCTAGTACAAAAGGGACTTTGTACAATTCAAGTGGGGGGACGGGAGTAGAATTATCTCTTGAACATTATTTCGCCCTCATTTATCTAGTTTATTTTGAAAAATTATGCCATTTTTAAAATTTTGACATGTTTTTCCGAACCTAACTAGATTAGACCTTAGCCGAGCACATACAACCCTTGATATTACATGGTGAGATTAGCCTTATCCGTTTCCTATATTTTACCCCAAATCCACCAAATTAGTAGTGTGCCGGTAGCTTGTAAACTTTAGAACTTGGCCTTTGCATCATTTCGAGACCATAGACGAGGTATGTTGAGTTAGCTCGATGTATTTGGACTTTTCAGTTTTAGAAGGCAGTATTATAGGATTATCACCCAAACAGCCTACCATTGTGAGTCTATCGATTAGTCACCTCGACTTTTCGACCCCCATGTGAAACCCTTTTGTTGCACTCCCCTTTAGTGCAAGATACCCCTAGATACACCCTTCTGAGCCATTCCTTTCATTTTGTTACCCCAATATATTGTTTCGTTACACCCTTACACCTTAGCCTACCCTGTAGTCTTTATTTGTAATTGGGAAGTCATCATTTGCCTAAGTTCAAGGTTTGGAAATCACACTTTCATCGACAACAATTATAAAGATCATTGAAGACCCCCCGAATTCCCATTGTTCATCTCAAGTGGGGGGATGTTATGTTATCATGTTACCTTAAAAAAAATATAAAAAAAATAGTTGATTGAGTTATGATTTTGTAAAGTGCGATGTTATAAGCACTATAATATGAGCTTTCTTGTTTAGTATCGAGGAGGCCACCTCGGTCACATTTGAAGATTGGAGTTGGAGTTATACCAACTGAAGAAGAAAAGGTAGTGTGCCCATCACGACGTCCTCTAATGACACATCTACCTAACATTTCATGATCCGGTCTCTAGACTTCTAAACTTGAACTTTGGGCGGACGGTAAATGGTGATGACTTAGTTATAGATATATACTACCTGCTTGTTTTTCATTTTACACCAATTATATATCCCATGTCTTATCCTACCCTTTAGTCATGAAGCGTGTCTAGGTGATGCAGCGAGCAATCTTTGGTGTCTTGGCCATGGATTTGGTCGTATATCATTGATTTTGTCCACTTCGCCGTGACATGTTAGTAATGACGAGTCACCCCTTAACCTTTGTCGTGTCTACCCATATTACCTTCGAGAATTGTTTAGCCCTTAACTCTAGTGGTGGAGATTTGTGTAACCGCCAAGCTTATGATAGAATACATGCTATGACTGTGCTATTGAGTGATCACCCCGAAATTGACACTTAGAATAGTTGAGAGATTTGAGTGTTTGTTCCCCTTTCGTGAGGTGTTCGGCTTTGTTTTATTCTAGCATAAGGGATTTGTAAACTCATATTTTCTAGGTTTTGGGAGATATCTTTTTAGGAATCTATCTAATAAGGTCTACTTGAGGGCAAGTAGAGTTCAAGTGGGGGATATTTGATAACATCAAATAGTCCTGAATATTAAGTGTCAATTTCCCCCGTTAATGCTCGTTATTTATATCATTTATATGGATTTATGCTTGTTTTCCATTGTTTTACACTTTCAGGTAAATTACGAGCATTGGAGCTAAAGAGACGCGAAAATGGAAACGTTACTAAAGATTTATCACAGTATGCTTATTTTGAAGAAGTTACGGCGTAACTCATCTCTCACATTACGCCGTAACTATTGTGAGACCCAGAAGTCCAACTTATCAAGAGGTTACGGCGTAACTCCTCCCAAAGGTTACGACGTAACCCCATTAGGTCAAAAGAGGTTTCACGCCGCTGATACTTACGCCGTAATTACTGCATCACTTACGACGTAACCGAGTTTATTGAAGACTACGGCGTAACCACTTGTAAGGTTACGTCGTAACTAGCAGATCTAGTGCATTTAAGGAGAAATAGAAGGTTACGGCGTAACTCATCTTTTGGTTACGCCGTAACCCAGACCTGGCCTATAAATACCCCACGAATTCCAGCATTTCAAAGCATCCCATTCCACACACAACACTCTGAGAACGTGGGAAAAAGCTCAAGGGAGGTCCAGGGAAGCATACGGAGCTGTTTCCAAGGGAGAAGTTACACCATTACGATAAGCTTTAGCGTTTATTATTTCTTTTACTTTCAATTCATGTATTTCGTACCTTTGAGTATTGAATTGATGTGCATGATTAATATGAGCGGCTAAGCACCCTTTGGTGCTAGCCTAGTTATGATTCCTTAATTGTTTTGTTTGCGTTTACCTTTACTTCCGTAAAATTATTTCTAAGTGTATGCATGCATAGTTCTTTGGTAGTCACCCTTGGTTCGGTAGTTTTGAATGGCGATATAGGCCAATTGCCTAGGAGATATGACCAACTGACCCTAGGTGAGCGGACTGAGGCGGGAAGGGTAAGATATGACCAACTGACGACCCTTTCTACTTGTGCGATTTGACCAACTGATCACCTATTGTTTGGATGAACTTAAGAATTGGGGGGGTGTAGTGTCTAAGTTCCTAACGGCCGGGCACTCACTATTTAGAATCTAGCATGTAGCGGTACTTAATGACTCGGCTTAGGGGACCAGAAACAACAGGACTTATGACGGTGCGCCTGATTTCTCCTGTGGTGGCATATTTGCTGATAGGTTAGGGCGAATTGACCAAATGTTGTCCTCTCGAATTTGACCCCACCTGAAGTAATTGGAAGTAGGTAGACGTAGACATAACTAGTTAGGAGGATTAACTAGGTTAGCACCACTATTCCTCTATTGATTTCCCTTCTACCATTTATTTGCTTTTATATTCTGCATTAGTAGTTTAATTAATTAAAACCCTATCAAACCATTAATATTCTGTGACAATTAGACTTAGTAATTAACCGACACACATAGCTCTTGGGACGACCTCGGCTTTACCATTTACTACACTACACACGACCGGGTACACTGCCTGTTAGTGCATCAGGGTAGACCATAGGTATAGCGAGACACTATAAATATTAAGACCTGCTCAGTAAAACCTGCATCAGATAGCCTAAGAGAACTGTTTCCACAATTTTCCCGCCTTTGATGTCCCATTAATCCCTGCGGGGAGCGCGAGTGTTATAAATAGATCTATTGAGGGTAACGCCTTCATCCGGGTTGGTCGCTCCAACTTGTCTCCGGATGTATACCATGTTGGAACACAAGTGTGACGGAAACACAAACTTGCTAAGGGCACCATAAACCATATTGACATGCTACTTACACGCATGCGGAACTATTGTAGTTTGGTACCATGAGCTTAGAGCTTGAGTAATAGACACAACCACTTTTATTTGGAAGACTCCTTACACGCGGTGTATCGAGCACACTTTTGTCCATAAAACAAACTTGATTACTTAAATGCTTTGCTATAAACTTATGAACTCACCAGCTTTATAGCTGACCTTTTTAGCATGTTTTCTCGGGTATTGATTTTGAAGTGTGACGATTTCAAGGTAGGGCTTGGCATGGCATGGTCATAAACAACACTGATGTATTTGGGACCACTTTTTATTAATGGGCCATATTTCCGCAACAATTAAACTTTTGTAAACTTTATTATTTTATTAAGAAAAGTTCTTAAACGGGTATCCGTTCTTTATTACCTGTGTTATGATGCCAATTGAGTGGTGCCCTCGGTTTTTGGGGGTGTTACAGATTGATATCCGAGCCTTGGTTATAGAGAACTAGGCACAAATAAGTCCTAAACTATAACCGCTTTTACGAAAAACTTTACCTATGACCAAACACATGCCAAACAGATGTCAACCTGCCTTGCTCACAACTTTACTTAGCATAAATTATATATTATGCTCACTGATAACGCTACACGCGTCGTTCGGGGTCAAAGGAACTTCCTTTTCGTCGAGCATGTTTTTCAACACCCTAGGCAGTGAACCTAATCGTTGTAGTGTAGTATTAGGGTAAGCCACGGGTATTGATATCGTTCTCTAGGGGAATAGTGTCGTTAGGCTGAAGTGTATGTCGATTTAAGTCTAAAGGTGAGGGATGATTATTTTTGTATTATTTTTATATTTTATGAAATGGAAAAGTACGAATCTCGGGGTTTGGATTTGGAGGGTTGGTATTTCTACCGATTACTCTACTTATCTAATTATCTAATCTAGTGGTGTATGTAGTCTATGTCTAATTATTGTGTGCTCGTACGATAGTTTAAAGATGTGTTTACTTAGGTTTTCTTACTCCTTAATTATCTCCTATTGATGGTTGAATTGTCACGTCCTTATTCCTAATCGCGTTGTGTGTCTAAAATCGTAGGGTATGCGTTTATCCCTAACTCTCTGAAACTACCAAAGGGTCTCGTCTACAAAATCTCTAGGAATTATAGACTCTAACTCTAAGGTACTCTTTGGATGGTTTAGCCTACAACTACTCTAGGTGTTATAGTCTAAGGTTCACAAAGATTAATCAAGCATTAACTACACAACGAATGACCTATCGCATTACTAGATCATTAACAATTAAGATAAGAGACAACCAATCAATATTCAATAATTAAGTTTCATATTCCCTAAGCAAACACACAAGTAAATTAGCCGGACATGGAGAACATGCAAGCATACACACAAATAATTGAAGACATAATTGAATTAGTGAAGTAAAGCACTTATCTTGGTGTAAGATAGGGTTTGGAACCCTAAAATATTGTACAAGACAGCCTTGGTTCGGTTTAGGTTTTTACTCCAAAAGACTACACACTAAAACTGAAAAATTCGGATTCTATATATAAGATTACAATCGCGACGGCGTCACCTTATGAATTGTGACGCCGTCAGGTAGCCGTCATTAGGGTTTCGTCTTGGCCACGTTAGTCTTGCGACGGCGTCACCTTATGATTGTGACGCCGTCCCCTTCATTCTCTGACACCGTCTGGATCAAATCTAGGTCGTCTGAGTTGCGACAACCTACTCTTTTAAAGCCTGGCACCGTCACTTGAAAATAAGCAATTTAGCTACTGCCCCATCACAAAAGTTATGCGACGGCGTCACAGATAACACCTGACGCCGTCACTTGTAGAACCTGACGCCGTCCCATTGTATTTCAGCAGTCTGAGTGGCTCGATTCTTGACTTTGGCCATTTTCTTCGTATATCCGCGCTTTTTCGTCCAAATAAGTGTCATTCCAGCAATTTGCCTTCAAGAGACCTAAAAAGTGAAAAGGAACGATATTAAGTAATAACGGATACAAAAGCGATCAAATAAGGGCTTAAACGACCCCTCAAAAAGGTACATTTTAAAACCTTATCAAATACCCCTACACTTGGTATTTGCTTGTCCTCAAGCAAATGTGCTTTTAGCCAATTAATTTATAAGTTAGGGGTCATGAAGCATTGGTTTAAAATAATCCACAACACATATTAGCCTCGCAAAAGTCATAACAAGCACGGAAATTACATACTAGCACCTCACATGGGGTGTTTGGATACTCACATATCTCGGGTGTATATGAAATATATCAAAGTGGAAATGGAAGATAAACACTCATTAACCGGTCCTAGTACATAGATTACCATAGGCTTGAGACTAGATCAAACCTCCATTGCTTTGGCGTAAGCACCTAGGAAAGACTATCAAAGAGGTCTTTAAAGGGTTGTAATGTTAGGCTTACGGTAGGGAAACAAAGGGTTTGGTGGGATAGGCTATTTAGTGGTGGCAAGTCAAAAATCTCTATGTTACAAGCATACGAAGAATGGAGTTGCTAAGCCAAGACTCGACACTCTAAACTCTAGATAACTGAAACACACAAACGTAAATTTAAATGATAGATGTAGGATGGTAGCCCGTATGTTTTTTTTTTTTTTTTTCAACACTCTATTTTTTTTCTTTTTCTCTTTTACTATTTTTTTTTCATACACTTTTACTCTACCATCCTCTACGGTAACATCAAAATGATAGGGATTTATAGGCACATCCCTACACTTGAGTTTTTATTACTCTAACACTAATTTGACCCGAATTGAAAAGATCAAAACACTTGGAGTACATTATTATGCATATAAAGGGAATTTGAATTTAACGTTCTCTTCCCGTCATTTCATAAACTTTAACTTTTCCCATGAGTCCCAATCGTCCCAAAACTGTGTACAAAGGATATGACTCGACTTAGCAACTCATGCAAGCAACTAGATAATTGAACTAAGGGTTTAGGGTGATAACAATAATGCACTAAAAGTGAGTGCATACAAGGTAGGCTAAGGCGATTTGGGTGTACATTTGGGGGTGGGGTGTAAATAATGCTCTTCATTGATATTCCGGAAAACCGAAGAATCAAGAGAACCGCGAAAAGGATAGGCTCAGAGGGGTTAACTAGGGGTATCGTGTACTAAAAGTGAGTACAACGCAAAGGTGTGGGGGAATTACTCAACCGAGGTGGAAGAAGTAATTATATTACAGGTATCAAACAAGGGTTATCCTAATGCCTCTTATCATTTAGTTATTCCTAACTACACAAGTGTAGTCTTACTAGCGATCTCGGGATGCATCACAAAACAAGTTCTAGAATCTAATATACTACCGGTTCACACTCTAAGCATTAAAGATGAATGCTTTAATTCCTACTAATCTAAGGTCGATCCTCACATTTTGGGTGGAATTTAAGTGGTAAAGGGTTTTTGTGCTAGTCATGCAACTTCCTATCCGTGAGACGCTTAATTAAGACTAATGGCCCACTCCTATATGTCATGAAAAATTAAAAATTTGGTGCCAAAATTACCCTAACCGACATTTTCTCATGGTTTATTACACAGATGCAATTGGACAAAGCAAATAATCAAGGATAAGCATAGTTTCAAAGTTCCCGTTTTATTTTCCCTCCATACACTTAAACTGAACATTGTCCCCAATGTTCCCCGAAAGTATCCAAGTTATGATAATAGAAGGTAATAAAAACGAAAGAAACTAATACTCCCCTGATTAGCTCGGTAGGATCCGTGTAAAGTGGTGGTTAAATCCTTTCCAAGAGTAGTATATGTATATGTAAAAAAAAACTCTCTCTAGGGGCGATCACAGCCGCCTCCTCCCCACCCTTTTTCCGGCCAAAAACCACCACTAAAATCGCCTCTCTACTGCTAAATAATCTCCTGATTCGTTTAGCTAGTATGCAATCGGTTTTAGAGGTGTGTTAATTTCAGGGGAGGCTGGTCGAAACCCTAACTAATCGATTATTATGGTCGGTTCTGGTTTAGGGTTTAATCGTGCCCTTTAGTATAGATCGTTCCTTTAATCATTCTGCAATCCTAAGTCGGTTTTGATCGACTATATTATTATTAGGACGATTTTGTTCCTGCCGCACTTTGATTCATTCTTTATACGATTCCCTTTTAGGGTTTTGTTCCTTGTTTGTGCGATTATCTATTCCTGGTGCGTTAACTCTATTACTAAACTCGTTAGGGTTTGGTTTACCTTATGATTGCTGGTTCTTTTGAATCGATCAAGTGTTGTTCATGGCTCTATTATTAAGGGATCGATTCTGGTTATTAAGCCTTAACGCCTATAAAACCTTTGTTGGTTTTTACATTCTTTTGTTATTGGCGCTTTAAACTAGACGGAACCCTAATTTTTAGGATTTTGTCAATTGATTATCTTCTGGACGTATACCCTTGTTAGGGTTTGATTGAATGCTGGTACTCTTTTGGGTTCTTATGTTCATATTCTGATGGAGTTTAATGGAAGTGGGTTAATGAGAGAGGGTAAGTGATTTTCATGTCTGCTATTGATCGATTTGGATGTTGGGTTGATGCTACTGCTGCTACGGTTATGACTACCCCTACAAATTGATTCGGCTGGTTTGTGTTAAGTTAGGGTTTCGATACCTAATCTAACCGAATGATATTATGGATGTTAAGTTTGAAGTGTTGTACTCGGACGTCAACTAATGATGATTGAAGGCGGAGCTGCACACTATGGAAGTGGTTCTTTGAACCTGGACTTAGTTACATTTAGAATTTTAATTTGAATGTAATTTGTTTTCTATTCTGTTTGCATAAGCAGTTTAGTGTTTGTTGTTGCGCTTAGCGGCTTGTTTAGCTTAGTTACATATGTAGAGTCATATCGCCTATGTAACGGGCAGAGGGCATGGGATGTACGTCCATGTCAATTGTACTTCATTGAATTTTTGTATATATTTACCGGGGTTTTAAGGCCCTTTTACCCAAAAAAAAATCCTTACCAAGAAGAATGTATGCGTGAAAAGCTCCTTCCAACCTTATGTATCTTCTTCTTAGTAAATTAAACCTGCACACTTGAAGAAAACAAACGAAACCTTCGCATAAAATCGGCGGTAATATTATATATAAGACTCTACTAAACTAGAATATAATGCTTGTGGAATGGATGTTTACAGAATTCTTGGAAAATTAAGACCTGGAAAATTCCAAAAATTTATAAGTATCTCAGAAAACGAGAAAAAAGTAATTTGTTGTTTTTACTCCTTCCTGACGCCGTCAGGTTGCGATCCTGACGCCGTCAGGTTATCCTGAAAAAAACTGGTCTGCGATTTTCTGGAAAAAATTCTGGAAAATTTACATCTTTAGAATCTGGAAAAATTTCTGCAAAACATCCATTATGACTCGATACAAGCATTTGACTCGAACAAACACACATATATATCTTTTAATTAATTGCAATTCTCATGTTCACGTTTCTTTTGAAAACGTGTGTAATCCTCCCTACACTTATCCTTTATGTAAAATACCTTTATATGTGATTAAGACGAGGTTAAAAACAAAATAAAGCGTTTTTACAAATTTAAACATGAGAATAAACAATCAATAAAAGATATACGACACACAAATAAAAATGAAAAACAAATACACATGGGTTGCCTCCCAAGAAGCGCTTGTTTTTGTTCGAGTCACGAGCCTAACTCTACCCTTATTTAACGGATAAAGGGGAGGTTTTCCCTACACTTAGGTTTAAGTGCGGGTGATAGTAGTGATACACACCCTTAGGGTGGAAATTTGCTACGTGAGGAGAGGGTGATGGGTGATTTATATGCTCAAAGGAGTGTGCTCCATTCATTATAACCTTACCTAAGTCTATTGGTATAGTGGGTCTCTCTCCTAAAAATGGATCATCTTCTATCAACTTTAAAAGATTCTTAGTTAAGGATCCATCTTGACCTAATAAACCCGGTTTAAACCCATAATGTTTCTTGTTATCAACCATGAATGGGTGATATAAGTGTGTAAGGTCATGAGTTACTCCTATATTAGCTTCCACTCTACATGGACTAGAGTCTACCACCTTTATCAAGCAACTACCCGGATTATTTATTTTGATGGGTGGATTGGGGCCTAATTCAATTCCAAGATTCACATCTAAAGACGGAAAATTGGGTAAGGTTTTTGGTTGAGGCTCCGGTTCAACAAAATTAGGAACTTCCCTAGGACTAAGAGAGAGGTCATGACAACAAGCATCTAAACCTACATTCTCTAGTGGCGTTTGGTCCAAAGGTTCTATATCAATCGGGGTTCCTATAGTCTCTTCTACTCCTTTCGGGTAAGTTATAGGCGATGTGTGTTCCTCAAGTGATGGTAGGGCTTGTGGGCTTGGAGTTTCCATCTTATTCTCCATTATATCTAGATTTCCTAAATGTTCATCATGTGTTTTAGTATGATCTAACCCAAATACACTCCTAAGCATCTCAAATCCTTCTTTGGCCATTTCAAATTCTTGGTCCGGTTCATAAGAATCATTCTCAAAAACTTGACTACTATGTTCTATTGGCCTAAAGGATTCCTCACGCGCTTTATCCATTTCCTCAAGTTGTACCAGCTGATGGTTTATGCATAGGAGGCTTTTCTAAAAAATTCTCTAGATGGTCTCACTAAAAGGAGTTGAGCCTGACAACGATCGTTGAATAGAAGCCACATAAACACAAAATATATCAAATCCATCCAACCTTACACCCATCTCCTTTTGGATATCTCTAAGTTTACTCACAAAGTCATTAGAACAATAAAAACCAATCCAATCTGCGAAATTCAATTGTTCCTCATTTGTTAATGATTCAAATGCAATTTCACTTGCCATAGCGACAATTGAAAAGGGTTTTACGAACACAAACACAAAGAAGGGGGATAGACTACAAGGAAGCTAATAAAAAGAAAAAATCTCACTTGATAGGAATCTTGTGAGTAGACCTAAACGAGATATAAATCAAGCCTAAACAATAACTATTCCTCGGCAGCGGCGCCAAAAACTTGATAACGCTACACGCGTCGTTCGGGGTCAAAGGAACTTCCTTTTCGTCGAGCAAGTTTTTCAACACCCTAGGCAGTGAACCTAATCGTTGTAGTGCAGTATTAGGGTAAGCCACGGGTATTGATATCGTTCTTTAGGAGAATAGTGTCGTTAGGCTGAAGTGTATGTCGATTTAAGTCTAAAGGTGAGGGATGATTATTTTTGTATTATTTTTATATTTTATGAAATGGAAAAGTACGAATCTCGGGGTTTGGATTTGGAGGGTTGGTATTTCTACCAATTACTCTAGTTATCTAATTATCTAATCTAGTGGTGTATGTAGTCTATGTCTAATTACTGTGTGCTCGTATGATAGTTTAAAGATGTGTTTACTTAGGTTTTCTTACTCCTTAATTATCTCCTATTGATGGTTGAATTGTCACATCCTTATTCCTAATCGCGTTGTGTGTCTAAAGTCGTAGGGTATGCGTTTGTTCCTAACTCTTTGAAACTACCAAAGGGTCTCGTCTAAAAAATCTCTAGGAATTATAGACTCTAACTCTAAGGTACTCTTTGGATGGTTTAGCCTACAACTACTCTCGGTGTTATAGTCTAAGGTTCACAAAGATTAATCAAGCATTAACTACACAACGAATGACATATCGCATTACTAGATCATTAACAATTAAGATAAGAGACAACCAATTAATATTCAATAATTAAGTTTCATATTCCCTAAGCAAACACACAAGTAAATTAGCCGGACATGGAGAACATGCAAGCATACACACAAATAATTGAAGACATAATTGAATTAATGAAGTAAAACACTTATCTTGGTGTAAGATAGGGTTTAGAACCCTAAAATACTGTACAAGATAGCCTTGGTTCGGTTTATGTTTTTACTCCAAAAGACTACACACTAAAACTGAAAAATTCGGATTCTATATACAAGATTACAATCGCGACGGCGTCACCTTATGAATTGTGACGCCGTCGGGTAGCCGTCATTAGGGTTTCGTCTTGGCCATGTTAGTCTTGCGACGGCGTCACCTTATGATTGCAACGCCGTCCCCTTCAGTCTCTGACGCCGTCTGGATCAAATCTAGGCCGTCTGAGTTGCGACGACCTACTCTTTTAAAGCCTGACACCGTCACTTGAAAATAAGCAATTTGGCTACTTCCCCGTTACAAAAGTTATGCGACGGCGTCACAGATAACACCTGACGCCGTCACTTGTAGAACCTGACGCCGTCCCCTTGTATTTTAGCAGTCTGAGTGGCTCGATTCTTGACTTTGGCCATTTTCTTCGTATATCCATGCCTCTTTGTCCAAATAAGTACCATTCCAGCAATTTGCCTTCAAGAGACCTAAAAAGTGAAAAGGAACGATATTAAGTAATAACGGATACAAAAGTGATCAAATAAGGGCTTAAACGACCCCTCAAAAAGGTACATTTTAAAACCTTATCACTCACTATATACTTGATGTTGACTTAACAAACTTTGTATCATTACTCAACTATATGCTAAACTATGATTATTTGACACCTACTACTTATTTTAAGTATTTGCTATATACTTACATACGCACACCGACTTTGTCACAAACTATGTCTTACCCCGCTCACTCATACTCACATCCAATGGATTGTGTTAATCCTACTGTAAACTGTCTTTCAACCACAAAGTTATGTTTTCCTTTACATGAACTTATCATGTACTCTTGAGTTTAGATACTCGCCACGATTATTCGACCTCGAGTTTGGTCACTCCTCTTAGCCTTTCAAAAACAACCTTTAAAAGCGTTGGAACATACTATTAGTATAACTGAGCTGAGCATTTCAAAATTCATTGAACCTCGGTAGAATATAGACTGATCACCTATATTCGACCATGGACAGTAGGACATAGCTTGATCACCTATGTCCGACTCAGAGGTGAATTTTGCAATACTGAGAGTAGTTATACTGGAATTATGTTTGAAGTGGTTTCTTACTAAAAATTTTGTGTACTTCAAACTTTTGTGTGTAAATACATAAAATTTTCATATAACAACCCCCGCAATGTGTATCTGTCACAATCCCCTCCACTCCGCGCCTTATCGATGAATCGGAATTCATCACCAACCATTCTAGAAAAATGACTTTCCTTTACTCACTAGGCAAAACCTTTGGAGTGAATCAAACACTTTGCCTTGAAACAATAAACAAAGAACATTTGAATGAGATTGTTAAGGAACAAACTGATACATCATCTATAAAATTTGAGGTTAGGATTATTTGAGGTTAAGAAACAATTTCTGAACTTACATAGAGGACATGTAAACTTCCAGCTTGGAACTGATTCGGTGTTGTCACTTTAAACTTTATTTAACAAGTCTTTCTATACAAAAGCTGAAGTTCAGCAACTTTCTCTACATTCATCAAGTTCTCCTTCGAAAACTTGATCAAATTCAATAACTTTCTGTCTTCACATCATCCAAATCCGAAAGGACGGGTGACACCAACTAGCCATCATAAGACAATCTACTAATGAGCATAACCTCAATCAATAGGAATCACCTACCGTAACGACCATAAGAGTTGTACGAAACTCAAATCTAGAACACCTAACCTTACTTTACTCCTTTCGATTTCAAAGGATTTGGTTGTCATCAAAACTTAGTGTTGTGTACAACCATCTCCACATGTGTAGTCGGAAGAAATACGAATTACGAACCTTCATCCTAGTAACCATAGAAATCAAATAGATTTGTATACAACTTGACCACATAAATACAATTTTACCTCACACCTCATATTAAACTAAGGAGACAAACCACATCCTAAATTGTCTTAGGACAACCCATTAAAAGTTACAACTCCATACTATTTACGGAGACTAACCACGTAACTCTATGTTTCTCCCCGTAACTCTTCTAGTTCCGAGACACCTCATCATCAAGTACTTTGGGTATAAAGTACATCATTAAATCAACCAACGAATTACAAGTAGCAATCAAAACCATCCTTCTAGAGGGAACCTGAAGCTTACCAGTAACCTACACAATCATTTTAATCACACAACAGAACATGACATTTCGACGTCATCATTCAGATGGAATGACCATAAAAAATATCATGTCATGAGCAACTACAAGGAGTAGGTTTTTCAGATATCCCTGACTAACAAAAACCTTGAGGAATGAGGTAATAGAAATAACTCTAGGAGTACATCTAGACTGAACATCATCTCCTTGGGGAAATTCACATCGATGAAATGTTAAAATCTACTGAAACCAAGAGTCGGGAAGTCAGACGGTTGGAGTATAACCGTATCCCGATTGTCAAAACACTCAAACTCTATCGAGTAACTCAAACTGAAATTCGAGGAGGAATTTCCTTATAAGACGGGGAGACTGTGACAATCGGTAATTTTCTAAATATTAATTTAATAATAAATTATTATTTATTATTACCTGAACGTTTTTGAGCATGCATTAGCTCACTTGATATAATTACGGGATGTTATCCCGCACACCGGAACATTTTGAACTATCAAAAATATCAGAAAATGCATATTTTCCTATTTTCAACCCAACTATGAGTTTTCAAACTCACATGAGAAGTTATCTCACTTTATTGAAAACACGAGCTCGCACACGAACCGACCAATAGAAAGTATGGTTTAGGGGAATGAACAACTTATAGAACTAATAATTATGTTTTTATATTTCTTTTATGAAAAAAAATACACTCGAAAACATATTCTACGCGTTAATGATTTTCAACGTGGAACCAAAAAGAGAAAACACTGTGCATGCCACTTTTTCTTTATCCTTGCGTACTAAAAGCTTAATGTAAAATATGTTAGCGTAGCAGGGAACTTTAACAACTGACTTAATACTAAATAAAGTATATTAAAATATGACTTATCAAAAGTACATTTTTTTATGACTTAAACATTGTAAAGTGTAGACATTCTATGAGATCAACCTCAAGAAACAATTCAAATGAATTTCGTTGAAAACATATATCGCATACTTCAATTTGATTTTTTTTCTTTGCTTGTTAGCGTGCAACAAAAACACAAAGACACACATATGCGTGTCCTTTCTTTCATATATAAATAGCAAACATCACATGCCTACTTACCTTTACTTTGGCTGACACACTCAACCTCACACACTTACTTTACATTTGTTTTCTTCTATCATTGCATGTATATTAAACGTGTTCTATCCTTGCGTGTGGGTTGAACAAACAAAAACTAGTACACAACAAGAACAAGTACTCACAACAATGACAAAGTCACATGCTTCTTTCCCTTATTTTCTTCCTTGTGGTAGTAGAGAACCCCCACCAAATCCACTCTCATATCTTTTTGGTACATTTTTATCTATATAAAAATCATCTCTCTTCTTTCTTCTTTCATATACCGAGCTTTACACAAGTTCAAATATACACATATACCGAGCTTTACACAAGTTCAAATATACACATTTTAGTTCAAATATACACATTTTAGCTTTTCTAAAGGATTTTCAAAGAAAATATGGGGTTTTGAAAGCAAAAGGGAATCGGGTGTCACACTTTGGACGCTATCGGGTTCAATGTTTTAGAAAAGCTAAAACTACTAGAAAAGCTGCCACTACCAACAACCTAAATTCGTTGGTAAACGGCCAAAACTAGTTGGTAATTGATGTTACCAACGACATTAGCGACCACCAATGATTGTGGGAAAATCGCTTGTCGCTAACTTTATTTTACCAACGAACGTATCTTGTCGTTGGTACTTTACCAACAAACTACGCAAGTCATTGGTAAATTACCAACAACTATTGTACTAGTTGGTTATTTCAGTTTTATGCCAAGTCGTTGGTAATTATTAGATTAGCAACCAAACAAAGTTCGTTGATACTTTCAACTAGCAACTAATTCTATTTGTTAGTGCATTGGTGAGATAAATAGCAACTAATAAAAACATTTGCTGGTAATTTAGGGACAACAAAGGATCAGATATATAGACAATTCATTGCATATATTATATGATATGATAAGAGATACATCATTTACGTATATAACGAAAAGAATAGTTCATATACGTATCGTTCATATTTGTACGAAAATAAACAATGATAAAACATCACTAGTGTACTAACAAGAATACATAGCAGTCATCAACCATATGGATGAAACCATGGAAAAGCTTTTGTTATACATCCACTTTGCACACATAGCATGCATCCTTATAAACCACGTCAATCAATGTTGTTAATGTCCCCCTCCTATGACTTACTTGCCATGTTCCAAGAGAAAACTTCAACTGCAAACGATACTCAAAGTACTTTTGAGTGTCGATGGTATCTGCATATTAAAACCAAATTAAATTATCAGCTAGTTCAAAGTAATTTGCATCTACAATACAAGAGATACTAGCTCATTAAGAAACTGGATACTGTATGAAAGTGTACTAAAGGTTTATATATCATAGACCAAAAAATTGATAAACAAAGAGAGGTAGCAAAGACATTACACAGTATGTGATTTCGCGGCCTACACAAATTAAAAACGTTACTAAAAGGATAAGGCAATCCTAAATATATTGCAGTAACATTATGTCAAAATATGATAAGTAAGCATATTATACAGAAATTGATGACACTTTAAAAATTGAAGCGGATTGGAAATTAGAGAAATTGATGACCATACATGATTATATACCTGATGTGAATACATATTTATATTTCCAGGAGCCATTAAAGTACATTAACACTCGTTAGGTCCACAAATTAACCGAAGCCAAACCACCAAGAATAAATTGAACCGCCTAAGCTAGCGTAGCACAACCATCATATAATTCAAGAAATAAGTTATAATTGCCCTTTCCTTCGCAACAATATATGATAGGAGTTGTGATATCCTACGCAACAATATATGATAGCCAAAACAAGGTTCTATGTAACACTAAAATTATCTGATTCCAAATAAAGACGATAATTGATAAGTACATGTTTCTTTATCTCAGCTATTTGTTGCCATTGTTGATAAGGTGGGTAAATTTCAGCACCAAGAATAATGTCAAGTATCTCGGACTGTGTGAGTGCTGAGGTGTTAACATTCTTCTTCTTTGCATAATCAGACAATATGAGATCTCTTAAAGCAACTTCAACCTGTACCAAGGCACATTAGCTTTTGTTCGGGTAAAAGAGCAACAAATACATATATATGAAACAGACTTTTGACCGTAATCTTTACACATTTGCTAATGCTCGGCCCCAAGTAAGATGAAAATATGAGAAACAAGATCTATCACACTTGCATATGTTACAGTTTCTAAACTTACAACTTCTTGAAATGTTTAATCTTTAAGACTATAGGGAGGAAATTGACTTACAGCTGGGAGTCGTGAGCTTAAGTGTACAGAAACAAACATCATAAAGAGCCTCATTGTCAGGAACCATGCATTCATGTGCATTCTCAACCAATTGATGCACTGATAAAGCTACACTGTAGGGCTCGACAACTGCATCCGACACTTTAGGTGATGGAAAGACTGAGAAAGTGAGCATCATCTGGTTTGGATACTCCTCCCTTATCTTGGATATCAGCAACAACCCATTCCGGACCCTGTCCCTCCTACTAATGAATGACATACCTGAAATCCTATTACAAAATTGCAAACAAAACAAGATCCAAAATTCAGTTCATAACTTCATACGCAAATTACTTTTTACCAATATCTGCAACTAAATCAGCATCTATTATGTGATAGACTAGTGAGTATCATATTTAGTTACACCTAAACTATCACCAAATTGTAGTAACATGAAGCTTAGATTATAGCATAACTAAATACCAGCGATCCAAATAGCGGTAACATGAAGCTTAGATTATAGCATAACTAAACATGTGATTCGTTGTCAATCTTTGTCCTTCAATTTTACATTGTTCAAAATATTATTTAGTTAAAATTGCCCAAAAACAACAAACATCAAACAGACTATCATAGTCTATGTAACAAAAACACAATTAAATACAAAATTTACACAATTTAATGGCCAATTCCAAAGTATACACAACAAATATGGCCAAGCTATCATAGTCTCTGTAACAAATACAGTACATATAAACAACAAAAAGTCATGTTATTTGAATAAACAATTCAATGTCATTTGGGTTATTTTTCTAAAAATGGCCAAAGTATACACAATTAAACTTGACATTGTAAAATAAACTTGACCACAGAGAAAACTAATCATAAGTTAACATTCATTACATATTATTAGAAAATCACATGAACCCTAATTTTGAAAATCATTAGTTAACACACAAAAACTTAAATTTGGGGCCACATGAACCTTAATTTAGAAAATCAAAAAATCATTAGTTAACAGACAGAAACTTAAAATTGATTCCCCGATTGAAGATACAATACAATAAAGTACCTGATTTATAAGTAAATGAACTTGAAATTGGTGTCTATGGTCCGACCGACGACTGGTGGCCGGATGGTGACTAGTGATGGTTTCCAGTTGACCACAGAGACGAGATAGGATCTAAGAAGATTAAGAAACTTAGGTTGGGAAGAAAATACTATCAAGAGGATGTGAGATGTGAGATAAAAGACACTACTAGAAAACAGGGCAACAATGACGGTCAAATCCGTCATTAATCTGTCGGTAACAGTCGTTGCCGACGGTTTACTCACGGAAAGTTTCCGTTGGTAATATCGCCGTCGGTAATTTTGGTGACGGACTTTACTGACGGATTTTAAAAATCACCAACGGAATTTTCCGTTATTAATTATCGACGTGTTACCATAGGATTAATGAGGGATTTTAGTGACGGATTTCCGACAGGCATTACTAACGGGTACCCGTCAGAAAATGCCCACAGAGTTTGCCAATGGATAATCATCAATATCAGAACAAAATATAGTTTAGTGTTACGTCACTATTTTGTCACAAATTTGTGGCGTTTTGACAATTAATTACGGCCCATTTTACGTATCTTAGAATCCTATAAAACAAATAATCGCAAAAGATTCATATCATATTGTAAAATCTGCAAATACAAGTCCCAATCCAATATTCAAATAACAAATTCAATACAAAATATGTCAAAATGTATGATATCTGATGTACTACATACAAAAAAATGTAGTAATGTATTTTGGGGTTGTTGCATGTCAATTGTACTCTTGTTGCAGCTCCTCAACTTCTTTCTTCCATTGGAGATACATGCAACTGGATACAACCAATACGTACACAACATAAGTAAGTGTAAGCCAAACTGACCTATTTTGGCCCATGCCAACCAATTTTAGCATACACCAAACCATTACGATATGATGCATTCATAAATAACATGATCTGTTTAAGCTTTAAACATCATATTTTTAGTATTTTACAACCAATACGACCCATTCATACGCAAGATAACTAATTTAAATTAAATAAAACAAATTTCAACCTACTGCAGCCCATTTCAACTCTAAATTACCCATTTCAACATAAACTAACCAAATATGACCCATTCATACCCATTATAACCAATTTAATTCAATACAACTAATATAACTTGTTCCAACAAACACGATCACTTTCAGCCCTTTACAAGTAATTTTAACCCATAAAAACTAACTTTAAATTGAAAACTTACTGATTAGCTAAATTAGAAATGGATCAAGTCTCGGTCGATGTCAAGTCGGGTCTGCACAATAATCAATTACCTGAATAACAAAACGAATGAAAGAATTAGAACTTATGAAAACATAAGACATACATTAATATTTTGTATTATTGGAAAAGTATATAAGATAACAGCAATATCCATTTTAATATAGGTGAAAAACTAAAGGCATACTATAATCATCATCCGAAGAATGATCAGATACACTTAGCTCGTCTTCCATATCCATATCCATATCCATATCCTCATCTGAATCATAATCTAAATCTTCAAACTCTTCTTCCTCGTCAATGTCTTCTTCATATATTGCATTATCAACTGCTTCTACTTCCCCTTCAATGACAAGACACAAAGGTTCAATTTCTTCATTCGTACTTGTGCTTGGTGTACACATTACTCTATCATTTTCTTGAAAGAAACAATCTTCATCCAAATTTTCATTATCAGGAACATCACTAACACAATCTGCTAATTCAAATATGCCCCTCGGCTTTGTCTTGAAAACAGCCCACCAATCTTTCTGATCCCTTGTCATTGAAGGATATGATGCATAATACACCTGAACTGATTGTGATGCTAGAACATACAGATCATTAGTGCGCAACTTAGACTTGTATTTGATATCAACCAGACCATGTTTGTGATTAACCTTTACCCCTAGAATCGGATCAAACCAATGACACTTGAACAACGCAACAACACTACGAGCCGATTCGCTATGATACTCGACCTCTAACACTTCATCCAACATTCCATAGTAGTCACACACATCGTCGTTATAAACTGATCCTTTCACACATACACCGCTATTTTGTGTGACAAGACCATTACCATATGAACGTGTATGAAACCTGTAACCATTGACAAAATATCCATTATGTGATCTATATTTCCGTACTGGTCCACGGGCTAGATCCTTCAATTTTTTAGCAGTATCATCTTGACTTTGACCAACCTATAGTGACAATATGTGTAAATATAAATAGACATATACACGATTAGTTTCACAAGAACCAGTGAGGGAAAAACATACATATTCCTCGAACCAACGAGCAAAGTTTTCGTCTTTGTATCTATCACGTGTTACTTCATCAAAACCAGGATGTACATCACTCACCCACTGATTAAACAAACATAAAGTAGGCATCACCTCTTCACAATTAAGCAAGATGTAAGTATGAGCCTTAAGCAAATCAGCATCTGTAAAGTATTCATCTTTTCCACTTTTATCCCGCAATATCTTAGATGGAACTTTGAATATGCTTAATAGAGAGTCTTTTTGCGTAGAACTCGAACCAATAATATCTGGTGCGAAATTTTGAGGATCACGATTTAGCCGAGTTTCATATGTTTCGTCAAAAAAGAGAGAACAATAGGTAGAAAGTTCATCAATGAAGAATGATTCTTATAAAATAAGATGCAATGGTTTTTGCAAGCATGGATTTTTTTAACTGGTAGATTGAGTTTCCTTAAACTCTTTTTGGTCTCATAGAAGTTACCAACTAGTTTTGCATCTTCAGGTAATGAACGCCTCCACATTTGAAGCATGCCATTATAGGCAAATTCTGAAATGTTGTATTCTGACTTCCAGTTCAAAGCATGAGTGGCAGCTTCTAGTCTTGATAACTTTTGACACCCATTCCACAACGGCTCATCAGCAGCTTGTAACATTTCATACATTTCTTTAGCATGTGGGTTTGGTTCTTGTTCTTCCCAATTATTTGATTGAGACTGTTGGTGACCAAAATCGTTTGGAAACATGTTATCCAGCACCATCCGTGTACAACCATCATTTTCATCATCTTCTATCGGATTAGAAGATTGCCCCACATAGTATGTACTATTTGTTTTAGATTCACCATGTTCCCTCCATGTTTCATAATCAGGCATGAACCCCCAATTCGACAGGTGTAACTTAACTTCTTCTCTTGTTTTGTATGGAGTAGCCTCACATTTTCTACAAGGACATTTAATACGACATACCACCTCACCATCTATCGTTTTCTTTTCAATATTTGCTTGATTAGAAAATACAACGTCTAAAAAGAGTATGTCTACAAGATTACACCAATCTTTAGAGATATACCCGCTTATTTTCCTATTCTTGTACATCCAGTCTCTATTTGTATGTGTCGACATTATCTGCATCCAACCAAAAACAAAAGTTAATTAAACAATCAAGACATATCACCTTAAAGTTAGTTAGCCAACACAATTAGAAAGTAAAGAGGTGTGTTTACAACCATTATTATACACTAAAAGCCTCACAATTCAGAAAGTAAAGAGGCGTGTTTGCAGCCATTATCATACACTAAAAGCCCCACAATTCAGAAAGTAAAGAGGCGTGTTTGCAGCCACTAACATACACGAAAAGCCATAAAATTCATCAAATAAAGATGTGCGTTTGACAGCCATTAACGTGCAAGAAAAGACACAAAATTCAGCAAGTAAAGAGGCGCATTTGCAGCCATTAACGTACACGAAAAGCCATAAAATTCAGCAAGTAAAGAGGCGAATTTGACAGCCATTAATATAAACGAGAAGCGAAAAAATTCAGCAAGTAAATATGCGCGTTTGACAGCCATTAACATACACGAAAAGCCCCAAAATTCAGCAAGTAAAGAGGTGAATTTGATAGCCATTAACATACACTAAATGTCACCTAATTCAGCAAGTAAAGAGTTGCGTTTGACGACCATTAACGTACAAGAAAAGCCCCAAAATTCAGCAAGTAAATAGGCGCTTTTGACACCCATTAACATACACGTAAAGCCACAAATTTCAGCAAGTAAAGAGGCACATTTGACACCCATTAACATACACTAAAACCCCAAAATTCAGCAAGTAGTTAGGCGCATTTGATAGCCATTAACATACACAAAAACACCCAAAATTCGGCAAGTAATTAGGCGCGTTTGACAGCCATTAACATACACAAAAACACCCCATATTCAACAACAAAGTTACCTATTTGCAGGCCATTAACATACACAAAAAGACCCAAAATTCAGCAACAAATAGACCTATTTTCACGCCATTAACATACACAAAAAATCCCACAATTCATAAAGTAATGAGATGACCTATTTGTAGCAATTAAGATACATAAAACACTAAAAATTCAACAAGTAATGAATATCATTTACAACTATTGACATTGGAAACTAAGCATAGAATCCAGCTTATGTTTTACAAGTTCATAAACCCTAAATCTGAAAATCACCAAAAACATAAAATTAACCCATGAACACATTAAATTGAAGGTAAAGTAAAGTACCTGAGTTGATAAAAAATTGATTTCAAATGGGGTTTGTTAGGGGTATTCAATTTCACATAGTGAGAGAAACAGGGGGAAGCAGGTTGTAGGCGGGTTATGGTGAAAATGAAAAAGAATTTTGAGGTAAGTGAAAAAACATATGGAGGGACATTTTTATTTTGGGGAAAATTGGGGCGGGACTTGTGAAAATGTGGAGAGGGAAATCATCTTGATGTTTTTTTATTAAAATTCACAAATATATTTAACACTAAATGCCCGACCACGAAAACAGGTAAAAAAAACCCGTGTTAATCGGTTAGACCGGCCGGGTTTTGAGTGACCCGGGTCTTGAAATTTGGCCGGGTTTGATTTTTTTCAAAATTTTTTAATAAAAACCAGGTTGACCCGACGGTAGAACCGGTTGACCCGGTCAGAAAAAAGTAATAATAATAAATGGAAAACCGGGTTGACCCGGCGGTCGAACCAGTGAACGGTGACTCGACCGGGTGGATTAAAACCCGGTTTTTAAAACATTGATAATTAGTGTCATATAGATGTGATTGATGAATACTTGCATTGATAATTAGTGTCATATAGATGTGATTGATGAATACTTGCATTAACTTATTCTAGGCACTTATTAACGTAAATCTAATAAGTCTAGCTTAATGTTTCAGAAATTTCAAAAGCTTAGGTTTATAAGTACCGCTATTATCGAAAGCAAAAATGAGGCTTTAATGTTCGGTTATCTGAGTTTATAAGGTAAAGAGACAAACGAAAACAGAAGCTTGACATAGGGATTTATTTCATTCATTCAAAAAGTGAGGTTACTTGTCTTGAGTCATTAAGGCACAAACGAACATAAACGAGCTAAAGTGAATAAATGAACTAAAGTGAACAAACAAACAAAACATGTACAGATAGAAAGAAAAACCACAAACAATACTAACGTAATAGGAATTTCCAATGTCGGCAAGACATTCAAGGTATACCTGGTCAATAGACTAATGTGGTCAACTTTCTTAATTCTTATCTCGAATAAAAGTGGTATGTAAAGAGCGTTGATTGGCTTTATGCGACTTTGTTATTCTTATCTCAAATGGAAGTGACGTGTAGAGTATAGTGGGTTGATGTTAGCTATAGGGGCCACGACATATTATATATGGCAAGAACACAATAGTCGTTTGTTTAAAAAGAGAAGTTGCGCTAAGCAACTGACTGATGTCATTATTCCTATTATATACATCTTAAATTATTAACACTCAGATTGAAAGCCATCGACGAATACTAAAGATGTTATGAAAGTGCGGAGCTTGAATTCTGCTCGAGGTCCCACATCACTGGAAATGTACCGAGGTTGGGGCTTGTGAACCCTTATGTGTTACACAAAAATAGCAATTCGTAAATGTGTTTATACACTAAATTTATTACTTAAAACAATACAAATGTATGGTGGTCTTAAAGAGAAAGTGTAGTACATCAAAATATACAGAACTATAAATTCATTAATCCGTCGATGATAATGAGAGATAACAAATGAATAAACTTACGTCACTAATCCGTTAGTATTTTACGACGGATTACCAACGGATCCTCGACCGTCGATAATACGTCAGTAACCCGTCGGTAATTAATGACAGATTACCAACGGGTCTTCGTCCGTCGATAATCCATCATTTTTCTTGACGGAATACCGACGGTTGCTCCCATCCGTCATTACTCCGTCAAAGATCCGTCGGTATTTGATGACCAATTAATGACGGAACTTTGTGCGTCGGTAATCCGTTAGAAATCTGTTGGTATTTTGTCGGCAACAGTCTCTGTTAGTAATTTGTTGGTAATTCAGTCGGTAATCTCTGACGGATTTGTTTCCGTCAATAAATCTGTCATTGTTGCCCTGTTTTCTAGTAGTGAGATAAAGATGGTTTAGAGGGATAATTTGAATTTGGGGAAAAACTTAGGCGGGCCTTATGGAAAAGTGAGGGAATTTTCATTTTTGACAAAATGGGACTTGTAAAAAATATTACATATAAATTTAAGTTATTTAACCTCATGTTGTTGGTAATTTACTTCTTTGATCTTACCAACAAATTTTTACTAATTTAGCGATGTTTATGTGGTTGGTAAATAAAAAGGTGGGTGTTGTAAAAGATTGTTGGTAATGTTGTTGGTAAAGCATCAATTTACCAACGGATCGGTAATTGTTGGTAAAAATTTGTTGGTGCTGGCATGATTTCTAGTAGTATAATGGGTTCTTAGTTCTTTGGTCCTTCCTTTCACTCGTGCACTCTTCCAACGTTGTAAGCAAACCCAAACTCACCACCTTTATACTCATTTCATTTTGTACGAGTTAAATCTTTGCAAACCATTCTTGATTGATCTAGCATGCTTTATTTTGAGATGTCATGCTTATGTGGAAACTCTAAAAGTGAAACATGTATACTTTGAACTTATGTCTCTACTGTTGACATACAAAACAAAATGCAAATCTTGAACACACTCATGCATTTCGTGTCATTGTTTTAAAGAGTTTGGTCACAAAATGACATAATAAAAACATGAATGAAACATAAACACAAGTCTTGTTTCTCGCAACATGTGCTTATCGCGACTTAAGCAAGCTTTTGAAAAACCTACACTTGAATGGTTAAGTTATTTTGGTCTCGTTTAAATTTTTTTTGGGTCGAAACACAAATAATGTTGAGTTTATGATATATAAAATATAATAAAACATAAAGACATCAAGAGTACACAGCGGAAGACTTAAGATCATAACAAATAAATTAATTAACTGAAAGTATGCGTAACATACCTCTTGCGAATATCAAATCCCTCGAGCAAAGCAAAACCACCCTCGAGCAAAGCAAAACAAAGAAGTACTTATTGGTGTAAGAATAATGTCTTACAACCACGTTCTTGTACACACGAATTAACCAAACGAATCAAGCGATTGCTAGATCTAACACAAGTCCTCGTTTAAGCAAAACGAAACCGAACTCCCTTACTTGGGGTGCTCGGCCGAATTAAGGACAAAAAGAGGAGAGGAGATCTAGGGTTAATTCAATGCACAAAGATATAAATGAAACCCTAGACCCTAGCCCTCCTTATATACTAGTAGGTAAAACTTAGAGGACAAGTTAGGGAACTAGGCCCTTGGAGAGACCCATGGCCACCATGAAAGCCCAAAAGCCCATTCCTTAACTTTTCCAAGTTTCCAATTCTAGTCCTTCTCTTTTCCATTTAACGGTCGTTAGTCATTTTTCCGTTAAATACTTAACGATCGTTAACGGACTTAATGTGTAATAATTAATCGTAAACATAAACATTAATTATTAACTTTAATTCTCATTCGCTAATGTGTGCAATCCGTGGTCACGAGTTCGAATCCGGACATTCACATGTTTGTAAATATATACATTTCCAACAGCTCCCACTTGGATATGTTTAAAAACGTGAAATGACATTGGTTAGCGTCTAGCAACACGCCAATGCCCCCGGTACAACTCGTGTATGGTTTTTCTGGAGAAAAACCAAGTTTGATGATTCATCATCATATTCATCCTTTTCTTTCTAATACCATGTTAATAAGAATATGGATCTCACTCATTTCTTAATTAACTATTCTTTTTCTCGCTTTATGTGATTGATTAAGATTACCAATTCTTCTGAACATATTCCGGAAGACCTTGGGCATGGCCATGCAAACATCTTAACAACCCTACGAGGGGCCCAGTAGTATTATACTTCAAAATAAATTTGAAGGAAACAAATCCCATTTTGACTACAAGCAGAATTCATAAATTTCGCAACACTTCTGAAAACAACCCTTATAACTACCGCCATTCGTGTAGCGTTAGATTACTTCACAAAAATGCACTACATCCATGACATATCTCTTGTATCTCAAGTCAGAGGATAAATATCCATGATATACTTAATGACAAAGATCCATAAAGTATTATCATGCGGGTGGGATAAGTCCTATATTCAATTCATTGAATATCATCTAAAATTAGTCATGCTACGCATCAATATACTTTCAAGTATATTCTAACTAATACTCAGATTTGTCTTAATTCAATATCATTCCCATGTTATTGATTGACAATGGACTATTTAGAATAACTTAAGTTATTCAAGGATTTAAACATGCAAATATAGGACAACATCATAATAAATGAATAATAAACATAAAAAAAATACTTTATTTCATTTCAATAATAATGTTTACAATATCCTTTATCTAAAATACTTAGTCACAGATGGGCATGAAACTACTAGCTAAACGAAGTCCAAACTTATCGGACAAATGATTAAGTTTTTCACCAGGTAAGGCCTTCGTTAATGGATCTGCTAGGTTATCATCTGTGTGAACTTTGAGTAACTCAATTTCACCTATCTCGACTTGCTCTCGAACATAGTGATATTGTCTAGATAGTGTCTGGTGCCCTTCATGACTCCAGGTTCATGAGCAAAAGTAATTGCAGCTGAATTGTCACAATATACTTTAATAGGATGTTCAATCGACGGCATAACACCAAGCCCCGAAACAAACTTCCTTATCCAAACAGCTTCCATGGCGCCTCGCGCGCTATGTACTCACTTTCTGTAGCAGACATTGCAAGTGTTGTCTGTTTCTTACTCTTCCAATCCACAGCACCTCCATTGATGACAAAAATGTAACCCGTTTGAGACTTCGTATCATCTTTGTCACACTTCCGGGATGCATCGCAGTAACCTGTAACATGTTCGCTTCGGATTTCCTCCATACATTATGAACATATCTCTTGTAGCCCTAAGGTACTTGAGAATATGCTTAACAGCAGTCCAGTGAATTTCACCCGGATTCTTGATACGACTGGTCAAGTTTTGAGCAATCGCCACATCAGGCCTTGTGCATCGTACCGCGTACATGATAGATCCTACAGCCAAAGCATAAGGAACTTTCTTCATACGCGCCACCTCTGCAGGTGTTGAAGCACAGCCTTGGTTGCTCAAACCATGATTTACTTGCATTGGCAAAAATCCCTTCTTGGAATTTTGCATATTGAATCTCTTCAATATTTTGTCAATGTAAGCACTTTGGCTTAAACCAATTAGCCGCCTTGATCTATCCCGGTAGATCTTGATTCCAAGGATGTATGCTACTTCCCCTAAGTCCTTCATCGAAAAACATTTACCAAGATAGGCTTTCACCTCATTTAGACTTGGTATATGATTTCCTATGATTAATATGTCATCGACATACAGAACAAGGAAAGTAACATGACTCCCACTAGCTTTGTGATATACACATGGCTCATCAAGATTCTGAGTAAATCCAAAACCTTTGATTTCTCCATCGAATCTTTTATTCCATTGCCTTGATGCTTGCTTCAGTCCATAAATGGACCTCTTAAGCTTGCATACACGGTTAGGAAATAATGGATTCACAAACCCTTCCTGAGCCATATAGATGTCTTCATCTAGACGACCATTTAGAAAAGCGGTTTTGACATCCATTTGCCAAATCTCATAGTCATAGTGTGCGGCTATAGCTATGAGAATCCTAATAGCTCTTATGTCCGCTACAGGAGAGAATGTCTCCTCGTAGTCAATGCCATAGGTTTGAGTAAAACCTTTAGCCACTAGACGAGCCTTGTAGGTGTGTACATTGCCATCTATGTCAGTTTTCTTCTTGAAGATCCACTTACTTCCAACGATTTTCGCATTGGGAGGAAGGTCAACTTCAATCCAAACTTCATTATCTTTCATGGATTGCATTTCCCCATTCATAGCAACTGCCATTTATCCTTTTCGTGATCACCATGGCAGCCTTATAGTTGACAAGTTCATTAAGATCCCCAACCATATTTTCCTCCACCTCTACGTTAAGACATAGACGGTCAGTTGCACGTATAGTCCTTTCAGACCTACGAATGGGAACAACTTCGTGAGGAGCACCTAAGCTTTCAAGTTCTTCTTGAAGTTGGCTAGTATTTTCAGAAGGTGTTGTATCTTCTTGATCATATTCCGGATCATATACTCTCCCACTGAGTTCTTGAGATATGAGATTCCTTTCAAGGAAATCTCCATACCTAGCCACAAGACTTTGTTCTCAGCAGGGTAGTAAAAATAGTAACCCATAGTTTCCTTAGGGTATCCTACAAAGATACACTTAACAGATCGGCTTGAGCTTATCCCGGTGTGTCACGTTTAACAAACGCTTCACATCCCAGCACCTTTAAGTAAGAAAAGTTGGGAGCTTTTCCAATCCATATTTCATATGGAGTTTTAACAACCTTCTTTGTTGGAACCATATTCAAAATGCGAATAGCAGTTTCAAGGGCATAATCCCAAAAAGTAAAAGGTAGAGTCGTAAGTTCAAACATTGATCGTACCATGTCAAGTAAGGTACGATTTCTCCTTTCAGATACACCATTTTGTTGTGGAGTATAAGGAGATGTGAGCTGCTGGATAATTCCACACTCGGCTAAGTAATCTTTGAACTCTTGACTTACATACTCACCACCTCTATCGGATCGAAGAGCTTTAATCTTCTTACCGAGTTGTAATTCTACTTCACTCTTGAAAACCTTAAATGTTTCAAAGACTTCATGTTTATGTTTAAGTAAATAAACATAACCATAACGATTGAAATCATCCGTAAAGGTTAAGAAGTAGACAGCACCACGTTTTGACACATGTCTAAGTGGACCACACACATCAGTGTGTATTAATCCAAGTAGATCGGAAGCCCTTTCCACTTGTGGTGAAAAAGGTTTCCTTGTCATCTTCCCAGATATGCAAGATTCGCATTTGTCAAATGATTCATCATTGACCGTTTGTAAAAGCCCATCGTGTTGCAGCTTTTCCATGCGTTTCTTGCCAATATGGGCAAGGCGACAATGCCAAAGATAAGAAGAGTCACAGTTCAACTTGCTCTTCTTATTGCTAATGCTATACAACGAATTATTTTCATTTGATATACAACCATCCATATCAATTTCAAACATACCAAGAATAGGAATTGCATTAAAGTAAAAAACATTATTTAAAGAAACTGAAATTCCATAACTTGTAAAAGTGTGCACAAAACCAATATCTTTTAACAAAGAAACTGAAATGACACCCCTAACAATGGAGGGTGCATAATGACAATTATTTAGTTCTAAAATTAAGCCCGAAGGCAACACTAAATCAAAAGTCCCTATGGCTTCGACAGCGACGCTTCCATTTCCAACGACAAGTATCTTTCTCCACAGTGTCACTTCTTTGCCCTCTAAGTCCCTGCGATGTATTACAGATGTGAGTACCACATCCTGTATCATATATCCATGAGTTTTGCTTATGAGGAAAAGAAAATAATTCAAACATAAAATACCTGATGAGCTAGGCACCATCTTATTTTTATTCTGAAGGCACTCATTCGATAAACTGGGACAGTTCCGCTTCCGGTGACCGGTGAGTTGCAGTGGTGGCAAGACAAATCCTTCTTAGGATTCTCCTTTTTTCTTTCAGGGGTTCTTCTTAGGATCTGCTGGGATGACAACTTGCTTCCCCTTTCCTTTTCCTTTCCCTTTCTTATCTGCTTGCGGCTTAGGCTTATTTACCCTACCACCCCTGTATTGCGAAAGTACAGCAGTGTAGGAGCCTTCTTTGCAATCTCTTCGTAGTCTACAAGCATTGCATGTAACTCATTCACTGTCTTCTCCGTGCAATGCATGTTAAAATTTCGGACAAAATCACCAAACCGATCCAGATTAAGGGAGTGATTGATGAGGCCGACACATACATCATTCGAGTAACCACGGCCGAGCTTCTCCAATTGGTCCAAGTGATGTTTCATCTCTAGGACGTGGTCGGAGACAGATTTGCCAACCTCTTGCTTGCAACTATGAACCTTTTCAATAAGTTCATACAGTTCAGTTGCCGGTGGCTTCTCAAACATACGTTTGAGTTCATCTAGCATGCTCATAGGCGGATAGTGCTCAAATTGTTTTGGCAATTGAGCAGACATCCCCGAAAGCATTAGACACGCCACATCATTGTGCTTCTCATATTCAACACGATATGCCTCTAATTCAAGAGCAGTTGCCGTGTTGGGAGGAGCTTCAGGCAGAGGTGTAGTCAAAATTTCAACCCTTTTGGCAACACGAAGGATGATCCTAAGTGAACGATGCCAATCATTGAAATTAGGGCCATTCAGCTTGTCCCTTCCAATCATATCTTTGAAAGCGGCACTCAGTAAGCTCATAGTGTTATCATTGAGCCATCTACGAAAAAGTTCAAAAAAAACCATAATTAGTATTTTGATAATTTTCCTTTTCAATAAACAATTAAATACCCAAGGTTCATATTCATATAACCAATTAATATTTATTGAAAACTAGGATCCAAATTGTCATAATTTCATTACGTCAGTTGATCGCTAGTAATGAACCTTAAATAAAATGGTAGAGCATTTGCTCAATTGCCAATTTCAATTGCAATTCCTAGATTTATGGGATTTACATATAGCCAATATCAATCGCCATGTAATCATGTTTTATCCCATCTTATGCCTTGAGTTGCCAGTTCTCACTGCCTAACTCAATTAAGTTGTCCAACTTAAGAAACTGCAAAATCGTCCATGCCCGTTCTCACGACGTGTGGACATTTTACCCTTTGATTAAGATCTAAGTCACGTTCTCACGCAAATAGAAAGTAATCTTAGGTGTTTCCGTTTCGTTGGATGGCATATAACTTAAATTAAAGGGTAATAGTTTTGATGTTAAATCAAATATGTACAAAGATGTCATGCATTCATCTTTGTAGCATAGTTTATATTAAAACATTTATATCTTGTTTTAATGTATAAGCTTTTCATCATCAAACTTTAATTGAGGTATTGGGTTCACCAATCAAGGAATTTAGTGTTAATTATCATCCATTATACCGTACTTTTGCATAAGTGTAAACACTTAGTGTTTCGGATAATTACCACCGAAGTGGCGCATGGAATTAAACTAATTCGCCCTTAAGATGAGCTTGCACATTTAATGGCTTACTAAGTAGCTCCACTCGAACTTACAGGGGAGAGAGGACCAGTGCACGCTAAAGCACAACCTAAGACATCCTTTCGGTGTGGTGCGCACTTCTTTAAACCCCTTTTATTAGTTCATTCTCATGGGTGAGCCGTTCAACCATTTGTACCAAAGTCATCAATCAATTAAACGATTATGATTACTAGTCTTAAAATACATGTTTCACCATTGTTTAGGTCAGTTTATTTTTTTCTTGTAAAAATACCCTTGTTACACATAACAAACAAGCAAGTATTTATAAAAATAAACAAATAAACAATGAATGCATAACAAATAAAAGTCATGCATATCAAATAGCCACATGCAAACGGTTTGATAAATCCTATTAATAATCAATTCTAGATTTGACAATATGCATATATTTAATTAAGACTTTCACCCGTTTTCATCTATGTACAAGGTGAACCACATGCATCGATTCATCGATTGCGCAAGTCAAAAATTAAATACATACCACATAGCACATAATTGATTAAATTAATAATTATTGAGGTCTTCTCCAATTTTAGATCTATCAAAATTAGTGTATATCACTTAAACATGAAAGACATACAATAAAGCAAATCCATGATAAATCATGCAGATAATTATCATGGATATAAAATTACACTTAACAATTAATGCAATTAACCAAAGTTACGCATATACACATAAAGTTGCATGCATCTTAGGTTTCTAATCCAATTAAAACAATAGTTTACAAAACCCTAATTAGGGCACCAAAAACGCCCCCCAAAATTAGGGTTTAGGTTTTGCAAACCCTAGATCTAAGCATACAAATAATAACACATTCATGTTTATTTTAATTATGTGTTTCAAGAAATTAATTACTTGTTATACAAGGCTCGTGATGCCTTGTTGAGTTTATGATATATAAATATAATAAAACATAAAGACATCAAGAGTACACGTGAAGACTTAAGATCATTACAAATAAATTAATTAACTGAAAGTATGCGTAACGTACCTCTTGCGAATATCAAATCCTTCGAGCAAAGCAAAACCACCCTCGAGCAAAGCAAACCAAAGAAGTACTTATTGGTGTAAGAATAATGTCTTACAACCACGTTCTTGTACACACGAATTAACCAAACTAATCAAGCGATTGCTAGATCTAACACAAGTCCTCGTTTAAGCAAAACGAAACCGAACTCCCTTACTTGGGGTGCTCGGCCAATTTAGGACAAAAAGAGGAGAGGAGATCTAGGGTTAATTCAATGCATCAAAGATATAAATGAAACCCAGCCCCTTATATATAGTAGGTAAAACTTAGAGGACAAGTTAGGGGAACTAGGCCCTTGGAGAGACCCCATGGCCGGCCACCATGAAAGCCCAAAGCCCATTCCTTAACTTTTCCAAGTTTCCAATTCTAGTCCTTCTCTTTTCCATTTAACGGTCGTTAGTCATTTTTCCGTTAAATACTTAACGATCGTTAACCGGACTTAATGTGTAATAATTAATCGTAAACATAAACATTAATTATTAACTTTAATTCTCATTCGCTAATGTGTGCAATCCCGTGGTCACGAGTTCGAATCCGGACATTCACATGTTTGTAAATATATACATTTCCAACAAATAAGTCGTATGACTTATTTGTGCTCGTTTGGCCTACTTTTGCAAAAACAAGTTCTTATTTTGATGATTTGAAATGTTAGAGTTGCATGCTTAAAGGATTACAAACAGGTTTTGAAATGGAAATGAAAACACTAAACACATGCATATCACGCTCAGTGTTTACCGTGTGAAATATAACCAAAAATAAAACAGTAAGGATATCGGTTAAATATATTTAAGTTGCATAACTAAACCAAGAAAGACCCTTGGCTCAGTTGGGTAGTGCGTGAGTGTTTAAACGAAAGGTCCTAGTTCGAACCCCCTTCCTGTCATTTTAATCTTTTTGTTATTTTTATAACTTTCACACATTGGCAGTTTCAGCCCCTCTAAGTCTAACCACTTAACCCTTTTCTTAAAAACTTATATAAGTTGAAAACTTATATTACATTTACATTTTCAGCCCATCTAATTAGAATCAATTGACATTTTTCTTAAAACCTTTATAAGTTGGTAACTTATATTAACAATTACAACATCAATCCCTCAATGTTGAACATTTTGATACATTTCATTCTAAAACTTTTAAATGTTTAATAACGTATATGATTTACCACTTTTCATTTCGATAAATATAATTAAAACATATTTTTATTTGACGACCACCATTCAGTAAACTAAGTAATATTTTTGTTCAAATAAATTGTTTACCCGCGACATCGATAAATATATATTATATATAAATTTTCACATCTCGAAGTCAGCCAAATTCAATAAATACAATTCAATTTGTATTTATTCCCACTTCGATCATACTTGAGCCAATATTCAAGCCAACTATTGTACGATATATTCGTACACATTTTCACATCTATTCCAAGAGCCAATACTTACAAGTATTTTCAAAACTATAATGAATGAACATTATCGAGAACCCAATTTAACTTGTGAAACTTCCACATAAGCTACAACAACTCAAATATTTGAAAACTTTTGTTTTTGAATTTAACCATTTCAAAAACGCAAATACTTGTCAACTTTCAAATAATGTATTTGAAGGCAAGACTTAGACTAAAAACCATACCGTACTTATCTAGGTTGAGTGTCGGAGTCATGCACATTTATTACTTGATGATAGTTGTGATGTCTTATATTTCTGCATACCAAGGTGAGTTCATAACCCCTACTTTACCTGTTTTATAACTGTTTTGGGGTGAGAAACATGCGAACTCTTTATGAAATATTACTTTTATGCAAACACTTTATGAACGATAATGCTTGTATGCAATACCTTTTATGAACTATTTCTTTTATGAAATACCTTTTAAGAACTATTGCTGTTACGCAATACACTTTATGAACTGTTGCTTTTACGCAAACACTATATGAACAACTATTAATTTATTGACTAGAACTGAAACTCTTGTGTAAACCACTATTACGAGATAGCCTAAGAGAACTGTTTCCACAATTTGCCCGCCTTTCATGTACCATTAATTTCTGCGGGGAGCGCGAGTGTTATAAATAGATCTATTGAGGGTAACGCCTCCATCCGGGTTGGTCGCTCCAACTTGTCTCCGGATGTATACCATGTCGGAACACAAGTGTGACGGAAACACACACTTGCTAAGGGCACCATAAACTGTTGGAATCACTCCTAAACCTTAATTCAAGTGTTAGTGATTCATATGTAATAGTTAGCTTAATATGGCCTTTATGTTAGTAATTAGCCTTAGGCTTATGTAGAAGGCCCATAAGCCTAGGCCTAAGCCCATAAAAGAAAGGAAGGGACTAGGAGTGTTGCCCTAGCTCCCTCTCCTATAAATACCTTGTAATAACCCTCACTTGAGGGTTGGTTATTCAATTTCATTCTCTTTCACTTCATACGCTTAACCATTCTTCATATCATACACATAAGTGTTTGTTTGTTATTGTTCAACCGATCTATTCTCTTCTATATTTCTTCTATTGATGCTTGTGTTACTAATATGGAAACCTAACAGTGGTATCATTCGCCAAATAGTTGGGTGAATCGTTTTTGTTGTTAAAAGTGAGTTTCGGTCTTACGCGTAACAACGGTTCCAACTTTGGTTCGCTTAAAAACTTATTTTTTACACTTTTCAATCCAAGATTCTTGTACTTTCAATGTTTTAAGGTGTTAAAATATCTGTTTTTGGCAAAAAGTTTCAAACTTTACGCGTAGATCTTTGTTTTTGAGCTTGGTTTTATACGTGGTACTAGTTCTACGCATAACTGTTTTTTAAACTTTGGATCATCAAGTTTCACACTTTTGTGTTATTTTGGTAATATTGAAGCTATTTCATCACAAAAATCTGGTTTAGAAACATCAGTTGGCAGAAATCATTTTCGGCTAATTTCTACGCGTAAGTTAAACCCTAAACTTACGCGTAACTGTTACGTGGTTTGATCTTCAGTTTCCATTTACTCAGTGTTTTTCTTGCTTGGATAAGCCTGAAAACACTTCGACTTTGGATATTGTAAAAGATCATTTGGGCAAAACCCTAAAATTACGCATAAGCATAAGCTTACGCGTAGAATTATTTACGCATAAGATTCAACTTACGCCTAAGCTTTGTCTTACGCATAAGTTAATCCTACGCCTAAGTTTTCTACGCCTAACTTCTTGTTTAAGCCTAATCCTACGCGTAACTATTGTTGTTACGCGTATCGTTGGTGTTTTTACGCATAAGTGGTACTTGGCTTTTCTGTGATTTCTACGCCTAAGGACTCTTCATCAACAACGGTTCATTCGACTACAAAGATCCATTTAACAACACAAGTTTTCAACATGTCACAACCACCATACTCTAACTATTTCCCTTACACTTATACTCAACGACAACAACAACTAAGTCCACAACATCAACAATTTAATCATCAACAACAAATTTATCAACAACAATTTAATCAACAACATACTCCACAACTTGCAGAAATTCCACAACCTCAAATGGTTCAACCACCACCAAGTCTTCAAGTACAACCCTACACAAACGATTTCAATCAACATCCATCAAGGAACACTATGAAGGAACCGACTTGGTTTGCAAAGATGTGTGAAGCTTTAAGCAGCCAACAATCAATTCATGAGGCTGGATCACTTGATAGACCTCCAATGCTCACTCCAGGAAACTATGATCAATGGGTGATTAGGTTCTTTAGGTTTTGTGATCTGAAGAAGCCACATGGAAAGTTCTTAAAAAAGGTTATCATGGAAGGTCCATTTTAGATGCCTACTATCGTTACACCCGGAGATCCAAATGTTGTTCCACCAAGAGATGATTAATCAAACATTGCTACTGTTGCACAACTGTCTGGAGATGAACTTCTACACTATGAAGCTGATGAGCTTGTAATGCAATATATCCTTTTAGGTTTACCAAACCCAATTCTTCGAAGTGTTGATGCTCAAAAGATCAAAATGCGATGTGGGAACACATTCATCAACTTATGGAAGGGATCGCACTCAATCGAGAGGGTATGGAATCCAAAATTTACTTGGCTTATGAACACTTCATGATTGAACTGAGAGATACTAGAGTCTTATCATCATCGATTCTCAGACATCATAAATGATTTGGATAAACACAACATCATCATGCCAAGAATTGCAGTTAATACTAAGTTCCTGAGTAGTCTTGGTTCTGAATGGGAGAAGTATGTCATTTTTCTTCGTCAAGCGAAGAATATGCATCATGCTACATACGGATTGTTGTACGATTACTTGAAGCCTCATCAAAAGGAAGTTGATAAGGAAAGGATTCTCCGTGCTCAAACTGTTTCACCTTCACTTCCGGATAATCAACAACTTGCTTTGTGGGCTCAAACTAGTTATCCTCCTCAACCAACTGCCACAATCACACCATATGATCCTTCATAGCAACAATCTCAACAAACTCAATTGGTTCCATACAACAACAACAATGATCAAGCATTTGTCAGTGAAACTAATGAGGACTCGATCCGTTCTGATGCATTGCAACAAAGATTTGTTATGATTGCTAAAGCTTTTGGCCGTTATACAAACAAATCCAACAATCGTATTCGTTCCTCATCTAACACAAGGAATCGAGCTGTTGTGAACAATGGACGAGTTGAAGTTCATAATCGTGGTTATGGTCGTCAGATGGGCGGTGGTCAAGGGTTTAATGCTATGGGTAGGAATAACAACAGTGCTCAAGTGGTTAAACAGGGAAATGCTCAAAATGGGTTGAATGGTCTTCGATGCTACAACTGCAATGAGAAGGGACACCTGGCTAATGCATGTCCAAAGCCGAGGACTAGGGGCAGTGCTTATCACAAGGAAGCTTTACTTTTGGCTCTTAAGGATGAAGTGGTGGAACTCTCACGTATAAAGAACGAGCTTTATGGTAGATGCACTGTGATGATGATATGGAGGATTTGTAGACCAATTCGGTTATGTTGATGGCTTATATGCATGAGCTACATATGAGTGACACAGGCCCAGTGTATGACACTGATGGCTTGTCTCAGGTACCCGAACAAACCTTATTTATCTCTGATATAATATCTCCGCCAACATCTGAATCCGGCAAGGCTCAGAATGTTCAAAATGAGTCATCCACATCTCATTCCGACGATTCTCAACTAGACCCCATAGTTACATTTGACGATCAAGATGACCTTCTGATTTCCTTTGATAATCAAATTGACTCCGTAGTTATACTTGAGAATCTGAATAATGATCATGTTGTGACTCACGTTGAACACGCCGAACTTTTGCCTAGTCCAGATGTTGTGAATTAACAAACCTTAATGGAAGAATGTCATGAATTAAATCAGCAATTAAAAAGTAGAAATGCACTGTTAACCAAGGATCTTGAATGTTTAAAACGCAACTCAATTTTTCAAAACTCAAGAAAACCGTGAAAAAGGTTTTGAAGCTGCTTTTGCTAAATCTCATCAAAACGAACAATATTTAGAACGACAGATGCGTGATCTAGCCGCTTCGAAGAATGCTTTGTTGTCTGAAAAAGAACAATTGAAACATGAACATAAACAGCAAATTAACGATCTTACCTTGGAAAATCAAAAAGCTAAGGCTGAGTTGTTAAATTGTCAAAAACAGTTCTCTGCATACAAAAAGCATTCGACGAAACGAATAGATGACCATCTTGAAGAAATTATCGGCTTGCAAAACAAACTTAAAGAGTTTCGAAATGTTGTTTACAAACATGGTGAGTCAGTCACAGCTATTCAAAAGTTTACGTTAAAACCCAATCCAGATGGATATGGACCGAATCTTGCTGATTACAAACCTAAGCTTTCAACCAAAGCATTCAAACCAAATCCTGAAGTTTCCAGTGCAGAATATAAAATTGATGATTCTGTTATGAGTGTTGTTGAATATCATCGTCAAGAGGAATTAGATGCAGAAGACAAGAGTCGATCAAAATTAGAAAATGTTGTTTACAACAAACCATTTAACTATTCAAAAGCGGTCACTTTCGTCACACCAACGGATTCTTCTAACACACCAAGGATTCTCACAAAAACGTCTGAGTTTTCTAATGTTAATCTCCAACCAAATTATGCACAATTTTATGGTCATTTACCTTCCATCAGTGAAGTAAATTCAAAACCTGAAAATCGTCAAATTCTTAGATATTTTGACCTTTTCATGGCTGACCTCAAACTTTTAGAACATGAGATTGAATTTCATTCTGAAATTAAAGTTGAACATTTTCAATCGCCTCTGGCGCGAGAACAAAGAGACATTTTTCAGAAAAGACTTTTACCCAATGTTAAAAATTTGAAAAATTGTGCATTGTATTGGGAACGGGATTTTCATAAGGAACTTAGATTGATGAAAGTCGTTTTTGAGAAAACAGAAACATCTATTTCTAACAGCAAACGTAAAAAGAAAATGTTACGAAAAGATGTTGATCGACTCTTGGAAGATGTTATCTGTGCTGATATCTATAATGTTGTGTTATTGCATTCTTTGTCATATGCATCTGATTCTATATCTGCTGATACTATTGATTCTGTTGAAATTGTTGAAAATACGGATAATGTGCTTCAGTTCGAGTCTTTAAAAGTTGAAAATGAACGATTGTCAAACGAGCTTTCAAATGCAACACGTCGTCTTAATTGGTGTCAAAAAGATATTCACGATCAACAAATTGCTTTTCAAAACAAAATCGCCCAAATTGCGTGCAAAAACTCCTAATCCAAAACTTGAGCAACTAGATGATCAAAACATGTCTTTTAAGTTTCAAATCTCAAAATATGAACAAGAACTTGCAAAAGTTAAACAGGAATATGGTGTCATATTTGATTTACTCAAACAGACTCGTGATGAAGCATCCAACGAACTTGATCATTATCTTGCATACACTAAAGAAGTCATGAACGTTTCGAAATCTTCGTTCAAAATCAAGAGTCGGTGCACACTATCACCAAGTTAAGGGAAATGTTAGGAAAGTATGAACAAGTTCAGCCTAGCATCATTAAGAGAATTGCACCTGTAACACTTAGAAAACGTGAACCCAGAATACCTACTGACAAAACACAAGTTACTAATGTGCTTCCCTCTACTGAAACAGGAATAGTTGCCTCTTTTCTAAACGTCCGCACTTCACAGCCTAGGAGCGATACAAGGAAGAATAGGAAGTTGCGACCTAAGAAAAGACAAATAAAGAATGCTGAAGTAGAAGAACACCATAGGACTTTGAATAAGACTCCAGTTGCACCCACTTTAGATATTGCGTCTAGCAAATGTAATGGAAAAAGTGTTGTAACGAATGCTAAACCTTTAAGTACTTTTGATATTCAGTCTGATGCTTCTTGTGTTATTTGTCGTAAAAGTATGCTTTCTGATTGTCATGACAAATGTGTTGCTAGATCTATCTTGTCTCGTTTAAGGAATCCTATGAATCGGAATACCTCTAGGCCCACTAATGCTTCTAAGTCTGTGCTTGGTAGACCGCCTCCTTAGATTCTAAAACACGCATTGATGTCCCTGTAGTTCCAGTATCACCTCCAAGGAATGTAGTACCACCTAGTGCATTCACTAAGACTAAAGCTAAGACTAGTTGGAGATGGCGGAAATGGATACATAATACACTAGGATTTAAATGGATGCCTAAAATCATTGATGTGTTTATGTCTACTATAACTGCCGAGGAACCCTCTAACTCATCGGGTTCCACGTCTACTTCTATTCCATCTGTGTCGTCTGTGTGTAATGCAGGTGATACAGATCATCCTTTGGATTGTTGATAGCGGATGTTCCCGACATATGACAGACAATCTTAAACTGTTATCAAACTTTATTGCAAAGTTCATTGGCACTGTCAGATTCGGGAATGATCACTTCGCAACTATCATGGGCTATGGAGACTATATCAATGGAAATATCGAAATTAGCAGGGTTTATTATGTGGAAGGCCTCGGTCACAATCTCTTTTTAGTCGGTCAATTCTGTGATGGAGATTTGGAAGTTGCTTTAAGCGAGAAAACTTGTTTCATTCGTGATCTACAAGGAAACGGTCTTATGTCTGGCTCTCGCAATTCTAGTCTATACACAATCTCAATGCAAGACATGGTTGCTTCATCTCCCATATGTCTACTCTCAAAGGCTACATCTACAAAATCTTGGCTATGGCACAGTCGTCTCTCACATCTAAACTTTCAAACCATCACCAACCTTGCTCGACACAAACTTGTTGAAGGTCTCCCGAGATTCCGGTATTCTAAAGATCACCTATGTTCAGCTTGTGAACAAGGAAAAAGCACCCATGCTCATTTTCCCTCAAAGGTGGAACACAGCTCTCAGCATGTGCTTCATCTTCTTCACATGGATTTGTGTGGCCCGATGCGCGTGCAAACGATTAATGACAAACGCTACATCCTGGTAATTGTTGATGACTACTCAAGATGGACTTGGGTCTACTTTCTTCGAAGCAAAGACCAAGCTCCACAGATGATCATCACCTTTCTCACGAAAATTCAAGTTCAGCTCCGGAACACCGTCCGCCAAATCAGAACAGACAAAGGAACTGAATTTGTGAACCAAACTCTTCGAGAATTTTATGAGAAAGTGGGAATAGAGCATCAAGCATCTATTGCACGGACACCAGAACAAAACGGAGTTGTTGAAACACGAAACCGAACGTTAGTAGAAGCTGCAAGAACAATGTTAATTAATGCTAAACTTCCAGATTACTTGTGGGCGAAGTCTGATCAACGCATGCTATACTCAAAACGGTTCAATGATCACAAAACGCCACAACAAAACACCTTTTGAGCTTATCCACAACAGAAAACCGAATCTCAAACACTTTCATGTATTTGGATCTCTTTGCTACCCAAATAATGATCGTGAAGAATTTGGAAAGCTCAAAGCCAAAGCTGACATTGGAGTATTTATTGGATACTGTGAGAATTCAAAAGGTTTTCGGATCTGGAATCGTCGTACAAAGCAGGTTATGGAAACGATTCATGCTAATTTTGATGAACTTACTGAAATGGCTTCTGAGTATAACAACTTGGAACCCGGTCACAACCGCTTAAACTTCCCCCAAACCCCATCCTCAGCTGAAACAAGCCCTCAGCTTACTCGTCAACAAATGGAAAGACTATTTGCTCCTCGGTTCAGTGACGATATTGATGAACGTGCTCCAGGTGTATCCGTTGTTTCCGCCGCTCAACCTGATAATACTCTTATACCTGATACACTGCTACAACAACTACTGTTGAAGAAGCACCACCAGTTGACTCCACCACAATAGTTGAACAAAACTGCATCCAACGACGAACCTGGCACTGATGATGTTCTTAATGCAGCCCCACCCTGCAGATTTTGATCAAAATGCGTTCTTTAACCCGTTCTCCAATGAAACTGCTTTTGATGTTGAATCATCTACAAGCCTTTTGAATCCTCAAAATCTGCATAATGTATATCAACATCAACCTTCCACACATCGTTGGACGAAAGATCATCCTCTTGAGAATATTATTGGTAACCCGAATCATCCAGTCGTAACAAGACAACGTCTTCACACAGATGGTGAACATTGCATTTATGCACTCACTGTCTGCCAATCTGAGCCTAAAAACATTAAAGACGCAATGACAAAGGACAACTGGATTGAATCCAAGCAGGAAGAACTCAACCAATTCAAACGTCTTGAAGTATGGGAACTGGTTGAAAGACCAACAGGGGTCTTCGTCATTGGTCTAAAATGGATTTGGAAAAACAAATTGGATGTTGAAGGAACCGTAATTAGAAACAAGTCACGTCCGGTGGCTAAGGGTTATAGACAGGAAGAGGGTATTGACTTTGAAGAATCATTTGCCCCGGTTGCTCGTCTTGAGGTCGCTTCGGATTTTTCCGGCATTTGCGGCTCACATGAACATCACGGTCTTTCAAATGGATGTAAAAACTGCTTTTCTCAATGGACAACTGAAAGAAACGGTCTATGTATGCCAGCCAGAAGGATTCGTTGATCCAGATTTCCCTAATCATGTCTACACACTAAAGAAAGCTCTCTATGGTCTCAAACAAGCCCCTTGGGCGTGGTACGATAAGTTATCATCCTTCCTTATTGCCAATAAGTTTACCAAAGGTTCGGTCAACCCTACACTATTTATACAATATCACGGGGCTCACATCTTAATCGTTCAAATCTATGTGGATGACATCATTTTTGGGTCAACACATTTAAAATACTCAAATGCTTTTGCAAAACTTATGACAAAACATTTTGAAATGTCAATGATGGGTGAACTCACATTCTTCCTTGGAATGCAAGTTCATCAATCACCCCGTGGTATTTTCTTGAGTCACTCCAAATATGCCCTTGAATTGTTAAACAAATTTGGAATGCAAAACTGTGACACCTATGCCACACCAATGGTTCATACCAAGAAGCTAGACGCTGATTTACATGGGAAATTAGTGGACCCTACCAAATACCATAGTATCATTGGGTCTCTCATGTATCTAACAGCTAGCAAACCTGATATTGTTTTTGCCGTCTATCTTTGCTCCCGTTATCAGTCGAGACCAACTGAAACCCACCTCTCTGAGGCCAAAAGAATCCTCCGATACATCAAGGGAACCATTAACTTGGGGATCTGGTATCCGAAGGATTCTGGTTTTGAACTAATAGCTTTTTCAGACGCTGATCACGCAGGATGCTTAGATTCACGAAAAAGTACTTCATGAGCATTACAATTTCTTGGTGATAAACTGGTGTCATGGCAATCGAAGAAGCAGGATTGTACATCATGTCCTCAACGAAGCGAATATGTAGCCATTTCTGCGTGTTGTGCTCAAGTCATTTGGATGAGAACACAACTCAAAGACTATGGTTATGTATTTGACAGAATCCCGATGTACTGCGAAAATCGGAGTGCTAATGCAATCTCGTGCAACTCAGTACAACATTCGAAATCAAAGCACATCGATCTTCGATATCATTTCATTAAGGACCACGTGGAACATGGTACTGTTGAATTATATTTTGTGGGTACAGAATACCAATTGGCAGATCTTCTCACCAAAGCCTTAGCTCCTGCTAGGTTTAATGAGTTGGTCCACCGGATTGGTATGCGGTGTTTGACTCAAGAGGAACTGGATGCACTCTTAAAACATTCTTAAAAACCAGTCAAACACCAAAACCTATTTTGTAAATATTTTTCAAAAAACAAAATACAAAATTATAAAATCAGATAAAACAACAAAAATATTCTTCTATCTATATTTCTTTTAACATTGCAAGTATAATTCTTCCGTCAACATTCAAATCTTTCAAAATTCAGTATTTTTTCGATCAAGTGTTGAGGGGGAGAAAACAAATATTTATCAGTTTCATAAAACTTTGTACTTGCAGGTTACGTTATCCCGGTTGTTTTCTTTAATAATGGTGGTTACATTTCTGGTTTTTTTGACACTCCTCAGACTAAAATTTATAAAATTTCATTATTTCTTAAGTCGAGGGGGAGTGTAGTTAAAATTCTTTCCAAATAACCTTCGTTTGGTAACCAAAATGGAAGTTAAAGGCATTGGATGTAATTGGTAGAGGTGGAGGGACTGAAAGTGTTAAAAGTTTAAAGTATTTTCTAATAAAACACTCCACCTAACTTTAACTCTTCACATTTATTACTAAAACCTATCTCATCCTACGCCTAAAATTCGTTCGACAAATCCGTGTTTCTGATCATCATTTTGTAAGTGTTTCTGTGTTTGTAACAAGATTATAAACAATGGTTTTGATTTGTTTTAAAAACTAACGGTTAAATCTTTAACTATGGTTGATTATGTGTTCTACGCATAAGCGTACGAACACAAAATCAGGATTGTGTGTTTATGGTTAAAATGTGGGTGTCAAAACGTTTGTCTAACATCATTGATTCCATTTTCATCATTAAAACACACCCAGATACACGAATTGAATGATATTGGGAATTAGGGTTCATGCGTTAATTTGGGTATTCTCAAATGAGAACGTTTCTGGTGAAAAAGATTGTTGTATGATGTTGTATTCATGATTAATTGATCATATCTTAGCTCAGAAGTTGCCCAGAAACATCAATTGCATTAAAACTGAAAACTAGGGTTTATGTTCATACGATTTGGGTATTCTTGATTGGCTTTGAATTTGATGTTAAAACTTGGATAGGACAACTAACTATGCTTCTTAAACCTCCCAGAAAAACTTTGGTTCAAATCATATGGCTAGATAACTTAGGCGTAATCTTTGATAATTAGGGTTTAAGTCTACGCATAAGTTGTCTTATGCGTAACTGCTAAATGTGTATTCATGCTATAATCTGAAAATAAGTGGATGTATGTGTTAATAATGGTGCTATGACGATCTTATTTCAGGTCTGTTACACATAAAAATTCAGAATCAAGGTTGTTTGATATCTACGCATAAGGATCACCTTACGCGTAGCATGTTATGCGTAAGAGAAATCTTAGGCGTAACGTTTACGTGTAAGGTTCTACATAAGGGACTACGCGTATCCTGTGAAGGATATGCGTGAACAGTGACCTCTACGCATAGTCTACTCTTACGAGTAAGCCTTACGCGTAAGGTTCCATATACGCTTACGCGTAAGCTCTACGCATAAGGTCCCCTTTTTCTACGCGTAATATTTCTTACGCGTAAGTCAGGATCCTACGCATAAGCTTGTGTTTACGCGTATACCTCTCCTGTTTACGCATAAGCTTGCCATTTCTACGCCTAAGCCTTGTTTAACCTTAACTATGAATTGTTACGCGTGCAAACTTGTAAATAAATAAATCATAACGCCAAGAAACCAATAATGTCACTAATAAGCTTAAATGTTTAATATGTTGTGAAAAATAAGTGATAACATGGACTTTAAAACTTAAAGTTAATTAACTCACGAAACTTATCACGACGTCATTGGACTATTGGACAAACAAGTGACATTGGACTCGTAACAATCATCAACATAGCACATTCAATAATTAGACAATAAAACCATCTGTTGACTAACATTATGTCTTTCGATATGTTGGTTCTTTTGGCTAAATATATTTCAGATCACGACATGGACGCTCAAATGCAGAATGTGGATGCACCAAATGTTCTCACCGTTGCTGATATCTTCCCAAATGGTTATTCGATGAAGATTGGAAAGAACAACCTTCGTGTTGACTTTGAAACTCTCACCGCAGAGTCCTCTTGTTTAATTCTTTGTGGATATTCGAAGAATCATCCTTATCGTAACATGCTCTCCAATTCTGCTACAGATCACGAGATCTATATTCACCGTTCGGACTACAATGCAAAAGGTCAAAGGACAAAACGCTGTGACGGTGACTCTCAATAACAAACAAGTCACCATCACACCTGCAGACTCGGTCATCTTCTCATTCTGATCATCGAGCCAACCGAACTCAATGCCACACCAACTGAATAGACTGTTCTACAGTTCCTGATCAATATTGGTTTTGACGAAGCTACAGGAGTAATCAATAAGCATTCACATGTGGATCTTAAGAATATTTGATGAGTGTCTAAATACTCATCATTTTTATACCGTTTAGAATGCCAAAAACATCTGAAAACACTCAGAAATGCATCAAAATGATAAAAATATCACAAACAAGTGTTTTATGTGTTTTAAATGCAAAAATATCAAAAACAGGTGAAAAACGTATCAAGTTTGCATAATTGGCAGTTTTAGTCCCCCAAGTTTCAAAAGTTGTCAAAACTAGTCCCTTGTAAATCAAAATAATGAAAAATGTTATTTAAAGTCCCTAGGGATTCATGAGTTGTCAAAATTGGTCCTTGAAATTTAAAATTGCAAAATTACAATTTTAGTCCCTAAACTTTGAAAATTGTCAAAAATAGTCCTTGGATTTATAAAAATGGAAAATAATCAACAATGGTCCTTGTACTATTAAAGTTTGGCAGAATTGATCCTTATTATATCTTTGGAAAAGTGACAGTTTTGGTCCCTCACTTTGCAGAAATTACATGAATGGTCCTTGTGATAAACTACAAACCAAATGGACCCTTTTTGTATTATTACCCCAGCCAAACCAAAAGAACCCCCTGTCATAAACCTGTGAACCCCCCATTTGAACCCCCCGTTATTAATAACCAAAGGGTCAAACCAGTCAAAACGCGCCCAAACCAGGAGCACTGTTTATCTCCTTCACCCATGCCTGTAAACCAAAACCAGTGGTTTCACCACCACCTCTCCACCTCACATCCCAGCCCACCTAGCAGTTAATGCTTCCCCACCACTTTAACCCCTAAACCATACCTTCCCCTGTTTTTCTTCACAAATGTACCAACTAGGCTAAATACCTTTTCCTTTGTGTCTCCTCAACATGTACAAGCTTCCAAAGTGCATTGATTGAAATATTTCGGCTGCAAGTTACATAAACCACTTTTGGCCAAAAAGTGGATTTGAAGGCTAATATTGTTTTGACTCATCCAATGGTCAAAATTCTTGATGGGAAATGTTCAAGCACATGGGAGTCTCAAAATGCTATAAAGAAGAGAGGAGATGCAGTGTTAGAAGATATCTAGTGTATTTTAGTTTAGCTTATGTCGTTTTAATTAAATTAAAAATTCCAGTGTATGTTTAAGCTTTTAAGCTCTGTATTTCAAGTTTTTATTGTATAATAAATCTTTTGAGAACATCAATTTCAGTATCAAATCCTCTTTTCAGTTTATGTAAATGTTATTTGCTCAAATTCTCAAAAATGTTTGAATGTTGTTAAGTAGTTGTTGTTAAGGACTTTTAAGCCAATATAAGCTCCTATATAGCTTATGTAAGCTATTAGAAACCCTTTAAAATCAGTCTAGTACAAAAAAGCAAAAATCACCAAAAATACAAATAAATTAGTTAAAAATAAAAAATCCATGGAAATGAAGGTCAAAGCTGGAGCAGGGTGAATACAGGATTGCCCTTTGGTTTAGTGCTTCTTGGGAAGCTATAGGGTGTGTTTGTGTGCCTCAGTTCTCAGTCTTGTGCTTGGATCCAATTTGTAAGCCTTTTGATCCATTTTGGCATTTCACTGTGTAAGACATTCATAAGCTTGAATCTTTGTGTTTGTATGTTTCTTAGTTATAATTAAGTATAATTAAACAATAAAACAGTAGGCTTGTTCTCTTTAATTTGTAGTTGCTAGAAATTTTAGTTTGACAGTTATAATAGCATAATCATCATTCTTGAGTTTTATGTTGTTAGTACTGTTGTTTTATGCTTATTTAGTCTAAATATATGATATTATAAGATCTTAAATCATTTGCATGGTCTTAATCTGTGTTAAGCTTTGAAAAGTTTCAAAACAATCTCATTAAGTGTTGTTTGGTTTCACTGATTTAACTGTGTTTGAGAGTGCTCAAGTCATTGCTCTTGTTTGGTGTTTGTTTAACTTGGTCATAAAAACTCAAAGAAGCAATAAAATCCAGTACTCATAAGTGTAAAAGTCAAAATCCTTTTTAATCTCACCTTATTTGTCCACTGTTAGGATTTAGGAAGTAAAAATCACCAAAGTAGCTTAAAACTTGTTAATCTAGCTTAATTACATCTTATTACAGCTTAATATATCATAATCAGTAAGTAGTATTGATTTAAAGTTCATAAAAGTCAACTTAGTTCATTTATTTAAAAAGTCAAAATTTTCATTTTACAGTTTTTGAATAAAATTTAGAATTTTAGTGTGTGCTTAATATTAAGTTTTAGCTTATAATCTTTTGGGATATTAAACTTTTGCTGCTTAACTTAATTAGAAAAATATTAGCTTATATATATTTAACTTATAAACTGCTTATCTCTTTATTTCTTTTAAGCACTTTTCCAAAAGCATGCCCTGTGCACCAGTTTTACAAGCTTATTCTCAAGCTCATTCAGAGCTCATTAGCTAGCTTAAACTTGTGTACCTTAGCTTTTTGAGAAGCTCACCTAGCTGTCTCTCTAGTCCAGTGCTTATTTTCACCTTATTAGCTTATTTGATAGGTCTGCTATTAGCTTTTAATTTTGTCCATTTTACTTAGTACACCAATAAAACAGTGTTTACCAGCTTTTTCAATAGCTTCTTACAAGCTTATTAGTATAATTCAATCTTTGTAATTTAGCTTTTTGGATAGCTTAGTTTGTTAACTTGTTAGTACCAGTTTTTATTTTCAATTTCTAGCTTATTTTAGTGCTTAAGAATAAGCTAGAAAGTAGCTAGAAAACCAAAAAGTACCTTGTGCAAACAGTTAAGCTATTGCTTATTTGGAGTTGTTTAGTGCTTATTTCTAAATAATTGTGCTTATTCAGTTGTAATTCTAGCTTATTATTAGTTGCTTAGCTTATTTTCAGCTTAATCCTGCTTATTCATTAGCTTATTAGTCACTTAGTTAATACTTGTGCTTATTTCCATTTCTTACAACTGTTAGTAAACATAAGCTTATTCAGAGCTTATTGGTTGTTTTTGTAAAAAGTTCCAGTTGTAAAAATTGCTTATTATCATTAGCTTAATCAGTTTCAAAAATAAAAATCCAAAAAGAAAATAAAAATAAAAATTCCATTGCTGGGATTCGAACCCTGGCCACCCAGCTCACCACACACACACAATACCAACTGCCCTTGGGTCTTTGACTGGTATATGTTTGCACAATTTAATATATAACTCTTGTTTTCCATTTAAGCTTATACGTACTTTTTAGCTTATTTCTAGCTTATTAAAATAAGCTTTTACCTCTTTTGTATTTTTCTTAGCTTTGTATTAGTATAAAGTATTTTATAAAAAAGTTTCAGAATTTTCTAAATAGTTTTAGTATTTTTAATCATTTAATTAGTGTAAAACAGTATTTAATTCATAATAAAAAATATAAAAGTCAAAAAAATATAAATTTTTTTTCTAAAATTATCTTTTGTCATATAGTAAGTAAGAAAATTGTTTTTACATTCGTAGGACTTTTATTTTACAAATTTTACGTTTTTTCTTGCGCACTCGCGTAATTTTTACATATACGCAGCGTTTTCATTCTAGGTCACGTTTTTAGGTAATTTAGGTTTACGTTTTAATTAAAATAGTTTATTTAAGTTATTTTGTTTTATAAATCACAAAAACATCATTTTAAAATAGTGATAGCGTTTATTTAATATATTTTAGCTTTTTAATTTTCTTTAATTTGCATTTAAACCCCTGTAATTTACAAACTTTCTCTTTAGGTGTAATTATCATTCACAATCCTTACTGATCACTATCCTTAGTGATTATTCGACATCTGAAAGTGTTAAACACCATTAATCCTCCGTGGGACTTAACGACCTGTGGAAACACTATACTCTCCATATCTTAATTGTATTGTTTCTGAGCTGTTTGAAGTTTATTACGGTTGACCATTCACAAGTGGTTAGCTTGTGTGATAAAACTTGACGGTTCGGACCCAACCAAATTTTGGCGCCGCTGCCGGGGAGGCTTTAGCGTGTCTTAAACCTTTTCAGACCCGTACTTGCACATATACCACCGTTTGTAAACAGTTTTTTGTAAAGTTATCAAGAAATCAAAAAGTTCATTAACACTTTTCCTAAAGTGTTAACAACACCAAACAAAATATAAAACAACAAAACAATCGTAACGTTTTCTAGCTTGTGTTTCCTTTAAGGTGATTCTTAAAGAGATACGATTTGGTTAAACGAAACGATACCAAAAGATTGTCAAAAGTTTTAAACCTTTAGCACATATCCATACCTACGTCTTTTCAGTAGTACTTAATAAATACATAAAAATCAACCACCGCAAATCAAGGCAAGTTACACCTACCAACCGGGGTGTGACCATTAATAAGTTCCCGAACACAAGATTTAAAACTTGCCTTTGTGTCCTTGTGATTTGGTGTACCTTTTTCAAAGAAGCCATTTCATTTGTGATTATTGGTTAAGTTCACTTGTCGTTTTGCCTCGCATTTGTTTTGAAAACTGATTTTTAAACTTAGTGCATGCGCACTCGTTCTTCCAGCTCCACAAGTCCACTTTCGGAGCTTGCAAATATTCCGCGTAGGCGTAGAGGACGTTCGCTCCTTCAGCCGGATCGAGGAACGTCTAGTACCACCACCCCCTGTCGTAATGGCGGAAGACAAACCGATGAATGAGCTTCTCCAAGCACCCATCGAGGGTTACGGAGATGCCATTATTGTCCCCCATCGTGGTGATACCTTTGAGCTTAAAACCGGGTTGCTTAATCTTGTAACCCAAAGCCAATTTTATGGTTTTGAGCGGGATGATCCTCATGCACATATTCGATGGTTTAACAAGATTGCATCTACCATCAAATACAAGAATGTCCCACATGAAGCAATTAAGCTTCTTCGCTCCCATTCTCTCTAGAGGACAAGCCGAATTGGCTTGAGAAACAAACCCCTCGTTCCATTGAGACATGGGAGGATTTAGTCACCAAGTTTGTTAACAAATTCTATCCTCCATCCCGAACTACAAGTCTTAAGAATGAGATAATGAAATTCTCTCAAAGATTTGATGAATCATTCGGGAGGCATGGGATCGTTACAAAGAGTTGCTCGCAAGTGTCCAGCATCATGGTTTTACCGAGTTAATGCAAATGGATACTTTCTACAATGGTTTAAACCAGACTAACCAAGACTCTTTAAATGCCTCCGCGGGAGGTAATTTCTGAGCAAGACCACAAAAGAAGCCTTGCAAATCATTGAAAACAAGTCCCGGTCCGCCTTTCCGAACAAAGACATATCAGTCTCGACTAATGCGGGACCTTCTACTTCATCTCACGTGAGTACATCTAGCACCGATGCTAAGATTGACAAACTCACATATATTGTTCAAGCTTTGGTTCTTGCTAACCAAAAGAAAGTCACTTTCACATAGACACCATCACATGGTGAAGTGAAGAAAGTTGAGGTCTGTGTTACTTGTGGTGGCCCTCATGCATACTACAATCTGTCTGCCACCGATGGTAGTCCGTTTGAAGCCAATGCAATAGCCGGTACTTCACATCAGGGAGGTAATCAATACCGTCCTCAAAATGAACCAAACTACCGTGCTAACACTTATCGGGGACCACCCGGTTTTAGCCAGAATCCTAACATGCAAAACCGGAACCAACCTAGAATGAACCAAGGTTATCAAAACCAAGGTAATTTCTATTCCGGACCAAATCAAGGTTTCCAACATCAAGGAAATCTTAATCAAAACAATTTCAATCGAGGGAATCAATTTCATGGGAATGTGAATCCTAATCAAGGAAATTTTCAAAATCAAGGCCCTAATCCAAACAATAGAGGCCAGAATTTTCCTAATCAAACTCAAGCCATTGTTCCAACTGGACCATCATCTGATGAGTTATTGAAACAATTCATGAAATCCCAAGATGAAATGAACAGGTTGTTGGTTAGTCGATTGCGATCTTAAGAAGTCTCTAAATGATCAACCCTCGGGCTCAGGAAAACTTCCGAGCAACACGATCGCTAACCGAGGGGCGATGCAAAGGCGATCACAACGTAAGTGGTGTTTCATACAATGGACCCGCTATTCCTACTACCTCTTCTTCTTCTCTCCCGGAGGTAGTGGAAAGTGAACCTGAGGCGACAAAGGACAAGGAACTTCCTACTAATACCGGAGGTACCAACGATGTCCAACCTCAAGTTGTCCGAAAACCCAAATCCAATCCAGAGTTGTTTTGAACCTCCATTAACTTCCGTTAAAAACCCCAAATCCAAATCTTCTATTCCTTACCCATCACGTTTGAATGAGCAAAAGCTCCGCGAAAAGCCAGTCATCAAATGGACAAATTTTTCAAATTTTCCAAGAACTACATTTTGACATAAGCTTTGCGGATGCTATCATGCTTGATGCCCAAATTTGCATCAACTCTCAAACATATGTTAAGCAACAAGGAAAAGCTGTTTGAAATGGCTAAAACTCCTCTGAACGAGACTGCCAGTGATTATCTTGAAGAAGCTTCTAGAAAAGCTTGGAGATCCTGGAAAATTTCTCTTACCTTGTGTATTTCCGGGAATGGTTGAATGCTTTGCCTTAGCAGATCTTGGTGCAAGCATCAATCGATGCCTCATTCAAGATGGAAGAAACTTTCTCCTGACCTTATTCCTACATTCATGACTCTCGAGCTTGCAGATCGTACAATATCCCGTCCACTTGGCATTGCGTAGGACGTATTTGTGAAAGTAGGAAAGTTCCATTTTCCAGCTGACTTTGTAGTTGTTGATTTCGATGTCGATCCACGGGTTCCTCTCATTGTTGGACGAGGATTCTGAGAGCGGGCGTGCTCTCATTGATGCATTTGAGCAAGAAATCACATTACGTGTTGGTAATGAAGCTGTCACCTTTAACCTTGATCAAACTTCGAGGTACTCCGAAACTATGATTCGAAGTCGGTTAACGAATAGATATCATTAATGTTGCTTCTGAAGAGTACTCTCAAGAAGTTCTTGGTTATGATCATAATTCTTCGAATGATAATCTCACTCATTCATCTCAACCCATCATCGCCAATTCTACTCCTTCTCTCCCTCCATTTGAGGAAAGTGACTTCATCTTGGAAGAGATTGAAGCATACTTGTCTAGTGATTCTATTCCATGGGAAATTGATCACGCTCCCATCGACATCGAGGGGGACATACTTCTCATTGAGAGATTGCTTAATGATGATCCATCATCGCTCCCTCCCTTCGAGCTTCATGATAAGGAAGTCAAATCAGTTGAGAAAGCGAAGAATTTCTGAAGTCGAACTTAAGGACTTACCACCTCATCTCGAGTATGCATTTCTTGTGGGTGATGATAAATTACCCGTCATTATTGCTCGAGATTTGAGTAAAGATGAAAAAGTTGCTCTCATAAAGATCTTGAAGTCACACAAGCAAGCAATTGCTTGGAAACTCTCCGACATTAAGGGTATCAACCCGGAGTTTTGTACTCACAAAATCTTAATGGAGGATGACTTCAAACCAGCAGATTCAACATCGAGAGAAGAGTAAATCTAAAAATCCATGATGTTATTAAACAAGAGGTTCTCAAACTTCTTGATGCAGGATTAATTTACCCGATCTCAGATAGTCCTTGGGTTAGCCCAATTCATTGTGTTCCTAAAAGGGTGGCATTACTGTTGTCACTAATGAAGATAACGAGTTAATTCCAACTCGATTGGTAACGGGATGGCGTGTTTGCATTGACTATCGTAAGTTGAATGACGCCACCCGAAAAGACCATTTTCCTCTACCCTTCATGGACCAAATGCTTGAGATTAGAGGAACGAATACTATTGTTTCCTAGATGGTTTCTCAGGTTATTTTCAGATCCCCATTGATCCACAGGATCAAGAGAAGACCACATTCACCGGCCCATACGGAACTTTTGCCTACAAACGTATGCCTTTTGGCTTATGTAATGCTCCCGGCACGTTCCAACGATGTATGATGGCCATTTTCCACGACATGATCGGGAAACAATGGAGGTGTTTATGGATGACTTCTCGGTCATTGGGGACTCGTTTCAAACATGTCTCTCCCATTTAGAAAAATGCTTAAACAGTGTGAAGACACCAATCTTTGTCTAAATTGGGAGAAGAGCCACTTTATGGTCAAAGAAGGCATAGTCCTTGGCCATAAGATTTCAAAAAATGGGATTGAGGTTGATAGAGCAAAGTTGATGTTATTGCTAAATTGCCTCATCCTACTACCGTCAAAGGTATTAGGAGTTTTTAGGTCATGCCGGTTTTTATCGCAGATTCATACAAGATTTTTCTATAATCGCCCGGCCTATGACCCATCTTCTTGAAAAAGATGCTCCTTTTATCTTCTCACCGAGTGCATCAAAGCTTTTGAAACATTAAAGAAAAAGCTTACGGAAGCACCCATTCTCGTTGTCCGACCGGGATTTACCTTTGAGCTCATGTGCGATGCAAGTGATTTTGCTATCGGTGCAATCCTAGGGCAACGTAGATCCAAGCATTTTCAGCCTATCCACTACGCAAGTAAAACAATGATTGAAGCTCAAACTCATTACACCACCACATAAAAAGAGCTACTAGCCGTGGTGTATGCATTTGAGAAGTTTCGGCCATACCTAATCTTGACCAAATGTGTGGTGTATACGGATCACTCGGCTCTCAAATATCTCTTTGCAAAACAAGATGCAAAGCGGAGATTGCTCCGTTGGGTTCTCCTCCTGCAAGAATTTGATATCATTATACGTGATAAAAAGGAGCTGAGAACCGGTCACTTTGCGATCATCTGTCCGTCTAGAAAACCCTCACCAAGATGTTTTGAGAAAAGGAAATAAATGAAACATTTCATCTCGAGACACTCAATGCGGTTTCTTTTCGTGGAAACTCTACCACCCCATGGTTTGCTGACTTCGCAAATTACCATGCGGGTAACTTCATAGTGAAAGGGATGTCGACCCAACGAAGAACAAATTCTTCAAGATGTTAAACATTACTACGGGGACGACCCTACTTATTCAAAATCTGTGCGGATCAAGTCATCCGACGGTGTGTTTATGGACAAGCAGCTATGGACATTCTCAAAGCTTGCCATGTTGGACCCACCGGGGGCCATCATAGTCCAAACTACACCGCCAAAAGGTGTTTGATTCCGGGTTTTATTGGCCCACAATTTATAAGGATGCCCACGAATTTGTCAAAGCATGTGACGCTTGTCAACGTCACGGAAATGTATCTCAAAGAAATGAAATGCCTCAAAACGCCATTCAAGTATGTGAGATCTTTGACATCTGGGGCATTGACTTTATGGGGCAATTTCCATCATCTCGAGGAAACAAATACATACTCGTGGTCGTTGACTATTTGTCAAAATGGGTTGAAGCGAAAGCTTTACCTACCAATGATGCCCGAGTTGTTGTAAAATTCTTAAAATCTCTTTTTGCTAGGTTTGGAACTCCACGAGCTATAATCAGTGATCGTGGTACACATTTCTGCAATGACCAATTTGATCGTGTCATGCAAAAATATGGTGTAACTCACCGTCTCTCTACTGCATACCACCCACAAACAAGTGGGCAAGTGGAAGTTTCTAACCGAGGTATAAAAAGAATTCTAGAAAGGACAGTAGGCGAAAATCGTGCATCACGGTCGGATAAACCGATGACGCACTCTGGGCCTTCCGTGATGTACGTGCACTTATAAAACACCAATGGGTGTACTCCATACAAGCTAGTGTACGGAAAGGCGTGTCATCTTCCGATTAAGCTTGAGCACAAGGCATACTGGGCCTTAAAACATGCCAATTCGATATTCGCAGGCAGTGGTGATCACAGGAAAGTTCAAATGAATGAATTAAATGAACTCCGTGATCAAGCATACGAGAACTCTTTGATCTACAAACAAAAGACAAAGAAGATTCATGACTCTAAAATCAAGAACCGCGTTTTCAACGTTGGTGATCGAGTCCTTCTTTTCAATTCAAGATTGAAGATTTTCTGAAAGCTCAAGTCCCGTTGGTGCGGTCCATTTACTATTTCTAAGGTTTATCCTTATGGTACCATTGAGTTATCTCAACCCGATGGTCCAAATTTTAAAGTGAATGGTCATCGATTAAAGCATTATTTTGGAGAGGACATTCCACTTGTGATTGTCCCGGATCTACAAACTTTCCCCATGAACCAATGAATGCGGGGATCGAGTCAAGCTAGTGACTCGGGAATCAAAACAGTAGCACACCATATGGGTTTTCACCCATATTTCTGACTTCTTTCTACTTTCTACCACCCTAGTGTGGGGAGTTGCCCCATTTGTTGTATATAAGTATCTAAAAAAAAAAAAAAAAAGTGTATATATCAAAAATAAAATAATGGCCGTAGTATTTCCCTTTTATGTTCTATGTTTCGGCATAACAACCGGTACTTTGAATATTGAGGGCAATATTCATTTCTAAGTGTGGGGGAATTCTCACGAATTTTATCATGTAATTATACCACCCAATTCCCCATTTTGGTCAAATTTTTTTTTGGAGTAAGTGTTTTTCACTTACTCAGCAAATGGTAATCAGTCCGCCATGTCTAACACACATAAGGATTGGCTAATCCAGGAGCAAACGGCTCTTGGTAAAGATATCTCAAACCCGTTTATGGCTTGCAATTTGCCCAAAATTGTATGGTGTTCAGCTCACCATATCTTTAATTAGTGAAGAGTTGGCTAGTCCAGAAGCAAACGGCTTCTGGTAAAGACAAATCAAAACCGCTTGAAAGTCGGTGGTTTGCTCAAAATTATTTGGTTATCAGTGTGCCAAGGTTCTTACTTGAACTAAAACAATTGGCTACTCCAGAAGTAATGGCTTTTGGTAAAGAGATGAAATCCATTAATTTTCCTAAAAGATTGCTAGGGACTAGCAATATCTTAGTGTGGGGATTGATGAGTGTCTAAATACTCATCATTTTTATACCATTTAGAATGCCAAAACATCCGAAAACACCCGAAATGCATCAAAATAACAAAAATATCACAAATAAGTGTTTTATGTGTTTTAAATGCAAAAATACCAAAAAATCAGTGAAAACGTATCAAGTTTGCATAATTGGCGCTTTTAGTCCCCAAGTTTCAAAAGTTGTCAAAACTAGTCCCTTGTAAATCAAAATAATGAAAAATGTTATTTAAAGTCCCTAGGGATTCATGAGTTGTCAAAATTGGTCCTTGAAATTTAAAATTGCAAAATTACAATTTTAGTCACTAAACTTTGAAAATTGTCAAAAATAGTCCTTGGATTTATAAAAATGGAAAATAATCAACAATGGTCCTTGTACTATTAAAGTTTGGCAGAATTGATCCTTATTATATCTTTGGAAAAGTGACAGTTTTGGTCCTCACTGCGTAAATTACATGAATGGTCCTTGTGATAAACTACAAACCAAATGGACCCTTTTGTATTATTACCCCAGCCAAACCAAAAGAACCCCCTGTCATAAACCTGTGAACCCCCATTTGAACCCCCGTTATTAATATCAAAGGTCAAACCGCTTGGCAAACCAAATGCTTATCTCCCACCCATGCCTCAGAAACCAAAACCAGTGGTTTCACCACCACCTCTCCACCTCACATCCCGCCCACCTAGCAGCTTAATGCTTCCCCACCACTTTAACCCCTAAACCATACCTTCCCTGTTTTCTTCACAAATGTACCAACTAGGCTAAATACCTTTTCCTTTGTGTCTCCTCAACATGTACAAGCTTCCAAAGTGCATTGATTGAAATATTTACTGCAAGTTACATAAACCCCTTTTGGCGCCAAAAGTGGATTTGAAGGCTAAGATTGTTTTGACTCATCCAATGGTCAAAATTCTTGATGGGAAATGTTCAGAGCAATGGGGAGTCTCAAAATGCTATAAAGAAGAGAGGAGATGCAGTGTTAGAAAATATCTAGTGTATTTTAGTTTAGCTTATGTCGTTTTAATTAAATTAAAAATTCCAGTGTATGTTTAAGCTTTTAAGCTCTGTATTTCAAGTTTTTATTGTATAATAAATCTTTTGAGAACATCAATTTCAATTATCAAATCCTCTTTTCAGTTTATGTAAATGTTATTTGCTCAAATTCTCAAAAATGTTTGAATGTTGTTAAGTAGTTGTTGTTAAGGACTTTTAAGCCAATATAAGCTCCTATATAGCTTATGTAAGCTATTAGAAACCCTTTAAAATCAGGTCTAGTACAAAAAGCAAAAATCACCAAAATACAAATAAATTAGTTAAAAATAAAAATCCATGGAAATGAAGGTCAAAGCTGGGCGAGGGTGAATACAGGATTTCCCTTTGGTTTAGTGCTTCTTGGGAAGCTATAGGGTGTGTTTGTGTGCCTCGGTTCTCGTCTTGTGCTTGGATCCAATTTGTAAGCCTTTGATCCATTTTGGCATTTCACATTTGTAAGACATTCATAAGCTTGAATCTTTGTGTTTGTATGTTTCTTAGTTATAATTAAGTATAATTAAACAATAAAACAAAGAGGCTTGTTCTCTTTAATTTGTAGTTGCTAGAAATTTTAGTTTGACAATTATAATAGCATAATCATCATTCTTGAGTTTTATGTTGTTAGTACTGTTGTTTTATGCTTATTTAGTCTAAATATATGATATTATAAGATCTTAAATCATTTGCATGGTCTTAATTTGTGTTAAGCTTTGAAAAGTTTCAAAACAATCTCATTAAGTGTTGTTTGGTTTCAACTGATTTAACGTGTTTGAGAGTGCTCAAGTCATTGCTCTTGTTTGGTGTTTGTTTAACTTGGTCATAAAAACTCAAAGAAGCAATAAAATCCAGTACTCATAAGTGTAAAAGTAAAAATCCTTTTTAATCTCACCTTATTTGTCCACTGTTAGGATTTAGGAAGTAAAATCACCAAAGTAGCTTAAAACTTGTTAATCTAGCTTAATTACATCTTATTACACAATATATCATAATCAGTAAGTAGTATTGATTTAAAGTTCATAAAAGTCAACTTAGCTCATTTATTTAAAAAGTCAAAATTTTCATTTTACAGTTTTTGAATAAAATTTAGAATTTTAGTGTGTGCTTAATATTAAGTTTTAGCTTATAATCTTTTGGGATATTAAACTTTTGTCGCTTAACTTAATTAGAAAAATATTAGCTTATATATATTTAACTTATAAAGTGCTTATCTCTTTATTTCTTTTAAGCACTTTTCCAAAAGCATGCCACAATTCAGCTTTACAAGCTTATTCTCAAGCTCATTAGCTAGCTTAAACTTGTGTACCTTAGCTTTTTGAGAAGCTCACCTAGCTGTCTCTCTAGTCCAGTGCTTATTTTCACCTTATTAGCTTATTTGATAGGTCTGCTATTAGCTTTTAATTTTGTCCATTTTACTTAGTACACCAATAAAACAGTGTTTACCAGCTTTTTCAATAGCTTCTTACAAGCTTATTAGTATAATTCAATCTTTGTAATTTAGCTTTTTGGATAGCTTAGTTTGTTAACTTGTTAGTACCAGTTTTTATTTTCAATTTCTAGCTTATTTTAGTGCTTAAGAATAAGCTAGAAAGTAGCTAGAAAACCAAAAAGTACCCTGTGCAAACAGTTAAGCTATTGCTTATTTGGAGTTTTTTAGTGCTTATTTCTAAATAATTGTGCTTATTAGTTGTAATTTAGCTTATTATTAGTTGCTTAGCTTATTTTCAGCTTAATCCTGCTTATTCATTAGCTTATTAGTCACTTAGTTAATACTTGTGCTTATTTCCATTTCTTACAACTGTTAGTAAACATAAGCTTATTCAGAGCTTATTGGTTGTTTTTGTAAAAAGTTCCAGTTGTAAAAATTGCTTATTATCATTAGCTTAATCAGTTTCAAAAATAAAAATCCAAAAAGAAAATAAAAATAAAAATTCCATTCTTTGGGATTCGAACCACCCAGCTCACCACACACACACAATACCAACTGCCCTTGGGTCTTTGACTGGTATATGTTTGCACAAATATAATATATAACTCTTGTTTTCCATTTAAGCTTATACGTACTTTTTAACTTATTTCTAGCTTATTAAAATAAGCTTTTACCTCTTTTGTATTTTTCTTAGCTTTGTATTAGTATAAAGTATTTTATAAAAAAGTTTCAGAATTTTCTAAATAGTTTTAGTATTTTTAATCATTTAATTAGTGTAAAACAGTATTTAATTCATAATAAAAAATATAAAAGTCAAAAAAATATAAATTTTTTTTCTAAAATTATCTTTTGTCATATAGTAAGGAAGAAAATTGTTTTTACATTCGTAGGACTTTTATTTTACAAATTTTACGTTTTTTCTTGCGCACTCAGCGTAATTTTACATATAACGCAAGGCGTTTTCATTCTAGGTCACGTTCTTAGGTAATTTAGGTTTACGTTTTAATTAAAATAGTTTATTTAAGTTATTTTGTTTTATAAATCACAAAAACATCATTTTAAAAATAGTGATAGCGTTTATTTAATATATTTTAGCTTTTAATTTTCTTTAATTTGCATTTAAACCCAGAATTTACAAACTTTCTCTTTAGGTGTAATTATCATTCACAATCCATACTGATCACTATCCTTAGTGATTATTCGACATCTGAAAGTGTTAAACACCATTAATCCTCGTGGGACTTAACGACTGTGGAAACACTATACTCTCAGATCTTAATTGTATTGTTTTAAATTTGTTTGAAGTTTATCATGGTTGACCATTCACAAGTGGTTAGCTTGTGTGATAAAACTTGACGGTTCGGACCCAACCAAATTTTGGCCATTGCGAAGAGAGCTTTAGCGTGTCTTAAACCTTTTCGGACCCAGTACTTGCACATATACCACCGCTGTTTGTAACAGTTTTGTAAAGTTATCAATATTAAAAAGTTCATTAACACTTTTCCTAAAGTGTTAACAACACCAAACAAAATATAAAACAACAAAACAATCGTAACGTTTTCTAGCTTGTGTTTCCTTTAAGGTGATTCTTAAAGAGATACGATTTGGTTCAACCTTGGAGAACTCTCTACATCATCATCACCAAATCTGTTTCTGGTCGTGACAGTGGCTATGAGCATCCCAAGCTCATGGAACTTCAAATCTTTTGGGCTTTGGTCAACATGAAGCACATTGAAGTCGAAGCTTTGATATGGGACGACATGATGACATTCCTCAAGAAGCTTGGCTCAAAGATCCCTTATATCAGATATACAAAATTGTTGATCCAAAGAGCACTTGGGTTTAACCCCTGATATCCCCAAAAGAATCAATGACCCCAAAAATCACGACATGTTGTGCGAACCTACTTTAATAATAGATTTAAGGAATCAACAGAAAGAAACAAGGTGTTGTGTCTTCGGATCACCTTCTCTCTCGATGCAATCAAACGCCTTTACTCATACAAAAGGTATCGGTAGCGTTGATGAAGGTAAAGTTGGTTCTCTCGATGATAAGTCTTCTGGTACACCTACCAGGAAAACCAAAGAAGAGTCGCGAGGGAGTGTTGCAAGCACAGAGAGTCAAAGGAAGTTCCCTAAGAGGAAACCTGCACTAAAAAGGAAAGTTCCCTCTAAAGAAGTTGTTCCTATTCCCACTCCAAAGCCTGAACCGCCAAGAAAGCTAGTGGACTAAAGCTCGAGGAAACCGAATCGACGATGAGGTCTTCTACTCTGAACGCAACCAATATAACTCCATCAATAGCTAAATCTCCCAGTCCACCAGCGACAAAGGTAAAGGAAAACTCCCTGTGATTGAACATGATAAGGAGAGCTTTTGAAGAACCAATAGATTAGCAAAAGGAATATCAAAGGAAGTTGAAGGAACTCAGACATAAACATCTTGCCATAGCATTCGTAAAAGATCAAAATCGTGGCCGAGGAGGTTCAGCGGTGGTACTCAAGCCACACCAGCTTCTTGATGCGGTTAATCAACCCGATAAAGGGAACGGTACTACCATCACTCACGAACAAAAACAACGGCAGATTGAGGATTCCATCAACTTTGATATTGAGGAACCGTGAAAGAAAAACTCCTGCTGATGATTCTAAGGTCGATGATAAGGCTAAGTCCGGAAATGAAGAAGAAACCGCCTATGATCATTTCTTCTAGACAGCCCCACACGTTCTAAGGAGGAAACTTCGAACCATAAGGACCCCGAGTCTCTCATGTCTCTTCATCATCGATTCGTCTTCTCACTCTTCACCACCACCATCCAAAAGATCAACCAGATCTACATCCAAATCAGTGAAGAAGCCAACGGCAACTTGGATCTCTCAAGCTAAGACACGAATCATTAAAGTCAAGCGGTCGGAAAGAAAGACGTGCTTTACAAGAAGTTTGAATTTTCTCGACACTGTGCGATATCTTCATGATGAGAATGACAAGATGCAAGCTGAAAGGGAATACATCCAGAATTTCATGCAACGTGATCTTCAAGGGGAAATGAACGAGATGATCAAAGGTTACACTCACAAGTACCTTCTTGATATCGTTCACAGGTTACAAAGGAGATGTTTACCAAACAACTCTATCCGAATCTATTACATTTGGCTAAGAAAACTATGAGATCAACACCAATGCATGTCAACATCAACCCGATTGATCCCATAATATTCTCGAGATCTTTGAATTGGTTAACAGGGCTCGTAGCTTAAATGTCTAAACTATTCGCAACATTTACTTCCTCCGAAGCTAAATTGTTTGAAGCATTTGGAATACCAACTCAAATTAGCTTACAGGGAAGAAGCTCAAAGGCCTAAACGTCCAAGAGACGATGAAGATAAGGATAAGGATAAGAATGATGAGCCTAAACGTCCAAGAAACGGTGAATCATATTCAATGCAACCTCCACCGAAAGGACTCCAGCTCAACCACGATCTCCTCCTCGCCTTCTATGAAAAACCTCAAGATTCCGAGTTACCACGGACTCGAGAAACGGTGATTACTTTGAGTTTACAGGGTGGTGACGATGAGGAAATCCCGAGCCTCAACAACAACCCATCTCTCCCACAACAAAGGAACCAAAGATCCTCCTCTAGGCCTAAGAAGTAGAAGAAGAAGATGACTAAGGCAGATGTCGTTTCATGGCTAGACGGCGATGACACCGGAATACGAATGGTTTTCCACACTTGTTCTTTGCCACACCGCCAACCGATGACCAAGATATGGTAGGAGGTAGTATGTTGGAGCATGCCAAGCTACTGCAAGCAAAGTTCCGAGTGAAGAAGATGACGAAATCAGAGTTGAAACAAATCAAGAATGAAGCATTCCAAATACTCAACGACAGCTCGGAAAGTGCTATTGAGGTTGAATATCACCTTGAAAACATAGCACGAGCCATGTCTAACAACATTGATTGGCTCAACCATGAAGCAAACATCGACTACACCCGAAAAGACAATGCTCCATACTACACAGATTGGACCAAACCTCTACCTACCATTGGTCAACGGATCAACCTAAGATTCCATTTTGATACTTCTTCAACAACGACACGGAATTTCTTCATGGTAGCGATGTGACAAAGAAATATGCTACATCACTTACACTTCGTTCGTGACCATTTAATCCAACTGCATAGCCATCGAGGAAAAGGCTACCCACATGTTCAACAACAGAGTGGAAGAGTATGACCTCAATGCAGCATGCGATTCACCATTAGCCGAACGCCGATGAATCTACTACGAAGCCGCGGTTCGTAAATCTCAACATGAAGTGTACAGAATCAAGGATCGCTGTGTTAAGCATGTTGCTCTTTCGTCCAAATGGGATTACACCTTTCTCAAGCATATTGTCGTCAAACGACAAGACGAAAGGGACTATGCATTCTTTGAAGCGAACTTTTAGAATTTGTCTCTCAATGACATTGAAGATCTGTATCTTGCCAAAGTCCAGGGAAGAATGAGACAATTCTCGTGAAATTCAACGCTGAATACATCAAGTCCTTGCTCATCTTCATCGAAGCATCGTGATCCAGGACGTGTAGAAGATTTGCAACTTGCTTTGTTGAGTCGTATCGGACTCGTGTCAAATTCACGGACCTAAGCTAGAACTTCCGACATCAACCATCTCCCTCAATTCACTCTCATCGCCAGTCTACGCAGTGCACTCCACCGCGCTGCTTGATGGCGTGTAATGAGCTTCATAAGGTTGGAGATTCAACATTGAAGCATGTCAGGGATGGGCTAGCATACCTGTTAAAGGCGATTCAACAAGGCATTGGGTCACCAACGAGATGGAATTCTCGTGAAAGACGGAATGTAAAGAGAATCATCAAGATGATTGATGAAAGGTTGTTTCGGCGACCCGTAATATTGGAAAGCTTCGTAGGTGGTCTTCAACGCATTAATCTCACAGGCTATCAACGACCAGTTCGCATTCCTGGAGTTATTGCTGACCTACCTAAAATTCCTGGTACCCCTTAAACTGTTTCAATTTCATATTTTGGATGTGTGATTATTAATGACAATGGCTTGTGCACACATAACAGTGTACAACCCGTACTTGTAAATAAAGGACCCTGTGGTACGCTTCAGTGCCACAATCCTTATAAAAGGAGCGAAAGCTTCTTACTTTTAAGTAAAACTTATCAAACCTTTCATTTTTTAAAGGTTTTACTCAAAAGAACAAGTACTTCCTCTTATGATTTTCAAAACCTCAACCGTTTATATCACTTGTTGAGGGGGAGTATTTGACTTAAAAACTTTGTTCACATAGTGTTCTTTGTGTAATCTTCCCACAAAACTCAAAATGGACATATTTGATATCACAATTTCGTCAAAAATAACATTTATATGCCATTTTTTAGGGGGGGAAAAATATGTGATAAGAAATATGTTGTGATTTGCTCTTGAATCTTCGTGTGAAAAGACTTCAACCCATGAATTGACGGGATCTGAACAGTCATACATTGAAAAGATTTGTCTTCCAAGACTCATCTAAGTAAATTGTACCCATTCGAGAAGCTCCTGATAGACATGAACTTTGACGGGTTTGACAACCTTTCGGGGTTGTCCACATCTTCAAGGTAGTTATTAGAGCTAGTTGTCACCTAAAAGCTGACAATGTTTCTCTTTAACTATGCAACGTAATCATGTCTCGCAAGGGATTGTCTGTCTTGAGTCGATCAATTCAAAAGTTCGCGCTCTTCTCTCATCGTGCAGATTTCTGTCTTAACACTTAAGCACGTGTGGAGGGGGAGTATTTCTGCAAAAAGATAAAACTCTCACAGTGGTACAAAATGTTTTTCATTCACAAACACTTTGAGAGATTTTCATGAAAATGGTTTTATGGCAACATAGGTTAGTCATGGAGTTATAAGGTGACTAAGGCTAGGAATAACCGTCCTACGATCCGCCTGAGCCGGAGGGATCCACCCAAGGACACTACCAATAGTTAGAATTAGAAGTCCTTAGGTATGATTATAAAAAGGAGAAAATGAGAATTGGAGAAAGAAGGAGTTGAAGAATTAAAAAGAAAAGCAAAGAAAAGGGTGAAAAGAAATAGCCCTCTAGATTATTTAACTTAGGGCAGACACCAGGTTCAATTCATATGCTACTGGTCGTCACTAGATGACACCGGTATTGAAGATAAAAGTCGCCATGGACCTGGACGCATGCACTAAACCTTCTTAGCCACTCAAGTTTCTCCCAAAGAAGCTTGTTTCATTCTCACAGGGAACCCTACATAAACTATCGGCTTTCTCCTAGAGATTGCTGGTATTGAAGAAGGAGACCCTCTCCCTAGTCTCCGCTCAGGAAAACCAAAACGCACTATTGAGTCTAGAGCCACGAGATTCATCAAAAGATCTCTTAGGTACACTTGACATTTCACCACTTGTCGTTCAACAATTAGAACAACAGTGGGTATGCGTATCGAGTCCTTCACAGTTCTTAGCAATCTGTCGAGAACATTTATGAGAGGTTCACATCTGTGATCCTCGGTGATTGAATGGAAACTCCTGCCAGGGTCAACATCAAACACCACGGCAGGGTCGCGGTAACTCCCGTGGATTACGCTTAGTGGTCTTATACGGTCTACATGTGAGGTGATGCTTAGGTGTACCTCACACTCATCTGAATCGTAGGTGTACTTCGGTACGTCGTGTTATCTCACTTGTGGGACTCCGGTTCAGGAACGGTCTTTGTGAGAATTAGAGTTGTGTTTTCACACTATGCTGTTAACACTCACGAAGTTCAAACTTGTATGTGTTGGAATCCGCTTATTACTAACTTTTCTTATGTTTACTTCTTATGGAAGCTCTGGAGCGGACTGATCGTGCAGATTCTTCACATGCTCATACCAATAACATCACTAATGGAAGTTCACTCAAAAGGCAACACAAAGTCAGAATGATTCTTCGTCAAAGTCAAAGAATCTACAAAGTTTAAAGACTAAGAGAACTTCATCAAGATCAAATCCAACGTCAAAGAGTATGTGAGCATGTTGAAGAAAGACGGGAGACACTGGAGCAACGAAGGCTGACGCGCATAACAACAACAACAACATACTATCACTTTCAAAGAACAAAGAACTAAAGAACAAAGAAAATGAACAAGTCAAAGCAGAATACTTCAAAAGAAACAATTTCTCTACACTGGGGAGATTGTTCGAATCAAGGCAATTCTTCTCACAAGAAAGAAGAATGTCAGAAGACGTCAAAGCTACTATTACATCAGGACCTACATCGTTTATCACTCTTTCATTCATCACTAACACTTAGGGGGAGATTGTTGGAATCACTCCTAAACCTTAATTCAAGTGTTAGTGATTCATATGTAATAGTTAGCTTAATATGGCCTTTATGTTAGTAATTAGCCTTAGGCTTATGTAGAAGGCCCATAAGCCTAGGCCCAAGCCCATAAAAGAAAGGAAGGGACTAGGAGTGTTGCCCTAGCTCCCTCCCCTATAAATACCTTGTAATAACCCTCACTTGAGGGTTGGTTGTTCAATTTCATTCTCTTTCACTTCATACGCTTAACCATTCTTCATATCATACGCATAAGTGTTTGTTTGTTATTGTTCAACCGATCTATTCTCTTCTCTATTTCTTCTATTGATGCTTGTGTTACTAATATGGGAACCTAACATAAACCATATTGACATGCTACTTACACGCATGCGGAACTGTTGTAGTTTGGTACCATGAGCTTAGAGCTTGAGTAATAGACACAACCACTTTTATTTGGAAGACTCCTTACACGCGGTGTATCGAGCACACTTTTGTCCATAAAACAAACTTGATTACTTAAATGCTTTGCTATAAACTTATGAACTCACCAGCTTTATAGCTGACATTTTTAGCATGTTTTCTCAGGTATTGATTTTGAAGTGTGACGATTTCAAGGTAGGGCTTGGCATGGCATGGTCATAAACAACACTGATGTATTTGGGACCACTTTTTATTAATGGGCCATATTTCCTCAACAATTAAACTTTTGTAAACTTTATTATTTTATTAATAAAAGTTCTTAAATGGGTATCCGTTCTTTATTACCTGTGTTATGATGCCAATTGAGTGGCGCCCTCGGTTTTTGGGGGTGTTACAATGGAGTAGCTCATCTCTAGTGAATGAATGAAAATGTTGATATGATTGTTTGTATCTGATGCTACTCTGTATTTTGTTTGCATTGTTTCAAATTTTACTCTGAAGTTTTGATAGTTATAAAAATCTATCATGTAACTTTTTTTTCTCACTTTTCTATTTAATTATACTTTTCTCTAGAACCGGACCCTATTATATAATTAGAGAGATTATGGAAAACAAAGCACGCGAGGAAGCTGCTCGTTTGGAACAGGAAGCCAGGAAAGCTGAATATCTTAGGCAAAACTGGTTTGACATCATGAAAGCAAAGTACTATGCTGGCGAGTTTAGATCCTCTTCGAGTGAGGAGGGTTACAACTCAGATGATTCGTATTCTTAACTTGTAGTTTTATTTTCATCAATTTCGTGGTAGTTTGTATTAATCGTACTATGTAATTCGTGTTTAACTTTAATGTTTAATGTTTAATGTTTTTAATGTCGATTGTATACACGACCATGATTTATAAAATTGGTTGGTCGATCGAGTAGCCACAGTAGGGCGATCGAGTAGAAATCGATCGCATAAGTCGATCGCTTGAGCTTAGTGCGAGTAGCCTAAACTAGGGCTGTAAACGAATTGAACGTTCAGTGAACATTTCATGAACCGTTCGGTAAAAAGTTCGTTTATGTTTGTTTATTTATTAAATGAAAAAATATGAACAATATTTTATGTTCGTTTAGTTAAATGAACTAACATGAACTTTGTCAAGTCCGTTCACTTATGTTCGCGAACGTTCGATTATGTGTTCGTTAACGTTCGTTTATGTTCATTTATTTATTTATGTTCGTATATCATATATTTTATTTCTCTAATTTAAAAATTGGTTTGTTTAAACAAAACGACACTTGTAAAACAATATATTGTGCATATATTAATTAATAAAGTTTATGTTTTTTTGCCTATGCTCATTTATGTTCGATCGTTTATGTTCGTTTAACGTTCGTTTAGTGTCTTAATAAACGAACATAAACGAACATGAAGAACTAATTTTCTTAATAAACGAACATGAACAAGAAAATTCGTCTGGTTAAGCATTGGTGTTCGTTTATTTATCCGGTTAAAATTAAACGAACGAACATGAACAAGGCTCCGTTCATGTTCGTCCGGTTCGTTTATAGCCCTAGCCTAAACTACTAAAGCCAATAAAAGAAAAAACCACCCACGTTCCATAGCAACAAATAACCAATGTTTTAAAAACCGGGTTTTTAATCGACCCGGTCGAGTCACCGGGCACCGGTTCGACCGCCGGGTCAACCCGGTTTTCCATTTATTATTATTATTTTTTTCAACCGGGTCAACCGGTTCGACTGTCGGGTCTACCCGGGTCAACCCGATTTTTGCAAAAAAAATTTGAAAAAAACCAAACCCGGCCGGGTTTCATGACCCGGGTTGACCCGAGTCACTCAAAACCCGACGGGTCTAGCCGGTTAACCCGGTTTTAGAAACCCGGGTTTGTTTGACCCGTTTTTTGGCCGGGTACCGGTTCGACGGGTTGAACCGGCCGGGTCGACCCGGGTTTGTAAACATTGCAAATAACTGTTATTGCTTCATCTACTCTACCTTTCCTCTTTCTTATTCAGTACACGATCAATCATCTGAAACTCAAATCAATTTACTATATATGAATGTTAAATCTTCTGTTTTATTGAATCTTGGGAAGAAACCAAAGTTGGAGGTGTCGTGTAGGTAACTGTTAGCCTTTAGGGTTTTGGTTTTACAATTTTGTTTGGTTAATTATCATCTCCTTTTTAATTCATGTTCCATTTTTAATCTGCCATATTCATCCCATTGTCAACTGTTAATTTACAGGTCCATTATCTTTGTAAAAATATTGTTGGAAGATTGATTTTGTTTTGGCTGAATAAATGAACTGCTAAACCTTAATCATCATGCTCTAATGTTCCGCAACTCATCCAAAAAAGGTGCATTTAATTGACAAATTTACACGGATTTTGTTGAATATTTCGTTAAATAAAATCATCAGAGTATACAAAATGTATCCATTTATTGATATTTGTTTTATAAATGAAAGTTGTATCCCTTGATGTTATCATAATTCTGTATTCTTTGCCATTTTTTTCTTATTTGATAATGAATCACTGTCTTTTACTTTCCATATCTATTGAAGGGCAGCTTTGTTAATCTACAATATATATTAATTAGGTACATCTCTTTCAAATTGGTATATGATTGATTTCTATCTAATTTTTGTGGGTTGTTTTAACTTCTATAAAATGTTGAATGCATTAGAGAGATTGAGTAACGGTGACAATTTATTTAGGAACCCTCTGCCACGAATTACAGTTTGAGGTTTTGTCGATACTTCACTGTTTTGGGCAATTAGCCATGCCTATATCTTTTTTATTACTAGAAATGACGTAAATGGTGTTAATTAGTTAACCTTTTTGTTTTAGATTCTTATGTATTTCTTACAACATACATCGGGCCGCCATCTATAAATTATAATGGATCAACGTGGTGATCTTACTCTTACAGTTTTAGTCAATGTTAGTTATCCTTCATTATAAGTTTAATTTCTTCTCCTATTTCCTTCAGGGTGCGAGGTTGTAGAATTTGTTAGCGAGTATAGTCTTTGTGTTTGGTCCATTAGCCTTACCGAGCTTCTAGCTGACTGCTTACAAGATGTAGATGCATACGTTTTTAGCAAGTTTGCTTATTAATCGTAGGAGTTGGTGTACATATTTAGTGATCTTTGAAAGCACTTTGCCCCTTTGTTGGTTGAGTTTTGAAAATATAAAATCAGATAGTCAACTAAACTATGAATATGAAGTTGAAAGAAACAGGTATCTAAAGTCATTAGTTAAAATTGATAATGACAAAATATTCAGTCCAGTATATATGCTTAATAATGGTAATGGATATGTAGGTGCATGAGTGGGTTTGATAGGAGTTAGGACATTAAGCTTTGGTGTTTTCTGTAGCATTTGTGTTGTGGCTGAATTTGTAGTGTTATTAAATCATTGATTGCTAATTTGCAAGTGAAGGCTAAAGTTAATTATATGAGATTAATTGCACTATGAAGCTTTTTGAGGTGTACATATCCAGTGATATATTTTTTATATAGCTTCAGTGAGCTTTTAAAATTTTCTAGCATAGGCATATATATAATTTTTTATTATTATTTGTTTTTGGTAACCAGGATTTCCGACTTTTTGGCTGACTAATCCACGGGGTTTTAACCCATTGCCACATAGACTCAAACTAGGTAAAGCCCTTCCTTTTCAGGACGTTGGCGTGAATATTTAAGGTTGTTTGCATCTAGCAAGAATTGAACTTGAGACCTCACACATTTTAGAGTGAGTCACAAGCCCTTTTGCCACTAGGCCACCCTTAAGTGGTTAGCATAGGCAAATTTGTATCAGAATTTATGTAATTAGTATATTATTTTTGGTTCATAATTATCAACTCAGGAATTATTGATTTGAATATCGATTTGATTCATGATATAACCGAATATGACATGTTATAAGTCATTTGCAGTTAACGCCAGCAACTGGTTCCGAAAAACATGTTGCTGTTGTAATTCATCAACATTTAGGTATATATCGAACCCATTCTATTTCTTCCAATTTAATTATATTATTCATAAAAAGTATTTTGGCTTGGTTGATGGTGACGAATATGCTTAGTAGCCATCCCGTTCATTGTAGTTTTACTAACAAGATGGATAAATATTAACATTGTGCTTGCCTTATTTCAATATACATCAACTATTGCTATGGGGTTGAGGTGTAAGATGGGTACACACGTTAAACGGGCTTCTTATTAGTAGTTGTATTTAATTTTCAAACTTTTGCTTAATAAATTGAAGAAGCCTTGGTCCTAATGGTTTGTGGTTTACACTCGATGTATCTCAGAATTTAGCTTGTGCTGAAATGTAAATAAAGTTCAAGGGGAATCAAAATGAGAAGAAAAAACACATTATCATGTGGTTTATGATTTATATAGGTGAAAGCCACAAAACACACACGTATTGAAAACAGAAAGATAGTAACTTCTCTCCCCATGTTCTCATCTTCACTTTCCCATTAAAACCTTCAAATCTCGTACCCTTTAATTGTTTATTGGGTATGCAATATGATGATATGGGGTGTTTTTATACAAAAGGGATGGCGGTTACTCTTTTATGGGGCTAACGATCTTTCATTCTCTAAGGTCGCTATTCTTTAGTCGGTTTGCATTAAATCGTCTATATATTCTTGGATGATCAGAGGGTTTTGTTTGTTATATGCTATCATTGTTATACTAGACGATTTTTATAAATCCTACTCTGTTTTGAATTGATCGTCGTCTATATTACATGGGGTTATCTTTTAACGGTCTTCTTGCATCGTGTTTGTAATGTCTGATCGATTACATTTAACATGGTAAACTTGGGTGGTCACACTGATATAGTTATCGTGCAGGTTCTAAGGATTTTAAGTGTGTTTTAGAGAGATGTAAGTCAAGTTTGATGGTATTCTTGTTCAAAAACCTATCTTTCTTTCACTTACCTGTGCAAAATTCATTATGTGATTCTTCGTGTTGATGAGTGGTACAACTCTAGGGGTGTCGGTTGTTTTACAACTTTGACGGGTTTTGCTACGCTTTTTGGAAGTTGGTGTCAATTTTGAAGACGGTTCACTATGGAAGTGGTTCTTTTGAACCTGGTTCATTTTACTATGCTCGGTATCACATTGGGGTTGTTGGTTTAGCATTTCAACGCACACTTTTGGAGCAGTTTTATGCTTGCTCTATCCGTGGTTTTAGCTTCCATCAATCGTTGTGCGAGCTTATTCATCATGGTGTTGATGTGCGTTGGTTCTATGCATGATCTCAACATACACCTTTGTTGAGCTTCTTTGCTCTATTGGTTTTAGAGTCCCCACCAATGTTGTGTGAAACTTGTGGACGACGATTGAGGACCTTGATATTGTATATTTGGACCATGGACTAATTGATTTGAAGATTCAAGTATTTTTACTTGAAGTGCATGTTGTTTTATTCTTTTTAGTAAATTAGTTAGTTTTACACTTATATTGTCGTTATAGGAATGATGTGCATTCATAGTAATAAGTTTTTGTTTTGGCGTATGTTACTGGTCAAAGTAGCCAACTCAGAAAAAATAAGCCCATTGTAATGTCTGGGTAAACTCACACTGATATAGTTATCCAGGGGGTTTGATTCTCGTGAGTTTTATTACTCAGCTAGAGCTTATGAGCTTATTCATCATAATGCATGAGTTGCTTATTGAAAATGAGTTTTATGTCCATGTAATAAGCTTAGACAGTAAATTAGTTAGTTTTATGTCCATGTAATAAGTTTTTATGTTACAAACTTTTCTACAAATTTATAACTCCATGCATGCACTGCTGTATGAAGAGTAGTTGTACGTGGTAAAATTGATTCTACTTTTGTGAGACATCGTTCTATAGTTGGCTCATAATAGTGAACACGACGTGCCTGACAGGTTGTTGAAGTTTTAAATAGGTGGGAAAGATTGTTGCATATGCTAACCCTCATTTAATTTTCTTAAAGACCGGATTCTTTAAATCCTTATTCCCCCCTATTTTAAATCTTTAACTATTGGTTTGTTATCTTGATTTATAGTTAGTTATTTACACCAGGTAAGACGTAGTGATACATCTAAAGAGTCGGATTTAGAAGCTGTGAGGTTGCATCCCCAAAGGAATAGGAGTCTTGCAGATCTTATGCTAATTTAACTCCTGTTCTTGAAGAAGTGATTATTGTCTTTTTGTTTCTTCTGTATGTAATTATTGTCCTTTCCGTTTTCAAAAGTAATCTATTTCTATTTTGTTGTTGAGTCACAAGAAAGGATGGGTATACTAATTCGGTATATTCTAAAGATGCCCTCGATACAATGATTTTTTTTTTTGAGTGAATATTACTTAGATAACATTTGTAGAATCTGCCCTGAACCGCTTTAACTGTATATGGACCTCCGCATGTATGAGAACACATTTAAATATTTATTTTCCTAATATGACTAACATACACAAAACTGAAACTACAACTCCCTTATATGCTTTCAGTTTTGGTTTTAATTATAGTTGGTTTAAGATTTTAAGCATGAATACTCATTCTGCTCTCAGTATTCTAAAAGTAGCTACATAACTATTTCATGTTCTATTAAAGGCCAAGACAAGTGAAGCTACAAACTACGCTGGTCAGTTTTCTGGATATGTACTATGTGAAGATTAAATATGATGCTCAACATAGTTTGTAGCTTCACTTGTCTTGGCCTATAATAGAACATGAAATAGTTAAGTAGCTGCTTTTAGAATACTGAGAGCATAATGAGTATTCATACATTAAGTTAATATATTTTGTGTGTTTTTCAGTCCAAGGGGGAATTAGGATATCTGTAATTCCAGTTCTTTCCCAAGGCATATATTACTTAATTTTATATGTTTGGGAATGTTAGAATTAGTAAACCCATAAGTGCATTAGTAGCAAGACCATTAGGGTTATTACATAACTCACGCTCAAAGCTAATATTGTGTATGTATATACTCATGTATTCCCTGTAATAATAAAGTAGTACAATTACTCTTTTACCATTATTTACAAGGGATATCAAAGCTCTTTACCTTGAGTAACAAGACACATACCTTTTTGAACATTTTGATTCCTCCATGATATCTAATTTTTTAGAAATTTCTTTATAGAACTTATCCTAGACCAGTATTAGATGTTTGTCTCAATATGTTTCTCAGAACAGAGTGGCCTGAAATTGACACTCAAAAAGTATAACCCGGGAACAGTACTAGGTGATGTTGACCTTGAATTGCAATTCACTGAAATACTACATAAAAAAATGCCGACAACATATCATAGAATAATTCTACGTATTAGATATAGTCTACTGGTTGGAGTATTTGCCTATTATTCCTCAAAGATATATGGGTCTACTACTGGTTGGAGTATTTGCTCATTAAGGTGCCTTACATAAGAGCACTTCCATTGTTAACGCCGAAACGGCGTTATAGCCAAAAATAACGGCGTTGGCCCGTTATTACCCTTGGAAGTGTGTTTGTGTCACGGCGTTAATCCCCCAACGTTATCCCCTTAACGCACGTTAAGGGGCAGAAAAAAAAAAAAAAAATTCAAAAATTTTTCAAATCTAGTCCCTCTAACGGCTACTAGCCGTTAACTTTAAAAAAAAAATTCATTTTTAGTCCCTAACGGCTAGAATTGATAAAAAAAAAAAAAAAAAAAATTCAAAAACCTTTTTTTACCACTATAAATACACAATCAAAACACCATTTTTATTCACACTTCCACTTCTAAATCCTCTCAATACTCTCAATCTATCAACTTCAATTAACGCAAAAAAACAATGTCGAGAGGCAACGACGATACTTTCTTCAATCTTCTCAATGATGGGTGGAATCCTCAAACCCGAGTTCATCATCTAACCCAACGCGGTTCATCTTCAAACCCCAACCCACTAGGCTTTTCAACCCAAGAAATGTGGAAACAACAACAAACATTATTGTTTTGGCAACAACAAAACCAACAAAACACCTTAAACTCCAACTTTCAAAACCTTCAATTCACACAACAATCACAACAATCACAAACTGAAACACAAGATGTTCTTTGAGACACCCATATCTCCACCAAAAAGGAAAAGGTCATATTAGCGAAAATCCAAAAAACCCAAAGACCCCGAGCCCGAACCAATTGATTCTGATGAGGAGGTTGTCGTTACCAATCGTTGGAATTCAGAAGAGGAAGCATTACTTGCAAGGTGTTACATAGCCGTTTGAGGAGGATCCAAAAGTTGAAAAGTGCCAACCTAGAGATACGTTTTGGTATCGGGTCAGAAATGAGTTCAATAGACTCAACTTTCAACGGCGCACCAAGGACATGATGTCAAGCAAATGGACATCGTTGAACAGGATATGCACAAAGTTCAACTCTTGTTACGCACGTGCGCAAGCGAGAGCAACGGCGGTGAAAGTGAGGTGGATGTGATGAAACGGGCAAAGCAATGGTATCGTGAGGAAAACAAAGGAGCACTGTTTGGTCTGGATGACGCTTGGGATGTTTTGCGTCATTATAAGAAATGGGAGACGCCGAAACCGGTTGATTTAACCGGCGAAGTCCCAAGCCAAACAAACGAGGCTTTGTTTGGTAATGATGAACAACCATGCCCCATGGGAAAGAAACGTGCTACCAAGAAAGCACGATCCGAGACTACAACAAGTACTGGGGGAACAAGCACCGGAGGAACGAGCTCGTCAACTTATTTCACCGAAACTATGGCAAACGAGTTTCGTTTGAAACGAGAAGTCTCCGGCGTCGGGCCGCAGGAAAAAGATCTCACAATAACCGGTTGGAAGAGATCAAGTTTTTGATGACGCGTCTTGAGGGGAAGATCCAATGGTCGTGCAGTGGATCAATGACGAAAAAGATCGAATCATATCAAAATATAACTTGAAACCTCGTCAGTAGATCGTATTTCCTTTAATCTCGTATTGCAGTGTGTGTTTTTTTTTTCGTTGTATTTTTATTTTATTTTATTTTTTAATCTCGTATATGTTTTTAGTTTTAATGAAATGTTTGTTTTAGTTTTGAAGTGTTTGTTTTAGTTTAGGGGTTGAAATTGAAAATATGAAATATTATTGGTGTTATGGTGTTATTGGGATGTTATGGATGAGAGTGTTTTTTGGGGATGTTAATGTTAAATGTTAAAGCTGATGTGGCGCTGACGTGGACGGTGTTATTGGTGTTATGGTGTTATGGATGAGAGTGCACTAAGGCCATTGGCATATCATAAATGCCTAATACTATATAAGTCCCATTTGCATATTTGATTCGTTTCAAATAGTATATATAATATCAAATACACGATAAAAGCGCGAATCGACAAGTCAACCCTTTAGGAAAAAGGTCAACACGCAAAACTCGCATATACGATATATGATACCGGGCAAGTGATACCCGGGTCGTTTTCCAACGAGTTGTGAATCGAGGATTTCGTTTGAGGTTTGTTATTAAAATGCTTGAAATTTAGGATTTTCACGTTTTTGGTTTGTTTTCTAAGTTTTAATTAAGACACGGGAATCTAAATAAGGTAAGAAATAAAGACAATTACTAAATAAGCAACTAATAAGCACATAAGCTATGAAAACAACGCACAATTAAGTCCTAACGCGAATTAAACTAAAAACGAGCTTAACCGGGAACGTAACAAGCCCGGAAAAACCAAATTTTCAAATTTTAACCCTAAGAGAGAATTTTTTTTTCCTAAGTCCTAAATGACTAAAAATAATTTTATAAAAAAGCTGGATATTTTTTTGATTTTTATTTTATATTTTATGAATTAAAAACACTTTTAATCTAAAGAAATTATAAAAACTACTAAACTTAATCCGGAAAATATGAAATTTTTAGGAAAAGTGGTAAATTCTAAAAGGGTTCTAAGAAAAATAAAGTGGGAAACACAGCTTTTCAAAATAAGCAGTTAATAAGCAAAAAAGGGAAAATAAGCTAAAAGGGAAAAAGAGGGTTAAGTATTAAATGCTGCAAATACTTCCCGTAAGTCCCTAGAGCTCTTTTGAACTTGTTGAGGTCAGGAGTTCGAGCCTGCTCACCCCTGACTTCCAAGTTTTTTGCATTTTGCATTTTTCTTTTTTGAAACTTTTTTATAAGCTAAAGATAAGAGTTTTTTTAGAAGACAATTTTTTTTAGAACTTTGAAATAAGCTAGGAAATAAGTTGTTAAATACAGCAGTTATACTAAGAACTAACTTGCTAACTGATTTCAAGGCACAAGCTTTTATAAGCTTGTGCCAAACTCAAGTAAGCTATTATCACCTAAATTCTAACCTATTAAGTACAAAGACACTCAAATAAGCAATTCAAAACAAGCAATAAGCTCATATACACAAGTAAGCTAATAACGTAAGTCTGCTATCCCAAACAGTCCAAGGGGCCAACTTCCAGCTAGTGCATAAGCTACAATATTTCAAGCTAGAGGCTCATATTGACAAATAATGTTCACAAGCTGGAAATCAACATGTATACCAATTTTTAGACCTAAATGAGCTTGTTTGAGCTTATAAAAGTGCTTATGAAAACACTGGTTTGAGAATAACACTTTTTAACTTTTTTAGCTTTTAATCAAAATAGTGTGAACTACCTACTTTGAGTCCAAATTTAGCAAGCTAATGACAAATTGAGACCACCTAAGCTACAAACATATGAAGTTTAGCAACAAACAATAAATACAAAGCACTTTTAAAACCCTTTAGAACTCAAATAAGCCAAGGAATAAGCTAATGGAAAAGCTGATCTGAGCAGACTCTGAGTCTGATCAACTGACTTTAACTTAAAAAACAAACAAGCAAATGATTAAGCTAGATCTTAAAAAGCTAAAACAGATTAACTCAACACAACTACACAAGTAACCAAATAACACATAAAAGCTCTTTTTTTCCTTTTTAGACTTTTGAATAAGCTAGAATTAAAGTTGATAATCTGACTGACAGAAAAATATTTTTGGATTTTTAACCTTCTTGAAAACCAGAAAATGCAATTTGACTTTTAAACTTGGACTCTTACTGACTCTAGATGACCCAGAGACTTGTTTTAACACAAGTTAAACACTTAGCAATGACTTATAATGACCCTAACCTATTTAGCTATTCAAACAGATTTATGGCTTATGAAACTTTAAAATGAGATCAAATTACTTTAAAATTTCTTAAATCTATATTAAATAATCCCTAATATATTATATTAACTGCTTTTAAACTAGATCTAAACTGCTAGGTGATCAAAGGCTATGCTAAACAGATTTTAATCAAAATTTTACACTAAACCAAACACCCCTTAATAGACTGATTTTTAAACTTTAATGCTTATTCAACATTAAGTTTGACTGATTTTACCTCTAGATGACTGATTTAGATTAGATGAACAAATAAAAGTAGATTTAAACTACTAAATAAGTAGAAAATAAGCTAAGCTAATAATGATAATATTTTTGGTATTTTTAGAGTTTTAAGTGAAAAACTAAGATAAGTGACTAAAAAAAGCTTAAAATAACAAACAAAAGCAGCAAATAGCAAATCTAAGCTATAATAAAGGCAAATAAGCATATAAATAAGCAGTTTTAGAGAAATAAGCTTAAAATGAAAACTAACAAAGCCCTAGCATAACAAAGGCATTTAATGCTCGTGGAGCTACTCTACTACAAGCTGCCTATAAGCCCATCCCTTTTTGGCTTATCTTCCATAAGTTCATGAGTTTTTATGGGTAGAGCTTATTATAGCTTATTCCTATTCTTCTTTTATTCTTTTTTCTTTTCCTCTTCAACTCAAATCCCTCCATCGTTTACTAATCATTGAGTTTTGTTACAATTAAATACCACCATCACTTCCTGCACTTCACTCAGATCTCTGAGATACTTTTCGATTGGTCGCCGGACCGCTGACGCGCCGCCACGCGCCGGAGCTGCTTCGCCGGAATTTTTTTTTCCGGCGATCATAAGCATTTTAGAGCGACAACATTCTCTCCGGTGATTTCCAGGGTATTTCCGGCCAAACCGGAAACGCACTAACCCTTTTTTTTTGAGGCCACGCGCCGGCTAAGTCTTGGCAAATTGGTTTTTCCGTTTTTGTCTCTTTTGCAGGTTGATAGAAGTCACGTGGAATTAATCTCCGGTGAGTGTAGTCTTTTTCCGCCGGAAAACGCCGCCTGCTGCCGCCTGCCACCGCTGACCGCTTACTGCCGCCACCACTGCTGACCGGATTTTTTCCGGTAGCAGCAGAGCTTTTTTTCTCTTTACCCTCTTGCTAATATTATACTCTTATATTTTTTGCTTTCCTTTTGGTTTCTGGGTCGCCTGCTGCCGGATATTATTATTATTTTTAATTTTGTTTTTTGTTTTTTATTTTTATTTTATTGTCTTTTCTGGCGACTGCTTGTTTTTGTTCGTGTTCCGCATTTATTTATATATTGATTGTTGGCTTCTTTGTTGTTGTTTCCTTTTTATTGTATCTTGATTGTGTGCTTGTTTGTCTTGTCCCCCTTTGTTGCGTCTTTTCTTCTTTGCTAGTTTGCTTGGCCTAGCATAGACCCCTTGGCTAGTGATGGTAACCTGAGGTCATGTCTTGCCGGGTCGGGTGGGGTAGACGGGGTAGACGGAGTAGGTGTAGTGGGCGGGGTAGGCGGGGTTGTGGTGTTGGCGGGGATGGTAGGGTGGGCGGGCTTAGGTCGGGTAGGGGTTCTGCTAGGGCTGCGTCTTCTCATAGGATTAGGGTAGGTAGTTGGAACGTTGGGTCTCTTACCGGTAAGCTCTTTGAGCTTGCAGATGTGTTGAGGAGACATAAGGTTGACATTGCGTGCTTCCAGGAGACTAAATGGAAGGGATCAAGCACGAGGGAGGTAAACGGCTACAAGCTCTGGTACTCTGGCTCTAGGTCAGCAAGAAACGGAGTTGGTGTTATTTTGGCGGTTGGGCTCAAGGATAATGTAGTGCAAGTGACCCGAGGAAGCGATAGGATCATGGCGATTACTTTGGTTATCAATGGGGAGACCGTCAACGTTATCAGCGCATACGCACCACAGGTGGGCTGAGTGAAGCGAGAAGAAGAGTTTTGGGGCGATCTCGGCGAGCTCGTTAGGGAGTGCCCGTCGGATCGGCGTTTGTTTATAGGTGGTGACTTGAACGGCCATATTGGTGCGGACGCAGATGGATACGAGGAGATACACGGAGGGTTCGGATTCGGAGTTAGGAATGACGAAGGACGATCGATTTTAGAGTTTGCTACCGCTCACTTGGTAGTAGCGAACTCTTTCTTCAAGAAGAGGGATGTTCACTTGATCACTTTCCGGAGCGGGGGTCACAACACCCAGATTGACTATCTGTTGGTGCGAAGAAGTGATCTTACTAAATGCGAGGGGCTGTAGGGTTTTCCAGGCGAGACTTGCTCATCTCAACACAAATTGGTAGCGGTGACATGTTTTTGAGAGGCAACAACCAAGGAGATTAGTGACCGGGTTGCCGAGGATTCTCTGTAAGAATTTGAACGGGGAGGCAGCAGAATCGTTTAGAGTGAAAGTCTCAGAGGGACTTGCTACTCAGTCGGAGGACTTGGATGCTAGAGATGCGGACGGTTGTGGGGCACTCTTGCAGGCATTATCAAAGATGCAGCAAAGGATTCCCTCGGGGTGGCTAGAGGATCATCGAGGTCCCAACCGGCCAACAGAGAATCTTGGTGGTTTTGCGAGGAAGTGCAATCCAAAGTCACCGAGAAACAATCTAGGTTCAAAGAGCTTATTTTGTGCCGAGAGGGTCACTGCGGACATTACTGCTTGCGAAGAGAGGTATAAAGTCGCTAAAAGAGAAGCAAAAAAGGCAGTAGCTCTGGCAAAGGACAAGGCGTATGAGGATTTGTATAAGAAACTGGACTCCAAAGAGGGGGCTAACGACATTTTCAGGATCGCTAAAGCCCGAGAGAGGAGAAGGAGGGACTTAGGATGCGCTAAGTATATCAAAGATGAAGGAGGACGGACCATCGTGAGCGTAGAGGATATCGGGAAGAGATGGGGAGAGTACTTCTCCTCTCTTTCAATGTAGGAAGGGCTGAAGACAGCGCGGAACAAGAGAACCTTAGCCAACGAACATAGTGCTATTCGAGGATTAGTCAACCAGAAGTGAAGATCGCACTACAGAAGATGGGAAGAAACAAAGCGAGGGGGACCAAATCCCCATAGAAGCTTGGAGGTGTCCGGGAGATAGGGGTATATTGGTTGACATGCCTCTTCAACAAGATCTTCTACGGGGATAAGATGCCAGAAGAATGGAGACTCAGTGAAGTCATCCCCATCTACAAGAATAAGGGAGATGTACAAGTGTGCAGCAATTATAGGGGCATTAAGCTTCTCTGTCACACCATGAAGCTTTGGGAGAGAGTTATTGAGAGAAGGTTGAGAAGGGAGACGAGGGTGTCGGAAAACCAATTTGGTTTTATGCCAGGAAGGTCCTCGATTGAGGCTATTCACCTACTCCAAAGTCTCATGGAGAAGTATAGAGAAAGACAAAAGGACTTGCATATGGCGTTCCTTGATCTTGAAAAGGCTTATGATAGCGTGCAGCGAGTTGATTTGGAGAACTCTTATCGACAGAGGAACCCCAAATAGATACGTGAGAGCCATTAGGGATATGTACGAGGGTGCTAAGACTGCGTGTAAGGTCCACATGGGGACCTCGAGTTTTTCCTGTGGAAGTTGGGCTCCACGGGGATCCGCCATTAGCCCCTACCTCTTCGCCTTGATTCTAGATGAGTTAACTAGAGGGATACAAGAGGGCATCCCGTGGAATATGATCTTTGCTGATGACATTGTGTTGGTGGCAGAATCGGCGGAAGGGTTAAACACCAGTCTTGAGCACTGGAGGGAGGCTCTTGAAGACAATGGCCTTGGGTGGCGAGGAGAAGACTGAATACCTGAGATGTGATTTTGGGAGGTTAGAGCAAGGTCACCACGAACAAATTGATATTCATATCGGTGATCAGATCCTGCCACCCAAGGAGTCTTTTAGATACACGGATCGATAATACATAAATCTGGGAGGATTGATGAGGACGTAACCCACCGGATTAGAGCTGGTTGAGCGAGATGGAGGCGGCGTCAGGAGTCCTTTGCGGCGAACATCCCATTTAAGTTAAAGGGAAAATTTTATAAGGTGGCGATTAGACCGGCTATCTTTTACTGACTCAGAATGTTGGCCCATATTAAAGGCACAAGCTAACAGGGGTAGAGGTGGCGGAGGATGCTAAGATGAACTTGTGGTAAAACCTTGCTTGACATGATCCCGAACGGAGTTTTCAGAGCAAAACTTGAGGTCGGGAATATTGTCTCAAAAATGAGAGAAGGAAGGTTGAGGTGGTTCGGACACGTCGGAGAAGGCCACATCGGCGCCGGTTAGAAGGGTTGAAGCGCTAGTTGTAGATGGTGTGAGAAGGAGAGGCGACCCAATATCGGTGGGAGGATAGACTTAAGGTCGACATGATGGAGCTTCGTTTGACAGAGGACATGATCTCAGATAGGAAGGGGTGGAGAGATAGAATTAGGATCTGCGGGTAGTGGTGCTAGGTTGGATTTTAGGTGCCCCCTTTGGCCTCCTTGCGTGTTTTGTTTTGTGGCCTCTTTTTTGCTTTGCCGTAGTCGTAGGCCCCGTGCGTGGTTTGCGTTGCTATGTTATTGCTCCCTCAGGTTTGCCTGCTTTGTCTTGCCCCCTGAGTTTGGTCTTTTTGTACTACGTGTTTTTGCCTTAGCCTTATGCCTAGTGTGCTACCTTGCTTTGCTCTGTGTTGCCACCTTTTGTTGGTCTGCTTTTGGTGTGCCTGTGCTTTTGGTTTTATGTCTGTTGCTCTTTGCTTTTAGCCTATTTTCGGTGTACTTGTGCGTGGTTCTTTTTCCTGTATGCCATGTTTGCTTGTGTGCTTGCTCTCTTTTTACTACGCTTTTGCCTTTTGTTTTGTCGTATGCTTATTCTATCCTTTCACACTAGCACACATGCACTTGCCGGAGGTCTCGTTGGAAGCAGTCTCTCTACAAACGGGTTTACCCGGGTGTAGGGGTAGGATCTGTCTACATTTTAACTCCCCCATACCCTGCCCTGGCGGGATTGGGTTTGTTGTTGTTGTTGTTGTTGTTGTTGTGATATTTTTGGAAATTTAAAAGCATTAGAGTAACAAAACAGAATTTAAATGAAAACTGACTTTTATTAATGCTTGAATTGAGTACAAAACAAGTTACAACTTAAACTTTTAAAGACAATAAGCTAATAAAAATACAAATAAGCTAATTTAAGCTATAAACTACACTAACTACTCACCGCCTTCAAGGCTTACAATTGTCCTATTTATATTGAAACTCAGTCTAGGGTTCATCTTCTACTTGTGCTTCTTTAGGTGAGGAAATGAGAGTGTGCTTTCTCAGAACCATTGGATTTTCTTGGTGACGACTTCTTCAAATCTTGGCCGTTTATAGCTTTGGCGCCCATTTTGGTTCACACAGATTGCTAGCGTGGAATTGAGCATGTGAAGGGGTGAGGTTATGTTGGGTTTTGTCTGGTTGCAGGGTAAGTGATAAGGGAAGAAGATAAATAGTTTTGGCGCGCTGGGTATTTGACCAGGGTTTAAACGGGGTATAGGGGAGATTGGATTGGATTTGGTTTTATTAATAAGGTAATTGGGCTTGGGGTGTAAGACTGGTTTGGGCTTGGGGATTTATAAGGTTTAGGATTCGGATTATGGGTTTAGTTTAGGTGTAGTTTAGGTTTATGATTAATTTAGTATTAAGGTTAAATGGGTTAAAATGGTTAATGGGTCGGGTTAACCCATAAAATGTGAATATCGCGGGGTTGACTTTGACTTCGTCTTCGCTTGTTTAAATGCACAAACGTTGTTGAGTCGATCCGAAAAGGTCCGTTTCCGCTCCGTTTTCATTCCTTTTGTACCTAAGACATAAAACAAAATCCAATGATATTTGCAATATAATTTGATATAATTGATTATTTTTAGTCATTTTTACGGGTTTAACGGCTATAAAATGATGAGTAAATAGGTACTCATCAATATCAATATAGAGATTCCCAAGCAAGCTGGAAATTCTATAACAACTCACACATTTAAACAAATAGTAAGCTTACACATGTTAATTATGTTTTAAATACATGCGTTGCCATCCATAGTCCATTTCGTAACAGTTAAGTTATTTTATAGTTGCTATGATCATGTACCTCTAAGGTTGACTATGAATGGTTTTTTTGTTATTTTGTATGGAACTTGACACATAGCCCTTCTGGTGGTACAGGTGTGTTCAAGGGTTTCCCGAGCATAACCATTTCACTACTATGGCGGCAGGAGTCAAATGTTGCCACTAATGATGCGAAAAGTGTCGGAGACTCGCATGTTTCGGTATGTATACTCTACACATCTTAACTGTAACTTTCATAGTTAGTCATATGTTCTAAATACCCTCCTAAACATAAATATATTTTCCATATTTCATCCAATATGGATAATTAAACTTAACTTAGATTATGACCCACAAGGGTGGGGATTTTTTAGTATATGGGTATCATATGAATGCATTTGTTCAAGTGCATATCTAGATTTCAACTACTATGAATAAGTGACCTGTTTCCAACTCTGTGTCATCAACAACTAAAGTTCTATCCTAAAATGAGTTATGTTTCCAAATTTGGCTATCATGTGCTATTGAATGTGGCATGTTCTATCATACATAAACACGTAATTGAATGAAATATATATTACGGTCTGGTTGTGTAACTGGTAAAAATGAAAAGAATGTGTTGAACTCGGGCTACACTTGAGTATGTAGTTCTTTTATGACATTTGTTTCTTTATCTTCCTATGTATCCTAATTAAACAAATTTACCCTTCTGTTGTCAACTACATTATACAAGTTTTTTTTGGGGTAAAAGGGATTTTTCACCCGGTAAAATTCATTACGCCAAAAAATATTGAAGTACAAGTGACATGGGTGAATCCCATGCCCTCAGCCCGTTACATAGGCAACAACTACTGCATAAAAGCAGAACAATTACACATCTAAATGTTGTAACTAGCAATTACATTAAAAAACCTATCTAAATGTAATAACCAACACTACACCAAAATCATAAATTGGGGATGCCCATATAATTTGGGTCGACATTGTAGTCCCAAAATGAAGGTAGGACCCACACGTTTTCAACAAAAAGGGCAGTCAACATAAAAATTTTGGCACGACGCAAATTGGCACGACAATGTCGTGCCTTTTTGTAATTATTTGTTTTTTTATAATTTAAAATCTTTTTAAATAACCAGTCACGTAAATAAAACACTTTGGGACGACATTGTCGTCCCAAACTGTAAATCTATAATTTTATTATTTATTTTTTTTTATAAACCAGTTTTTAATTAAATTATTTAATTTTAAAAAATTATTTAATTTTAAAAAATTATTTAATTTAAATACTTTTTTTTAATATAGAATTAAAATTAAATAGTTTATATTTATAATTAAATACTTTAATTTATAATTAAATACATTTATAGAATTAAAAAAAATATTTAATGTGGAAGAGTAAAAGATCATGATGTGGATATTTTATGTGAAAGAGTGAATGTGAAAGAGTGCTTAAACAACTCAAACGAAACAACTCGCGGACAAGCAAACGAAACAACTCGATAAGAAAATGAAACAACTCGACAAGCAAACGAAACACACGACATAGACCATAACAAACATTGCCCATTTATAAGAACAATATTCATTAAGAACTTCATTAAAGATGAGTTCTTATAAGAACCATATTCAACAACAACAACAACAACAACAACAACAACAACAACACTACTACATGCGAAGATTTTCCATGTCACCTAACAGCTCACGGAGTATTGCATCCGACTGACATGCGTGGTCGTGGTCGTCAGGAATCCTTGCCATTTCAAGTCTTGCCTCAAGCAACCTTACTCTTGTCTCTAGCACCTGTTTTTGTGATTCCAGCATTTTTATCCTAAGATCTTTGGCTTCACAGCTTGAGCACTCTGTTGGTGTAGATCCAGAACCTTGAGATGTTGAACCAAAAGAGATTATTCTTAAGTACTCGTCAAATTCACTCTTCCACATAAAATATCCGCACCCATTATCTTCTTTTCTGGGCTGTTACATAATAGGAAAATTATAAGAGATTACAACCCAATTATTTGTATATTTACATAAATAAGAAATGTATGATTGTTCACCTTCGACATAGGACATGCATAATATTGCCGTCCAGATGAATATTCTCTATGTGATGTTCTTAATCTTATATTTCCTGCTCCACAAGAACACATAAAAGGATTAAATGGCTCCATCTCAGGTTTTGAAATTTGTGTGAAGATAAGAGGTTGTGAGGTTGTGAGGTTGAGTGGTTTTGAGGATAAGATCTGGTAGCTTTTGGTGGGATAAGATCTCAAGTTTTCTTTGTGTGATATATAGAGCATATGTGGTAGCTTTTGGCGGGAAGTTTTGGCGCCAGTATTTTTGGAGGGAAGTTTTGGCACCATTATTTTGGTTGGATGTTTTAATGAGATAAAGAGTTATAAACTAACCAGTTTTAATGATATCACCTCGACTAGTTAGTTTAACATATCATGTATAACGATATCACATCGACTCGTTAGTTTAACATATCATATATAACAATATCACCTCGACTCGATCGTTTAACGATGTCATTTAGAATCATTTGTCTAACATCTCATGTATAACGATATCATCTTGACTCGTTCGTTTAACATTTCATGTATCACGATACTATCTCGATTCATCCGTTTTAACATGTCATGTATAACGATATCATCTCGACTAGTTCGTTTAACATCATGTATAAGAATATCACCTCGACTTGTTAGTTTAACATATCATATATAACGATGTCATTTAGAATCATTCGTCTAACATCTCATGTATAACGATATCATCTTGACTCGTTCGTTTAACATATCATGTATAACGGGAAGATCTCGACTTGTTCGTTTAACATTTCATGTATCACGATACTATCTCGATTCATCCGTTTTAACATGTCATGTATAACGATATCACCTCGACTCGTTCGTTTAACATCATGTATAACAATATCACCTCGACTTGTTAGTTTAACATATCATATATAACGATGTCATTTAGAATCATTCGTCTAACATCTCATGTATGACGATATCATCTTGACTCGTTCTTTTAACATATCATGTATAACGGGAAGATCTCGACTCGTTCGTTTAACATTTCATGTATCACGATACTATCTCGATTCATCCGTTTTAACACATCATGTATAACGATATCATCTCAACTCGTTCGTTTAACATATCATATATAACGATATCACATAGACTCGATCGGTTAACGATGTCATTTAGAATCATTCGTCTAACATCTCATGTATAACGATATCATCTTGACTCGTTCGTTTAACATTTCATCTGTTTTAACATGTCATGTATAACGATATCACCTAGACTCGTTCGTTTAAGATCATGTATAACAATATCACCTAGACTCGTTCGTTTAACATCATTTTTAATTTATATAAACAATTTATAATTAATTTTAAATCATTTTTAATCTATTTAAATTTTTTATAACTAATTTAAATTATTTAAATTTTTTATAACTAATCTAAATTATTTTTAATTTATTTAAACTTTTTATAACTAATTTAAATTATTTTTAATTTATTTAAACTTTTTATAACTAATTTAATTAATTTTTAAATTATTTAAAAGTTTTATAACAAATTTAATTTATTTAGTATTAATTAATATACATAAGATAAAGGGAAAAAAAAGGGACGACATATGTCGTACCCTTTTTTTTCACGAAAAATCAAACTACCCGCCAAATATTTCGCAAAAAAAAAACAAAAAGGTACGACTATGTCGTCCCTTTTTGTGTCGTCCCTTTTTTACATCAATAATTGACACTAGATCTCTATCTTCTTCTATTTCACCACTTAAAAAAAAAAAAACTGCTTGTTAAACCCAAAAAAATCCATAAAAATCCAAAAAAAACGTTATTTTCTTCAGTTCGACACCACCACAACACTACTAGCACTCCTAACCATCAATTACACACGCACCACTGTGCACAATTTGTATAATTTTTGTTATTTTGTTTTGTTTAAAGTTATTTTTTTTTTAAAATTTTATTTTTTAATTTAATTTCTTTAATTATGGTTTATTTAACTATGGTTTTATGTTGTGTTTGTGTTGGTTAGATGGTCCACCGCAGCAGCAGCTCACCACCGTGAACCACCGCCGCAGCAGCTCCACCACCACGAACCACTGCCGGGACCGTCGCAGGCCACCACCGTGTAGGTTAGTGATTTTTTTTTTTTTTTTTTTAATTTTGTTAATGTGTTTTGGTACGACAATGTCGTCGTAAAAAGTTTTTATTAATTAATTTGGTTAATGTAAGTTTGGTACGACAATGTCGTTTGACCGCAATAGTCAAAAATAAGGTTGTGCGCCGGTTTTTGTTTTAATTAATTTCGTAGTATATATGGGATCTGGGTTGTGTATCCATGTCGATCTCCAGCTAAATGTTGATTAATGAGCTTATATATGTATCAGTACCATAGAATATTTCTGTTAACTATTGTTAATACTTTTTGTTAACAAGTGTTAACTGCATAAAAAGAAAGAGATATAAGAGGACAAAAACAACTATTGTCAATACTTATGCAAGAACATTATCATTTATATAAGTCTTGTAGAAAAATGTTGATACCTAAGCATTAGAAGAACAAAAAACTAAAAATGTTTGTTTAACTATGGTTTTATGTGTAGTGTTTGGGACAGCCGGGACCGTCGGGGTCAACCGGGACAGCCGGGACAGCCGTGTTAGGCCGGGTCGAGCGACCACCTATTTTTCTCTCTCTCTTTTCTTCTCTTCTTGTATTTCAGCCGCGAAATAGGTATATATATATATATATATATATATATATATATATATATATATATATATATATATATATATATATATATATATATATATATATATACTTTTATTACTTTGTCGATAATGTATATACTTTTATATACTATGTTATTAATTGTTAGTTATAATACTTAAAGTGACCGTGTTAAAATGAAAATGATATGTGATATCGGAAAAAATGACATGTGATATCTTATTAATTGTTAGTTATAATACCTAAAGTGGCCGTGTTAAAATGAAAATGATACTTTGGTTAGTAATATTGTGATTGTTAAACTTGTGTTACTGTTTTTAGTATTTTAGTGATTAATTTTGGAAATTCCCAGTCCGAAGTTAATCATCCTATAGAAAACCCGTCTGAAATTAATTTATTAGAAATTAATTTGGAAAGTCTGTTTGGGACTGCTTTTTGAATATTTTGTCTCATTTAGGATATGGATGCGTATAACTGTTTTACTATTTGAGAGAAATTCGTTAGTATTTCCCTTTCACTCCTACGAATATGTCTTTAATGCACATATTTGGGGAGTTGAGGAAATCTTTGCCGAATTTTCAAATAGTAAATTAGTTATACGCATTCATATATGAGACGAGACATTCAAAGAGTGGGTTAGGATTGCCTTCCATAGTTGCACTAGGTAAACGAACGACTCATAATTACGCCTTTTTATGTTTGAATGTGTTTATTTGCATATGTATGTATATATATAAATTCATTTTTGAATATGGTTTTTACAACGCAGATCATGACAATTGATAAGAGTTGGACCACTCAGTATCCAACCGTAATTCCCAATTTTTAGATGGTCTTTTTGCATTCGTCGCGCATTGTGAGCCATTGTTAAACCCCATCTCAAAAATGATTCATTGCCCATGTGTTCGTTGTGGTAACGCTCCAACTAAATTGGGTACGCTCAAAACTCTTGAGTCACACATATCTAAATACGGGTTTAACACACATTATACCACTTGGAAATATCACGGTGAACCGCTTCCTCCACCCGTAGTACACAACACACCACAACCACCTTCACGTGAACACATGGACATGGATGCATTCTTCCAAGATATTTTTGCTGATAATGTCCCAACTCCACCATCTCAAACAACAGTTTCTCAACCAGATCAAACAACAGGGTCCTCAACCAGCTTAAACCAATGATCCTAGCATTACTAACAAGTACAAAGAGTTACTTGGTAGGTCCACCCAAAAGTTGTACCCAGGTTGTGATATGACTACATTGAGCTTTACGTTAGAGTTTTCGCACATGTGGTCTTACATAAAATAATTGATGTCGGGTTTAACAAGATTCTAGCTCTTTTGCAAAAGTCATGTCCCCCTAGTAAAGGATTCAATTTCCCACCGTCATACTATGAAATCAAGAAAACATACAAAGATATCGGGTTAGGATACGAATCGATCCATGCTTGTATAAATGATTGTTTTTTATTTTGGGGATCAGATGAGAACAAAAGTCTCAATAATTGTCCAATCTACAACGAGAGTAGATGGAAAAACCAAAAGACAAAGGGGAAGAAAGTTGCCAACAAGGTGTTGCGTTACTTTCCGTTAAAACCTAGACTACAACGTATGTTCAATACAAAACACATCGCAAAGTGGATGACTTGGCATGCTCTTGACGATCTAAGGAAAAGCGGTAAGATGAATCACCGTGTGATGGTCAAGCATGGAAAATTTTTGACATAATGAAACACGAGTTTTCTTGTGACCCTAGAAACGTCCGATTAGGGTTGGTGCGATGGTTTCAATCCGTTTGGCAACATGAGTCAAACTTACAGACATGTGGCGGTGATATTGACGACATACAACACACCCCCTTGAATTGTATGAAAGAGACTTCTTTAATGTTGACGATGTTAATTCCTGACCCTAAATCAGCTGCAAAGGACATTGATGTTTTCTTGTAGCCTTTGATCAAAGAACTCAAAGAGTTATGGATAGGAGAGTGGACTTTAGACGCGTCACGGGTACTCTTTTCAAAATGAAACGGCGGTTTTATGGACCATCAATGACTTTCCATTTCGAAGTAGTTTGTGCGGGTGGATTGGACAAGGCTACTATGCATGCCCCACATGTAATCAGGACACTCCATCGCTTTCTGTGAAGCATAAAATCGCTTATGTTGGGTATAGAAGATTCTTACACGTAAGGCATCCACTGAGGAATAAACATAAGGAATTCCATTGTAAACCTGAAAAGAAACATCCTCCTAGAAGCTTTACCCATGAGGAAATCATGATTTAAATTAGTAAAGTCTTTAAACGTGTCTTAAGGAAGCATCCAAATACTTTAAAAAAAACCCTAAACCTAATCGAGAAATCGAATTGAATTGGAGTAAGCGTTCTATCTTCTACGAACTGGAGTATTGGCCCGTTCTTCTACTAAAACACAATCTCGATGTCATGCACATCGAAAGAGCGTCTTGAGAGTGTGTTGAATACCTTGTTAATGAACGACAAATCCAAAGACACGCTAAAGGCAAGGCAAGACTTGAAAACTTTGGGAGTTCGAAAGGAGTTGTGGCTTGTTGATAAAGGAAACAGGAAGTTTGATAAGCCTCATCCAACATACTCTTTCACACCAGAAAACAGAAAACGTTTTTGTAAATTCATCAAAGGAGTTAGACTACCTGATGGGTTTGGATCCAACTTCAAGAAAAAAGTGACCGCTGATGATAACAACATAACGGACCTAAAATCTCATGACTGTCATATAATGATGCAGCGGTTACTTCCTTATGGAGTTCAGCGATACTTACATAAACGCATTTCAACCCCATTAATCGAGCTCTGCTTATTCTTTAAGCAGATTTGTGCTCGAAATTTGATGCAGCAGGACATGGAGAAAGCTAAAAAGCAAATGATCGATGTTATGATTAATTTAGAGCAAATATTTTCTCCTACTTTTTTTGACATAATGATTCATTTGGTTATACATTTACCCGAAGAGGCTATTCTAGGTGGCCCTTTTACTACGGTGGATGTATCCATTTGAAAGATACATGAAAAAACTAAAAATTATGTCGAAATAAAGCCATGCACGAAGGTTCTATAGCGAGAGGGTTATGTTGCGAAGAAGCATTAACTTTACGTTCGCGTTATCTTAAGGATGTCGAGGCGAGATTTAATCGTCTTGGCGAAATGATGACGGTTTTCTGAACAACCAACTAAATTCCAGTGTTCGATCCGTAGGCAAACCGGTGGGTAGAGAACGCCCGACTTCGGTTGAATACATATGTTATGCGGCGGTTGTATGGTTTATACTTAACAACGATCTGAAATAGACGCAGAACATCTGGCGTACAAAGAGTATGTTTCTTTTTTTTTATATATTTTGAAGAACGCTTTTTTTTCTTAAGTTATTTGTTTCCGATGACTTATACATTACCTTTGTGCAGTGAATTTCCTAACAATACCGTGGAAACAAGTTTTCCTCCCTTGTTCAATCACAAGGTAAACGCATTAGATATATTACCTTGTAGTTCAGATCGAGTTATTGCTCATCTAAATCTGTTTGTATCTCTTTCGTAGTTTCGTGAAAAGAGCGTGGCAAAAGACCCAAGTTGTTGTCCCGAGTTACTCTCTTTGGCATGTGGACCTTCATCTAGTGCAAGTACATACCCCGCTTGCATAGTGAACGGTGTGAATTTCTTGGTGAACGAGTGCGATAAACTTCATACCACTCAAAGCAGTGGAGTTTCAACACCCGGGCCTGATGGAGCTATGTATTATGATCAACTGGAAGAAATTCTAGAGCTCAATTATATGGGCAACCGTAAGGTTGTGTTGTTCCGATGTATATGGTTCGACACCTGTAACCCTACTAACCCTACGCCCGCCCCGACGTTCTTACATTGAACATGGCATACATCATATTTTGGTGAGCGGGATGCTTATAGAAATCAACAATACATTCTTGCGACACAAGCAACATAAGTCTTCTACCTTGAAGACCGCTGAGCGACCACCTCATTGGAAGGTAGTCGAAGATGTTCATCATCGGAAGATCTGGCATCGGGATGTGGTAGATTCTGATCTAGATGTTATACATGGCAACAATTCATCGATGTTGCATTGTCATTGGTTTGACTGGTTTTGAGTATACAATTTGAGTGTAAATGATGAATCGTGAAGTGGGCGCCCGCCAAATGTTCTTTGAAGAAGATGCTTGATTTTATTACGAATGAAGATAACGTCGTTGCTCATGTCCTTGATGATGATGATGTTGACGTGTCTGATGATGATGAAGTGAACCCCACTACTGTTGTTGAAGAAGTTTTATCTAGTGATGATTCTGATTATGACAATTGTTCTTGAATTGTAATTTGATTATGACAATTGTTTTTAAATTGTAATTTGAATGAAATTGTTACTATATATTTATATGAATGTGTATATTTATATGAATGTGTATATTAGTATTAATTGGTCCACTAAATTATGTGTTCTTGTACTTGTACTTTTATAGATGGCGTGTGTACAACCTAGATCACCGCGGGGATGTTGGCGGTGATCCACCCAGACAGCCCTCATTTACTATCTTTGGGCTATTGCGGGTAACAAATTGTGATTTTTTTTATTATTTTATTTTTTATTTTTATATATTTTTTATTGATAAAACTGAATTTTTTTACATGTATTTTCACAACTCAATAACTTATATTTGTAGGTTCAATGATCATTGGTGAGACGGCAAATCGGGCCATAAAGAAGGCTTATAAGGAGAATAACGGCCCTTTGCCTATAAGCTTTGATTCCGATGATCAAGGCACCTTCTCACCGATATGCACTTATGCACCGCATTTAGCTAGTCTTATTGGGGAACAAGTGAGGCCACTTCCCCTTGATTGCGATTGGGAAGAAATTCATGATCCTTATAAGGCGCATATAATGCCGGATCAGGTTATATTTATTTTTTATTTTATTTCTATTCTTATTGTTATTGACCGTTTAGATATGCTTGTTTATATTTAAATTGTGTGTTTCTTTAAATGCGTATATTTTTTTGCAGACCTATTTCAACCTGGCGCCTTGGTTGAATAACGAGACCAGATTCCAAGTTGGAAATAATGTTTATACGGTGGGGGAAAGGGTAGGACTTGGGCTATGGTTAGAGCAGAGGCAACTATACTGAAAATACAAACACAGGCTCAAGTCTAAATACTTTGATACCCACGAGGCGCGGCGGCAAGGGCACATCCGCCACCCAAAGCCTGGCTAACGAACCCAAGAGCAATGGGAGATGTTGGTTGGTGGTGGTGCGACCGAAAGGATGGCAAGATCGGCCAAAAATGCGAAAATCGATCTAAAAACAAGATTTTAACTCACCAAGGTCGACAGTCGTTCGTTCAAGGGCGAAACCATTATGTAAGACTCGTTATAATTTTTGTGATTTTTAAAGGTTTTATATTGTTTATATTTACCTCGTTATCAATTTATTTTATATTGTATGTATAGAGGGTCAATAATAACAATCAAAATGAAGACCTGATTGAAACTTGGAGGAAGGGCCATTCAAAAAAAGATGGCACATTTAAGAACAGGGAGAACGAGACGTCTTACGTAAGTAATTTATCTCTTAACATGCGTCATTATATTAAGTTACTTCTCATTTATTACTTTTTTACCAACTTACTTTTTTTTTTTTTTTTGAAATTACACAAAATGAGATGAGGGCCCTTCAAGAGCAAGTCAGAGCCGGTGTCATCCCGTACATGAGCAGCAGGCAGGCAGGGGCAGAAGGTTACCTGGTGGTGGCTCAACCTCTCACTGGTCCACACGTGGGCATGTTGCTCAAGATTACGTTACTAGGTAGCATATGAAAGAGGCGATGAGGGAAACTAACGAGGCGCAAGAACGGGCTCGTCAGGCTGAAGAAGACGCTCGCGCGGCTAGGGAACAGGCTGTCGCGGCTTATTCCACAGTTGGGGCTTTCGGATCATACTATGAGCAGTTTTTCACCCACTACAACTCACAAGGTAACCCATTTCCTGTTCCCTTTCCCCGGGCACCCTTTCCTGGCCCTTTTCACCCTCCCGGCCCTGTTGGTTTCCAACGTCCCATTCCCGGCCCTTATGGTTTCCAAGCTCCCATTTTCGACCCCAATAATACATTTGCCGGTTGTTATCGTCCCACCTTTCCCAACTCTACTACGTGCCTGGGTTCTAGTTCCAACTATGCAATGCCGCCACCAGACCTTGACCAGTACAACTCACAAAATAATCCTCATTTGCGCCAAGTTGATCATGTTGATAATAATGATTTGGGTAATAATGATGATAATAGTGAGGATAATAATGAGGCGGCAATTACAGCGGCGAGTACTATGAGTAGTAGGCGGGAAGTTAGTTTGTGAGTTTTAGACTTGTTAATATTATAGAATAGTATTGAATTTGTCGAATGATATCGTGGATTTATGTTAACTTTATAACTTTGAGACATGTTAGCTTTATAAGCTTGTGACTTGTTAGTATGAGACATGTTATTTAGGAAATTTGCGCCTTGTATAGTTTAAGAGTAGTTTACTTTGTATCGTATTTGTCGAATGGTATCGTGGAATTGTGGAATGTTATTCGATCCGTTTAGTAATTGTGGATTGTGATTGATTACAGGTTGTATTTGTTTTGGTAGATTTTTTTCGGAAAAAAATCTAGAAAAAATCTGGAAAAACTGCAGTTTTGGTGCATTTTTTTTGCCCACCCAGAATTATTAAGGACGACATTATCGTCCCTAAATTACACAGCACGTGTCGTCCCATTTTGAACCCCTAGGCCACGTGGATCGTCCCATTTTGCAGCCCAGGCCACGTGGAATTACAGTTTGGTACGACTTTGTCGTGCCTTTCTGTAATTAAAAATTTATTTTATTATTATTTTAAAAATATAAACAAAAAAAAAGAAACTTGGTACAACATTGTCGTACCATTTAGTATAAATGTGTCGTGCCAAATTTTTTTTCAGGTTGAATACCTTTTGGGCCCCACAAATCTGTCGTGCCAAATTATCAAATGATGTGTCGTGCCAAATTTTTTTGGGTCAACAAAATTGGGTCTACCAAAAAGGCACGACATGTCGTGCCTTTTTTCGTTTGGGTCGAAATCCTTTGTATTTTGGGCACGAGAAAGTAGTGTCAAATATCACTTTTTTTTGTAGTGCAAGGTTCGAAGAACCACTTCCAAAGTGAGCAACTCAATCTTCAATAATCTTCCATACAATACCAACGAGTGCAACACCAACAACCACTTCCAAAACGCACCATAGCATCGCAATAGATGCTAGCAATTTTATTCAAACCCAATTGCGTCTGCTATTAATATTACGCATGAAGCAAGACACTAATAGCCAAATAAGAATGAAATCCACAGCAAAATGGATTTGAAACATGAATAAGGTACTTGCAACCCTAACTTCCAATAATAAACATAAACCTTGGAGCAGTACTTCAAAACGATCCGAAAGAAGCTCCACAAATTCACGACCCAAATCTCCATGGTATGCATAAAAGCATGACGTACGATTAGGTTCCAAACGCAACCCAATAACCATACCGATTCAGATAATTCCCTGTCAAATCAAGACGAGTGTTAGCCTTAATAGTTTTTATTAGAAGTGATGGTCATTCACATTTAGGAACTTTGTAACGTGTGTTAGATATCGTGATAGAATAGTAAACGGGCTCGTGGATTGGGCTAAGCTAAATGGCTAGGCGTTATGATAAGCTTGCCTTGTATAAGTCCAAGTAACCCAATCCAATCCAAGTCCATATCCACGGTCCATAGAAAGCCTTTTAGGGCATCATGTTACTTGTACTATATAAACCCCTCAAAGTCTCATTTGAGGGGTGTGCTTGAGTGTGTGTGTGTGTGTGTGTGTTTCCTTTGATATAAACATCTTATTGTTTTCATCTTTATCTCTATACATACACGGTTTTAACATCAAGTCACCATCTTTCTCATCTTTATTTCTTTCATCTTGACGCATAGTTTGTGTTTGTGTTTAACGAGTTCTACGCATAACGTGGTATTTGTGTGACAAGGTTGATAGATTTAAGGTCCTACAATTGGTATCAATCGCCTAACAATGGTTTAGGAGTGTTTTGGTTGAAGTTTTTTTTGTAGCGTACGCGTAGTCTTCGTTCTCAAAGATTCACGCATAAAACTTTAATTTTTGCACTTAAATCTTCAAGATTCTTATGGTCTAAGGTTTATATAGTGTTAAAGATTCTTGTTTTGGAAAAAATTTTGAAGCTTTATGTGTTTTACATCGTTTTCAAACTAGTTTTTGGTTCGTTGTTCATTTCTACGCGTAAGCACAAAAAGCATTTTAGGTGTTTTTGGTCAAAACAATCTTGTTATTTGAGTGTTTTGGAAGCTATTTGTGCATCAGAAATTGGTTGAATCATTGGAATTTTTTTACGCGTAAGTCAAAACCCTAGTTTTACGCGTAAGAAAGTCAAAACCCTTTTTCTACGCGTAAGTTTCTACGCATAACTTTTTGGTGAAGAATCTTCGTGCAACAAGTAAGCACTCTACGCGTAAGTTTCTACGCATATCTTTTACGCTGTGACAGTGTAAAGGATTTTTGGTTTTAAACCAACTCTTACGCATAAGCAGAAAGCTTACGAGTAAGCACTCTACGCATAAGTTAACTCTTACGCGTAAGGTACTTTACTTCTACGCTTAAAGTTTACGCATAAGACTTACGTTTAACCTTAGGTTTACGCATAAGAATCCTACGCCTAAGCTCTTTACGCATAAGGAATCCTACGCACAAGTATTCATTTCTACGCTTAATAACAGGTTTACGAGTAAGATTTTGAGCATAACTTCAAACGGCTATAACTTTTGAACCGTAACTCCGTTTTCAGTGTTCTACCCATCAAAACGACCTTGAGAAAGAGGAGATTGGCACGCCGAATGAACTAGGTCAACCTTCAAGTCCTAAAAACGCTCCGAACAGAAGTTATTTAGGTCTTTAAGTTTTTAGAGCAAATTTTCACTACTACAACCGAGCTTAATCTTCATCAACCACAACTCCTTTATCGTTGAATCGATCCTACATCAACTTTATCATATCATACCTTCATCAAATGGCAACTCAACAAGACATTCATGCAGCCGGTGCCGAAAACCGTCCTCCTATGTTGGAAAAAGGTGGTTATCTTCAATGGACAAGTCGAATGCTTCGTTACATCAAGACAAAACCTAATGGAAAATTGATGATCAAATCCATTCAGGATGGACCCTTCATACCTCGACAAGTCCAAGACCACGGAAATGCCGATGCAACACCTCCGTCCCACCATTTTTTCGTCTTCAAAAGAATCGGAATACTCGAAGAGGATCGAAACAAGTCGAAGCAGATGACATGGCAATTGATATTGTCCAACTAGGTTTACCAAGAGACATCTTTCTTCTTGTAGAGCGGTTGTGAAGCCGCTTTCGATATGTGGGAGCGTGTTAGACGACTTTGTCATGGGCTGAAATTGGTCAACAAGATACGGAGAACAAGTTGCTAAGCGCTTGGGAGAAGTTTACATCCACTCGGGAGAATCCATTGAATCCTACAATGGAAGGTTACGCACTTTAATGAATGGTGATAAGAAACTAGTTGACACCCAGAACTATCGTGAGCAACATCAAGTTCCTAAACAATCTACGGAAGAATGGGGACGACATGTCACTATTGTCAACCAAACAAAAGACTTACATCAAGTGAACTTTGATCAACTCAACGATTTTCTCAAACAAAACCAAAATGAAGTGAATGAAGTCAGGAAAGAAAGATTAGCAAAGAATCATGATCCATTGGAACTCATTGCAAAGACTCAAACTCCAGTGAATACACAACAACAAGCTTCATCATCTTCCACAAACAACAACTTGCGGCAATACATCCCTCAACAACAAAACTATCCACCTGAACAACAACATTACCAGGAACAAGGAATCACTGATCTTGAAATGGAACGAGAAGAAGCTTTGTCACAAGCATTTGTATTCTTGGGTAAAGCATTCAGAGGTCGCTACTCCACACCAACTAACAACAACCAAAGGATTTCATCAAACACTCATAGCAGGCAAATTGCACGGTAGGGTGTAAACATGGGTAATCAAGGACAAATGGTTGGAGTTATTGGGAATCAGCGAGGATATGCTCTTGGATTTCGCATGGGTAATCAGCGGTTCCGAATCGAGTAATCGGATGGGTCGAATGTTGGAAATAGAGCGGTGGGTAATCGAATGGGAATGTTGCGACTCTAGTAGTTGGGAATTATGGAAATGTGAATCGGGTAATCGGGTTAAGTGTTATAAGCTGTCAATGATTGGGTCACATGGCAAGGAATTGTCCAACTAAGCCGAAAAAGAAGGATCTTGCGTACCTTTAGAAAGCTATCATGTTGGTACAAAAGGAACAATCTGGACTTCAATTGAGTACTGAGGAACATGACTTCATGGCTATTATGGATGATTTGGAAGACCTCGAGGAACTCAATGCAAACTGCATCTTCATGGCAAATCTTGAGGAGACTAAGTATGACACCGATTCGGCGCACCTCATCTATGACACCAACGCGATATCGAGGTACCAATCATTGATCCATGCTATAACAATGTCATATTTGATGTGTTTACTCATGACGAGCGCGATTCGTGACATCGGCACCTACTTATGATACATACATGGACAATCCGAGTTGTAGCAATACTAACTCAGAAACTCGGATGTGGATCCTAGTGGAGCGTGTGGCACAAAATCGAGGCGATGAGGAAACACGTGCTTATTACGAATCATTAATCAATAACTATGGCATTGAAATCGAGAAAGTTAGAACGGTCAATCGCGAAGTTAAGGCCGCGAATGCCAAATTGACCGCTGGGCTTGAGAGTTACAAGGAGAACGCAAAAGCCTTTGAATTTCAGAAAAACAAAGAATCGAAATTAGAAATTGGTTATCGAAATTTGGTCTCTAAAGAAAAAGAATTGCAAATCAAGTATAACACACTTGATGTAAATTCGAACTTGAAAATTAAATCTTTAAACAAGGAAATTTCAGATCTAAATGACCAACTTTCAAAACAAAAATCATTGTTTTCTGATCTTGAAAAAGAAAAGCGATTGATTCTTGATTTTTCAAAACGAGAAGATTCTCTTCTTGATGAAATTCTTGACAAAATGAGAAAATCAAATCCTTGGAAAATTTGCTTCTTACAACGGGTCGGTCAGCTAAATCAAACAAGATGCTTTCTAATCAAGTAAATCCACGTTTTCATACTTCACATAGAATGGCACTTGGTAACGACCCTTCTTCGTTCCTCAAGAAAGCTCAGAAAGAACGGAATGTGTTGAACAATGGAAAACCTTTGCATGAACCCATAATTGTTCGTGATTCTCTTGAAACGTTAGAACTATCTAAGGAGAGCAGAGAAAGAATGAAACAAAAAGGTCCGGAAATCAAACCTATTGACTATAACAAATGGAACAAACTTTCTGGAATCACTTTTGTCAATCAAAAAGAAAAGTCAAAGTTCTCCATCACACAAAATGTTTCAAACAAAGAGTCAACACCTGTTTCAAAACCAGTCGTTGTCTCAAAATCTCTTTCGAACATTGAACAAATGTCTTCAAACAATCCTTTTAACTCAAGTGATGCGAGAAGTATTTTAGACAATGTGAAAACGAGAATTGCGGATCTTCAAGAAACTGTTAAAACTAAAACTACTATTACATCTAATAACTGGTTCTCTAGTTTTGATATTGAACAGAGAAAGTTTTTTGAAACTCAAATTGCCCCTCAATGAATGCCATCGGTGCAAGGGTAATTCATTTTGAACAAGCATTTTTGAAAGAAACAGCTGACTTTGTCAAGGACTATAAAACCACAGTAAAGCAAGCTAACGACTGTATTGAACAAATCAAAGTTTTGGAAACTTTAAATGACTCTCTCTTGAAGGCGTTAGACTCTGATATTATGTCCATTATTTTGCAAACATATTACGTTGAAGATCATGAAAGACTCCACCGAGACCTCGAAATTGTTTCAAAATATGAAAAAGCTCTTGAAAAACTTGAAAAGAAAATGTGTCATATTTTAAACAACTTGATCGAAAAACCGAGGAATGCAAATATGACAAATTGTCGTATGAGCGTGCCTACAATGACATGAAGCGAAAAATGATCTTTTGAGGGCTCAATTTGGAAAGTCAAAAAGGAAAGGTAGTGGATCTTGTGATTACAAAACCATTGGTGAGGAGAGAGCAAATGATCCCAAACCGATTTCCAAACCAAAAATGTCTGTTTCTATGCCTCCTCCAAAAGTCAATGAGAAAAATGTTTCATCAAAACCAGTCACTCCACCGGCCCTACCTAAACAAAATGTTGATAAGGGAAAAGCGGTTATCGAGAAACCAAAAGTTTTAGCACTTGGCCTTTTTAAGATGAGTACCACTAATGCGTCTGCCTCCACATCTAAAACATATGGAACAAACGACATAAGTTTAGAAAAGCACTCTAAAGAGAATAGGAAAGCTGAAACCACCTCCCTTCATAAAAATGTGAATCCTAATGCGTGTGCCTTACCTTCTACAGGACTAGAAAGCACCTCTAGGAGCAGCAGACTAAAGCCTAAGAGCAATACAAGAAAAAATAGAGTCTCGACTGCCTCTAAGAGTAGTAGCTTGAATAAAGAGAAGAAAGTAGAAGAACACCCTAGGAATTTACCGTTTTTGAATAAGAAAGACATTTCATCTGAATGTATTGAACCTATGAAACTTGCTAAGTCTAATGAATGTGTTGAATCTCTTTGTTTAACTTGCAAGAAATCTTTAATTAATGATCAAGATGATTGTATTTCTAAGAATGTGAATGATAAGCCTGTTAAGAAGAACGTTCCAAAAAGATCTTACGCTAAACGAGTAGGAAGACTAGTTGCAAAACTTAGGCTTTACACTACTGACAGGAACTATAGTGTATACTTTAGGGATGATATTTGGAAACCCACAGATAGAACTTTCACACTCCAGAATGGTAAAATGAGTGATAAACCGTAATTCCACAGTAGAAAACCTCTTTGAGTGTGATCAAGAATTTACCTCTAACCCAAAGGAACCAAAATCAAAACGGTTTCCACAATATTCTTTTTACATTCTTGGCGGGTTATCGAAATTTGTCTTTGGATCGTCGACTCGGGTTGCTCCAAGCACATGACCGAATCAAGGCTGTGATCAATTTCGCCTAGAAATTCATGGGAACCGTACGCTTTGGAAATGATCATGTAGCAGCTATCATGGGTTTTGGAGATCTACCTTTTGGAAATTATTTGATCACTCGGGTTTACTATGTCGAAGGGTTGGGACACAATTTGTTTTCGGTCAGGCGGTTCGTGATGCATTTAGAGGTTGCTTTAAGGAAAAATGCTTGCTTCGTTAGAAACTTGGATGGCACTGATCTCTTATCTGGGAATCGTGATACAAACTTGTACGCTATCGACATCAATCAAATGGCCTCTTCATCACCAATATGTCTTATGACACGTGCATCTGGAATACAGTCCTGGTTGTGGCATAGAAGGTTATCCCATCTCAATTTCGACACCATCAACTATCTTGCCAAAGACAACATCGTCAACGGACTTCCAAAGTTCAAATACACCAAGGATCACTTATGTCCATCATGCGAACAAGGAAAAAGCAAAAGAGCATCATATAAACCCAAAACCGTACCTAGTTCGAAAGCAAAGTTGCATATGTTGCACATGGACTTATGTGGCCCAATGAGAGTTGAAAGCATTAATGGGAAAAGTATATTCTTGTTATCGTCGATGATTATTCAAGATATACATGGGTTAAGTTTCTGAGGTCAAAAGACGAAGCACCGGGCATCATCATCACCTTTCTGAAACGAATTCAAGTACTTCTTCAAACTCCAGTAAGGGTTGTAAGAGCAGAACAACGGCACATAATTCACTAATCAGGAGTTAAGAACTTATTTTGAAGATGTTGGAATTACACATTAGACATCAGTTGTTAGAACTCCACAGCAGAATGGGGTAGTTGAAAGAAGAAATCGTACTCTTGTGGAAGCCGCTCGCACAATGCTAATTTATTCTAGTGCACCATTATTTCTATGGGCTGATGTTGCCACGCTTGTTTCACTCGAACCAGATCCCTAATCCATCCTAGCTTCAATAAAACCCCGTATGAGCTTGTGAACCACGAAAACGATATCTCTTACTTTCATGTGTTTGGCGCTTTGTGCTATCCGACGAACGACAGAGAAGATCTAGGTAAATTGAAAGCTAAAGGTGATATTGGAATCTTCATTGGATATTCAGATAACTCGAGGGCTTTCGGGGTGTATATGAAGAACTAGGAGGATCATGGAGACGATGAATGTGAAATTTGATGAACTTTCACAAATGGCTTCGGAGAGACTCGCTCTAGAACCCGCACTAAACCGCAGACTTACGGACACATCAGATTCAGGACTCATACCTCAAAGAGCTCAATCAACTTCGTTTGACAATCCTAAAGAACAAGAATGGGAGAATTTCTTCGAGTTAATGTTCGATGAATACTATGGTGGAACTTCGACAAATGCATCAAACCATCATTCCGCTGCACCGGCTCAAAATCATCCTCCACAACCAACAGAAGATGCATCTACAACGGTCGAAACCAATGCACCAACTCCATCTACATCATCTACATCTACTACGGTTATTGCACCCGTTCTACCAGCAGTTGATGAGCAAAATCAAAACCAGAACGATGCAACGTTAGATGAAGACTTATTTGAAAACCCGTTTGCTACGGAATCAGCTGAATCTTCTTCAAGCTTACGAGAACCATCTAACTCGCATACGTTTAACCAACGGTATCCTTCTACTCTGAGGAAATGGCAGATCCCGCATGGATAGAAGCAATGCAGGAGGAACTTCTCCAATACCGTCTACATGAATCTTGGGAAATGGTTCCAAGACCCATTGACGTTCGCGTCATTGATCTTAAATGGTTATGGAAAAACGACCCCAAACATGGTCACTCGCGACAATAATTTTTGACTAATAGGAAATATATATAAGTGTTTATGCTTGTATAAAATAGTTGCGATAACCTTATTTAAACGCGTGTAATTTAGTCGTTATAAGTCCGTTTTCTACGTTTTATATGTCCTTAGTTTCGTATTAAAGTATACTAATATATTTTTGATAAATCGACTCATTTAGATAACGCTTAAAACTCATTTTAACCCTTTAAACAACTCTTGACAGCTTACATTTTTCTGAAAATATAGTTTTTGTCGTTAAACTTGAAAATAGCATAACTTCTTCGTTATAAATCCGTTTTAACCCGTTCAAGCGATCATGGTTTCGTTTTAAAGTATATTTTCTGAATATCTTGCCCAAAATAATTTATAACCTGTCGAAATTTCTAGACTTGGAAAAATGATCAGACCTTATTTTTAAGTTATCAAAAGTGATATCTCTAGTATAATACTTGTTCTAACCACTTCAAATCAACACCAAATCTATTCTAAACCTACCTACTCCTTCTTAGGGTGTCATGGGTTCCTAAACATCATCAAAAATGATATGTTTCAAGAGATTAATTATAGGATGATATATACTAATATTAAGTACCAAAAACAATAAAAGTGGTATAGATACACATGAAACTTGCATGTTTTCTTTCTAGCATGATAAAAATAACTTAAGCATGAATATGAAAGAGTAATAAAAATCATGAAATGCTTACTAGTATGATGATGAGGTTTATGGACTAGGTTACCTAATTACTCCTAGGTTTTTATTGCAAAACCTTAAAATAGAGTAAACTAGTGTTTATAAAATAACTTCTTCTTGAAAATCTTGAGTTTTGTTCCTTGGTTTTATGCTTGGCCGGTTATGGTGATGAAGATGGAGAGGTTTCTTTAACTTTTTCACCTTGAATAAGTGTTAGTATGTGTTTATGTTAGTGTATAATTAAAAGAATACAAGTGCTGGTCTATACATGTATATGTGTAAGAGCTAGTAGAAGATTTTTACATAAACACTTGGTGAATCACCATAGTGGTCGGCAAGGGTAAAAAAGGAACAAGGGGGTAAATTTTGGATGACAAAATGTATTAAAGTGTAAGTATATTATGTAATTTGTATGTATAATTAAGTATTTAGGGTAGCGTTAGCTAAAAATAAATTTTAACGGAACAAAATAAAATATATCGAAGTCGTAAAAATTATAAAAATACATTTCTTACAAGAATTGAGTGAAATAATAATTATCGAGTAGTATTTACGAAAACCGTCATAAATATATATATATATATATATATATATATATATATATATATATATATATATATATATATATATATATATATATATATATATATATATATATATATATATATATATAACAATTTATATACAAAATAAATTTAAAACATCGGGTAAACTAAAAATATAATTTTTATAGTCTTAAAATGAGTATAAAAATATATCAAGATAATTTTTGAAAGTGTCGGATCAAATATTCAAAATAATTGATTATGCGATAGCGTTTATTTAATAGGAAAATATACGTTTAATGAAAAATGCAAAATCATGCATGAACTAATATGATGATGATATTACTGATGATATGTAGAGTAACTCTAGTATATATGAAGTGTCCTCAATGATTTTTCATGAATTCGCAGCTAAACCCTTAAGGTTACGCGAATTTGATACTCGTAAACCTAGTTCTGAAAAATGATGAATATTGACTCATGAATAGTGATTTTCTCCGGGAATGAATAGTGTTTCGTGAATAGTAAAATTTTGAAATACGTTCTTAGAATAGAAAATCGACTTAAAAAACGATGAATAGTAAAATGATGAATAGTAACCGATGAATAGTAAATTCCCGAGATGAATAGTAAATTTTCAAAGTTTGAGAAATGACCTGAAATTACGAGTTGTCACACATCTCTCATGAACCCACGAATCGACACAAAGATTTGAAATAGAACCAGTCGAATATAAGGTTACATGTAACGTAGACAAAAAGAAACCAAACCCTAGGGTTTCGTTCATCGTTTAAGTATGGCAGAAACGTGCATATCCCAATCATAAAACGCCTAAAAATATTGCAAAAACAACCCGAGGCCAAACAATAACACCAGGTAATAAAAGAACAGGTTAATAAAAACCGCTACTAGTAAATTGCAAGATCTGAATGCGATTGACAAACGACAAGAAAACCACCTAAAATTAAAACGATACCCCTAAAGGAATAGAAGAACCGATTGTAGATTTAAGGATAGTTTAGAGTTTATGGGACGATTCCACATGATAAGATTTAAAATATATGCACGCTGCCTCTAAGAAACAAACAACCTAAAGAAACGATTGCATACACGAGTGTAGAGAGGCGAATCTTTAGGCTGTTATGGCCGGAAAAAGTAGTAGGGGCGGCGGCCGGAAATCGCCCAAGGGAGAGAGAGACTTTTTTAGGGTTTACTACCCACACCCATTATACAAGTTTTCTTACCAATTCATAAAATGAAAAAACAGAACACATGACCATCTTTTTTATGTGGTGTGAATGGGCAGATTGGGGTTGGATCAAGACATGTATCTCTTTTGTTACTAATTGACATTCTGCATCCTTTTGCTCGAGGAAAAATTTATGTGGCAGACACCAATAATTACCAATAATTGTTACCATATATATAGTCTGAGACACAATTCACATGTGGGTTAAGCTAAGTTCTATAGTAAACACCCAGAGTAGTACTAATGATTATAGATTTTAATAAAACCATATATAGGCTAAACGCAATTCACATTGCTTCATTCTTCTTAAGATAAAAACTAATCATTATATTGTGGAACTAAATTACCTTATATTAGTTCTGTTATTATCATTTTGACCAACACTATGTGTGTGTCGTTGCAGGTCCAACAATGTCTGATTCAAGTATTTGTAATTAGGGTGGCTTTTGGAACAGAAAGCTGATAACATTATGTATAAGCATATGGTTCTTTTGATTCATTATTAGATTATATGAAAAAGGATAATTGGAATGCTATTTTTTATGAAGTATTTCCAAGGTTTTTTATCTTGTGTAATACCCGTTCATGTTCAGTTTATGTTATTGTAATCAAATTGTCATTATCAAAGGTATTGTCTATAAGAAAAGTAGTAGCTCAAAAACGACAATTACAATCCTCAAGGAACTTTCTATTACTTGAAAATACAATAAATAATGATGGTAGAGAATGTACAATCGAGACTTGCCACTATAAAATGTAGGTTTCTTTCACTTGTGTTTCTTTAGTATAACACTTCAAGTTCGGTTATGTTGTATGGTTTTTAGTGAATGACTGAATGTTATCTATTGTCGTGGTTATATTGCGTTTCAATGACTCCATAATTCATTTCCTCAGTTTGTCTAAAGCTAAAAAAATGAGTTAAAAAGCAAGAAGGATGATTTATTTGCATTTCATAACATACGTGCATAAAAAAATGAGTAAAGGTTGAGTTAGAAGTAAGGATTAAAACCGAATAATGAAATGAGGTAGTTATGGCAATAAGATTAGATGAAAACCGTATATTGAATTTTAAACACAAACTATTAAGAAAACCGTCAATTGGACGGGTAGAGACCTAGTATAAATGAGAATATAAGGATGCGCGAGCATAATATAACGCCCGCTGCTAAATAATAAAGTCTTCACGACACTTATCATTCTATTATAATCATCATCATCATCATCATGATTTATTGCCATCATGATCACCATTTTCCCATCTCATGATATTCAATCTTCTATATCAGGAGATATAGTAGTACTTAATTATATAAGGGCTAATGACTTGAAAATGTATCCAACTTGTCAATTTTTGTTGTTTTGTGTAGCTTTTTTTTTGTTCTTATTAAAACACAAACCTTTTAAACTTCGTTTATTGTATGTATTTTGTCACCGTTTTTGCATGTAAAATGACCATTTTACCCCTCAAAATTTGAAAAAAGTATGAGTAAAATGGTCACAAAATACACACAATAGACGAAATTAAAAAGGTTTGTGTTTTAATAAGGAAGAAAATAAAAAAGGAGAGAGAATGCTACACAAAACAACAAAAAATGACAAGTTGGATACATTTTCAAGTCATTAGCCCTAATGGCAAGAAATTACGTAGATACAGAAAAAGCTAGGAAGTGTTTGCTTTGCTTAAGATGATTACTAACTGATCATAGTGAAAATATTATAATAAGACTAGCTCACAACCAAAGGAAATGTATATCAGTATATGATCGTTCATGCATCACAACATCATTGACCGACGTTGAAGCGTGTTGGCCACCAAAACATTCGTGTTGATTCTAATAACCGGTCTTTCAACGTGTGGGAATAACATCCAACAGTGGCCGACAACGGGTATCTAGGAGAAGTCGTGCTGTATTAACATCTTAAGGTAGAAGAAGATACCAAAGGCTAGTGGGGGAAATCATGATGAATCTTGCATACTAAAAATCTTTTCTTGCTTGCTTGATGGTCCCAAGCCTTACCTGTATTCAACTTTTCATTCATTTATTCCTTTGTATATATGTATAGTACAACACTAACTCTCTTCCTACTTTCATGCTTATGTTATATTACTCTTTTGACTAAACCCATAATTCTCTAATGGTCATTTTCAGATTCTGATTCGATATTTATATTTTACGTGTCAGTCATGCTGTTCTAAGAAAAACCCCAAATACATGGCACTTTTTTCATATATATTACCTTTTTTCATTTTCTTTCTTAAACCCCCTCCTTCTGAAATCTCATAATTACATGCAAGAATACATGTTTCGTGTTATTATGCCAATAGCTACATATAAACTTATAATTTAGTGGACGAAGAAAAAGATGGAGAGTTCGTACAAATTAGCAAGTGTTGTTGGACTATTTGGTGGAGCTTCTCTGGATGTTAATGGCTGAACTACTTTGCAGCTTTTAAACCGTGCTTGATTGTTAACAACATTTTCTTATATATGTTCAGGTGAAGGGTATATTTCATTTATTTCTTCTTTATGTTGTATCAATTTTTTCATCAAGCTAAGTCACACGATTTAAGCATCAAGTTGACCTTTTTAACTGTTGATTGTTAATGCTTAGACTATGTTTATCAGTTGGGTTGCCAACCCAATTCAAAGAATATAAGTACAAAATAATATTTTTTTAATCTTAGCATCCAATCTTTCCTTCCAATCTAAATCATCAAGCAACCCAAGTTCCCAACCTACAATCTGCCACATGTCAATATTTTAATGGCTACTTGTTTTTTTGTTTTTTTTTCTTTAAATACTTATTATTTTATAAATGAATTGATTGGTTGTATGTATTGGTTGAATTGGGTTGTTGATAAATGGTAAAAAAATATAGATTGGTTATATGTATTGGTTGTGTAGGTGGAAGAAAGAGAAAATAATATTTTATTAAAAGATTGGGTTGTGATAGATTGTTGATAAAGATAGTCTTATAGAAAGTAACCACAAAGCATGAACATTTCATGTATTGATATGAAAGGTAAGAATATATAAGAGAATATAAATAAGTTTACGACAGTAGCACAAGGACAAATAAGAAATGAATGCATATGGTACAACTTTCTTGGGGATTAGTTGAGTGCTTTATTTTTTATTTTGAAAAGGTTAACATTTTGCAGTATGCTACTTTGTGCTCTATATGCAATAAAAAGGGCCCAGGTTTTCATCGATCTGGATATCAAGTTGATAAAGTACATGTTTCATGTTCAGGAATTGTGGAAAGTGAATGCGGGTTGTCTCACAATATATAGAAAACTAGTTGTTACTGTACGCCATTAGATGTTTGCACTGTGGCTTCTTCACATCAGCTGCCATTTTTAAGCATGCAAACTCCACTAGATATATAAAGGTTTCAACTTGTTTTCAAGCTGTATATGCTGAGGTATCTAGATATTAACTTGTATGTATATGCAAAATTATTTTCAGTGCCTTATGTTCCAATTAATATCTGCGTCTTTATATACATATGTTCAGTTATTCCATCATATGGTGGATTTTTATCCTTTAGGATATTTCACTACTGCCTTTGAGGCAAATCTCCTGGTACCTCGGGTACCACCAACTTATAAAATTTCAATTTACTTACTATAATTAGCTATATGTCAGGTTATTAGCAAGTCATCATGTAGTTCAATTATTGGCGCTTTTGCAAAATACTACAAATATTAGAATAAAAAAGTATTCTTCGTATATCACCATCTACTTCAGTATCTTCTTTTTTAGAGAGATTTCCTTCCACTAAAAGTGGCTGGTAGGGCTTTTATCATTGAAAAACCATGGCAAGGTTGCGACTTTAGCAAGGTAATGTGGTTTCCTATTACCATTTGGGCCTAATAGGATATTGTTTTCTAGGTTTGTTTTTTACGCTATTGTGCTAGGCCATACTTTGTTTCTTATTCATGAAATCTTACTCAATACTTCTATTCTATTTCTTGAAAATATATTACATGCAAGTGTTCAACTAGTATTATCATCATATACACGTGAAATTAATTAAGGTCAACAATAAGGTCTGTAAAGTTATTGACCTTTATTATTGCTGAAACTATCTGTCTATCTGATGAAGCCGATATGATGCTGCATTTACATAGACATTTCGCAGGGTAGAAGATGAAGTACATGAGACTTGGAACAAGGCCAGACACTTTCTATACAGATGAAGCAACAAGGTTTGTCGCAAAATGTTTTCTGCAAAGTTGCGTTTTTATCATACTACAAATTACTAATCATGCATCCATGCCTAACAAAATAACAGGATGATAGATTCCGACTTACCAAGCGATCTCATGATACACATCGACAACATTACATATCTTCTCCACAAGGTGAATAATGTTTGTTTCAGATAAATGTGAACACGTTTATACATGTTGTATATCCTTTAACAACAAAATCAATAAGCCATTGTGACATAATTGCAGTTCCCACTTCTTCAAAAGTCTGGCCTACTGCAACAACGTTGCTCAGAGAGAGGAGAGACCGGAGGTTTTACCGTGGACCTTCATGATATCCCTGGTGGTTCAGATGCTTTCGAGCTGTGTGCAAAATTCTGCTATGGGATCAAAATTGATCTCAGTGCCCATAACATCGTACCAGCGATATGTGCTGCCAAGTTCCTCCTGATGACAGAATCAGTTAGAGAGGGAAACTTCGTCTCAAAGCTTGAAGTTTTCTTTGATTCGTGCATATTTGAAGGGTGGAAGGATTCTGTTGTCGCATTGGAGACTACAGAAAGGCATTCTGAATGGTCTGAAAATCTTGGGATTATTAGAAGGTGCATCGACTCTGTAGTTGATAAAATACTCACACCCGCATCAAAGGTAATAATAAATATACAATTTCATCTTGACAGTAAACCATTTTCCATGTTATTAAATTAATCGAAAATTCAATATATGAACTTTGAACTAAAAGGAAGAGCCTCAGGTTTGTTGGACTTACACTTATACAAGACCAGGATATGCACATAGGAAGCACCACAAGTCTGCCCCTAAGGACTGGTGGACAGAAGATATAGCAGACCTGAATATAGACCTATTCAGATGCATCATCATTACTTTGAGGTCTACAAACATGTTGCCACCACAGCTTATTGGTGAAGCATTGCATGTTTATGCATGTCGTTGGCTTCCAGGTGTTACAAAGAGTAGACCTGACCCAGAAACATCAACAGCTTTTCAAATGACCCAAGAAGAATCTGTAAACAGAATAAAACAACTTGATATTATTGTAAGCCTAATTCCAGAAGATAAAGGATCAGTTTCAGTTGGATTCCTGATAAGACTTCATAGCATCGCGAAGTTTTTAGGGGCGTCACCGGTATTACGCACACATCTTATAAAGAAGTGTAGCCTGCAGTTAGAAGAGGCGAAAATAGATGATTTAACGTTAGCTTTGCATGAATCTTCTAGTGATAATCCCATATATGATATTGAATTGGTTGAGGCTGTCTTGGAGGGTTTTGTCACACAATGGAGAAAATTATATTCTAGTGATGAACAATCACTTAACTTGATTATAAGGGTTGGGAGACTCGTGGACTCTTATCTTCAAGTCATATCCACAGATGCAAACATGTCTGTACAGAAAGTAATGTCTCTTGCCAAAGCTTTACCTGAATTTGCTCGGCCAGAACACGACAAACTTTACAAGGCAATCAACATATATCTAAAAGTAAGCATTAAAAAAAGAAGAATTTTTTTTTTTCTAAAATCTCTTGTTAGATACATGCATTTTCATTTTTCATGTAATTTTAACACTCTGATATAAACGATGATTATGAACAGGAACATCCCCAAATGAGCAAAGATGATAAGAAGCGCCTATGTAGCATTTTGGACAGCCAGAAATTGTCTGACGAGGCTTGTGCCCATGCCATTAGAAACGACAGACTTCCATTGAGGACCGTTGTTCAAATTCTTTTCTTTGAGCAAGAGAAACATGGTGGCAAGGCATTATCAAGCTGCAAAAGTCAAGAAATTCAATTACAGCCCCAGAGAACAAAACCAAGAGAAACTACAAGGGATTCCCAGAAAATACTACAACATTCTATTAAAGCAGATGATGCTATTCGAAGAAGTGGTCCAAGCAGCACAAGGCAAATGCTTGAGCCAGAATCAGAATCAGAACAGAAGTCAAGGGAAAAAGAGGTCAGGAATACCAGATCATACAAGGCAACGGAAGAAGAAAGAAAACAAGAACATACAAATATAACAATACAAAGAAGTAAATCAGAGCGGCGTCCCAGAGGCAAGTAGAACATGGCCGGGTGTTTGTGTTCGTATTAAGAATTGTCTATGTACATAGAACAACCGGTATATCAAATTTATCCCAAACCATTATCGTTTAATTCTTCTTGTGCATAGTTTTCAGTTTGAATATCAATGTACATATCATAACATATCTAAAATTTTTCATGTTAAAAAGTCAGTACGAATACAATCCTTTTCATATGCATGATAGTTGTTACGAGCCAAATTCTAACAACATCATTTCAAGAAAAACCTCGGCACGACAACAAGACTAGATTACTCTAGAATATGAAGCATTGTAAATATAATAGGTATTATGCTTAAAATATCTAAGATACTTAGTTAGAATAATCTAGAGATAATCTAGAAAGTATACATAGATTAGTCTATAAATTTTCTAGAAAGTATCATAAGAACTTAGAAGAAGCTTATATAAAGGATTAGCCTCCTAGTATAAATATGGATAATCTCCTCATTTGTAAGCATCCATTTTGTAACCAAGTTTTCAAGTGCAACATAAATCAAGTGTTCTTTAGTAAATCTGCAAGTGTTCACCGCTTATCTCTTCCATACTTTTTGGCTTACTTAGACGTTGGAATCGAGTCGCTAAGTGTCACACGGACATTTTGAATTAGTCCCGTGACACGTGGTATCAGAGCCAAGGTTTTAGACCTAGATAAACACCAATTGGAAGGAACACAATTGCATAATTTGTCCTTGAAAAGAATCCGAGTGATGGGGTTGAGAAGCCGAATGAGGAAGAAAGCCGAGGGCATATTACTGAACGAAAGAAGGATATGTTAGTGCAAATATTACGATATTTAATCTATACATTCTCATTTGTTTTGTTGATGACAAACATGTAACTTGTAATACATAACGTAAAATGTATAAGTTACTTGTAATTATATTTTGTCTCAACATACTCTCAACACCTCTCGACGACTCAAGTCCTTGTATGCTACAACGCAGGTTCGTACATGTTTGTTATGTTGCGTTATGATCAAACCCCTAACAAACCATTAAACATGTTTAGTTAAATAGTTTATAAAACACTTAAGTAATTTTGGTTACTTACATTTTATAAAATACATAAACATAAGTAAATGTTTTGGGTAAAACCCATGACCCATGAACCAAGACCCATAACCAATGTCTAGATACATTGTACCTTGGTGGGCACTCAAAACCATGACCTATAGCCCATGGGTTTAACCCATAAACTATGGGTAAAGAGGAGCGTCCCACGGATCCCTCAAATGTCCCATGGATCCCTTGGAATTACAAGGGCCGGATCCCTCCAGGAGGGATCCTTCGGGCAGAAACATGGTTTGGCCTTTTTGCCTATAAATAGCAAGCCACTTCTTACCATTTCTTCACACCTTCACACATAGTTTCTCTCCACCATTTCTAGGATATTTAGATCATTAGGAAACATGTAAACCACCCTCATCTCATATGATCATAATGCTTCTAACTTTCATTTGTTGTAAGCATACTCCCGAAGTAATCCTCCAAAGAAAGCTTAGAGATCTTGCATCCTTACCCACTGAAGTGATCACAAGCATACAAGCACATGAAGATCTTCTACAACAAGCTTGGGAAACTTTTCATCTTCATTCATAGAAGACTAACTACATCATGCTTTGTGTTCTTGATGTTTAGCTTAGGATTTCATATCCATTAGACATATTGTCTTGGATATTGTTTAGTATCATATTCTTGTATCTATGACTAGACTAGATGGTTTATGTGTTTGTGCCATAAAACACAAGGTTTGTTATGTTGGGCCACAAAACATAACGAGTGTCATAGATGTGTTGTATATCTGTGACTAGACTAGATGGTTTATGTGTTTGTGCCATAAAACACAAGGTTTGTTATGTTGGGCCACAAAACATAACGGGTTTCATAGATGTGTCATAGACATAAGTGAAAGATGTCTAAAGGGTCAAGACAAAGACACTAGTGAAAGGTGTCGAATGTCCATATTGAAAGCAGTGAAGGGTGCTTAGAAGTCAAGGCTAAAGGCATTAGTGAAGGGTGCTTAAAAGTCAAGTCACAAGGCATTAGTGAAGGGTGCCTTGAAGATCGAGTCAAAAGCATTAGTGAAAGATGCCTAAGGTGTACATTCGATATGGTGTGATTCGATGTACAAGATAGATTAGTATTGGGTCAAAGGATATTGATATCCTTGTTGATGTTGTCATAAGGAGTGGATCTCCTTAGGGATAGGATTCGTGTTGGTCGGGAAATGGTTCCTCCTTTGTAATGGAACCCGGTATCTAGCCTTGCCGGATGAAGTGTAGGCGAAGTTGTGATAGGTTTGGTTATACCTCGTGGAAGAACTCGGTATTTAGCTTAGTACCGGAAAAAGTGTAAGCGACGTTGTATAAGGTTTTCTCCGCCGAGAATGGAGTTTGTTGATCTAGTGAAGCAACTCTCGAGTAGGTGACTCGGGGAGTGGAGTAGGGCAAGGAAGGTGTCCTTGTAGCCGAACCACTATAAATCCTCGTGTTGGTTTGTCTATCCTTTTACTTATCGCTTTACTTTTATTCTTGCATTACATTGTTTATTTTCTATGTGGTTGATGTCTATGTTTGTGATGCATACTTGGTCTTTCATATAGTCATAAACTATATTTAACACTTTACATATTATGACACGCTTGATCAAGAAAAAACAACCGGACTAATAATGGTGAAACATGATTTATAATGAACCATTAATCTTGCGGAATCTTATGTGATATTAAGGGGTTGGCCTTACATGCCGTAATGCGTTAAATGCATCCTCGCGTCGAGACTAGCAAATTCAATGGTTTATACTATATTTGATACAAAAGTTTTAAGTTTGAAACGGAAACGTATTCACCCCCTCTACGTATTCATGGTCACTCAACCATCCTTCACAAACATCTATGTTGTCAAAAGCCAAGTGAATTTCGTAATGAAATGCGTCTCATCCCTAAGCACATTTTTCTTTTCTTACCTTGAACAAACCAACCTCTAAACCAACCATGATGATGCAAGTAGTAGGATTATTCTCTTTTTGACACTAATCCTTTCTGTGTAGGTTCATATATATACACTTTGATGTGTATGGGATTCTCGTCTATTTATGGACGAAATTTTACACTAATTTTTTTTGTAGGTTCTTCTTGACGCCCTTGAGCTAGGGGGAGCTTCCGTCGAGCATTTATAAAGTGCATCATATGACTTACTCGTCCAAGGACGAATATAATTTTGCACTAACTTTTTGTTTTGTAGATTTTCAAAACACACTAGGAGAACTTGACGCTCTCAATAAAGGGGAGTTTTTGGTCAAAGCAAAAACATTGCAAATTTTGCAATAGTTTCGTCTTAGCCTTCCTAAAATACTTGACGCCCTTAACAAGGGGGAGCAACCGTCTAGGGGGAGCATGCACACATTTATTCTTCAAAATTCCTTTATGATTCAACAAAGGGAGATTTCTTTCTAATCATATATATATATATAAATATATATATATATATATATATATATATATATATATATATATATAGGGAGGGTTAATGTGACATCAAGCTTAAAGTTGTAAAAATAAGATCAAATCTAAAAAACCACTAAACCATTTATAAATAAGAATTTTAGCAATCATACACAAAAATATTAATATTTTAATACAAATTAACATTTTAGCAACTAATAACTAAATGATACATGAGTTTGGATTAGTGATACACATGATACACATTACACTAATAAATATTCCAAAACCTGATACACATATAAAAACTTGATACACATTAAACTTCTAATCAAAGTGTATCACCTAGATTTCGTAAATTTTAAAAAGAAATCTATCAAAACTTTAACAATTTTAGTTGTAGTAAATAAAAAAATTATTTTTATTGTAAGGAGAGTATCTTTTGTCAAATTTTAGTTCGATCTCATTTTAACAACTTTAAGTTTGATCTTATTTGATCTAGATTCTATATATATATATATATATATATATATATATATATATATATATATATATATATATATATATATATATATATATATATATATATATATTTAAACACTAACCTTGATGTAGGTTAAGCCTCAAAAATTTGATTCATTGAGCCGTTGGCAATAATGGTTATAATTCAAAGGATATTTCTATTTTTTTTTTGTGATTCTCTAGGTTCCTCTTAAAGGCAAGATCACCACCTTTTGAAGACGTGCAAGCTCAAGGTCATGAGTTGCTAAGCTTCGTCATTAGTGTTTCGTGTTGAAGGTATTGGCGTGGTGTGCCAATTGGAGCAATAAGGTGTTTTTATTTTAACTTCACTAGGGATGATGCAAACTCGCCATTCTTGGGAGAAATTAAGTTTAAAGGACACACCCTTTTTGTTTCGACAAAAGGGGGAAAAGAGTGTAAACGGAGAAGGTAATGTATAGGAAGTACGGACACAAGTAACTTTGACATTTTACCTATCTATTACGTTTACATATATTTTGTCATCATCAAAAAGGGGGAGATTGTTAGTGCAAATATTACGATATTTAATCTATACATTCTCATTTGTTTTGTTGATGACAAACATGTAACTTGTAATACATAACGTAAAATGTATAAGTTACTTGTAATTATATTTTGTCTCAACATACTCTCAACACCTCTCGACGACTCAAGTCCTTGTATGCTACAACACAGTTCGTACATGTTTGTTATGTTACGTTATGATCAAACCCCTAACAAACCATTAAACATGTTTAGTTAAATAGTTTATAAAAAACTTAAGTAATTTTGGTTACTTACATTTTATAAAATACATAAACATAAGTAAATGTGTTGGGTAAAACCCATGACCCATGACCCAAGACCCATACCCAATATCTAGATACATTCTACCTTGGTGGGCACTCAAAACCATGACCCATAGCCCATGGTTTTAACCCATAAACTATGGGTAAAGAGGAGCGTCCCACGGATCCCTCAAATGTCCCACGGATCCCTTGCAATTACTTGGGCCGGATCCCTCCAGGATGGATCCTTGGGGCAGAAACATGGTTTGGCCCTTTTGCCTATAAATAGCAAGCCACTTTTTACCATTTCTTCACACCTTCACACATAGTTTCTCTCCACCATCTCTAGGATATTTAGATCATTAGGAAACATGTAAACCAACCTCATCTCATATGATCATAATGCTTCTAACTTTCATTTGTTGTAAGCATACTCCCGAAAAGTGATCCTCCAAAGCAAGCTTAGAGATCTTGCATCCTTACCTACTGAAGTGATCATCCATCACAAGCATACAAGCACATGAAGATCTTCTACAAAAAGCTTGGGAAACTTGTCATCTTCATTTATAGAAGACTAACTAAATCATGCTTTGTGTTCTTGATTTTTAGCTTAGGATTTCATATCCATTAGACACATTGTCTTGGATATATTCTAGTATTACATTCTTGTATCTATGACTAGACTAGATGGTTTATGTGTTTGTGTCATAAAACACAAGGTTTGTTATGTTGGGCCACAAAACATAAAGAGTGTCATAGATGTGTTGTATATCTATGACTAGACTAGATGGTTTATGTGTTTATGCCATAAAACACAAGGTTTGTTATGTAGGGCCACAAAACATAACGGGTGTCATAGACATAAGTGAAAGATGTCTAAAGGGTCAAGACGAAGACACTAGTGAAAGGTGTCGAATGTCCATATTGAAAGCACAAGTGAAGGGTGCTTAGAAGTCAAGGCTAAAGGAATTAGTGAAGGATGCTTAGAAGTCAGGTCAAAAGGCATTAATGAAGGGTGCCTTGAAGATCGAGTCAAATGCATTAGTGAAAGGTGCCTAAGGTGTACATTCGATATGGTGTGACTCGATGTGCAAGATAGATTAGTATTGGGTCAAAGGATATTGATATCCTTGTTGATGTTTTCATAAGGAGTGGAGCTCCTTAGGGATAGGATTCGTGTTGGTCGGGAAATGGTTCCTCCTTTGTAGTGGAACCCGGTATCTAGCCTTGTACCGGATAAAGTGTAGGCGACGTTGTGATAGGTTTGGTTCTACCTCGTGGAAGAACTCGGTGTTTAGCTTAGTACCGGAAAAAGTGTAAGCGACGTTGTGTAAGGTTTTCTCCGCCGAGAATGGAGTTTGTTGATCTAGTGAAGCAAATCTCGAGTAGGTGACTCGGGGAGTGGAGTAGGGCAAGGAAGGTGTCATTGTAGCCGAACCACTACAAATCCTCGTGTTGGTTTGTGTATCCTTTTACTTATCGCTTTACTTTTATTCTTGCATTACATTGTTTATTTTCTATGTGGTTGATGTCTATGTTTGTGATGCATACTTGGTCTTTCATATAGTCATAAACTATATTTAACACTTTACATATTATGACACACTTGATCAAGAAAAAGCAACCGGACTAATAATGGTGAAACTTGATTTATAATGAACCATTAATCTTGCGGAATCTTATGTGATATTAAGGGGTTGGCCTTACATGCCGTAATGCGTTAAATGCATCCTCGCGTCGAGATTAGCAAATGCAATGGTTTATACTATATTTGATACAAAAGTTTTAAGTTTGAAACAGAAACGTATTCACCCCCTCTACGTTTTCACAGGATACGTCAGAAAGAGACAAAGCAAGAAGCAAGTCTCGACCTCCTAAGCCGACACACGATGAAGGAGCTTTAGGGGACAACCTTGAAGAACGTGTCACAATTGTGGAATCTTATGTCTTTGAAATGAAATAACAAATTGATTCTCTCAAAGAAGCTGTCAACTTGATGACCCAAGAAAACATTGAAGTAATTGAAGCAACAAAAGCTTTGGTACGAACTGTGGGTCGATGACTTCAAGAAAGAAATCGAAAAGATGACCCAAGATTTGTTAAGTGATGACGTATAGTATGTTTAACAGGTCTACTAGGAACAATACATACTATACGCACACTCTGGGCTCAGGCCCAATGATTACCAACCCTGGACTCAGGTCCAACAATCACAAACCCTGGGCCAACCGTAAGCCCAATGACTAAATTGGCTACGGACCAGACCTTGAGATGCGCGCAAGGTACATAACGGGCTGAACCTTCAACCGTTAGACCTCTTACGTCCGCATCAGCGATTATCACGAAACCCTTGTCCACCAAGGGTCCGGCTCTGGTGACTAACCACTATATGCGATAATCGACGAAGCCCCAACGACAAACCTCGCCTATAAAAGGGGATCTAATCCCCATACAAGGTACAACAACTTTCTCTCTCATAATTACACACACATACTTCTACTTTCCCTCTCAAGAATGTGTACTTACTCTCACGCCGGAGTCTAATAGTGGGGTCCGTCCCCACAGTAAGACTAACGGTTTACCTTTCTTGTGCAGGAACGTCACTCTTATTACTTGGATTAGTACAAAACCAGCCCACCAAAGGCTTGATGCCCAGTCCGGTAAGCTACGTCCAGACCCATTATAACCAGTCGCACAAATTGTACTAACATTAAGCGCTAGAAAATTTGTAGAGGACGAGATCTTTATGATGCATGTAAAGATAGACAACATAACTAAGGAATGTCAAAACCATTGAAAGAGGAATAATGATGGAGATGCTAGTGGTAGCAAAGGTACGTCTTTCTCACTCCTAAAGTTCCCAAAACCATATATGTATAATGGTACTCGAAATGCTACTCTAGTGAAAAACGTTTTGTTCGGACTCGAACAATACTTTGAAGCGAATGGAGGATGCTGCTAGAATCAACAATGCCCCTGCCTTTTTTCTTGAGTCTGCCCAACTATGGTGGAGAAGAAAACATCACGAAAGGGAGAAAGGCACATACATCCACAACACTTAGGATCGGTTCAAGACCGAGATGCAAAAACAATTTGTCCCCCATAACGCTGACTGCGAAGCCAAGGCTAAGTTAAGACGATTTCGCCACACAGGTTCGATTTCCGACTACATAAAAGAATTTACTACGATTTTAATGGAAATTGTGGATGTACCAGATCGAGATGCCCTTTTCTACTTTAAAGACGGACTAAAAGAATGGGCACGAATCAAAATTGATAGAAGAAACGTCAAGACATTAGACGAGGCCATTGCAGGAGCCGATTCGATTGAGTATTACTTCAACCGACCAAAGAAACCTTTACCAAATAAAGCGGGGGTTGAGCGAGGGCCAACTAAGAGATTGGACGACCGAAAAGATAGGGGCTGAAAGTTTGAAAGGTCGTTTCAGAAAAAATACATGTCGAAACCCCCCACTGAAGCCATGTTCTATTTGCGATGGACCTCATTGGACAAGGGAATGCTCAAGTTAGAAATTTATTAACGCCCTAGTTGTTGAGATGGGTCCGAAGATAGACGAGTCACCCCAAGAAGAATTGGGGTCGATTAGAAGACTTAGCACCTTAATAGAAATGCTTACTGGAGCCTGGTATGTGCAAAAACACATACCATTTCTTTACCAAATCAGGCCCAAAATAACCAAGAAAAGAGCCGTTTATGCCTAATATTTGTTGGTTTCTTGAGTTTATGCATGTGCAGGTACGGATATGACAAATCACACAAAACATAGACAAATCAGACAAAACCCGAGCACGGGAAGGAAAAGAGTGCAAAAGCTGAAGCCGGGAAGTCATAAGTGAGTGAATTTGAAGATTCTGATGCTTAAAGGATGATTTTTGAAAGATTGGATCAAATTTGAAGAATTGGCAAAATCAGTCACTCAAGTTTCAAAGATTGTCAATTTCTACCCTTGAAGTTTCAGATTTGGCAAAAGTGGTCCCCCATCCTTCCCACATTGGTAGGATATACCCTTGGGCTAAATTTCCCAAAATCCCTTTCATTTTCCCTAAATTACAAATTTTACCTTTGAGAAAGAACCTTTTTCATTTAAATCCTTAATAAATCTAAAGGGTAAAAGCTGTATTTAACCCTTTCATTTTATACTCTAACCCAGTCAACACCTATCCATGTGACCCCTTTCACACTCATTTGGACCCATGTCAATACAACAAATGAACCCTTAACTTATCCTTGGTCAACAACCGGTCAAACAAAATAAAATAACCCAAAAAATCTTTACCACCAAATATTTATCCCTAAATATTACCCAGCCTTAGAACCCTAAATTACCCCTGAATCAATTAGCCAAAATTAACACCAATTAAGGGTACGATGGTACTTTTCTGACATTCTCTAACACATGGAATGCCACCTTGGCAATCTGTGCCAAGGTGAGCTCCCATTGGTTGATGAGACGTGGAGATGTCAATCTAAGGGTGGAAATTGATTGGGGATTGATGGGATTTGATCTAATGGATGACAATGACTGAAAGAAGCACACATTCTCTCTTCTGGATCCTTCTGAAGACCCTGAGCTCATCTATTTAAACCCACGATTCTCACAGTTGTATTCATGTAGAATTTTAGTAGCTTAATTTAGTTGTATTTTACATTTCAAATGCTTTCTTAAGTTTTCTGATCATTTTAATTTGTATTCCTCAGTTGTACTCAAGTTTTCAATTTAATAAAATTACTTTAAATTTCAGTTTTCTCATGAGTGTTTAATTTCTGTTTAAATCAGTTTTAAGTGCTTATTAGTATTGTTACAAATCATTTTAGCTTATTACATTTATATTTCAGCTTGTTTTTCTCCTAAATCAAAAATCTCAAAAATATAAGAAAAATATTTGAAAAATAAAAACAAATGTTTCAAATCTGTTTTTGAGCTTCAATAAGCTTAAGAATTCTGTTAATATAAGCTCACTATAGCTTGTTGTGAACTTATTTCTGTTTCTAAATCAGTTTACACTAAAATCACAAAATCATCAGTCAATAGAAGTCAACTGATGCAGAATGGAAGCTGATATGGGTTGATTTGCTGGTCTGGATCAGAATTGGGTTTGGTTTGAGCTTGATTTGGAATAGTAATGGGTATTAGATAGTGGTATTTGGTTCTCAGTTGTAATAAGCATAGCTGGACCTCTTGTAAGTTTCATTTAACTTTCTATATCAGTTCAAGTAGTATAGATCTTGTTAACTTAGCTTGTTGTTAATTAGTAAAGCTTATTTTGAGTATTGCAAGCTTATTTCATTAGTTTTGATTGCCTGTTAGTTTAGGTATTAATCTGCATAGTTATCTATTTTCATTAGCTTAATCTGCATTATCTGTGATTTGAGTTTTTAGTGTGAATTTGTTATCTAAGTTGTTTCTGATAGATCTCATTTGATAAATTGAATCTAAGTTTTGTTAAGTTAAGGATTAGATTTATGTTTTGCTTAGTAAAAGTTCCTTAACTGTCTCTTTAAGGTGTGTTTGGATCAGTGCATTAAACTGAATTAGAGGTTAGCTTGATAGTTTAATTTAGCTGCATCATTCATAATTTAGTTTAGTTAGTTGAATTTAGTCATAATTCTGCACTTGCATCCCTTTAAAAGTCAAAATCAAATTTAGAACCATTCAACTTTTGCATCAGTTAGTTTCAGCTTGCTTAGTTTTGCATTCAGGTTTAGATTTCATCTAGGTACCTTAATTTAGTGTTATTATATCTTAAAACATCTATCATAATCAGTAGGAAGCAATCAAAATTCATCTAAGTCAATTTACATAGTTTTGAAAAAAAGTCAAAAAGTCCATTTCACTCTTAAACTGCTGTTACTTTTTAATTTTTAAAAGCTTAATTTTAAGGTCGATTATGCTATAATTCTGGACTTTGGAAACTTGGTTGGTTATAGTTATCAAGATATTTTTGGTTTATTTTTGTGAATTTTCTAAACCCTCTGAATTTGAGCTTAAACTTTACATGTTTTTCCAAAAGAGCCATGTGCACAAGATCACCATTTGCTGATCTTGTAACAGCTTTTTCACAAGCTTCTAACAGCTTCATTTAAGCTCCTCTTGAGCTAAAAATTGGTCATTAAGGTCTTTGTTTGGGTGGTTAGAGGTTCCCATTTGTGATTTTCCCTTAGAGCTTATCTTCAAGCTTTTAGACAAGCTGCAAATAGGGTACTCAGGGCACTTTTGCTAATTAGCTTTTTGATCCATAAAACAGTTTATAGCTTCTAGTTTGAGCTTAGTTGGTAGTTTTTAGTTGCATTAGGTTGAACTCAGTTAGTCTTAGCTTATTCTAGTCTGTTTTAGCTTCTAGTAGCTTTTACTTGAGCTATAGCTTAATACTCAGCTTATTCATAAACAGTAGCTTAATCTGTGTTCAAATCTTGCATTTAACAATTTTCATAGCATCTCAATATTAGTTAGGACTTTTCTGGAATTTTTCATAATTTCCTGTAGCTTTTAGCTATTGTTCTGCATTTAAAACAGTTTTTAGTAATTTTTAAATAGATTTTAATAGAAATAAATCATAAAAAGCTCACAAAAATATAATTTTAATTTTCTTAGCTTAAGAAAAATCAAAAAGACATAAAAAAAATATTTTTCCACATTTTTCCTAGTTTAAATAGAATTTTCTAGCAATTTAATTATTTTTAAATAGTTTTAAATTCATAGAAAATAGAGAAATAGTCAAAAAAATTCAAATTCAGTTTTTAGAATTATTTTTAGTTAGTTAAGATTTTTTAAAATTATTTTTGTAATTTTCTCATAAGTTTTCACAGTTTTTAGCATTTTTCATCTATTTTAAAAATACAAAAATAGTTTTTAATTCAAATAAAATCAAGAAAAATCATAAAAATTAGTTTTAAATTTTAGATAATTTTCAAATCATAGTTTTAGTTTTAGAAAAAATTTAGATCATTTTTAGGGGTTAGATTAGATTAATTTGCATTTAATTCACGTTTTAGATAATTCGTATTTCGCATATTAGTTTAATTTTGCATAATTAGTTGTTAATTCTTGTTTGCATCATAGATTTAGCTCCCTTAATTGCTTCCCTTTATTATTCCTTGCCCCGTAGTGTAGAAATCACCAAAACTCCCTGTTTCACATTCAAATCCCAAATTACGCGACCTGAGTTGAAAATTCAATTCATCCCTCGCTAGGAACGATCCCGGTGCTCAAATATAATACATTTGAGTTACCAAATACTGCAAAAATCTCTTATAATTGGTTTTCCCGATGAATCAGAGCCGAAACTAAAGATCAAGGGTTTAAGGAGCTAATGATGAACGACAAGAAGAAGCTGGGACTCATCGACATTGGTGCTAACCATAACTTCTTGGACGTTAAAGAGGCCAGACGATTGGGGATAACATAAACATCTGAAAAAGGGACGATCAAGACTATTAACACCGAACCAAAGTAGATAGCGGGGACAAATAAGGTAAAAGTTTGTATCGATAAGTGGACTAACGAGCTAACATTTTCAGTTATGTCAATGTCCTATTAGAAATATACCTTAGACATTATATTAGTGCCCATCAACGAGATTGGGCAAAACTAGTAGACGTCGCTCAATTTTCATTCAAACTCCAACGAAATGACTCGACAGGCAAGAGCCCTTTTGAAATCGTTATGGGGCAATGTAACACCCCTAAAAATGGTTTGCAGCGGAAGATAATGTTACTGGGGTATTACTCGATTGATATCACAACAAAAATCATAGAACAACGGTTTTCCTTAAAAGATTTCATTTGTTATAGTAAAACAAAGTTTACAAAAGTTGAATTGTTGCGGAAAATGGCCCATTAACAAAATGTGGTCCTGATACATAAATCAGAGTCGTCTATGACCATGCCATGCCAATGCCCAAGCGCCTCCAGAGTTAGCTATCGACTTTTTATCCTGAAAATACATGCTAAAAGGGTCAACTCAATGGTTGAGTGAATTCATAGGTTTAGTAATAAAACAGTTGATCACAAGATTTCTAGTTTCATAAAACAGTAGATCTGATGATGCACCCATCATCATAGTGATTGATATATCATTATAAGAATGATTTTGAACATTAATATCATCATAAAAGACAATTTAACTTAAGTATCATCATACATATGATTTTGAACACGAGTATCATCATACAGATGATTTTGAACATAAGTATCATCATACAGATGATTTTGAACACTGGTATCATCATACAGATGATTTTGATTGTAAGTATCATCAAACCAATGATTTTGAACGTAAATATAATAACAATCAGGTATAGCATAAAGTTTTCAAGCAATTATGATCATAAAAAGTGGTGGTAGCATGTAGTCTCTCCCAAGGAGTTTGTAAAATAGTTACAAAGAGCAAAAGTAGGACTATGAACTTTTTATATACGATTAAACATTTGTGTCCATAACAAGGTAATCCAGTATGCAATCAGCAAGTAAATCGTGTTTTCAGGTAAGAGCAAGTAATGAGTTTGAGCATAAACGAGCATTGAGTTTAGCTAAAAACGAGCATGTATTCTCCCCCAAAATAGTTTGAAAACAAGAAAGTATGGGCCATGGACTCACCTTGAGTAAAGTAATACAAGTTGGAATAAATGTGCACGGAAATCGAGGTTCAGTGACTCTAACCGCAACCTAAATAATTAATATGGCGTTTTAGATCGTGCACATGCTTATGAATGAGATACATATGTGTTTTACATGATTTTACCACCAATACATGTTTGCGTTTGAGTTTAGTAGGAAAAATAGACGTTTATGTTAAAATTGAATACTTGAAATTATTTTTCAAACTTTTCAAAAATGACTAAGGGCCAAACTTTAATAGCCTGTAACTTATGCGTCCCTTTGTATTTTTAACTCAATCCGATTGGAGTGTAAAGTAGGCTGCGAGCTCTACAATTTTCATGTTTTAAGTTTTCGACAAAAATGAGTGCAAACTGCCTAAAAACGAGTCTAAAGGTGATAGGTCATGGCTGTTTGATTTCAATCAACACTTGCTGGTGGGTGTCACGCGTGTCGGGTCAGTTTTTAAAGGGGCGTAACTTCTTCATTATATGTCCGTTTTACTTGGTTCAAATTGCTATGTTTAACTAGTCGCATGGTCTACCATTTCCAATACTTAAACAACCCGCTAATAAAGTCTAGAGTGCTTGTAAAATGGCTCGAAAAGGGTCACTTGGCCTAGTTTTCAAATGAAATCATAAATTTCATAACTTTTCTTTTTAAGATTAAAATACGAGTTCATCTCCGTTCGACCTAGGTTTTGGATATGTTACTATTTTATCATCACATTTAATTATATTGACTAAGATTCTAACGATTTTTTTTTGACGTGGTTGTGAAAAACGCAACTACCAGGTAGTCGCCACATTTTCGAGAGACAAAAGGTTTTGAACATGTATTTCTCTGTGAGTCCTAGATTTTGAATATATGACGCTAATATCATCCTATTTAGTCATAGCGACCAAAGTTTTAACAACCATTCAAATTTTCGTTGTGAAATTTGTGGAAAGCGCATACATCAGATAGTTGACCCATTTTTATGAAAAATTATGGCTTTCAAACAATAGACACATATTGGTGATATATTTTTGTGCATATATGATATATGGATGCAGAAGTAAGTATGAAAAAGAGTTTCATGATGCTTACTTAGTGGCGAGGAGAACACAAGAACTCAAAGGGTGCAATGAACCGAATATGAAAGCCCTTAAAACAAGCTTTATGAAAGATTATGAGAGTATAACCCTAGCCTTTTGTAAACTCTTTTCAACTCCTTAAAAGTATTGAACTTTTGCTTGTATAGAGTATGTTTTTGTGAGTGTATACTTGTCTTTGAAATGAAGAAGTAAATGTCTATGGCAAACCACACTCTTCTTTTCTATACTTGTGAGTGTATACTTGTGTTGAAATGAAGAAGTAAATGTTTTTGTGAGTGTATACTTGTGTTGAAATAAAGAAGTATACTTGTGTTGAAAAATTTTGTGAGTGTATACTTGTGTTGAAATGAGTGTATAGGTTGCTTTGGGGGGCTGGTTTTCGGCAAAGGAAGAAAAGAAAGGTAGGCTTGGTGTTGACGTGAAGGGGGAAAGAAGAGACCAAAGTGTTGGTTTATTTTTAGGTATGCAATAGTTTAATAATACTAGGGGCTACTTGATTTGAAAAGGTATAGTATGACACTATTATGTCCCTTAAGCATGCCAAGAACAGGTTACAAAGGAATAGGCTGCATGCTAGATGAATGTTTACATTTAGTGTATCAAGAACTTGGTCAAACCAAAATGAAAATGGTTTTTGGGCTGTTTGATCGAGTAGTAAGCAAAGAAAAGGGAAAGGCATGGCTTGGTGTCCTACATGTCTATATTAAACCATAGATACAAGTGGTTTGTAGTTTGGAGTATAACTAGTCAAATTTGTCATATCAAGTGGTACAATGCATGTGTGTTTTATGTGTTCACAAGTGAATAATCTTTGTATATAATTAAACATTTACTTGGGTCATTTCTTATATGTTCGAACATATATGACTAGAATCGGGTTCTTGTGTGTCGACTAAGGTGATATGTGACAACATAATAATTTGAGAAAGGTTAAATGAAATTTATAAACTTGACATGTTAGTTCAAGGTTAGTTTCGAATAAATTTTGGTCAAAGAGAAACGAGTTCACAAACAAATATATAAATGTGATCGAGTCATGTGAAAATGTGTCGGGTGTTATGTCTTTTGGGCCGTCCAAGATAGAACGCGACATCACAAAGTTGCTAAAGGTGTCTCAACAAAGTTTCTGAAGAGTGGCATACGTGTTATTTGATTTTGCTCATAGTCTTTTTAGCTTGTTGGTTTCATCTGTAAGTTATAAGAATGGCATGTCATTTTAATATAGTGGTTACATGTAAGTTGCACATGTTATGTGTTTTTGTCGCCCTGACCGGGCTGAGGGCATGGGATTCACCCATGTCATTTGTACTTCAATATTTTTTGGTGTAATAGAATTTTAACAGGGTGAATTAACCCTTTTACCAAAAAAAAAAAAAAAAAAAAAATCTGAAGAGAAAATTTCCGAATGATTAGTTTTGTGTTGAGTTTGACGGTGATTTAATCCAAAACCATAAAGTGTATATACATGAAACGTATAAAATCGAGTTTCGTTGAGTTTAGTTGAAAAATTGCGGCACAACGTGAATTCCATATTGTTAGTTGACAACTAGCTTCCGTAGTTTTTTTTTTTTTTTTTTTTTATTTGAAAAAAAATTTACCGCGAGAGAAATGGTTAAATAAACTTTCAGAATGAATTAGTTCGTATAGGCAACAACCGCAAACTCCAAGCTCCCTAGTCGCGCCTTATACGGGTACAACCCTTCAGCGTTTAAATTCACAAAAGAATGTCATGAAGAAGCTGACGAGACAAGAGCGTCTTTGGGACAAAGCTGTAAAACGGATGAAGAAATGGGCAGATACGAAGCGAAGGGATGTTCAATTTCAAGTTGGAGATAAAGTCATGCTGAAATTTCTGCCCAATCTGTTCAAATCAATGCAATCAATGCATAAAGGACTGATAAGGAAGTACGAAGGGCCGTTTGAAATAATAAAACGCGTAGGCAAGTCCGCATATCAACTTGAGTTTCCTTCACGGTTAAAGATTCATTCGGTAGTACACGTAAGTCTTCTGAAAGAGTATAATGAAGACAAGGAAGATGAACACAAAAACATCTCCAAAAGAGCACCCCGGCCGTGGCTACTGCATTCGACAAAGAAATTGAAACAATTATGGCAGATCGCGACGTACGAAGAAGGGGAGTCCCGTGTTACAAAGAGTACTTGATCAAATGGAAAGGACTACCGGAGGAGGAATCAAGATGGGAAAGAGAAGACTTATTGTGGCAGTTCGAGGATCAAATTCGTTGCTACAAGGAGGAAAACAGGACGAGGACGCCGTGAATTAAGTGGGGGAGGGTGTTACGAGCCAAATCCTAACAACACAATTTCAAGAAAAACCTTGGCACGACAACAAGACTAGATTACTCTAGAATATGAAGCCTTATAAATATCTTAGATATTATGCTTAAAATATCTAATATACTTAGTTAGAATAATCTAGAGATTATCTAGAAAGTATATTTAGTTAGATTAATCTATAAATTATCTAGAAAGTATGATAAGAACTTAAAAGAAGCTTCTAGAATGGATTAGCCTCCTAGTATAAATATGGCTAATCCCCTCATTTGTAAGAATCCATTTTGTAACCATGTTTTCAAGTTCAACATAAATTAAGTGTTCTTTAGTAAATATGCAAGTGTTCACCGCTTATCTCTTCCATACTTTTTGGCTTCCTTAGACATTTGAATCGAGTCCTAAATTCCACACAGACATTGTGAATTAGTCCCGTGACATAGTGGTAACAAATCAACACACTATAACATACTAGCAGGGTACTCGCGCGTTGCGGCAGCGGATACCTTGAAATAAAATTTTCTAGTGAATCATGTATTTTAGTTTATTATCTTCTTTTTGATAATAAACTTACGGATATCAAGAATTTCATTTAGCCCGTTCCCGTTCGGGCTCGAGCCCGTTGGCCCGTGCCCGTTCGGGCTCGAGCCCGTTTGGCCCGCGCATGTTCGGGCTCGAGCCTGTTTAACCCGTGCCTGTTTGGGCTCAAGCCCATTTTGCCCGTTGCCCGTTCAGGCTTTAATATTTGTATAATGTGCTTTATTATTTGTGTTAGTGACATTTAATGCAGGGTACCCGCGCGTTGTGGCGACATGTACTCGCGCGTTGAAAATTTCAAGTGAATCATGTATTTTTGTTTATTATGTTCTTTTTGACAATAAATTTACGGATTTCAAGAATTTCGTTTAGCCCGAGCCCGTTCGGGCTCGAGCTCGTTTGGCCTGCGCCCGTTCGGGCTCAAGCCCATTTGGCCTGTTGTTCGTTCGGGTTTGAATATTAATTGTAGAAAAAATTACACGTTTGGTCCCTATGGTTTGCCCAATATAACAACTTTAGTCCCTAAGTCACTTTTATTACACCAGCAGTATCTAATTTTGAAACTATGCACACTTTTGTTGGAAGTGGGACCTCAAAAAAGAGAGCTGCAGGTGGTGGTAAAGGACCACAAAAGAAGAAAAAGAATGGAAAAGAGGTGTTAGTCTGATGTATGCTTAGTCTGATGTCTGTTTATGTACTTAACTTTTGGTTTTTGCTATGTAACTTTTGGTGTCTGTTTGTGTACTCAAATACTTATGTACTGATTAAGTTTGACTTGCATTAGTCAAACTTGTTTTACTTAATGCTATGTAAGACTTTTCTTGACATATCACTTTATGCTATGTAAGACTTTTCATGATATCAATTCTTTCTTGACATATCACTTTTCAGTACAACAAAGTTAATGTTGACTTTTTAAGTCAAACAAAAGGCAAAACATAACAAAAGTGCACCATTGTAGAAGAATTATACCAAATACATGGCACAAAACATATCTTACATTAATCCAAAAGACAATACAAAGAAAACCTAACCAACAACCATCTTACAACAACCATACTTACCCAAAACATATCTTAGAAATCTAATCTAAAACATTCATTAACCCAATAGGTAAATGACCACAACACAGAGAAAACCTAGCCAACTAAACATCAAATACATCTTGGTCTTTCTAAGTTCCCTTGTCAATTCTTCAATGGCAGTTTCATGCCTATTCCTAGCCCTTAACAATCCAGGTATAATTTACAACGATCACACATTGGTGGATCAACCCAATCAATCCACCCACATCGTGAACCCTGTTTGGGGCAACAGCGTAGAAACGCCGACACAGGGTGAGACAGTCCAAGAAGTCTTGACTATGCAAACTCGTCCACATCTGCAGAATACCATGATTGACGAAGACTTTAGGTGTTCTATGATTTTTAATTTGATTATGTGAGATCTAGGGTTTTTTAGTTGGGAATGTCACTTTGGGAGGGTTTTTAATTTGGGTGTTCATGGTTAACTGGTTTCGTTTTGGGCGGGGAAGGTTATGATAATAAATAGGGTGGGAGGGAAAGTGGGTAAGGAGTTGAAAAGACAAGTTTACCCTTGTATTTTAATGAGATAACGAGCCAAATAAACGTCCGTCTATTTTAGGGACCAAAAGTGTGCATAGTTTCAAAATTAGATACTGCTGGTGTAATAAAAGTGACTTAGGGACTAAAGTTGTTATATTGGGCAAACCATAGGGACCAAACGTGTAATTTTTTCTTATTTGTATTAGTGACATTGAATGTAGGAATTGTGTTTAATTTGGTTGTACAATATGCTTGATAATTTGTATTTATTATGTTAGGGGTGTTTTAATAACTGTATTAATTGTATTTATTGATCAGTTAATTAATTGACTATATTAAATAGCATTAATGTGATGTTTTATTTTTTTTAATATGCGCATTAAAATGGTGTACGCTATGCTTCTTGTCTTGTACGTCTGAAAATTATGTGCATTAAAGTGTTGTACATTATGTTTCTTTTTTTGAATTATATGAATTACTAACTATAGTAACATGTGCAGGCTTATATTTTTAAGACTTCCTTTTATAAAAAGTCCTAAATGCATTATAATGTAGTATAGATAGTGAGAAACACACCGGTAAGTTTACACATTTAATAGCCAGTATATCCATGGCATAGAAACAAATACAACCTGAATCCAGACTATATATATACACGTATGTCTAACAAATGCAATGGTTTCTAAGGTACTATAGCGATTAGGCGATTAAATATCATTTACATAACAAACCTTTTTTAAGATAGAGTTAATCTCCGCTATCCATCTTTTTTTATCTAATAGATGAGATTAATTTTAACAATTTAAAAAACTCACTTTTATCTTTTTTTCTTCTTGAAATATTAATATATTTCAAACCTTTAATCGTTAAGCGAAAAAAATATATCATTACGATGAGTATTTACTTATTTTTTTTTATAGATAAGCACTTTGATATACTTTCGACAAAAAAATTTTCGTGTTTCTTTTACATTTTTTTACATTTTTTTTTCGTTTTTTTTCGTTACTGGAATTTGCATTAAAGAAATCACATATAATTAAACACTAATTTGAATATTCTAATAATAATATGTGTGATATTACATATCATATTATCATATGTGATTTAACACTAATATCACATGTGATATTACTAGAATATTTAAATTATTGTTTAATCACATGTGATTTCTTATGCAAGTTTTAACAACAAAGAAAAAAGAAAGAAAAAAAGATGAAAAAAACATGAAAAAGCAATTTGTTTTGTTCGAAGGTATATCAAAGTTTCCGTTTATAGAAAGATAATTAAATGTTCGTCGCGATGGTGTAATTATTTTTGCTTAACGATTAACAGTTTAAAAGATATTTAAATTATAAAAAATATGTGAAATATTAAAAATGCTTTTAATCTCACCAACCGAAATCTTTTTAGATTAAAGGCGGAGATGATGCATTTGGTATATGAGAAAAGTTTAGTATGTAAAATAACGCTCTTCATAGTTAGGATTTTAAATATATTTTACAGCTACCTAAGGGTGACAAAAATTTTAGAGATCTCAACAAAGAATTATAAGAACAAACTTAGATTTACGATCATTTACGAACCATACTTTATTTGGATACCAAGGGACCAATTCTCACACTTCATTTTTATTTGATTTAATGGATGAGATTAAACACAACATTTAAAAAAAAAACTCACTTTCATCATTTTTTTCAAATATTAATATCTCTTAACCGTCAATCGTCAAGCGAAAAAAAAATATACCATCACGACGAGCATTTAATTATCTTTTTATAGATGTGCACTTTGATATACTTTCGACATTTTTTTTCATTTTTTTTCATGTTTTTATGTTTTTTTTTTTTTTTTTTTTGGAGCTTGCATGAAGAAATCACATGTGATTAAACACTAATTTGAATATAGTAATAAAATCACATGTGATATTTGTGTTAAATCACATATGATTTTATTAAATATCATACGTAATTTAATATTAATATCATATATGATTTTAGTAGAATATCCAAAACAGTGTTTAATCACATTTGATTTCTCATGCAAGTTTTAACAATGAAAAAAATACAAAAAAAGTGAAAAAAACCGATAAAAAAAAGTTTTCTGAAAGTATATCAATGTGTCTGTCTATAAAAAGACAATTAAATGCTTATCATAACGATATAATTTGTTTGTCTAACGATTAACGGTTCATAAGATAATTAAACTATAAAAGATATATGAAATGTTAAAATAATTTTAATATCAACCATTAATATCAGCTATTAATTTGCTTGATATGTAAAATAACTCTCCTCACAAACTTAAGTATTGTCTTTGCTCTTCTTATGTTTGACCCAACTTCAATATATAACGCAAGGACGAAACTATGAAAGGGCAGGGCAGGGGAGGGTCCCCCCCCCCCCCCAAATTTTTTTAGTGATTATAGTATATTTAATAAGAGTTTAAGGCTTATAAAATATATAAAACAAGGTGAAGACACCCGTTGTGTTGCGGCGGGGGTTTTGGGTATATTTTTGCTGTTTGATCATGTAACTTCCAAACACCCACAGTCTTGCTTCTCTTTCAAAACACATCCAAGCGTAGCAATACGAAAAGCTTAAATTGTAAACAGCAAGCATACGAACAAAAAAATGAACCAAGCAAAGAATTTAAGTGAAGGTGAACCACCTATACATAATGAACTACTCCTATATGGTTTTATGCCGAAACATACAACTTAATCAACACTTGAAACAATCCAGAACCTCATACTCAAAAAAGCAGTACACGCACTCTTTAGACCAATCTTCCTCAAGAATTATCGATAACGAACACCATTTCCTTCTTGCTGACATTTTAATAAACAAATCCCAAACACCCATAAAGTATGTACCTACAAAAATATATATCGAGATACCCACAATGTTAAAGACACCTTAAACTCATAACTCATGAACTTTTTGACACAGTTCGGTTTTCGTTACCCGCAATTCTTCCTTTTAATATTATCATAAATTAGACTATTACCAAAACAATGATAGTGTAGACCTTTGGAATAAAGCAGATTCGGAGCTTGTATGCCAAAAAATACAACTTGGTTGCATCGACCTGTTGAGATAAAAAAGAAACCATATCGACCCATCTGTATATTCTATTTCAAATAATGATTATAATAATCAACTCATCATTATATAACATGTTCTTTTGACTCTTTCTGATCCACCAAAGTTTTTTTTAAGGTAGTTGTCCAAATCATCCTACAACCTTGAAATGTTGCAAACCCAGGGGCTGCCAAACACACACATACTATTTTTTCAATATTTTTTATGAACAATAGAAAATTTACAAGTATATTATTTTTTCCATAGTTTTGAAAGAAGATTGACTGATCAAATAGAATAAAAAAAGCATCACCAACTCCAGAACATCATAAGAAGATTAAATCCAGATCTATTTAGTCACTTACCGTAGCGAGCAATAGTATTACTCTCAAAGACAGAGCCTTTCGAAGGATCATGAAGCCTTTTTCCGTCCTCTTCATGAACAAAGCGTAACTGCAACTTACACTGAAAAATAAAAAATAACCATTCAAATGAGTAGATAAGTGAGATTTGGAGTTCTGGACATGTAAAAACACATGGCGAGTCATATGTTCACTAAAGTTGGTTCACGGCCATTTCATAATTTTATAGAAAAGTCGTAAACAGAAAAGACTCATACATCGTCATTATTCATCATCCTTTGTCATTCTCATTTCGTCACCTTGTTCACTCAAAAATATGCCCAACAAGGTTAGACTGAAAATGAGATGGTCTGTTTATAGTCTAGTTGACCAAATATGTTTACTATAAACTAACAAAAGTTAGGTTTATAATTGCAATGAATATGTCTGTGTTACCCACCTTCTGATAAATACGGAGTAAAGCAAAACCATTACACATTTAAATCTGATACTATTTTCTGAAACATGAAGCCTTACCATAACAGAAGATCTTCACTCGAAGTAGTTTTCTTATACACCTATTCACTAGATAACCCATAGGCAAATATATGATTTCAAAAAAATATCAGTGACCCATTCCATTAGCTCTTCCAAACACCGCCATAATCTTAGATACACACTCAATTCCTGTAAAGACCCAAAAACAAATTTAGGGTTTCATTTTTCATAATGTTACATAACAATAAAATTAACAAAATTTACCGCAATCTTAAAAATAACCCATGTGACACAAGTACAACACATGTATGTTTATCATACCATCATGTGTAACCCAGGGACGCGAAGAAGTGCGTGAAGACGTTCTTCTAGCAACATGTGGAGTTGCCGCCAAGGGGTTTATAGGAACCTGCGCATATGTTCTACTTCTTAATCCATCCCCCATGGTAAGGCCCATATCTTGGAGGCCCAATTCACGTACAGTTCCTGCAAATTTTAAGGGACAAACGACACAACATTACAACCATCAATGAGTGACATATACAACCTATAGACATAATGCATTCGTAGGGCAGCTTCTAAGGAGCAAACGAAAATTGACACAACGCAACAGTTGATATGATAAAAAACTCACGTCTTCTTGAATGTGGATGTAAGGCATGATCTAAACCACTTATATCAATAGCAGGCATTGATATACCATGCCCTATAACAATAAGAGGCTGCACATATCAGTAATTAGACGTTCCAGGGATTAAGATAGACAGAACATGGAAACCATTAGGTGCTTGGAAAGCACCTGTGTTAGCCTCTGGTTTCCTCCTTTTTTTGGAAGCACGACCACCCCCTGCACATACGCCACCAACATTGATAAAATCCCCTGCCGTCTACGCTTGTACACGTATTGTCCCACTAACAAAATCCAATGTCATCGGGCCACTACCTACATACAAAAGCAATACACAAACAATGTCATAAGTACCAACTTTCCATAAATCCACAAAAACAAAACTTCCATGAAGAACCGGTACTAAAACCTTACCTTTTTTAACACAACGTCATTACCAATGGGTACTGGAACATGGGATGGCTGACAACCAATTGTTTTAGGAAGAGACACATCAGCGGGCAAAGAAACCTGGTAACAATGTACATATGACCATCAGCAAATACGAACATCCAGTAAATGTGACAGACTACGGTGTTACTCAAATGTCCATACCTGCTGGCTGGCTGCTGCTTATGTATGTTTACAATGTCAGCCTCACCGGCATAATGCATATCACTTGCTGCAAAACCAAATACAGTACAATTGTCACACCTAACTATAAATATATTGAATATGAATAACATAACAACCACATAGACTAACAACTTACAATAACCGCTACCATGCATACAATGCGCTACTCGCACCCTCTTAAACGTCGAAATGTGGTCGCTGACATCCATATGAGCCTGACGATGTTATAATGGTTTGCAGGCGGCATGGACGGATCAACATCCGAAACATCACATGCAACTACTGATGCATGTTCACCTACTACGGCCATACAGTTTTGGACAACATTTTGTTGCGAACTGCCTACCTGAAAAACAACCTCATTGATAGGAACCGATAAAGGAAGTGTTGTATTATCATATCCTCTTTTCGATTTCATGTTTTGAGAAACAAACAACAACGAAAAAGTCAAAAAAGAGAAAGGAAATTTAAACCTTCGTAACCTGTGTTTTATCTTCTTCGAATATTGTTAGGATCGAATATCTATAATTTATGTGGTTATGGGAGGTCTTGGATGGGGAAGAAGATGAAAGACATCATCTTTCTAGTGAGAGAAAGTAGAGAGAGAGGAGAAAATAATGATAAGTATTATTGAAAGAGAAACAATACACCTAATGATCAATCACACCCCTCATGGAGAATCATGAGGGGTATTTATAGGCTCTATACATTACAACTTTGCCACTTAAATGATACTAGTCCCTGCGGGCAAAGTATACTATATATCTAGTCCATTTCACTAGTGTGACGTTATCTTTATAAAAAAGCGAGGCTAACAATCTCCCTCCAAGATATCGTCACACGTGAATGGTTACAGTGAGACCTATAAATACAAAACAAAGTAAATTACAATAGTAATGAACAATGTTGACTTTGTTGAAACGCAGAGTCTCTGTAGTCTAGATACTGAGGCAAACTTGAAGTTCTCTCTTCCGAAAATCTCGGCATTTGATCTTTGGCGCTGACGACACAAATCCTTGTAGCTCTGAACTTCAACTGTAACGGTCTAGTTAGGTTATTACTCCCTCCTAACTAGTGAGCCATTTTTCTTTCTTTTGCTCCCTCCTGAATCGACAACTCTCTTCCAACACGCAGCGGAGAAAGTAGACTCTTGATTGTAGCATAATGGTTGTCGTTTTGGGAACATCATAACAACATAACTCACTTAGTATTGCATTTAAGTTGGTAAAAAGCCCCGATGTACACACGCTACTTCTCCTTCTTCGGTCGTAAGTACAATTCCCTTCGTCAATCCAATCATGAAAGATGAAATACCAACATCTCCCTCCTGATGGTTGCGAGCAATCGGAATCATCATAATGTTGCGTACATGCCGTATTACCTTTTTCTTGATGCAATTTTAAAGCCTTAGCTTGTGCACAATTCCGTGAGAATATGTCGCAAACATACACTCAATACTTTTCTCTCAAACCAACCTGAAAACGAACCTCCTTTGAATTCACCGGCTAATAGTAATGACCACATATGGAAAAAACCCCGATACGACAAACTTGAAAAGGAAGTAAACATCCCAACTTTGTGACTTACTGCTTGTTCTATATTTTTGAACAATTCACAACGCCATGTGACACTGAGTACTACAACGTAACTCCTTAAAGTGATAGTTATACACTGTGAGCACTACAACGTAACTCCTTACATCAGTTATAACCAGATTGTAAATTCATAATTACTTATGAAAAATGCCCACACAAGTTATCTTGAGACATGCAACCAACCAATCAACATCTCAATGATAAAGAAGATCACCCGTGAAACGTCACTTCAATTCCGCATCAATAATATCGTACAAAAACCCCGTAATCATTTTTGATCAAATGTTCGTTTAAGTCGTGAATATATGTATCCTCCGTGAATAATATACCAAAATACCACTCAAATTAAATTTTTATCCTCAAATTTTTGGGAAAAAAATTTCGGATACCAACATTTATTCGAGCAACTGTTCATTGTAGCCTCGTTTGCAAAGCCCAAAACTAATGCAAATAGAATTTTGATAAGCCCATTTTAGCAACAGCCCGCTCAAATGCATCTAACACATCCGATCCAATCAAATATTACAACCAAGCAAGCCCATCGATGCGAAGCCCAATATAATCCGAAAAAGGATAAAACGACTAACACTTGTTCATTTCACTTAAAACCTAAAATACTTCTTAATCCTAAAATCAATCTCAACACACTCCGCCCCTTTTTTTACTTCACAGCTCTCACCTAACTTTTCATCATCTATCACAATAGATCTGCAAAAGTCATGCTCCCATCAAATAACTCCCTTCACCAACATTCATTTCAACAACAACACAAACCTGCAAATATATAAAAGAAAACCCCTGATTTTTTAATATAAATCTGAAACTAATACATATAAGTTAGGTAAAAAAAATGTACGTGATGTTTTTTTCAACAGGTCATTGCTCCATCCCTGTTGCTCCATTCCTGAAACCGCCAAATTTGTATCGTAAAAACAATTCTATCGAGAAAGTGTGAAAGAAAAAATAAACACACTAAAAATCAATATCATTAATCAATACAACTATAATTTATAATTAACCATAGGAAAACCAAAATTGGTATAAACTACATATCTTTATGCAAACCATTCATCTCCAACTTATCCAAAACCCCTTGGCCTTTTCATATGTAAATCTCCATATCACTATCCTCCTTGTGAACCTCATAAACGGCATCCACACCACACACATCCACAAAGTAACAAAATTAAAAACCCACATCAAAAATCACAGTTTCAAAAAAAATAATAAAATAAAATAAAAAAGAAAAAACTATTGAAGAATTTGGAATAGAGTCGGTTTGATGATTTGATGAAAGGTTTTCATATAAAGTTGGTAAACTGAACTTGGAAAAAACAAATGCAAGGACTATAGAAATTCATTACTTTTTCTTCACCACGAAGCTAGCGAATGAGCAGAAGAAAGTAGAATTCGATATAAACTTCTAGTAGTTGGGCCACCTACACCTATCTTTGGGCAGTAGAAGAGGCTCCAAACGAAGCCAAACTTTAGCAATATTATATTAGAGACGCTAATATAATAGTCACACCGACTTTGTGTTTTAATATATATAGTTAATAAGCAACTTTGCCATAAGTGATGAACTAATGCATATATTTTCTACTAACATAACCCTTCTCTTTCATATTTGCATGTTCGCCCTCTCTTATATTTGATTTATTCATTGATGACCATACAAATATAACTTTTTTTGTTGTATTCCCAATATACTCTTTGTTACGAGAACAAAATTATAATCTATATGTTAGTTATTGATCTATGAAAGAATCATAAATTCAAAGTAGTTTTTAAAATGTCTAGTTTTTTTTGTTAATATTTTTTAGTCTAATAAGATTGTGTGTTTTGCTTTTCGTTTTAATGATTAACTTATTGATTCAAGGAATTGTAATTTTAATTTGACTTCTTTAATTTTACATGTAAAGTTGTGTGTTGTAACCTTTATTTTTAGGACATTTAACAACTTTTTTACTTTCAATTTATGTGAGTTAACTTGTAGAAGCTATAATGGTAATGCTTAAACATTTGTGTGGCTACTACAACTTATCTATAACTATCTAATAGCTTATTCGACGTTTTACTTTTATATATAACCACGATTTCGGCCACCCTAAAAAATGTTCAAGTTTGATCACTGTATATACGAGAATGAGAAATGTCGATACTCCAATGTTCAAAAACAAAATAAACATATTATATAGAAAAAGGCCACATTGTGATTCTTAGACTCTACGTAGTGATTTATCCATTCACAATCATCCTTTTTCCCGCTCACCACCTTTTGTTGATCCCAGTTTACACTTGGAAATATAAATCTTTAATATAGCTTCTGTTAAGAAACTGTTTGATTCACAAAGTATCACGCGGAATTTAACACTTTATGATTAAAAAGGACACATTGATTAACAACCAAATGCTTCAATATTATTAGAATAATACGAATACTCTTAATAGTATTAGGGTTTACAACCTTGAAGCCGCTTAAACTAATCGTGCTCTAAACAATGACCTAGGTCTTCCTATTATAGATTAAGGAGTCCTAGTAGGTTACAATGACTTCCTATACAATGTATATATCTATAGAATCTTTTCTATATTTATCTAATACTAAATAATAGGTACACATCATTCAATAAATAGAAACCAACACTAATACTCCAGCAGTAGTCTAAAATACATCAGGAGTAAATATCTTTACTCTGGCAGTACTTAGTCTTCAGCAGCAGAAACTTTATACAAGCAGTAGTTTTATTTGGTCTAGCAGTAGTTACCACTTAGTGTATTTCTTTGATCATCTCTAGCAACACCTAGCAGTAGATTGAATACACTAGCAGCAGTTCAAATCATACCAGCAGTAGTTATGACTTAGAGCATTCTTCATTGAAATCCATGAGTAGTTGAATCTTCTAAGAGCAGCACTATCAAAAACCCAAGAATCCTCCCCTAAACTTGATATTCTTTCCCAAAATCATCAAGTTTCCTGTTTAGCTTGAAGAATCACTAGGAGGATACTTCCAAACACATCAATTCTGCTTCTTTAGATAAAGAACTCTTTCATACTTCTTCAATAGCTTGTATGCTTGATCATCAGATAAGTAATCTCTTTGAACTTGCATCATCTTTTCTTTCATCATCTGACTTACAATGTCTTTATTGAAGTTAAGAGCATGATAATCTTTTTCCACAAGCATGTATATAACCACACCATGAGAAAATAAAACATGAACACCACAACACTGATATAGCCTCCATTGTTGAACTGTGTTGTGTTTCAGTTTTCTCCACTCCTCATCTTTATAGCTTGGCTCAAACATAACTTTCAAATAATTCCATATTACTCTGTCATAAACCTTCTCAGGATAAGCACCATCATTCTTTTCCTTGAACAGTCTCTAGAGAGTTACAAGATCATCCCTATTAAAATATTGAACCATTTGACTGAATCTGATAAACCTGTAGTACCATTGGTTCTTTTGATGTCCCAATAAGCTTTACTTCCATCCTAAATACCAGAAGTAACATCAATGATAGGATGCTTAAACCCCCAAAAGAACTGCATCAATAACCTCAGGTTCTTTATATTTTGACAGAATTGTAAGAGCTTACATCTTATCTCTATCCTCTGCATCAGATACTTGATCTTCAACTTTCTCCTCAACTTTCACTTCTTCATGCTCCGAGTCTTCAGTATTCTCAACTACCTTAGACCTATATGCCTTTCTATACATTCTACCAACACTTTTTAATAAACTTCCAATTCTCTTCACACCAGAACTAGAAATTTCCTTCTTAATCTCTACCTTATCTATCTGTTCTACCTCTTTCTCTTTCTCCACCTAATCTATCTGCTCCACCACTTTCTCTTTTGCAGGTTCTTCTGTCTCCATGGGCACAAAAGCTTCTATCTCTTTTCTAACTTTCTCATACAATTTCTCAACCTCACTATTAGGTAGATGAGACAATTGATTCAACTTTTAGCCCTTCATGTTCTTCAAATAGTATGAATGAACCTTTCTTCTTTGCTTAACAGTTGGTGGTCTGAGCATTTTATTTTTCAACCTTTCAGCTGCATAAAATTTTCTCCTTTGATCCATAAATTCCTTTAACCATTTATCTCTCTCTTCTATAGTATACTACTCTTGATCTTCCTCAGTAAGCCTTTTAGCTATCTCCATGTCTGCATCACATCTAATCCTTTCTTTATCCTACTGAGCTGATAATGCTAATGTATTTGCTTCATTCTCAGCTGTTATTCTTTGTTGTTCTAAAATTTCTTGATTTTCAGGTTCATACTCAGCAGCCAATGCAGCAGCAACTTTAGCATCATGCTCTACAATCTTCTCCTTTGGCCAGAACTCCACAGGTATTTTAGGCTCAGGCTCTTTAACCAAAACTCCTTTGCCTTCATACTGTGGTTGTTGAGAGATTTTCTTGGATGTGAAGACAAGTTATTTGATGACTACACCTTTAACAGGTGCCTTTGTTGTTTGTGATGATGTTTAAGCAGCTTTTACTGGTGCATCAGAAGATTCTTTGATTGTACTCTTAACTGTTGGCTTTGATTTCTTTAGATCAATCATCACCTCAGCTAGAGTTGTTTCATCTAATACCTCTTATGTACCAGCAGTAGAAGTAGGAACATCAACAGTAAGTTTGTTGGAATCACTCCTAACTTGTATATCAAGTGTTAGTATTTAATATGTAATAGATTGCTTAAACTAGGCTTTTATGTTTGATATTAAAGACTAGGCTCATGTAGAAAGCCCATGAGCCTATGCCAAAGCCCAATAAGGGAAGGAAGGGACTAGACATGTTTCCCTAGCTCCCTTCCCCTATAAATACTCTAGTAAACCTTCTCTTGAAGGTTGGTTGTTCACTCATAATCATATCCTACGCATAACCTTTGATAGCATTCATACGTGTGTGTTTGTGTGTGTTCATCCGATCACTTTCTTTCCCATTTCTTACATATTGATCCTTGTGTTATATTATGGTGACCTAACAGTGGTATCAATCGCCATCTAGTTGGGTGAAATACTTTTGTTTTTGAAGTTTCGTTCTATACGCGTGGGTTTTGCGCCTAAAATTTTCATACGCTTAAAAGCTTTGATTTTTACACTTAAAAACTCAAGATTCTTGTGGTTTAAGGTTTATTTAGTGTCACAGTTTTAGTTTTTAGCAAAAAAGTTTCAAACTTTACGTGTGTAGATTTGTTTTTAAGCTTGGTTGGTTTCGTGTGTACTTTTATACACGTAAGATGAAAAGTAGTTTTGGTTCATCAAGTTTCAAACTTTCTTGTTATTTTGAAGCTGTTTCATCATTAAAATCAGGTTACAAAACATTTTTGGGCATAAAAATAAGTTTTAGTCATTTTTTGTACTATCTACGCCTAGTAAAACTCTAGTTTTACGCGTAAGGTTCTACTCATAAGCCAGTCTACGCCTAAACAGTTTCTACGTTTAAGGATTTCGGCATTTGATCTTCGAAGCTGTTGGTTTACTCAGTGTTTTCTTGCTTGGAGAAGCCTGAAAACACTTCGACTTGTGGATATCTTTTACACTTGGACAAGTGTAAGGATTTTTGGGTAAAACCCTAGTTTTACGCATAAGCATAAAAGCTTACGAGTAATCACTTTACGCCTAAGTTATTCTTACGCATAAGTTCATCTTACGCCTAAGGTAATCTTACGCATAAGGTTCTTACTATTAAGCCTTTGGTTTATGTTAATACAAATAAGCCGTAAAAATGTTTATTTATATTTTACGATCTTCTAATGTTTTGTCGATAACAAACGTAAAATCATTTTAACGAAACAAATAAAATATGTAAATGGTTTGAGCCAATATTTTTCTAACACACTTACGTTTTCACATAAAACACTAAAACAAGTATAAGTGATTTTATGATTTAATAATACATATGTACAACAACTAGTGTTTACATATTGGGCAAATATATACATAACTAGTATGTATTATAATGGGTAATATAAATGGGTAGAAACTTAAGTATTTGACCCATTGACCAAATACATTGAATATAGTTGGATACAACCCAAAGTCCATGACCCATACCCATGGAGTTTGACCGATAACCCATTGCATGACATCATGCTTAAGTCATGCATGGTTTTAATCCATGGCCAATAGTTTTAATCCATGAACCATGGACTAGATGCATTGCATCTTAGAGATACATTGTATCTACTTTGATACCATGATCCATAACCCATGACCCATGACCCAAAACCCATAGGCAAAGGGGAGCGTCCCACGGATCCCCAGTATTGCACTGGACGGATCCCTCAAGTGAGGGATCTGTGGGGTCCGTGGAATAGTAGACATTTTCTCTCTATAAATAGTGAGCCATTTCTTCATTGTTTCTCACCCCTTTCTCACATATTTCTCTTTGAGTTATAAACTCTCTAACCTCAGATCCAAGTGATGTATGTATGTAGTTTTGTTTTCGTGTGATTCTCTAGGTTCCTCTTAAAGGCGAGATCACCATCTTTTGAAGACGAGCAAGCTCAAGTCCATGAGTTGCCATGCTTCGTTATCATCGAGACTATTGAGGTTCTCTTGTTGATAGTTTTCATCTTTCTCATAAGAAGTGTTGTGTTGAAGACATTAGTGAAAGATGTCTCAAGTGTCAAGACGAAGATATTAGTGAAGGGTGTCGATCGTCCTTATTGAAAGCACTTGTAAAGGGTGCTTAGAAGTCAAGACTAGAGGCATTAGTAAAGGGTGCCTAGAAGTCAAGTCACAAGACATTAGTGAAGGGTGTCTTGTAGATCGAGCTAAAGGCATTAGTGAAAGGTGCCTAAGGTGTACTTTCGATATGGTGTGATTCGATGTACAAGATAGATTAGTATTGGGTCAAAGAATATTATTATCCTTGTTGATATTATTATAAGGAGTAGATCTCCTTTGGGGTTAGGTGTTGGTGTAGTGTTGGGTAGTAGTTCCTCCATTGTAATGGAACTCGGTATCTAGCCTAGTACCGGATAAAGGGTTGGCGACGTTGTGATAGGTTTGGTTCTCCTTGGTGAAAGGACTCGGTATCTAGCCTTGTACCGGACAAAGAGTAGGCAACGTTATGAAGGTTTCTCCACCATAAGGAGTCGGTGTTGTGTAGTGATTACGAACTCTCGAGTAGGTGACTCGGGGAGTGGAGTAGGGCAAGGAAGGTGTCCTTGTAGCCGAACCACTATAAATTCTCGCGTTGTGGTTTTGTGCTTCTTACTCTTTATCTTTTCATTACATATTTATATTCCTATATGTTTGTTTATCAACATCCAACACACATCCAAATGGATTGACATAAGTAGATCTAAATAGTTTAAAACCAAGTTTTAATCGGTAAAACTATTCAACCCCCCCTTTCTAGTTTTCCACAATTGGCATCAGAGCTTCGTTACCAAGTTACTTAAAGTATATTGTACTTTAAAAACTTGATACGATCCATGGTTAATTGAAAACTACAAAGAAGGTTTTTTATAAAAATAAATACCATGTTTTTAAAACTCTTTGTTTGGATGTTGATTAGATGACAACATTTGTTTTTTACTTATTATTTATTTAACTGCACTAATCTTCTTTGTCATGTTGCTTAGTTAAAGCTCATACCTACCAAGCCATAGGAATTGCTTGGTAACAAGAATACCTTCCCTAAGAAGGTATCTTAAACACAAAGGAGCCGGAATTGTCTACTGACACTTGTTGTGTCATTTGTAAAGACATTCCTAAGTGCATTAGAGGTATGACTTTCCACTTATCTCTAAATAACAATAGCTTGATAAATAAGTATGCTTACATAGATATTTATATGATTATCTTTTGTGTATATTTATATATTACATGTAGCTTCATTAGGAAGTCTTTCTCGCATACGTGTTACTTTTTCGTCTAAAGTCGAGGTATATAAAATTTGTGTCTTATTTCATTTAATCCAAAAATCATATCTTTCTAATAATAAAACAAAACACAAATCTTAAAAATTCCTCCTTCCCCATAAAAACCCCTTCGACGTTCACTCCACCAAATCCTCATTTTTTCAAATCTTCCACTTTCAAAAATTACCTCTCATTCAAAACTTCATCTTCCTCTTCATCTCATCTCATCTCAAACCAAAACCAAGAAGGTTCGTCATCAACATGGTTTACATCGCCCTCGTACTCATCGCCTTAACACTCATCGCTCTCGTGTTCCCTATGTTGAAGTTCACGTATGGAGACATATACTTTGTGTTGTTAATCTACATTGATGTTATATACCCAATCCTTTGTATCGTTCTTAGCATTGAAATGAAATATTACTAATGTTTTAGTTTATCTAGTTAATTTCTCATAATGTGTTTGTCATTTATTTTGCTTTATGTCTCTCGTAATTTTTGATCTTGAGACACTTTTGAAACCAATAATGCATGCTATAGTAAAAATTGGCTAAAATACATACCTTTGTATAAACATAAAAGATGCAAAAACCCTTTTTCGTCAAAACCTTTTTCTGTCACTACAGATCCACGGATCCCTGTAGATATACTAGCCGGATCCCTTATAGGAGGGAACCGTGAGAACCGTCCTTCTGAATAACAATTTTTCATGCAAAATAAAAACCGTTTTATTCCTAAAAGAAATGTTCCACTAAAATGTCAAACATTAAGTGTGTTACCATTGTTAATAAACATCTTGTAAAAACGTTAGGTAATCATTGTTTTTACAGTAATACGTCACATCCTATTAACTCTTCTTTCCTATAGGTCTCGCTATGTCGCATGAGTATGAGTTTGATTTTAGCGTCTACACTCCTAACATTTCTCTTAGGCCCAACACACCTGGCAATCATGTCCGTGGGTTCAATAATCTTGAAACCCGTCACTTCCACGAAGGACGTATTGTCGACACCCCTCTACAATTCGAAGAAGGTATCAATACTTCCTTCCTAACCATAGGACTAGAATGTCTTCTCGAAATTAACGAGAAAATATGTCCAAGGTTTTTATTGGAATTCTTCCGTCAAGTTGAACTCGTTCGTAACGAGGATCGCACTCTATATCTTTGGTTTTGGATCAAAAACCAAAAGTTTGTTTTAACCCTTGGGCAATTTGCTCACATCCTTCGAATTCCAAATCATGGACAATGTACCTTCACTGAAGATTGGTCTCTTGATTCTCTCTTCAACTTTCGTGAAGAAAATAGTCCATATTGTTTACACATACCTTCCCCGGAAGACTTGACTCGCATAATATGCAAACCCCATTACTCCGATCCAAACATTATCTATACACGGGATATCCGAGAAGAGTACAAGGATCTTGCACTCATCCTACGTGAAAATGTTTGGAGTCTTAGGGGAAATCGAGAAATCCTTCCCGCTTGTTGTTCTCACATAATGTATTGTTTGCTAACACAACAACCATACAATCTCTCCTACTTCTTCGCAAGGCGAATTGTAAATCTTCAAGGCTCTAAGAACAAACTAATCCCTTATGGAATGTTCTTGAAACGCCTTTATCATCACATCATGTACTTTCATCCTCAATTTCAAAGTCCGTTGTACGTACTTGTGAACAAGATGATGGAACCTCTAAACACATCTCTCATGAAGACTTTCTTCATTCCCAAATCGGCGAACACTCATCAACCATTTGATGATCCATCCAGCGAAAACGCTAAAGGGACTTAGCTTTCTTTCAAAATAGGGTCAATCCTTAGTATCCATGCTTTATCAATGTAATGTAATTTTCTTCATGAAATAAGACATCTTACATTTTGATATCTCTACACTAATGTTAGAACTTCTTAGAAAAACCCTAACTTTGAAATATGATGCAATGTGCAACCCTTGCATACCTTTTGTAAAGGTTCTGCTTAGCAGAGAGACGGATCCCAAAGTTTGTGCTAGACGGATCCCTACTCTTAGGGAACCGTGGGAACCGGCAAACAGAAATGCAATTGCAATCATTGTATTTCAAAACATGTCCTTATATTACTTCACACTAAGATAATACATAGTGCCCTAAGACAAATTGAGTCCTTATCAAGTTGAGTAAATTTTTCGTACTCACACATAACTCACTTAGATCACACTCAAAACACCTGTAGATCTATCGTCTCACCAAAACTCATTACTCTTCTGCTCTTATACTCACACATAATACCTCACATGTTAAAACATCTAGTTTTAGAAACCTTTCAACGATAGCAAATGGATTGTAGTCATCCTTACCTCAAAATAGGTCGAAATGGGTCAAATTCTAGCTTTTCAATCTTAAGCTTTTAGGATATCTTCTAAAACATTATCTTGAGTTACTATCTGGTTTCTAGGATCATTTAGCTCCATTTGACGCTCTCAAATCTTTAGTGTCATCCTTGGTCACTCATTGGTACTCTTAAAAGTTCCAATTTCTTCCATGAAAGGCTATCATTAGCTACATCACTCATTGCCCTTAAGCATTTAAGTACCCTTTCATTTAAGATACTTAGATGGACTGAAACACTCAAGAAGGTATAGGCTTTAGACCTTATAAACATCATTGTTATCTTTTCTTAACTGCTGAGAGACGGATCCTTAGGAATAGCCTAGAAGGATCCCTCATTGGAGGGAACCGTGGGATCCGTATGATAGATTCATGTCAACTCTAGCTAAAACAATCATTTCAAGCTCATCTTGCTAACTTGAACACTTCATCTCATCTTAATTAAGTTTCTAGATCAGTACAATTCTGAAGTTGACTCTTGTGCATGCTAATCATCACATTCCAAGGAATCTTAGTGGCTTAAGTCTTGAATGCACTTGCCAAATCCCTTGCTTTATAAACCACATTGTTAGGACTCCTAAAGTCATCACCTTCATCCTCATTTTCAGCACTTAGAAACCTTTACAAACCTCTTTGAATCATCTCATCATGAGGAAAGCTCCAAGTGGTAACTCATCCACCAAAGGACCACCCAAGAAAATTGCTCGTGTTGTACACGAAATTTCTTCAACCGAATCATCTCCGGTCAAATCCGCAAATGCAAGGATTTCTCCTTCACCAACTCAGCCAATCAAACCAATCCCTAAAAGGATAGTTCCCACGAAACTACCTATGCCAAACACCACCATACCTCCTAAACCAAACAATCCCATTTCCACTAAACCATCACCATTGGTGCCTAGAGCCCTTTCATTCACCACTCCACTCTCATCACCACACCTCTAAAATCTAGAGGAGTTGCCTCCTAGGCCGTCCCATCCTTCACCACCGGCAACATTCTCCTCATTAGGAGGAATAATGGAACAAAATCAAGGTGTTGAGTCAACAATAGCTCCGGCTTCCTTTTCGCCGTCACCATCAAATAATCCCATTTGGATTATGAGAAATTATCAAAGTCAACCACCCGACCACATGGAAGTTGACACCTCTCTACCACCACCATCATTCTTGGTTGAGCCATCTTCAAATGCGCCTCCACCAATCCCTCCATCTTTTGAGGCTCCTCAACCCGCTTCACTTGATCCTTCACATCAAGCAATTTCATTTCTTCCATAACCACTACCTAGCCATGACAAAGATTGTTATCATTATCAACATGTTGAAAGTTTGATACATGAAGTACGGGAAGATCAACGTTTCATGTTTTATCACCTCCTCGAACGTTTCGACGAGATTAAACCTAAACAAACTTGAGCTAGAGGATTTTAGTGGTGTCCTAGTATCAAGCGTAACTTAGATAGTCTAGTAACTCCAAGTCATGTATCATTCATTTTCTTAGTTTTTAGAGTCATGTATATCATATCTCTAGTTTTATTAAATGAAATTACATGATATTTGCTATATTTCTGAGTATATGATTATTTGGTATAATACATATCTCACTTTGATGTTAACATTATTTGTTATATCTCCATTATTGAATCTTGTCATCAGACAGACGGATCCCTGGAATTTGCCTAGACGGATCCCTCCAAGAAGGGAACCGTGGGATCCGTGCAACAGAAGATCAATTTTCTGCTAACTTGAGTCTTATTTGCAGGAAATTATGCATTATATACTTGTCTTCTAACCTTTTTTTTGTAGGTTTTCAATTGACACATGAAAACTTTGACACTCTAAAGCTAGGGGAGCTTTGTGTCAAAGCATTACATTGCAAGATCATTTGCAATATTAGGATTACATTTCATGACGTCCCCTTGCAAATATGCAATTATCTAGGGGGAGCATTATCGTCGCTAAGATAAAACCATTTGCAAACATGGTTGCAATACATTAGCTTAGTAGTTTTTATTTACTTGACGCCCTCACAAAGGGATGGACTTGTCAAGGGAGAGTTAAGACGAGAACTCTTCCCGTCACTTGCTCTCTATTCTTTCTTTTCACATGTTTTTCTTAAAACAATGTGTTAGTTTATTTTCGAAGCTCTTTTTGTTTCGACAAAAAGGGGGAGAAGAAAGTAAAAACTACAAATTCAAACTTTTACGAATTTTAGTTTTTCCTTAAAATAATTTTATGTTTTGTCATCAACAAAAAGGGGGAGATTGTTAATACAAATAAGCCGTAAAAACGTTTATTTATATTTTACGATCTTCTAATGTTTTGTCGATAACACACGTAAAATCATTTTAACGAAACAAATAAAATACGTAAATGGTTTGAGCCAATGGTTTTCTAACACACTTACGTTTTCACATAAAACACTAAAACAAGTATAAGTGATTTTATGATTTAATAATACATATGTACAACAACTAGTGTTTACACATTGGGCAAATATATACATAACTAGTATGTATTATAATGGGTAATATAAATGGGTAGAAACTTAAGTATTTGACCCATTGACCAAATACATTGAATATAGTTGGGTACAACCCAATGTCAATGACCCATACCCATGGAGTTTGACCCATAACCCATTGCATGACATCATGCTTAATTCATACATGGTTTTAATCCATGGCTCATAGTTTTAATCCATAAACCATGGACTAGATGCATTGCATCTTAGAGATACATTGTATCTACTTTGATACCATGATCCATAACCCATGACCCATGAGCCAAAACCCATGGGCAAAGGGTAGCGTCCCACGGATCCTCAGTATTTCACTAGACGGATCCCTCAAGTGAGGGATCCGTGGGATCCGTGGAACAATAGACATTTTCTCTCTATAAATAATGAGCCATTTCTTCATTTCTCACCCCTTTCTCACATATTTTCTCTTTGAGTTATAAACTCTCTAACCTCAGATCCAAGTGATGTATGTATGTAGTTTTGTTTTTGTGTGATTCTCTAGGTTCCTCTTAAAGGTGAGATCACCATCTTTTGAAGACGAGCAAGCTCAAGTCCATGAGTTGCCATGCTTCGTTATCATCAAGACTACTGAGGTTCTTTTGTTGATAGTTTTCTTCTTTCTCATAAGAAGTGTAGTGTTGAAGACATTAGTGAAAGATGTCTCAAGTGTCAAGACGAAGATATTAGTGAAGGGTGTCGATCGTTCGTATTGAAAGCACTTGTAAAGGGTGCTTAGAAGTCAAGACTAGAGGCATTAGTGAAGGGTGCCTAGAAGTCAAGTCACAAGACATTAGTGAAGGGTGTCTTGTAGATCGAGCTAAAGGCATTAGTGAAAGGTGCCTAAGGTGCACATTCGATATGGTGTGATTCGATGTACAAGATAGATTAGTATTGGGTCAAAGGATATTGTTATCCTTGTTGATATTATTATAAGGAGTAGATCTCCTTTGGGGTTAGGTGTTGGTGTAGTGTTGGGTAGTAGTTCCTCCATTGTAATGGAACTCAGTATCTAGCCTAGTACCGGATAAAGAGTAGGCGACGTTGTGATAGGTTTGGTTCTCCTTGGTGAAAGGACTCGGTATCTAGCCTTGTACCGGATAAAGAGTAGGCAACGTTGTGAAGGTTTCTCCACCATAAGGAGTCGGTGTTTTGTAGTGATTACGAACTCTCGAGTAGGTGACTCGGGGAGTGGAGTAGGGCAAGGAAGGTGTCCTTGTAGCCGAACCACTATAAATACTCGTGTTGTGGTTTTGTGCTTCTTACTCTTTATCTTTTCATTACATATTTATATTTCTATATGTTTGTTTATCAACATCAATCACACATCCAAATGGATTGACATAAGTCGATCTAAATAGTTTAAAACCAAGTTTTAATCAGTAAAACTATTCAACCCCCACCTTCTAGTTTTCCACAGTTTACGCTTAAGATTAAGTTCTACCTAAAGTTTACGCGTAAGCAAGATTTACGTCTAAGCTTCTATCTACGCGTAAGAAGGGAATTACATGTAAGCTGTTATCTACACCTAAGCCGGTTTTCTATGCCTAAGTATACTTCATCAACAAAATCAAGTTTCATTCGACTACAAAGATCCATCCTCAACACAAGTTTCAAAGATGTCTCAACCACCATACTCTCACTACTTTCCTCATGAGTATCCTCAACAATATCCTCCACCATCTCAACAACAATTGCAACAATTTCAACAACAATTTCAACCACCATCTCAAATGTACTTTCCTCAAGGAGCAAACCCTCTTCCACCACAGATGCCTCAACCAAACCCTCGTCAATAAGTTCAACATTGTAACTACTTCCAATATCATTTTCCGCTAAGTATGCTATGAATGTCACAACGCAAAAGGAACCGTCTTGGTTTGCAAAGATGTTTGAAGCTTTAAGTAGCCAACAATCCATTCATGAAGGGATCCCTTGATAGACCTCCAATGCTCACTCCCGAAAACTACGATCAATGGGTGATGTTGGGAAATTCACTTTAGGGAGTTAATACTTATAGTCTTAAAGTTAGTACTGATAGTAATGTTAGAAGAGTATTAACTAGTTAGTACTAATAGTGCAAAAGTTAGTACTGATAGTGTTTGAGTTTGTACTGTTCTATATTAAGTATGTCGTGTAAGGTTTAGACAAGATATCTTCTATACCAATAAAAGATATGATATACTTAATGCATAGTTATCTCTGTAAGGGATCTCCTTAGTGTATAAAAGGAGATCCTAGCTAGGTCAATCATATACCAATACTCTAGCCATATTAAGAAAAGCTTCAAGGTTGTAAACACTAGTACTAGGAGAGTACTCGTATTATTAATCAATAAGAAGCTGTTGGTGTTACATTTGTGTTTACATTAATCTTCTAAATGCATTCAAGTAGATTTCGCATACTTGTGTGTATCTACAACAAAGTTTCTCATTGTTGTTTTGGTACTATCCAAGGCAACTACACGTTTACAAGCTAAGTGTTCTTGATCCAAGGTTAGGGACTCCACAAGTGGTATCAGAGCTTGTGTCCTGAAGCTTTGTTTTTAGAAGATCCTGTGTGTCAAATCTGAAGAAATGGATTTTGATTCAAACAAATCCAATGTTGTTACCAGAGTTCCTAAGTTACAGCCAAATGAATATGAACTCTGGAGAATGCGCATAGAGCAGTACTTCTTGGTACTTGATTTTAAGCTATGGAACATCATGATCAATGGAGACTCTTACAAATCCATTGTCACTGAAGAAGTTGGTGGTAAGGTTGTTATTAAAGACAAAGGTGATCCCATCACTAATGAAGAAATGGCTCTAAGAGGCAATGATCTCAAGGTCAGAAGTCTCCTTCTCATGGCATTACCTGATGATCATCAACTCACCTTCAGCAAACACAAGGATGCTCAATCCTTGTTCAAAGCCATTGAAACAAGATTTGGTGGGAACTCTGTCACCAAGAAAATTTAGAAAGTTCTTTTGAAGCAAGAATTTGAAAACTTCATTGCTGGTACAACTGAGTCCATTGACTCAGTTTACAATATGCTTCAAAAGCTTGTCAGTCAAATAGCTGTATTGGGAGTGGACATCCCTCAGGAGGACATCAATCTCAGGTTTGTTAGAAGTCTTCCATCACTAAAATGGGACACTCATGTCATTGTATGGAAGAACAAGGCAGAATTTGAAACTATGGGGTTGGAAAATCTGTTCAATAGCTTTAAGGTGATTGAACAAGATATGAAGAGAGCTACAACTACATCTTCTAGTGCTGGATCACAAAACATAGCTTTTGTGGTTCATCCAGTCACTGGTGCTGATAAGGACAGTTTTGGTGTTAGTACTTCTAGTACTAATATTAATACTGATTGTTTGGTTACCACTGCAGCAGGCATCAATGAAAATACAATCTATGCTTTCATCTCTGAGCAACAACATGGGTCTCAGATCACCCATGATGACCTGAGATAGATAGATGAGGATGATATGGAAGAGATGGATATCAAGTGGAACATTGCCTTGGTCAGTATGAGGGCAAGAAGGTTCATGAAGAGAACTGGTAGGTAGATAAAGATCAATGATGGAGATACTGCTGGGTTTAACAAAGGAAAGGTAGAATGATACAACTGTGGCAAGCTTGGGCATTTTGCCAGGGAATGCAGAAGCCCCAGGAACAAGGGAAAGAGTAATGAAACCAATGACTCATCCTCTAAAGCAATGGTGGCTATTGATGGTGCTGGGTATGATTGGAGCTTCATGGCTGATGATGAGGAGAGTCCAATCAATATGACTTTGGTATCTGAGATACTTACTAAATCAAATTACTCAGATACATGTGTCTCATTAAGTGAATATGAGTCTCTTAAAACTCAATATTATAAATTGGCTGAAGAGTTTTCCAAAACCAGTTATAATTTAGCAAATCATAAAAGAGGCTTAGCAGTTTTAGAAAAACAAATTGTGCATTATAAAGAAAATGAGTCAAAGTTTACTGAAGCAACTGATGTACTGAATAAGGAAATTTCTTTTAAAGACACCACCATAACTATGTTAAAAGAAGAACTAGAAAGAGTCACACAAATTAAAGACAACATAGAACTAAGTATTGATACTCTTCAAGACACACAACATTATAACTCAAAGAGAATTGATAGATACCTTGAAAAAGCACTAATTGGCGAAGCCAAATCAGGTATGGGTTATAAGACAGCACCACAACCATTTAGAGGTATTCCCTCACCACCTGGCATAGACCTTGAACACATTGGCTTAGAAGAGTTTAAGGCACCCAAATTTTTCCGTAAACCCATTGGGTCCAAGGCTGAAAAGACTGATGAGACCTTTGAAAGTGCCAGTGACACTTCCTTACCTGAGGTATATGTGTTTGAAAATAAAAAGACAAGTGTAGAGTCTGGAGAACCAAAGCAAGAACATGCAACTAAACCTGTAGAACCAACTGACAAACCTGTTAGGAAACCAGTAAAATATGCTGAGATGTATAGAAACAGGTCATCTACTCCTAGAGGTAACAAAATAAACTGGAACCAGCTAAAATCTGAGCAACTAGGAGATGAATTTGTCATGTATAATAAATCTTGCTTTGTGTGTGGAAGTTTTTCTCATCTGCAGGCTCAATGCAGTTTTAAGAAGTTCTTCTTAAAACTGGCATAAAATCTTTGAATACTACAAAGCCAGTTAATACTGCTAGACCACAACCGAGAGTATTTGGTGAAAGACCCAAAAGAAACTTTTCTAAATCACCATCTACTTCACCAAGGCCCTTTCATGCTAGAACAACACAAACCTTTAAATCTTATGATGAACAAATAAAGTTTTACAAGAAAAAGGTTAATACTTATGAGCCAAAACTTAATACTGATAGGCCAAAAGTTAATACTTTTAAGCCTAAAATGAAATCTGTTGGTTCTAAAGTGAGTGCTGCTAAGGGAATCAAGGGTAATGCTGTTAAGCCCTCAGCTTGTTGGGTTAGAAAGACTACTTATATATATATATATATATATATATATATATATATATATATATATATATATATATATATATATATATATATATATATATATATATATATATATATATATATATATACCCCAACAGGGCATCAGTTACTCTCAAGAAATATGATTACATTGATGCACGAGGCAGATCCAAGTCAGTAATGGCTTGGGTCCCCAAAAGGAACTAATTTCCTTTATCTTGTGTGCAGGGAAATTCCAACAATAATGATGATCTTGGCTATTCAAACAGTGGGTGCTCCAGGCACATGACTGGAAATCTATCCTATCTTTCAGACTTCACTGATTTAAATGGAGGATATGTTTCCTTTGGAGGTGGTAGAGGTGGAAGAATTACTGGTAAAGGCACAATCAAGACTGGTAATTTGGACTTTGAAGATGTGTACTATGTGAAAGAACTCAAATACAATCTATTCAGTGTATCACAAATGTCTGACAAGACGAATTTTGTTCTATTCACAGATACTGATTGCTTGGTTTTATCTCCTAATTTTAAGTTGCCTAGTGAAGATGAGGTGCTTCTTAAGTTCCCTAGGAAAAGCAATATGTACTGTGTAAGCATGAAAAACATAGTGCCCAAAGAAAACCTCACATGTTTAGTTGCTACAGCTTCTTTGGATGAATCTATGTTATGGCATAGAAGGCTAGGTCATGTGAACTTTAAGGTAATAAATCTTTTAGCTAAAAATAACCTTGTAAGAGGTTTACCTTCAAAAAGATTTGAAAATAAATAGACCTGTATTGCATTCCTCAAAGGGAAGCAGCATAGAGCCTCTTGTAAGCCCAAGGTTTTTAACTCTATCACCCAACCACTTGATATGCTGCACATGGACTTATTTGGCCCCACCTCTGTTAGCAGCCTAAATTTTAAGAAGTATTGTTTGGTTGTGACTGATGATTTTAGCAGATTTACTTGGGTTTTCTTCATGAATACTAAGGATGAGACCAGTGAAATCCTTAAGTCATACATAACTGCAGTAGAGAACCTAGCTGATAAGAAAGTTAAAATCATTAGGTGTGATAATGGGACAGAGTTTAAAAACCAAGTGATGAATGATTTCTATCAACTTAATGGTATTAAAAGAGAATATAGTGTAGCTAGGACTCCTCAGCAAAATGGGGTTGCTGAAAGGCGAAATAGGACATTGATAGAGGCTTCTAGGACTATGTTAGCAGATTCCAAGTTACCCACAACATTTTGGGCTGAGGCAATATCTTGCTTGTTATGTTCAGAACAGGGTACTGATAGTAAAGCCTCATGGCAAGACTGACTCCCTATGAGCTGTTTTTAGGTAGAAAGCCTAACCTAGACTTTCTTAAACCTTTTGGGTGTCATGTCTCTATTCTCAATACCATTGACCATTGTGGTAAGTTTGATGGAAAATCTGATAGTGGATATCTGGTTGGCTACTCATTGAATAGTAAAGCCTTCAGGGTTTATAATTCTAGAACCAGAAGGATAGAGGAGAATCTGCACATAGAGTTTCTTGAGGACAAACCTAGTGTAGAGGGGCAAGGACCAAAATGGCTTTTTGATATTGATATGCTAACAGAATCTATGAACTATGTGCCTGTTTATGTGGATTCTAACATTATTGCAGGAGAAAAGCAAGGTCCTGATGCAGATTCTGATGATGATGATGACTGCATCCTATTGCCCATTTGTAAGGACAACTCAGTTGGAAGCACTTCTTCAGGGGAGGCAAACAAAGATGATGATCAGCCTCAAAAGACAAATAATTCTAATGCTGAAGGAGGTGTAACCAATACAGATGACACAGTGATAGAACCTCAAGTGATCAGTACTAATGTGGTTAATACTGATAAGCCACATGTTAGTACCGATGAGCCGTAACTTAGTACCGATGGTCCTCATTCTATTCCATCACCAATACAGAGGTTCCCGATCCCTATGGTGAAGCCGATGAGATTGATTTCACTAATATAGCTTCATCTTATGTTGTTCCCGCTACACCACACAGAGAATCAATCGATCATTCCTTGAAGAATGTTATTGGGGATGTCAATGCTGAAAGAACTACAAGATCTAAAGTTCAAGATAGTGAGACCGGATTCTTCGCCATTTATGAAGAAAGGATCCATGGGGACACACAAAATGTCTTTTTGCTTGTTTTGTTTCCCAAGCAGAACCAAAGAAAGTTTACAAAGCTCTTGAAGACGAATCCTGGGTAGAAGTAATGCAAGAAGAACTTCTCTAATTCAAACTTCAGAATGTATGGGTTCTGGTGGATCTTCCTGAAGGCAAGAGAGCTATTGGCACTAAATGGGTCTTCAGAAACAAGAAGGATCAAAGGGGTGTAGTAATAAGGAACAAGGCTAGACTGGTGGCTCATGGGTATACACAACAGGAAGGGATTGACTATGAAGAAGTCTTTGCTCCAGTGGCAAGGATTAAAGCTATTCGACTATTTCTGGCCTATGCATCATACAAAGACTTCACAGTATACCAGATGGATGTGAAGAGTGCTTTCCTTTATGGGAAGATTGAGGAGGAGGTTTATGTCTGTCAACCTCCTGGCTTTAAAGATCCAACCTTCCTCGACAAAGTTTACAAGGTTCAAAAGGCACTCTATGGTCTGCATCAAGCCCCAAGAGCTTGGTATGAAACTTTAGCCAAGTATCTTTTGGCCAATGGCTTTAAGATGGAAGATTGATCAGACTCTATTCATCAAGAATGTGAAGAATGATATCCTATTGGTTCAAATATATGTAGATGACATTATTTTTGGCTCAACCAAGGTGATCTATGCAAAGAATTTGAAAAATTGATGCATGATAGGTTTCAGATGAGTTCCATGGGAGAACTCACCTTCTTTCTTGGGCTACAGGTCAAGCAGAAGACAGATGGCATATTTATCAATCGTGATAAGTATGTCAAGGAGATTTTGGTAAAGTTTGGCTATGAAAATACAAAAATTGCAAGCACTCCTATGGAGCACAACAAGCCACTACTTCAGATACGATGGTGAAGAAGTTGATCAAGATTCTATAGGTCAATGATTGGATCATTGATGTATTCGGATCACCCCGGATAGATATTATGTTTGCAGTGTGTGCCTATGCAAGATTTCAAGTCTCTCCAAAGCTCTCTCACATGCATGCTGTTAAAAGAATCTTTAGATATCTGAAAGGCCATGCTCACCTAGGCCTTTGGTATCCTAAGGACTCTCCCTTTGATCCGGTAGCTTACTCCCGACAGTGACTATGCTGGGCAAGTCTTGATAGGAAGTCAACCACGTGAGGATGTCAATTTCTTGGTGATAGGTTGATTTCATGGCAGGCGGTAAGAAGCAAAGCATTATGGCAAACTCTACAACCGAGGCTGAGTATGTAGTCATGCAAGTTGCGTGGTCAAGTCCTCTGGATCCAAAATCAGATGCTTGAATATGGGTATAATTTTATGGGCACTGTCATTTACATAGATAACAACAATACTATACGCATTATAAAAAATCCAGTTGGTCATTCTAAAACTAAACACATTGAGATCAGACATCACTTTATAAGGGATCAGAATGAAAAGAAACTCATTCAGGTTGATAGGATTGATACTGAGTTTAATGTTGCGATCTTTTAACAAAAAGCTTTGAATTGGGAAGGTTTCACTACTTGGTCACAAGTATTGGGATGCTTCATCCATAATATGTCTTATCTCTCTATTTTGTAAAGTTTTGTAAACTGGTGATTAGTACTGATTGTTATCTAGTTAATACTGATTGTGTGAAGTTAATACGGATTGGCAAGAAAATCTCTTGGATTGTATTTTCTTAGTTTTGGACTAATTTTTCAGGTTTAGCACAAGCAGTATGGATAGGATTTGGTGACTGATTGTTACAGCACGTGTGGTTCTCTCACTTATGCTCATTTTGATGCAACCACATGATGGAACTTGCTGTAACTCTGGACTTTGTGATGCCAAAGCATTATGTGGCATCTTGTGGTATTAATGAACATGCATTGATGGTTTCAGTTGGTCAGGTCATTCTGCACTAACCCACTCTTTGCCATTCTATCTGTTTACAGATAGTGTGACTAGCCCAAGGGCATCCGGCTTAAAGAATGCGAGCAACCGTGAATCCAACACTTGTGTTGGAGGCAACACCGCCACTAGCCGAAACCCCGTCAGAAGGCCCTTTAATGGGACTATCCATCACAAAAGTGCTATGCATGAAACCATTGGTTTTCACCAAACCAGAGGCCATGTAAGGCCGACCTTGATTAAGTGTCCACACCACACTTAATCCCTTCAAAATTAGGGTTTCAATATTATAACTTCCAAACTATGAGATAATACTGATGGGTAAAGGTAATACTGATGGTCATAAGTTAGTACTGATGAACTAGCCGTTAGTACTTATTCTAAAAGTCTGTTATGCAATGATTACTTTTGCAAGTTGAGTTGTTACTGTCTGTTTCTTTATATAAGGGTTTCCTAATTGGTTTCTCTTCACTTATTACCATAAATATTTACAAGGTGGTTCAACCAAAATTCTCCAACTCTCTATATGTTGCATAACTTTTCAATTGCTTTCACCGCAATTAACTAAAGGCTTTTGCGATCAAATCCCACTTAACTAACCCTCATTCTTATTGCTCATGGCTCCTCTTGATTTTGTCGATAAGCACAACATGGTGGCGTGCTTGGACTTGCCAGAAGGCAATGAAGAATTCACTGAGATGGTAGCTTTCCTTAATAGAAGCACAAGATCGTTTGCTTTACTTTAAAACCCTACTATCTTATGTACCCCTGTCAGGAAGTTTTGGCAAACCGCTATTGCCTCAACAACTGAGGAAGGGGTACAACAGCTTAATTGGCACAATGGATGGCACACAAATTGTTACATGAAGCCTTTCTAAGAGAACATCTTCATCTTAGGGATGCTGAAGGTATTAGCACTTTTCCAGCCACTGACATAATTGACAACTCTCATTGATGGGGTATAGACATGACAATACTTTCAACTTTCACAAAAGTCAGTTTTCCCTGCAATGGAGGTTTCTAATTCATACACTCTTACATTGCTTGAGTCACAAAAGGACTGGCTGGGATGCTTTTCCCACAAACATAGCCACGGCCTTGATTTGCCTTTGCAACAGAAGGGTGTTCAATTTTTCAAATTATATATTTGAGGGTATGCTTAAAAATGCGCTTAGCAAAACCAAATTTCTCGATGTATCCCGTGTTTATACAAATATTTTTGGATCTTCCAAACAAAACTTGCAAAACCTCACAAAAATGTTTATCCATAAAAAATACTCACAACCAAAGTGTTTTCTAATATGTTAAGGGCTGTGGTAGGATATAGTGGGGTTGTAGTGCCATTATTTCAAAACATGCTTATTGCAGCGGGTGAAGGACCATCAAGCACAGGTGGCTCCCAACACACACCCACAGATGGTGAAAACTCTCCCAATCAACAACTCTCATCAATAAGTAGGCACTCCAGATAGGAGAGTGGGATAACTCAGCCCCATTCTCCTCCTAACATTGTACCAGATGAGCCTATCTCAGATGTTGTAGGAGATAGAATGGTAAGGGCTGCCACTACTCATCCAAGCTTAGAAGCTGGTGAGGATAGTGGTAACATAAATAAGACCCAAACCATGCCAACACCTAGTGGGCACTCCTCATAGAGTGGACCCAGGCAAAGGCTTAAAAGGGGGGGGGGTATATCTGCTCAGGCTAGGCATGAGAGTGAATCTCACTTGCCCAATGACCCACCTCTCTCAGCAGGTAACACATACGTATGGAAGTGGTGAGGGCAGCTTATCACTTAAGGATATGACGGAATTGTACAGGTTCTTACGTAGGAAGGTAAACACTCTGGAGATCGCTTTGGATGAACAAAAGAAAGCTGCAGTAAAAGTTCATACCAGAATGCTGCTGGAGATGAAAAAGTTAGAGCATCAAGTCAAGCTTCTCTCCAAGCCTACTGTAGAATCATCTCCAGTCACTTCATCTCTCTAAAGAAAGGCCAAGTTTTGAGTCTCAAGTACCTCAACAGAGGATTCTACCAAACAGGGGAGGAGTTCTGATATTCAAGGTAGAAGTGAATTTGGTCAATGGCAAGGTGGTGCGGCTTTTCAAAGTCCTTTTGTTGATGAAGAAGAAGTTCAGGTCACCATTGATGGAAGAAGTTCTCAGATTCTTACCACATGCACTATCGCTTTCATCCCGCATTATAGTATCATGTTAGTGTTGTAGTTAGTACTATAGTTAGTACTCTTGAGGTTCTTCAATCAAGATAAGTCTAATCATTCGTGATAGGCCGATCTACAACAAGAAACAACTACTGAGGCTACTACCATCACTACCACTCCTAGTGAAGAGAGTGATGAAGAGGAAAGAGAGAAACATGATGTATTGGGACTTCAGAGCTTGAAGAAAACTGTCCCCATTTCTCCCACTTACAAGAAGCCTCCTGTGTTGTACCTAAGGAAGAAGACCAAGTCAGCAGCACCCAAGCCTCAAGAAAAGGGAGTTGTTATCCAAGAAGGAGGTGTTCCAGCATCACCAACCTCCTTAGCTCCAAAGATTGATCCCAAATACAAAGGCAAGGGCATCTTGGTGGAAGTACCACAGAAGAAGAAAGAGAATGAAGAGGCAGCAAGGAAGCTTGCAGCACAATGGGATGAGGAAGAGTTGCAGAAAGAAGCTGTAGAGAAAGAAAAGAAAAAGCTGGCTAAAATAGCTAAAGACTGGCAAACATGGGATGACATGAGAGCCAAAGTAGAAGCAACCAAGGAGGTACAACAGAAGCTGCAACAAGATCAGGGTACAAGTATCAATGAAGCAACTCAGTTGTTTAGTGAGATCTTGGCTAGAAGACAGAGTCAGTTCAGAAAGCAAAGAGAAATTGAAAAGGCCTAAAGACCTCCAAACAAAAGTAAGCAAAAGATGTATCTCTGTAAGTACATCAGGTATCAAGGTGAAGATAGAAGAACATTGAAGCAACTCAATCAATTGTCTTGGGAGACTCTTTAAAGACTTGCTGACACAATTCAAAGAAGACTTCTAGACTTCAGACCTATGCAAGCTGATGATATTGTTGAAAGGTCACAGCCTATTGGAAGCTACAAAAGACCATCTGAAGAAGGATCTTCCTCAACTGCACCTAAAAGACTAAAAGCCTCTGATGAAGATGAAGGTGGACTCATTGAAGAAGAGCTCAATAGGATGATGTTAATTGAAGCTCCAGAAGAAGCATTGTACTCAGAGCCCATCAATACCAGATACCCAATCATCAACTGGGATATCTACACTGAAGATGGAAATAGGCATTGAAGGATTCACAGAGCTAGTGGAAGGACAAGTGCTTATTTGTACTTAGTGGATCTATTTGCATTCATTGACAGGGATGATTTACTTAAGCTATGGGAGTTAGTAAAAAACAGGTTCAAGAACAGAGATCAAAATAATGACAAGGATCTGGAGCTACTCTATGAACTCCAGAACATATTTGAACCTGATCCAACAGGAGAACAATGGAAGTTCCAACCTGGTGATGAAGCCCTCAGTTGGACCTTGCTTGATTCCCCGTGGACCGCACTTGGTCACTACATGTAATGGAACTGATATCTATATGTTGGTTGAAAGAACCTACCCACTTGCACTTGGAACCCTTCTACAAATGTTGGATGCAGGACTAAGGATGGGAAATGCAATAGAAATGGCCAAAGAGTTGTCACTTAAGATTTTTGACCAAGCTGGAAGACCTAGCGTAAGAAAGTGAAGTTTGGAAGAATCCTCAAAGTCCAAGAAAATTATGTTTCGTAAACCCAATCACAAGTTTAGGGGAGGATTTTTGGGAATTTCACTTTAGGGAGTTAATACTTATAGTCTTAAAGTTAGTAACGATAGTAATGTTAGAAGAGTATTAACTAGTTAGTACTGATAGTGCAAAAGTTAGTACTGATAGTGTTTGAGTTTGTACTATTCTATATTAAGTATGTCGTGTAAGGTTTGTAACAGCATATCTTCTATACCAATAGAAGATATGATATACTTAATGCATATTTATCTCTGTAACGGATCTCCTTAGTGTATAAAAGGAGATCCTAGCTAGGTCAATCATATACCAATACTCTAGCCATCTTAAGTGCATTCAAGTAGATTCCGCATACTTGTATGTATCTACAACAAAGTTTCTCATTGTTGTTTTGGAACCATCCAAGGTAACTACACGTTTACAAGCTAAGTGTTCTTGATCCAAGGTTAGGGACTCCACAGGTGATAAGGTTTTTTAGGTTTTGTGATCTCAAGAAACCACATGGAAAGTTTTTAAAGAAGGTCATACTTGAAGGTCCTTTTCAGATGCCTACTATTACTTTACCCGGAGATCCAACTGCTAATCCACCAAGAGATGATGTTACCAATGTTGTCAGCCTCGATCAACTTTCTACTGACCAAATTCTTCACTTAGAAGCTGATGAACTTGCAATGCAATATATCCTTTTGGGTCTACCCAATCTGATACTTCATAGTGTTGATGCTCAGAAGACTGCTAAAGCAATGTGGGAGTACATTCATTTTCTCATTGAAGGCACTGAATTCAATCAAGAAGACATGGAATCCAAAATTTACTTAGAATATGAAAACTTCATGATTGAACCTAGGGAGTCATTAGAGTCATACTATCATCGGTTCTCAAACATCATCAATGACTTGGACAAACATAATATCATTATGCCAAGGATTGCAATCAACACAAAGTTTCTGAGCTGTCTTGGTCATTGGGAGAAGTAATGCGAAATTCATCCGCTGTTTAAGAATCTTCATCAATCTACTTACGGATTGTTGTATGACTATTTGAAGCACCATCAAAAGAAAGTAGACAAAGACAGAATCATCCGTGGAGTCCCTGCTTCTCCATCACTCCCAGATAATCAAACTCTTGCTTTGTACACTCAAGCATGTTATCCTTAATTTTCGACCTTGCCAACTGTCTTCACAAATCCTTCACAACGAACTGCTCAGATTACACCATATGATCTATCACAGCAACAATCACAAGAAACTCAATTGGTTCCATACAACAACAACAATGATCAAGCACTCTACAGTGAATCAAATAAGGATGCAAAAGCCTTCGATGCCTTGAATCAAGTATTTGTCATGATTCCTAGAGCCTTCGGGAGATTCGCTGTCACAATTCTCAATTTCCGGTCATTTCTTAAACTCAATATTCATCATATTAGTAAATGCATGATTTTTCATTTCACATTAAACGCGTAAATTTCATATTAAATAAACGTTATCGCGTAAGTTATTATTTTGAACATTTAATCCGATACTTCCAAAAATGATCCCGATATATTTTTATACTACATTTAGTTTATAAAAACAATATTTTGAGTTTACCTAGTGTTTTAAATTATTTTGTATATAAATCGTTAAATTTACATTATTACGACGCTTTTCTTAAAAACTACACGATAATTATTATATCACTCAAATTTTACAAGAAATGTATTTTTATAATTTTAATGATCTCATTATACTTTACTTTGATCTATTAAAATTTACTTTTACCTAAAACTACCTTAAATACTCAAATGTACATAAAAGCTACCATTTACCTTAACTTAAATTCATTTCACTTACACTTTTTAACAATTTTACACAATATAAGAGAAGAAAAAATATATATATTTTTTACATGCTTCCCCTTGTGCCAATGGACCAAGGAAATTGTACATTAATGTTTGGTAAGTTTTTCAAATGTATAGATCTATACTCCATGTATCACTCTTTCATTTCATTCATCTCAAATAATTCACAAGTTAATAAAAGTTGTCTCTTCTCTTTGTTCTTCCTTCCATAACCGGTCATACCAAGGGTGTTAGAAGAATTCATAAATTTTTTCCAAGATCAAGTTAACACAATCTAGTTACACTCTTATTAAAGGTTTTGAAATAAAAACCTAGGGTGTTTAGGTTTAATCCTTGTTCTAATCACCTCATCAAGTATTCTTGTAAGCATCTCATGTCTATTTTTCATTTTTCATATTCATTTCATATCCATTTCATCATATTTGAGCAAAAACATGCAAGTCATATGATGTTGTACCACTTTTTCATTGATTTTCAAGGGTTATATATATCTAAATCATCCTATAATTACCCCTTGTTATATTTTAGTTTTGGTGATGTCTAGGAACCCATGACACCCTAAGAAGGTGTATGGTAGGATTAGAATAGCTTTGGAGTTGTTTTGAAGGGATTGGAATAGGTTTAGTGCGAGAAAAACTCTTTTCGACAAGTATATATAGTGGTCTGATCTTGTTTTGATTTTCTGGAAAATCCGACAGTAGGCACGAATTTTTGGCCTAGATATTTAGAAAATATACTTTAAAAGCTAATCTGTGGCGGCAGCTTGAACGGATTAAAACGGAGCAATAACGAAGAAGTTATGAATTTTTCAAGTTTGACGAGGAAAACTATTAATTTCAGAAATTTCAGCATTGAAAATGTTACACCTTACGAGTCAAAAATGAGTCTTAAGCTTTATAAATTGTGTCGACTTATCAAAAATATATTAGTATACCTTGACACGAATCTAAGGATGTAGAAAACGTTAGAAAGCGGACTTGTAACTTGATTAAATTACACGCGATAACCCAAGTTGCCGTAACTCTATTCTATTAGCAAAATTAATATATTCTTTATTAAAAACATACTACGGAAACTAAAGGACCATGTTGGCGGACGTTTTTAACAATGATGTAGAACTTTTAATAACGTGATGTCTTCTAGTAAAAGTAAGTTAAGCAGCATATTTTCCAAAAATGTCCAACCGTTTGTTGAGCGGAGTTGTAACGAATAACATATAGTCACTCAAACTTTGCCCAAAACCATCCTTTCAAACTATATTTTTGGACTAAAGTACAATACGTAACCTATATTTTTCTTTGTGATCGAGACCTCTAGGATGGAAACTTAAACACTAAAACTTTGAGATAATGATACAAACTTCCCAAAACCGTTGAGTTCATTTCCTAACACTCGACGTGCATCATTTTACGACTAACTTTTCAAGGCCATTTTAGTCACTTTCATGAAAATTTCAACGACATTATTCTACGACGAAAAGTTATAATTTCACAATAAATCACTAAATGATTATCGTAGGATATCATTTCAACGTAAATACTTGTAAAGTATTTTATAATATGACGAGATGTCATAAACATATATTTTGACGATAAACATTATTTCCAAAACGTACAAGTGGTATGGATATCATATGGAGTTGCATGCACGACATTGTTTCATGACTTATATTAGAGCATATCATTCATATTAGGTTGCGGATAGAGATCGCACCTCATTTCAGTATATCTACTTTTGTCACCATAATCATTGCATCGTGAGTTAGTAGCCCCACTTTTACTCGTTTAATTGTTTTACAAACTCTTCGAGGGAGATACATGCTCAACTACTTGTTTTTACTTTACATTTATATGAACTTAAATATCCTTTGTTTCACTCTATGTGTGCGTAAGTAGATTATGCCCGAACTAAATTGATCACTATATTATGAACGCTATTAGTTGAAACACTTTCCTTGATTTTGAACCCTTCGACATGTATATTTGAACTCTTTTAAATTGATTCGGACCCTTTGACATATAAGTGAACACTTTGGACTTGATTTGAACTTTTGACATATAATTGAACTCTCTTAATCTGTAAAGAACCCTTTTGATATATTTTAAACTTGTTTGACATGATTTTGAACGCTTTGACTATCTTGAACCTTTTGATATGTTTTAAGCTCTTTGGTATTACGAACTTTTGAACTCAACTTAAATCTTTGAACTTAATTACGAACTTTTGAACGGAACTCTTGAACTTAAATACAAACTTATGACTTGTTTGAACTTATTGAACCGTACGTGTTATGACCTTGACCTAAAGTCTCCTATGTTCGGAGCATCACTATAAAGTCTCCTTGTTCGGAGCATCACTATAAAGTCTCCTTTGTTCGGAGCATCACTATAAAGTCTCCTATGTTCGGAGTATATCTTTGGGAAGAGGCACCCAGTATATCTTTGGGAAGAGGCACCCGGTATATCTTTGGGAAGGGGCACCGGTAATAAACTTTGGGTAGTGGCACCCAACATAATTTGGTTTCATCGGGAGCATCCACTGAATTTTTATATACGTAGTGCAATATTGTGAATTATTATGACCACTTATACTCGACTATTAGACACACTATATTTTGTGCAATGGGTTGTGAACACACAGGTTGCAAGTTTTGTATGGTAGGGACTTGGGCGGAGTGGATTTACAATGCATTTGCTTTGAGAACTCATTTAACCTCGTGTGCTTGAACATAAACTAGACATATTTTGGTAGTGGGTTGTGAACACACAGGTTGCAAGTTTTACATGGGCGAACTTGAACTTGAGGCGGAGTGGATTTGCAATGCCATTGCTTTTGTGGACTATTCTAAATGACCAAAACTTTGCCTTTGTTGCATGAACGCTCTTTAAAAGCTTTACTTGTTAACCAAACTCTATGAACTCACTCAACCATTGTGTTGACACTTTTAGCATGTTTTATCTCAGGTATCTAAGGCATTCACTTCATGGCATGCATGTGGACTTATCATAGAGTCGAGGTGTCGACGCGTCTCACCTACATTTTTGCACTTAACTATCGTTTGATTGTAACAAACTTATTTTGGTATCTTGGAAATCTATTGGGACCTATGTTTTGTAAACTCGATTATTTTCTTGAATCAAGCGATATTTTCAAAATGACACTTTAGGTCGTTCAATATAACTGTAATTGTGATGCTATGACAGTCAATCCCTGGAATTCCATTCATTTGCAAAAGCAGGTAATTTGGGGTGTGACAGATTGGCATCGAGCTTCAGATTATAGAGAACTAAGTTGCATCATTGACCCTAGACTATAACTACATCATCATAGCATCTCATCATATCATTATAAGTGCATACTCCTTATACATGCTAACTTATGACTCAACACCAAACATCATATGAGACGATTAGTTCAAGCATTGCATAGTTGCTCCTAAATTATACATAGCCTGATCACCTATGTCTAATTCAGGAAGAATAATGCAATGAAGGGAGTAGTAGTCTCATATGTGTAAACTTTAATTCAGTGTCGAGCCAAATTTTCAAGAGATTTTCTTCAAACCACTTGTTTCCGGTTTGATCGCTTTCTTGTTTGATGAGTCGCAAAGATCAAGCTAGAAACAAGTTGTTACCTAAACCGATTTAGCCTAATCGCATGACAGTTCTTGTTTGATGAGTTGTGGGATTAAGTAAAATCTTACCAAAAGTCTTTTGAAAATTTTACTCGAGAATGGGAAAGCTTGTCTCATCGAGCCTAATCATAAGGGAGCATGTCTTTAGTATGGGATATAGTCACGTTATATGCATGAGCATTGACATAATCATTTAGACCATACATGAGCATAAACTTTTAGAACCCTTGTCGCGTTTTGGGCCATAGTATCATTAATCGAATCACGAGGACGTGATTCCGCTGACATGGGAAGAATGTCACAATTCTCAATTTCCGGTCATTTCTTAAACTCAATATTCATCATATTAGTAAATGCATGATTTTTCATTTCACATTAAACGCGTAAATTTCATATTAAATAAACGTTATCGCGTAAGTTATTATTTTGAACATTTAATCCGATACTTCCAAAAATGATCCCGATATATTTTTATACTACATTTAGTTTATAAAAACAATATTTTGAGTTTACCTAGTGTTTTAAATTATTTTGTATATAAATCGTTAAATTTACATTATTACGACGCTTTTCTTAAAAACTACACGATAATTATTATATCACTCAAATTTTACAAGAAATGTATTTTTATAATTTTAATGATCTCATTATACTTTACTTTGATCTATTAAAAATTACTTTTACCTAAAACTACCTTAAATACTCAAATGTACATAAAAGCTACCATTTACCTTAACTTAAATTCATTTCACTTACACTTTTTAACAATTTTACACAATATAAGAGAAGAAAAAAATATATATTTTTTTACAAGCTTCCCCCTTTACCAAGGGGGTATCATTAATGTTTGGTAAGTTTTTCAAATGTATAGATCTATACTCCATGTATCACTCTTTCATTTCATTCATCTCAAATAATTCACAAGTTAATAAAAGTTGTCTCTTCTCTTTGTTCTTCCTTCCATAACCGGTCATACCAAGGGTGTTAGAAGAATTCATAAAATTTTTCCAAGATCAAGTTAACACAATCTAGTTACACTCTTATTAAAGGTTTTTGAAATAAAAACCTAGGGTGTTTAGGTTAATCCTTGTTCTAATCACCTCATCAAGTATTCTTGTAAGCATCTCATGTCTATTTTTCATTTTTCATATTCATTTCATATCCATTTCATCATATTTGAGCAAAAACATGCAAGTCATATGATGTTGTACCACTTTTTCATTGATTTTCAAGGGTTATATATATCTAAATCATCCTATAATTACCCCTTGTTATATTTTAGTTTTGGTGATGTCTAGGAACCCATGACACCCTAAGAAGGTGTATGGTAGGATTAGAATAGCTTTGGAGTTGTTTTGAAGGGATTGGAATAGGTTTAGTACGAGAAAAACTCTTTTCGACAAGTATATATAGTGGTCTGATCTTGTTTTGATTTTCTGGAAAATCCGACAGTAGGCACGAATTTTTGGCCTAGATATTTAGAAAATATACTTTAAAAACGATCTGTGGCGGCTTGAACGGATTAAAACGGAGCTATAACGAAGAAGTTATGAATTTTTCAAGTTTGACGAGGAAAACTATTAATTTCAGAAATTTCAGCATTGAAAATGTTACACCTTACGAGTCAAAAATGAGTCTTAAGCTTTATAAATTGTGTCAACTTATCAAAAATATATTAGTATACCTTGACACGAATCTAAGGATGTAGAAAACGTAGAAAACGGACTTGTAACGATTAAATTACACGCGATAAACCAAGTTGCCGTAACTCTATTCTATTAGCAAAATTAATATATTCTTTATTAAAAACATACTACGACAACTAAAGGACCATGTTGGCGGACGTTTTTAACAATGATGTAGAACTTTTTATAACGTGATGTCTTCTAGTAAAAGTAAGTTCGCCTAGCATATTTTCCAAAATGTCCAACCGTTTGTTGAGCGGAGTTGTAACGAATAACATATAGTCACTCAAACTTTGCCCAAAACCATCCTTTCAAACTATATTTTTGGACTAAAGTACAATACGTAACCTATATTTTTCTTTGTGATCGAGACCTCTATGATGGAAACTTAAACACTAAAACTTTGAGATAATGATACAAACTTCCCAAAACCGTTGAGTTCATTTCCTAACACTCGACGTGCACCATTTTACGACTAACTTTTCAAGGCCATTTTAGTCACTTTCATGAAAATTTCAACGACATTATTCTACGACGAAAAGTTATAATTTCACAATAAATCACTAAATGATTATCGTAGGATATCATTTCAACGTAAATACTTGTAAAGTATTTTATAATATGACGAGATGTCATAAACATATATTTTGACGATAAACATTATTTCCAAAACGTACAAGTGGTATGGATATCATATGGAGTTGCATGCACGACATTGTTTCATGACTTATATTAGAGCATATCATTCATATTAGGTTGCGGATTGAGATCGCACCTCATTTCAAGATATATCTACTTTTGTCACCATAATCATTGCATCAGATGAGTTCGTAGCCCCACTTTTACTCGTTTAATTGTTTTACAAACTCTTTGGGGGAGATACATGCTCAACTACTTGTTTTTACTTTACATTTATATGAACTTAAATATCCCTTGTTTCACTCTATGTGTGCGTAAGTAGATTATGCCCGAACTAAATTGATCACTATATTATGAACGCTATTAGTTGAAACACTTTCCTTGATTCTGAACCCTTCGACATGTATATTTGAACTCTTTTAAATTGATTCGGACCCTTTGACATATAAGTGAACACTTTGGACTTGATTTGAACTTTTGACATATAATTGAACTCTCTTAACCTGTAAAGAACCCTTTTGATATATTTTAAACTTGTTTGACATGATTTTGAACGCTTCGACTATCTTGAACATTTTGATATGTTTTAAGCTCTTTGTTTACGAACTTTTGAACTCGACTTAAATCTTTGAACTTAATTACGAGACTTTTGACGGAACTCTTGAACTTAAATACAAACTTATGACTTATTTGAACTTATTGAACCGTACGTGTTATGACCTTGACCTAAAGTCTCCTATGTTCGGAGCATCACTATAAAGTCTCCTTTGTTCGGAACATCACTATAAAGTCTCCTATGTTCGGAGTATATCTTTGGGAAGAGGCACCCAGTATATCTTTGGGAAGAGGCACCCAGATATATTTGGGAAGAGGCACCCATATATCTTTGGGAAGGGGCACCGGTATAACTTTGGGTAGTGGCACCCAAAGATAATTTGGTTTCATCGAGCATCCTCAATTTTTATATATCGTAGTGCAATATTGAGAATTATTATGACCACTTATACTCGACTATTAGACACACTATATTTTGTGCAATGGGTTGTGAACACACAAGTTGCAAGTTTTGTATGGGCGGGACTTGGAACTGAGTGGATTTACAATGCCTTTGCTTTGAGAACTCATTTAACCTCGTGTGCTTGAACATAAACTAGACATATTTTGGCAGTGGGTTGTGAACACACGGGTTGCAAGTTTTGTATGTATGAACTTGGGCTGAGTGGATTTGCAATGCCATTGCTTTTGTGGACTATTCTAAATGACCAAAACTTTGCCTTTGTTGCATGAACGCTCTTTAAAAGCTTTACTTGTTAACCAAACTCTATGAACTCACTCAACCATTGTGTTGACACTTTTAGCATGTTTTATCTCGGTATCTAAGGCATTCACTTCATGGCATGCATGTGGACTTATCATAGAGTCGGGGTGTCGACGCGTCTCACCTACATTTTTTTGCACTTAACTATCGTTTGATTGTAACAAACTTATTTTGGTATCTTGGAAATCTATTGGGACCTATGTTTTGTAAACTCTGATTATTTTACTGAATCAAACGATATTTTCAAAACGACACTTTAGGTCGTTCAATATAACTGTGATTGTGATGCTATGACAGTCAATCCCCAGAAATTCCATTCCGCTGTAAAACAGGTAATTTGGGGGTGTGACATTCGCAAACAAATCCAACAATCGCATTCGTACCTCCTCAAACACAAGAAATCAAGCTGTTGTTAACAATGGAAGAGTTGAGGTTTAGAATGGTGGAACTGGTCGTCCGATGGGTAGTGGTCAAGGCTTTAATGTTAATGGAAGGAATAACATAGGTGCTCCACAACAACGGGTTCAAATGGTTGATCAGGGTAATGCTCAGACTGGGGTTAATGGTCTTCGATGCTACAAGCGAAGAGAAGGGTCATCTGGCTAATGCATGCTCAAAGCCGAGAACAAGAGGTAGCACTTATCACAAAGGGCTTTACTATTGGCTCTCAAGGATGAAGCTGGTGGAACACTTACCAACAAGGAACAGAGCTTCATGGCTGATGCAGATTCTGATGATGACATGGAGGACTTGCAAGCTAATGCAGCTGTGATGTTAATGGCAAACATGCAAGAGCTCTATATGAGTGACACAGGCCTAGTGTATGACACTGATGGCTTGTCTCAGGTACCGGATCCTAATATACTAATACATGATCTGATATCTCCGTCTGCATCTGCATCCGACGAGGCACAGAGTGTTCAACATGAGCCCTCCATATCTCATTATGACGATAATCAAATGGATCCCGTAGTTACATTTAACGATCAAGATGACCTAATGGTTAATATTGATAATCAAGTTGATTCCATGGTTATATTTAAGGATCTAAATAATGATTCTGTTGAGACTCAAGTTGAAAAAAATGAACCTTTGTCTAATCCAGATTCGGAACTCATGACCTTATGTCAGACCACCCTATCTAAAATGGAAAAATGCAATGAGATCAATAAGAAACTACAAGATAAAATTGCACTGGTGACTAAGGACAATGAATACTATAAGTTCCAACTCAACATTTTTGAAACTAAAGAGAAACGTGAACAAAGTTTTGAAGTCGCTTTTGCAAAATCTTACCAAAATGAAAAATCTTTGGAAAAACAGATATGTGATCTTGTTGAATCCAAGAATGCATTACTTTCTCAAATAGAACAACTAAAATTTGATCATAAACAACAATTAAACGCTCTCACTTCGGAAACTCAAAAAGCCAAGTCACGCCTCCTACGGGCTGTGGATCAGGCATACAGTGGGTAAAGACCCGTCCGTTGTCACACCCCCAAATTACCTGTTTTGCAGCGGAATAGAATTCCTGAGGATTGACTGTCATAGCATCATAGTTACAGATATATTGAACGACCTAAAGTGTCGTTTGAAAAATACATCGTTTGATTTAATAAAATAATCAGAGTTTACAAAGTGTAGGTCCCAAATGAAATTAACTTGTGCGGAAATAAGTTTGTTACAATCCAAACGATGTTTTTAAAAATGAATAAATTACATGTATGACGCGTCGTCACCGCGGCACTATGATATGTCCACATGCATGCCATGAAGTGAATGCCTTAGATACCTGAGATAAAACATGCTAAAAAGTGTCAAAACAAAGGTTGAGTGAGTTCATAAAGTTTGCGTTGAAATGAAAAACCTTTCAAAATCGTTTATGTAGCAAAGGCATTGTAAATCCACTCGGTTCAAGTTCGCCCATACAAAACTTGCAACCTGTGTTTACAACCCATTGCCAAAATATGTATAGTTTATGTTCAAACACATGATGTCAAATGAATTCACATAATAGCGCATAACTTAATGTATCAATAACCAATTGAAATAACACATATGAGTGTTGTTTCAAATAATCCCAAGACCTTTAGCTCAATAATAATCCCAAGACCTTTAGCTCAATAATAAGCCCAAAACCTTTAGCTCCATGATTTATGATATAGAATATGACTAAACATTCAGTTCAGATAAACATATAGTTGCAAATAATCATGAATGTCATAAAAGTTGATGAGCATGTATCTCCCCCAAAGAGTTTAATAAAAGCCTTAAAACAATTGAAAATGGGGCTATGGAAACTCACCTGTTGCAATGATTATAATGACAAAAGTGGATACACCGAAAAGTAGCGTGAATCTCTAAACTTGACCTATTATGAATGATATGATATGTAATAAGTCATGATGTAATGTTACGCATGCAATTCGGATGATATCTATACCACTTGTGAATTTGTGAAAATAATATTTCTCGTCGAGAAATAATCTTTTAACTTCTTGACCATTTTTAAATTACTCCAAATGTATCTACGTTGAAATGATATCCAACGATAATCATTTAGTGATTTATTATGAAATTATAACTTTTCGTCGTAAAATAATGTCGTTGTAATTTTTCATGAAAGTGATTAAACGGCCTCGAAAAGCTAGTCGTAAAATGATGCACGTCGAGTGTTATGAAACGAACTCAACGGTTTTGGGAAGCTTGTATCATTATCTCAAAGTTTTAGTGTTCAAGTTTTCGTCATAGAGGTTCCGATCATAGAGAAAAATATAGCTAAAGTATGGTACTTGTGTCCCAAAATATAGTTTAAGGATGGTTTTCCGGCAAGTATAAGTGACCGTATATTATTCATTACAACTCCGCTTGACAAATGGTTTGACATTTTAAAAAATATGCTTGGCAAACTTACTTTTACTAGAAGACATCACTTTATAAAAAGTACTTCGTCATTGTTAAAAACGACCCTCAACATGGTCCTTCGTTGCCGTAGTATATGTTTAATAGAGATTATATTAATTTTGCTAATAGAATAAAGTTACGGCAACTTTTAAAATGTGAATAACTTTGTCGTTATAAGTCCGTTTTCTACGTTCTTTATATCCACGGAATCGTGATAACATATACTAATATATTTTTGATAAGTCGACACATTTAACAACGCTTAAGACTCATTTTTGACTCGTAAACGGTGACATTTTCATGCTGAAATTTCTGGAATTATTAGTTTTTAGTCGTCAAACTTCAAAAATTCATAACTTCTTCGTTATAGCTCCGTTTTAACCCGTTCAAGCTGCCACGCTTTTCGTTTTAAAATATATTTTCCAAATATCTAGCCCAAAATATTTTGCTTACTGTCGGATTTTCCAGATTTTCAAAATAAGGACAGACCCTTAATTAGACTTGTCGAAATGAGTTTTTCACGCGCCAAACCTATTTCAACCAATTCAAAACAACTCCGAAGCTATTCTAATCCTACCATACACCTTCTTAGGGGGTGTCATGGGTTCCTACACATCACCAAGTGTGATTTATTACAAGGAATATTTATAGGATGACAAAATATATATATAACTCTTAAAAATCAAATAAAAAGTGGTATAAACCTCATGAGACTTGCATGTTTCTTAAATAAAATGATATGATCATAACAATGAATATGAAATAAACACATGAATATGAATGCTTACAAGTAATATGATGAGGTTTAAGGACAAAGGGTTTTTCCTAATCACTTGAGGTTTTTATTGCAAAACCTATACAACAAGTGATACTAGAGTGTGATAAAACTTTGTCTTGAAAATTTGGATGAAATCTTCTTGGTCTTTAGGTTGCCGGTCTTGGAAGAGAAAGAGAGAAAGGAATGCTTTGATCTTTTTACTTTGCAAATGAAGTGAATGAGTTTGGTTAATTAGTATAATACCATATACTTATGAGATATTTTGCAAGAGTAAGTGATTCACCTCAAATGACTCACCCCCTTGTCGACAAGGGGGTGTTATCATTTACTTTGATATATATATATTTTTTTAAAATGTTTAAGTATGATTAAGTGTAAGTTACTTGAAGACTTGTGGTAAGTTGTGTACACATTTGAATATTTAGGGTAGCGTTAGATAAAAAATAAATTTTACGGGTCAAGATAAAATATATTGAGGTCATAAAAATTATAAAAATACATTTCTTACATGAGTTGAGTGAAATAAATATTTATCGTGTAGTTTTTAAGAAAACCGTCGTAATTATATAAATATAACAATTTATATACGAAATAAATTTAAAACACCGGGTAAATTAATAATATAATTTTTATAGTCTTAAAATGAGTATAAAAATATATTAGGAATATTTTTGGAAGTGTCGGATCAATTGTTCAAAATAATTAATTACGCGATAGCGTTTATTTAATAGGAAAATAAACGTTTAATGAAAAATGCAAAACCATGCATGAACTAATATGATGATAATGATGCCAATGAAATGTAGACTAAACCTAGTCTATATGGAGTGTCCTTGATGATATGTTCATGAATTCACAGCTAAACCATTACGGTTACGTGAATTTAATGCTCGTAAACTTAATTTACGATAAATGATAAATGATGAAGCATGAATAATGTTTTGAAATATGACCTGAAAATACGAGTTGTCACATCCGTCCTCCACGGTGTTACTTAACAAACTACTTACTAACACTAAATGACTATGACTACTAGCTTTTTAACGAATACAAATACTTGAGGTGACCGACTCTTTAACTACAGGATTTATAAATCCTAACAGATATTCTAAATATCACAAGTGATTTTCTGAATATCACAAGTGATTTTCAACTAATGTTCTGTACCATGAACATCACAAGTGATAGATATTCAGAAAATCACAAGTCATATTCAGAATATCATAAGTGATATCTAGAAAATCACAAGTGATATTTTGAATATCATTGAATATCACTTGTGATGTTCAGAAACGTATAAAAATGGATGAAAACGTAAGAAAACAGACGAAAACGTAAGAAAGCGGACAAATATGTATGAAAACAGATGAAAACGTAAGAAAAGCATAAGTGATCTTCTGAATATCACATGTGATATTCAGAAAATCACAAGTAATATTCTGAATATCAAAAGTGCTATTCAGAATATCATAAGTGATATTAAGAAAGTCACAAGTGATATTCTGAATATCATTGAATATCACCTGTGATATTCGAAAACATTTGAAAACGTAAGAAAACAGACGAAAACGTAAGTAAACAGATGAATATGTATAAAAACGGACGAAAACATATGAAAGCGTAAAAACACGTCTGAAAACGGACAAAAACGTATGAAAACGAACGAAAACGTAAGAAAACAGACGAAAACGAATGAAAATGGACAAAAATGACCAAAAACGTAAGAAAGCGAATGAAAACGTGTGAAAGCATAAGAACACGTCTGAAAACGAATGAAAACGTATGAAAAATGGACGAAAACGAAAGAAAACGGATGAAAACGGACGAAAACATATGAAAACGTATGAAAACGAACGAAAAAGTAAGAAAACGGATGAAAGCGTATGAAAACAAACAAAAACGTAAGAAAACAGACGAAAACGTATGAAAATGGACGTAAATGGGCGAAAACGTAAGAAAACGGACGAAAACATATATAAACGGGTGAAAACGTATAAAAACGGACTAAAAAGTCTCAAAACAGACGAAAATGTCTAGAAATGGACGACAACGTAAAAAATGGATGAAAACGTATGAAGACGGACAAAAACGTCTGAAAACGGACGAAAACGTATATAAACGTAAGAAAACATACAAAAACGTATGAAAACGGATCAGAAAACGGATGCAAACATACGAAAACAGACGAAAATGTCTGAAAATAGACGAAAACGTAAAAAAACGGATGAAAACTTATGAAAACCAACGAAAACGTATAAATACAGATGAAAACGTATGAAAGCGAAAAAAAATAAAAAAATAAAAACCTTGAATAAATAAAACGTGAATTTAAATTTTAAAAAAAAAATTGAATAAAAAAAACATGAATTTATAAAAAAACGTTAATTACAAAAAAAAATAGAAAAATAAATGTTAATAAATAAGTAAGACAAAAAGACAAAGGTAAAAAGAGAAAAAACATGAATTTAAGTTTTCATATTAAATGAATGATAAAGATTTGTCTATTGATAAGGACCAAAATACAAATAAGCATTTGAAATTTTCTTCTAATAAACTTTAAGAATTATGATAGTATAACGCTCAAAAGTCAAAACAATGGTTATTTAGCCTTACATCATGTCATCCAACCATTTTTTAATGCAAAAGAATAAACTTTAAACGCAAAAAAGAGAGGAAAAAAGAAACATTTCTTTTAAGCAATAGAACAAAAACAAGTGTAACAAGTCCATTCCTTTATCGAGTGGAGTATTAAATTACGCTATCTTCCGTCAACAAGGAGATCTATATACTACGGAGTATTTTTGTTTTTTTCTTTCTTTTTAATTTATTTTATTGAAAATTTGAAAATAGCAAGAAAATGAAAGTGACATGACCTGCCTGAAATAAAACAAAACCAGACAGTGTATGTTGGTCTCCTTTACCGACATCAACCGAAAACTCCTTTTTTTCTTCAAGGTTATTCCACTTTACAGTATCTTCAAAAGCCAACAATCTTTTAAGGAAAAAATGGTCATGATGGGAAGCATAGTTATTACAGTAGTAGTATTGTTCATGTTGTTGTTTGGTGGGTCAGGGGTAGTAGAATCAGCAATAGGTGTGAACTGGGGTACTGTATCTAACCACAGGTTGTCACCATCTACTGTTGTGGATCTTCTTAAAGATAACAAGATTCAAAAAGTTAAACTATTTGATGCTGACCCAGATTGTTTAAGAGCTTTAATGGGCACTGGTATTGAGGTTATGGTTGGTGTTTCTAATGACTTGTTGGCAACTATTAGCTCTTCTTCGAATGCCGCCGATTTGTGGGTTTCGCAGAATGTGTCGAGATACTTGTTTAAAGGCCGAGGTGGTGCAAATATCAAGTATGCAACATTTCCCATGTTTTGCTGTCATCACAGCTTATGGTGTTTAATGTTTTTAGTTGCTGCCCTTGTGCTTATTGTGTTTATGTTATGGACTTCTTGGGGTGTTTGAGATTGTTTATTTTTTTTAGGCTAAAATATAAGTACTTATAAGATGCTTAAAAGTAAGTACTTTAGGAAATAAGCAAATACGCAGAAGCGGATAACAAAAAATGTTTCTGCTAAAAAATAAGTAAAGGATAAGAGAAAATAAGCAATCCCAAACACTCCCTAAGATATCCACATTAGTTATCAGAATACCAGCTAGTAAGTAACCTATTTGTGTCACTTAAATGGATTTTTATTCTGGTAATAAAGATAGAAAGTGGATACTTCCTTGTGGCTCATACTTAGAGCATAGGGTATGATCACACAAAGTTAAACTTTCACTCAGAGCCACGTCAGCGTCACATCAGCTTTAACTTTTTAACCTTAACTAAAAAAACTCACCCTTTATCATAACTCAACCTTAATTCAACTATTTTCAAATTCAACTCCTATTTATATGAATTATTTGGGAAGTGATTATCTGTATGTGACCGATAACCACACTATTGCAAATGCTTTGCATGTAAGGTTAACAATAACCAACAAGGAATATAGATCAAGTGTCCCATCAATGGTAAATTTTTGGTTTAAACTTCTTTAAAGTGAATTATTCATTTATTTGTAGTAAAAAAGAGATCAAATGAAACGAGGTGAACATGTTACATTCTAATTCGTGTATTCAGAGAGTTGCTAAAATAACTCTACAGCTCTACTTGAGGAAATTACATGTTATCTTCCTCAGCTACATTAATTGATGCCTATGTTTGTTTCCTAAGCATAAGTGTGTCATGTCAAGGCCTAGCTTGGGACTGCAGAATTAATATACTCAAAATTTTATGTATTATATTATCCAATATGCAGCCAACATGCATATTTAATTAGTATGTAACGACATGAGTATGCATTCGAAGGGTAGGTCTTCAAATATTGTATACATGATTACATACTAAAATGAATGAATTTCCATCACACCACTTCTAAAATAGTTAAGTACAATGCAGGCCTCTATTCTAACTGAGTTGCCCTGGAAGTTAGTTGTGTACCATAGTTTAGTACAATACAGGAATATAGCTTAGCGTTAGTTAGACAAAAATTGCAAAGCGGTAAGGTATTAGTAGTACCACCACTAGTTTACTACCACTACCACCACTACCACCACTACCACTGCCACTACTACCACTACCACCACTACGACTACTACTACCACTACCACTACTACCGCTACTACTACTACTACTACCACTTCTACTACCACCACTACCACCACTACTAGCAGCAGCAGCAGTAGTAGTAATAATAATAATAATAAAAGGCTTTCTATAAGTTAATATAAGGTAATATGCAGCAGTTATCTAAGGTCAAATGAAGATATCTCATATGATGTGTCAGCTTTAACCATGCTAACTTGAATATATGTTACTGAAGTAATTGATTACCTGGTGAGTGGTGACAACCAGAAATTTCAAAGACCTTTCTGTGGCAAAAAAGGTGGTTAACGGGACAAAAATCAGTTACCTTTTTTTTTTCATGTAGTCTTACTGCATCTAAAACAAATCAATGGTTCTGATTCTTTTAATGAAAATTAGGTACATTGCTGTAGGAAACGAGCCCTTCCTTGCAAGTTACAGCGGTCAGTTCCAGTCATATGTGATGCCAGCCATAACAAATCTGCAACAATCCTTAGCAAAAGCAAGTCTGGCGGACAATGTAAAGCTAGTTGTCCCTTGCAACGCTGATGCCTATGAGTCTTCACTTCCTTCACAAGGAGCTTTCCGTCCTGAACTTACCCAAATTATGACAGATCTTGTAACATTCCTTAATTCTAATGGTTCTCCTTTCATTGTCAACATTTACCCGTTTCTAAGCCTCTATGGCAACTCAGACTTCCCACAAGACTATGCATTTTTTGAAGGGACAACCCATTCTGTCACTGATGGACCAAATGTATATTATAACGCATTTGATGGGAACTACGACACTTTAGTTTCTGCCCTTAATAAACTTGGATTTGGTCAGATGCCAATAGTTATAGGGGAGGTGGGTTGGCCTACAGATGGAGCCGTTAATGCAAATGTCAATGCTGCAGGAGTTTTCAACCAGGGACTCATAAATCATGTGCTAAGCAACAAAGGAACCCCTCTTAGGCCTGGACAGCCACCTATGGATGTCTATCTTTTTGGTCTTCTTGATGAAGGGGCGAAGAGTGTGCTTCCCGGAAGCTTTGAAAGACATTGGGGGATTTTTTCTTTTGATGGGCAGGCAAAGTATGCACTGAACCTTGGAACGGGCAATGGGTTGTTGAGAAATGCTAGAGATGTTCGTTACCTACCTTCCAGATGGTGTGTGGCTGACCCTTCCAAAGATCTTTCTGGTGTTGCAGACCACTTTAAATTGGCATGTACTGTTGCAGATTGCACTACTCTAAATTATGGGGGATCGTGTAATGGGATTGGAGAAAGGGGTAACATTTCATATGCATTTAACAGTTACTACCAGGTACAGAAACAGGATTTTCAGAGCTGTGAATTTGATGGGCTTGGGATAGTCACTTTTTTAAATCCATCTATGGGTCAATGCAAATTCCTTGTGGGGGTTGCTGAAGAGGTGGCAATCAAGCATGTTTCACTAGGTTCAAGTTTACACAGTGGATCTGTCGTTTTGTTATTAATACTTTGGGGACTTGTGAGTTGAACATGGGTAATTTGATGTCGGATTTTTACAGTTTCCGACTTTTTGAACTCATTAGTTATATAGTTCTATACTAGACCACATCAAGCGGTACAAGATTTTTCATGAAAGTTTATAACTTTATGAGCTGAAAATGTGCATTGTAATATAAGATGCAAAGCTACTATCAGTCCTTCCACTGCATAAATATTTCTAGTACTAAAATACATGTTCCAGTCTTGTTTTTACAAGCAAAAGCAAGAGTTCAATGATCCGATTTTATTCTAGCAGCTGAGTTTGTTGAGATGGCTAGATGTAGAAGCTCCAGCAGAATTCATCTACACAACAGACTTTTCCACGTGATTAACGACTTCTCGTAGACGAAGTTGCAGCAGCGACAGCCAGCTTCATTATGCACATTAAAACGAATTAATATTAAATATGATAGGCTAAATGAAAAATTGTTCACCTTTGGACAAAATCTAACCTTGAGGGTTAATGGTGCTACAGTCACATGATTAGCTGCATAACTCCACACTACTACAGATGCCAGTGCTATGAACAAGATCATAAACCTTACCAAAGTTACCTTCGTCACCATCTTTCTGTGTTTTTTCCATCACTTATTAACTCACTAGCTCAGGTGGTTCATCATTATTTATATCTGCTTTTATAGATCTGTAAATATGTAAATTGCTTTTGAAAGTGCCTTTTGCTTTTGTCTTAGATTGCAAGTTGATGCGGAGCATGCGTTGAGATGCAAAAAAGGTGCTTAATTACAAGCCCAACTATGTTGACCATATATCATATACCGTTCAATTAATTCAATATGACATTACTACATGACATATAATATACTTTTAAGATGTCGACATATATTGATTGGTGCTGAGTGTGCAATACCTATTGAAAAGAAAGCAATAAGCCCTAATTTCCCTGGTATTCATCCATATCTTCAACACATTGTGTCAGAATTCTTAGGACCCATTTGTCCATTTTCCTTTACATTTTTAGGCCGACTTAAATACTTTTTCAGACTATGATCATGTGTATTAACCACCATTGGAACATCAACAAATGTCCCGTAAATTGATGCTGAGTCACATATTCATACATCAAAAGTACTTTTACATTCCAAAGTTTGAGTTGCTAGCTAGCTAACATGGTAAAATTAATCTAATAAACCAACTAGGCAAGGTAAATCATCAAGTGAGCCTAAACTTGAACGTAGTGCATCCTCCTAAGTCGAAAGGAGCATCAGAAGAGCGACCATGTGCCCTCTTCTGTGTATAGCCAGCATACTTGTGCTTGAAAAAAGGGATCGCCTCATACAAAACCAAATCAATCTTGGCCGCCTTTTTAACCAAATCCCACTTGTCATAAGGCTCACCAGTCTTATGAGTTACATGAATCTCACCATTCTCCTTCTTAAGAAGCACTTTAGCATTCCTCAAGAACCCTTTCACTAGCTGCTTGTTCAACCTATAATGCACATTAACAACAACAAATAATCAGAATACAGCAAACACAAACCGAAAGGGATAGGAGGTCAGCAAATATTGCATACTTGATTTGGCAGGCATTGGCTTCAGGGTAAGCAAAGCCAACATGTGGAAAATTGTAAACAATGCGATGAAAACGCTGAGTAGTGAGAAAAAAATGTTGGCTCATGGTAGTGGCGTCCACCCCACAAAGTACCACACAACCCATATCTTGAAGCTCTCTCATATTCTCAATTGCATTGCTGTACTTTTTAACTAATTCCACTGACATATAACATTTTGTTACTAGTAGATAATAATATAACCAGGGCAGACCCACGACATTAAGAGCATCCACAATGGGGCTCAAGGAGTTTTTAGCATTGCAACAAAAGCTTTTTGAAAAGCTTTATAACAAAGACTTGTTAAACTACAAGCCTCCAAGCTTTATTCATTGAATGTATTATGCATTAATGAATCAAGTCTTTTCATTGTAGTAGGGTGTACAAATTTTTTTTACAAAAAAAAGAAAAATAAAGATAAACTAATATGTATGATTTCAAGTAAACAAATTAAGAAGACATGTATTTCTTTTATGACACATAATTTCAGGATCACGTCGGAACCCGTGAACCCCCTAGGTCCGCCCTATAACGTTTGTAGTATCAAGATATTATAATATTAGGAAGGTAGTACTTACGTTGCGTGTCGACCGTAGAGGCAACAATGTTGCGAGCAGACCCAAAAGCCTTGCCTAAACACAATGAAAATGAAAAATCGCCTTCCCCGACTAAAAGTATTTTGTGCTCAGAGGAATAATCTTCTTTCCATGTAACCATTTTCACTTCCTCTTCCTCTTCTGAAGATGACGAGGATCCATTGTCATCTTGAAATGCTACTGCCGATGCCAACATCTTTTGGTCTTCTTGTTTTCCCCCAAAATTGTTTTGTCTCTTTGTTTTTTAATTGGGATGGTGATAGCCCTTTTGTTTATACTATAAGGGTACCCGCGCAATGCGGCGGCGGATAACCGATGACTATTTTATAGCGAACAAATGTTTTGAGGTGGTGATGTGATGAGATGGTGGTGACAGCGGCGGCGATAAATATAGTTATATGTGCTTGCTTACCCGTTTATTGAATTCGTTTCACAACATTTCGAATGTATATGTGTTAGTTGTAAGTGTTTGTTTGGGTTACCCGTAACTTTCACGCGACATCATTATTCCCGTATATAAAAATACCCTCTCAATCTCTTACGCGTCAAACACTCTCCAAAAAATATATGATTTTGACGAATCAAGATTATATTGATTGGAATAAATGAAATAAAGGTTAAAGTTGTAAAAATTTGATTAAAATAAAATAAACCCACTAAAAATATAAAAACTAAAAACTCATAAAAATATATTAAAATGGATGTTGAATTAAAAAACATAAAATTTTAGAAAATATGGTGAAATTAGATTATAATATAAATAAGTAGATAAAAAATATTTTAATTTGAAAATAAAGATGAATTTTTAGTTGAGAAGTGACACATGTCATTTTATAATTTGAGCCCCTTATCTTAATTTTTGGTGGTTAGGAGTTAGGCTTGGAGTTTGTTAGAAGTTAGGTTTGGAGTTTGTTAAGAAGTGACACATGTCATCTCATGATTGGAGCTCCTTATCTTAATTTTACATGCATTATAATATATCTTTCCATAATAAGCAAGTAAAAAAATCTGAATTTTTAAGCCTTCTAATTTTAGAAGGCCTAAATGCATTATAAAGTAGTATAAATATAGATTTTCTATTTTTTAAGTAAAATAAGTGTATTGCGATTTGATTGAAAAATCCTATGTTAAAGAGTTAACAGTTACTCCCTCCGTCCCATGTGTAATTATTATATAGTGAATGTAGTTATATATTTTAATGTAATTATATATTTTTAATAATCATTATTGATAATATTTAGCGGTTATATATTTTTAATAAATGGACTGTAAATGATTTGAAAACTGTATTTAATTTAACAGAAATATTTGCATTTAAATTTTAATACTTTAATACATTGAATTATAAGTCTTTCTTTTATAATAAGTATGTAAGTTTTTTTTTATTTTTGTTTTCTGAACTTCCTTTTTAAAATTTGCCTAAATGAATTATAATGTAGTTAAGATATTCGAATACTCTAAACATGACCACAAAAGCTATAACAAATAATATTTTATTAATGAGAAAACCTTAATGTGAAGTTACTAAGAGATCCTCAACTTTTATCAAGTAGAAATACTAAAACGAAGAGAACATGTGTCATAGATAATCAAACTAAAAGAAGAAATATCAAATTTCTAAATATATGAAATTTTTTCACAACAAGAGAACAAAATCATCAACAATCGCTCAAAATATTTAAATTTATCTATTTTGTGTTGGAATGTAATTACGATTAATTGATCATAACGATGTTTTGTGTCCGCGCTTCGTTGCAGGTTATTTGGTTAGATAGATTTGCAGATCATAACGATTGATTGATCATAACGATGTTTTGACTTGTCACCACTAAATATCCCCTTATTAAACAAAACCCTTTACTTCCTTATTCTAAGCCTAACATTATAACCCTTTGTAAAGACCTCTTAGATAATTATTCCTAGGTGCTTATGCCAAAGCCGTGGAGGTTTGATCTATTCTCAAGCCTAAGCTAATCTATGTACTATGCCAGGTAGTGAGTGTAACAGAAGAACAATAAAGACCTCTGAAGTAGAAGAACACCTTAGGACTTTGAATAAAACTCATGTTGCACCCACTTTAGACATTGCGTTAGAAAAATGTAATAGAAAAAGTGATGTAACGAATGTTGAACCGTTAAGTACTTTGAATGTTATGTTTGAAGCATCTTGTGTTGGTTGTCGTAAAAGCATGTTTTCTGGTTGTCATGATAAATGTGTTGCTAAATCTATCTTATCTCGTAAGCGGAGTAATAGAAAACGGATTACCTCTAGGACCACTAATGCTTCTAAGTCTGTGCTATGTAAACCGCCCTCTAGTGTTTCCACTACGATCATTGATGTACCTATAGAACCCACTTCACCTCCTAGGAAGAAAATATCACCTAGTGCATTCACTAAGACCAAAGCAAAAACTAGTTGGACTTGGCAGAGATGGTTACAAAATACACCTGGATTTAAATGGATTCCTAAAATCATTAACATGTGTGTTTCAACTGTAACTGTAATGGAACCCTCTAACTCTTCGGGTTCCACCTCTACTTCTATTCCACCTGTGTTGTCTGTGTGTAATGCAGGTAATACAGATCATCCTTTGGATTGTTGATGGCGGATGTTCCCGACACATGACAGGCAATCTCAAACTGTTATCAAACTTTGCCTCAAATTTCATTGGTACTGTCAGGTTCAGGAATGATCACTTCGCAGCTATCGTGGGCTACGAAGATTACATCAATGGGAACATCGAAATCAGCAGGGTTTATTATGTGGAAGGTCTCGGTCACAATCTCTTTTCAATCGGTCAATTTTGTGATGGTGATTTGGAAGTTGCTTTTAGGGAGTAAACTTGTTTCATTCGCGATCTACAAGGAAACGATCTCATGTATGGAACCCGCACATCAAGCCTTTACACAATCTCAATTCAAAACATGATTGCTTCATCTCCCATTTGTCTACTTTCTAAGGAAACATCTACAAAATCTTTGCTATGGCACCGACGTCTTTCACACTTGAACTTTCAAACCATAACCAATCTTGCACGATACAAACTAGTTGAAGGTCTTCCAAGGGTTCGGTATTCGAAAGATCATCTATGCTTAGCTTGTGAACAAAGGAAAAGCAATCGTGCTCATTTTTCCACAAAGGTGGAACACAGCTCTCAGCATGTGCTTCATCTTCTTCACATGGATTTGTGTGTCCCGATGCGTGTGCAGACGATTAATGGCAAATGCTACATTCTAGTAATTGTTGATGACTACTCAAGATGGAATTGGGTTTATTTTCTTCGTAGTAAAGATCAAGCTCCACAGATGATCATCACCTTTCTCACGAAAATTCAAGTTCAGAACACACAGGACAAATCGAACGAGAGAGAACTGAATTTGTAAATCAAACTCTTCAAGAATACTATGAGAAAGTGGGAATTGAGCATCAAACATCAATTGCACGGACACCAGAACAAAATGGAGTTGTTGAAAGACGAAACCGTACGTTAGTGGAAGCTGCAAGAACAATGTTAATCAATGCAAAATTTCCATATTACTTATGGGCAGAAGCCGTGTCAACTGCATGCTACACTCAGAACCGTTCTATGATAACCAAAAGCCATAACAAAACACCTTATGAGCTTATCCATAACCGCAAACCGAATCTCAAACACCTTCATGTATTTGGTGCTCTCTGTTACTCGAATAATGATCGTGATGACTTTGGAAAGCTCAAGGCTAAAGCTGACATTGGAGTCTTCATTGGATACTGTGAAAACTCAAAGGGATACCGAATCTGGAATCGTCGTACAAGGGAGATTATGGAAACGATTCATGCTAATTTTGATGAGCTTACAGAGATGGCTTCTGAGCAAAACAGCTTGGAACCCGGACATAACCGTCTAAACTTCCCCCAAACCCCATCATTAGCTGAACCAAGCTTACAGCTTACTCGTCGTCAAATGGAAACGTTATTTGCTCCTGTGTTTAGTGATGATATTGACCAACGTGCTCCATATGTATCAAATGTTTCCGCTGCTCAACCTGATAATATTCCAATCCCTGATACACCTGAAACAATAACAACTGTTTCTGAAGCACCTCCAATTGATTCTACAACAACAGACGCTGATCTAACTGATGATCTTCTGAATCAAGATGTACCTGCACCCGTGGATTATGATCCAAATGCGTTCTTTAACCCTTTCGCTAATGAACCTGCAACTTCAGATGTTGCGGAATCATCTAAAAGCCATTTGAATGCACCTAATATGCATAATGTATATCAACATCAACCCTCCATACATCGTTGGACTAAAGACCATCCTCTTGTGAACATTATTGGAAACCCGAATCAACCAGTCGTAACTAGACAACGCCTTGGTGACGGTGAACATTGCATTTATGCACTTACCGTTTTTCAATCTGAACCCAAAACATTAAAGAAGCAATGACTTATGACAACTGGATTGAATCCATGCAAGAAGAACTAAATCAGTTTAAACGTCTTGAAGTATGGGAATTGGTTGAAAAACCAACAGGGGTCTATGTCATTGGTCTAAAATGGATTTGGAAAAACAAGTTAGATCTTTGAGGGTACGGTGATCGAAATAAGTCACGTCACGGTGGCTAAGGGTTATAAACAGGAAGAGCGGATTGACTTCGAAGAATCATTCGCACCGGTAGCTAGACTTGAGGCTGTACGGATTTTTCTGGCATTCGCGGCTCACATGAATATCACGGTCTATCAGATGGATGTCAAAACCACTTTTCTGAATGGTAAACTGAAGGAAATGGTATATGTTAGTCAGCCAGAAGGATTTGTTTATCCAGAGTTCCCTAATCACTTCTTCAAACTGAACAAGGCTCTCTATGGTCTCAAACAAGCCCCTCGGGCGTGGTATGATGAGTTGTCATCCTTTCTCCTATCACATAATTTTGTCAAAGGATCGGTCAACCCGACCTTTGTTTATACAATATCACAGGGCACACATTTTAATCGTTCAAATTTATGTGGATGACATCATTTTTTGGTCAACCCATAAAAAGTACTCAAACGCTTTTTCAAAACTAATAAAAACACATTTTGAAATGTCAATGATGGGTGAACTTACGTTCTTCTTAGGGTTTCAAGTTCATCAATCACCCCGTGGTATTTTCCTAAGTCAGTCCAAATATGCCCTTGAAATTTTAAACAAACATGGAATGCAAAGCTGTGACACTTATGCAACACCTATGGCACATACCAACAAACTGGACGATGATTTACATGGGAAATTGGTTGACCCTACCAAATACCGAAGTATTATTGGGTCTCTCATGTATTTAATAGCCAGTAGACATGATATTGTATTATCTGTATATCTTTGCTCCCGTTATCAGTCGCGACCAACTGAGAAACACCTCACTGAGGCTAAATGAATCCTTCGATACGTAAAGGGAACCATTAATTTGGGGATCTGGTATCCGAAGGATTAGTTTTAATTAATAGCTTTTGAGGCCGATCATGCAGGATGCTTAGATTCTCGGAAAAGTACTTCAGGTGGTTTACAATTCCTTGGTGATAAACTGGTGTCATGGCAATCGAAGAAACAAGATTGTACATCACTGTCCTCAACAGAAGCAGAATATGTAGCCATGTCTGCGTGTTGTGCTCAAGTCATTTGGATGAGAATACAACTCAAAGACTATGGTTATGTATTTGACAGAATCCCGGTGTACTGTGATAATCGAAGTGCTATTACGATCTCATGAAACACTGTTTGTTAGGTCACCATAAGTTAACACAAGTGACAATATTTAAGAAATATAGATGAAGGTGATCGGTTGAACACAAAACATAAACACACGTATGAATAAGAAAACGTTAGGTGTAGTATTATGAGTGAAAGTGAACAACCAACCTTCCAAGGAAGGTTTACATGTCTATTTATAGGGGAAGGGAACTAGGGCAACACTACTAGTCCCTTCCTTCCTTATTGTACTTGGGCCAAGGCTCATGGGCTTTCTACATAAGCCTTGCCATAAATACAAACATAAAAGCCTAGTTTAAGCAACCTATTAAAAACTAATTACTAACACTTGAAATACAAGTTAGGAGTGATTCCAACAATCTCCCCCTAAGTGTTGGTAATTAATAAATGACTCCAGCAATCTTGAAAAATTGTTGGTGTTGATGTAATAGTTGCCTTGATGTCTTTTGACATTCCTCTTTCTTGTGAGAAGTAATGTCTTGATTCCAGCAATCTCCCCAGTGTGAGGATCTTGTTTCTTTTGAAGTTTTCAGCTTTGACGTCTTCGTAATCTTTGTTCTTTGTTCTGGTGAGGATATGGTGATGTTATATTGTTGTTGTCTGCATCAGGTCCGTTTCGTTGCTCAGGTGTCTCCACGTCCTTCTCCAACATGCTCACATCCTCTTTGACGTTGGATTTCAGTTTTGATGTGGTTCTCTAAGTCTTTAAACTTTGGAGATTATTTGGCTTTGAGGAAGAATCATTCTGACTTTTGTGTTTCCTTTCGAGAGAACTTCAAATTGTGTTGTTGTTGGTATGAGCATGTGGAGAATCAACACGATAATCTCCCAGGAGCATCCATAAGAAGGAAACATAAGAATGGGTTAGTGATAAACACCAATCGATCACTGTGGTCGTTTCTTAGAGAATTGACCACTATGATTGTTCTTCTGATGAATGTCTTAATTCCATTCACCTTGGTGGGCGAATCGTCCGAATCCCATAAGGGACATTTGGCATTACATTGAACAACTTCAAGTAATGACCCACATCTTCAGGACTCGATTCTTGAAAGGAATATCCTTAGCGGGATTTCCAGCACTTACAAGTTCGAACTTTGAGCGTGTTAACAGCATAGTGTGAAAACACATCTCTAATTCTAGCAAGGGTTGTTCCTTAACTGGAGTCCCTCAAGTTGGATAACACGATGTACCGAAGTACACATACAGTTCAGGTGAGTCGCTTAGGTACACCGAAGCATCACCTCACGATCAGACCGTTTGAGGCAACAATAAGCGTAACCCACGAGGAGTTACCGAAGTGACCTGCTGTCAGGTCTGTTTGATGTTGACCCTGGCAGGAGTTTCCATTCAATCACTGAGGATCATAATTGTGAACCTCTTATAAATGTTCTCGACAGATTGCTAAGATCTGTGAAGAACTCAATAATGTGTCACTTGCGTCCTTAATGTTGAACGACAAGTGATGAAATGTCAAGTGTTCCTAAGAGATCTTTTGATGAATCTCGTGGCTCTAGACTCAATAGTGAGCTTTGGTTTTCCTGAGCGGAGACTAGGGAGAGGGTCTCCTTCTTCAATACCAGCAATCTCTAAGAGAAAGCCGATAGTTTACGTAGGGTTCCCTGTGAGAATGAAACAAGCTTCTGTTGAGAGAAACATGAGTGGCTAAGAAGGTTTAGTGCATGCGTCAGTGGGTCCATGACGAATTTAATCTTCAATATCAGTGTCATCTAGTGACCACCAGTAGCATATGAATTGTAAAACCCACATTTTCGAACACGATAAAATACCCAAAATACCCTTCAATCTCGAATTTTTGAAGACGCAAATTATTAAATATAATGTCACTTAAATGTCTAAAACGTTATCATCCGAAACAAGTAAAGTTAACACGGAAATAAACTTACTTTAAAATAATTTATACACATTTATTTTGTGTCACGTTTTCTTTTATTTGACCCTAACCGAAATATTAGAAGTGTACACAAACGTATCTGATCGAGATTCAAGTCCAGGTTCGTAATTGACGCAAACATGGAAAGTTCCCATTCTATTCCTTGATTGATTGGTTTTTCCTTTTTGTTTGGTTTCCCCCTACTCGGAATTAAGAGGACCGAAAATTAATTTTTTGGTCACAAAATCGTAATCACAAAAAAAAGAAAACCCTAGCAACCCATCTCCAAACTCACGACAGCCATAATTCTCTCCTCCATTTTTTCTGTCGACCAAAGGGAAGCAACCAAGAAGACTCGTACGTGATCCTTGCTAGGCTTGTGATCATAGGTGTGTGGCTGAAACCATACGTGGGGTGTCTTTGGGCTCGAAGGTGGGAATGGCTGTTCGGTGATGCTGATTTTGACCCATTCTCCATTATTGTCTCGTGTCTCTTTCTTGTAATCCCACTACAAGGTTAAGTCTCTCGACCTCGTCTGATCTTTCTCTTGATTTGTTTTCTGTGAATGTATTCATGAAATCTCTTAAATCGCCTAACATGCATACCATAACCGAATATATAATGTCACATGAAATAATGAGATTAACAAACATAAAACTTTTATTGTCCTTGTTTCGATTGTCCCTTGATTTTTTTTGTATGAATCGACCCATGTAATTTCTATACTAGTCAAACCTTTTAACATGTACAAAACAAGAAATAAAACCTAGAAAACCCTAGGAAATTAAATATGGGGCTATTGGTTTCAAAAAATTAAGGTGTGGGCTGTTTTTAATCGACTTGGGTGAGTAAGGGTGTGTTTGGTTCGGTTGCGTGTGGGTTGGCTCGTGTATGGTGTGTTTGGAATAGGGGTTTCGTGTAGTGTGCGTCATATTTTATGAATAGTATTAATTTGTTGATTTATGATTTTATGAGAATGAGATCATGTTGTAAATGATTATGGATATGAATATGTAATGATCCTTATATGTTATTAGATTCATATAAGTGGTGTATGTTTGTTTTTGGAATCATTGTGAAGTTTATAAGCCATTTTCATGTTAAACTCTAACTATGAATTCATGATTTTATGTGGAAATGTTAGCTTTAAAAATGGTACCTAGGATATGAGAATTTGGAAACGGCTTTTATAACATGTTTATATGTCGTATAGAATGAGTACATGAACTTTCAATGATAGGTGATAACATGCTTATTGATGAATTTGATAGCTTAGAAGTTCATGATTTTATGTGAAGGTTATGGTGATGTTTACTTGACTAGAACTTGTAATCTTATGAGATTGGATGGGGAATTGTATGAGATAGATAGTTTAGACTTTTATTTCTGTAATTTATTGATATTTGATGAGGGTTGCCTTGTGGATATGATTTGGTGGGTGATGGATAGGTTTGCAACATATTTAGGACTTGTTATTAGCTTGCTACACGAAATTATGGACTTATTATATGTTAAATGCTTGCTATTATGTTTCATTGGTTAAATTGATGACACCTCTGTAAAATTCATGCTATTAGACCCTAAACATGATGTATGATGAGTTTTGTGATGTTTGGATTGCTTAAGAGATGATTGGTGACTTGTTGTTGCTTGGTTATGATTGCTTGTTAAGTTGTCCAGAATTTACGTTGGATTCATCTAGGTGTTATCTGATTGGTGACTTTTTGAGTGATTCTTGAGCCCAAATGGTAGTACTTTGAAATATATTTCTAGAATTATAAGCCTTGTAGCATTTGCATACCTGGAAGTATGATGTTTACATTGTTTGAGTTAAGGTGTCTGAATCTGAATTCCTGGATTTAAATTTGTGATGTAGTATTTGATTTTTAGTATTAAATCTATGAGGTTCTGGTACTTTTCCTTAGGTGGTTATGATATTTATATATTGTGTGACACCTGTAATTTTTGGTTTGATGTGTGGAGTAGGGTGAGTGTGTTTGTTTGGGCTATACGTTTGGTGTGTGTAAATCTGGGTGAGTTCTGGACAGGTCTGGACTTATGATTTTCCATAGGCCATTTTACTTTGAAATAAAGTCCCCCAAATTTTTGGAGAGTCTCTTAACTCATATGGGAACCCCTGGGAATTTCCTTGATTTTAGTTGAGCTAAGTAAATATTTTATAAAAATCGCTAAATCTGGTCCAGATTCGAAATACTAAAAGACAAAAACTTATGAACTTGAAACTAAGTATAAATGCGAGATAAGTCAAACATGATTTATGAAAAGAACACATATGTGATTTATGATATGTCCTAATGTAGATTTGATGAAGCAGAAACGTCGAACTTGCTTGTGTACCTTACTCTTACGCACACACATTTGAGGTACAGATATTCTGACCTTTCTCATAAGGTTTCTCATGATCTCTTTGCATCTTTGATCTCTTGCCATTTTGATACTGAACCTTTGCTTTGCTATTGACCTATTGCTATTGAACCTTTGCTATTGACCCCTCTGCTATTGGACCTTTGAAATTGATCCTTTGCTATTGAACTTTTAATATTGATCCTTTGCTATTGAACATTTATATTGGACTATTGCTATGAACCTTTGAATTGGGAACCATTGATATTGAACCTTTGATTATGATGACTCACATATTGTATACTTTGGACCTTTGCTTTTGATCTGTCAGTTTGATACCCGAGCCATTAACTAGGCATGGGGGTTCCATGTCCGTGTCATTGATGTACCAATGGCATGACACCAGTGTGGATGAGTGATGTTCTACACCGTCCCCATATTGTATTGATATTGCGCGCTTTAGATATATTGTATGGCCACTATTGTTTCGCAGAGGGCGTATGGATGCATCCTAGATTTGTATTTTATTGTATCGTATTGTATTGATATTGTATTGGTGATGTGGTGCGTGTGTGCAATACACCCCGTCACATATTAGGAGCTGATCACTCCACTGGCTACTTGAGGTCTCCCTTCCTATTGGATTGGTATTCTGAGGTAATCCCTCCGAATACAATGGCTAATACTGGATACTGGGCTGCTAATTCTACTATTGATTGTACTGTATTGTATTGCTGGCTTAGGATAGATTTCTGACAACCCTTACACTTTTGATATACCTATATTGTACCTTCTATATTCCCCAACGCACCATATTCTGTATTAAATGTCCATTACTCAGTACCCTTATACAACTCACTCTACTACCATGCTATATTCTATTGCATTGATCTTTCATACTCTTATTCCGTTACTTCAGACTATCATTCCATTCACGTACCGGGTTATTATATGATTATTGAATTTGATTATGTTTTTACATGTTTATGTGACTACCGTTTACCTGCTACGATATGATTATATGATTCACCTGTTGTCACCTGATTATATGTTATCTTACTGTTATGTGACCCCTTTGATTTGTCTGGTGACCATGCTAGTGTGTAATAGATTGTTTTGTCTGTTTATCATTTATACTTCGTTCAGTTAATCTCGTGGACTATGACTATCTGTTAGTATCCTTATCTACTTATTGTTGACCTACCATGTTTACATTTCTGCTTATGCTACTGTTTGATTGGGTAAATGGTTCAACTTGTGTTGTCTGGCTTGTTAACTTGTTAGTTGCCCTGCTATGTCCTTAATCCATTAAATTATAACGTTCATGCTGTATTCCTACTTGATACGTGTGGCTACCATGTTTTGACTGCTGATAGTATTTCTGTTGTTATGATGCTTGTTATGTTATTAACCGTGGGTTACTTAACTTGTGTGACTGCTATGCTCACTTTCTAAATACTTGCTTCCGCTAGCTTTTAGATTTCTGTTTGGCTTATATGTAGTCTGATTTCTTGATTACTTGTATGTCTGGTTTGTATGTGCTTATATATATGTTATCGATGCTTTGCTTTGCTTCGTTCTCCTTGTTATCTGTTCTTTCTGGATATCTGTATAATTGTGTTTCTGCAGGATCCTCATTGACTCATTGTTCCTTCTCTGTTGCGACCTTGTTATTGTTTCCTCTGTTTCATTTCATATTTCTGATTTTGTTTAGCTTTCGTTTTATTATATCTATTCACTAGGCTTTTTAAGCTCAGCCGCATTTCTTTTCCTGCGGCAGGTTTTAGGTTGGAAGATAGGCTTTGATGGGCTGAGAGTTGGATTATCTGAGTGGACCGACCCTAGTTTTCCTTATTATTTTGGATTGAATTGAAGAGCTATTGTTTTTAGATTTCATTTCGTTTTGGACATATTGGATTTTGTATTTTCTTTGTAAGTCATTCGTTTATATGACTTGGTAAATTATTTTATAGGGCTTTCGTTTGCAAAATTTTAATTGTATGTTCTGATATGACACCAAAATGTGACACTTCTACCCTTGCCGGGTTGGGGTGTTACATGAATTGAACTCGGTGTCTGTCCTAAGTTGAATAATTTGGAGGGCTATTTCTTTTCACCCTTTTCTTTACTTTTCTTTTTAATTCTTCAATTCCTTCTTTCTTCGATTCTCATTTTCTCCTTTTTATAATCATACCTAAGGACTTCTAAGTACTAACTATTGGTGGTGTCCTTGGGTAGATCCCTCCGGCTCTGGCAGATCATAGGACGGTTATTCCTAACCTTAGTCACCTTATAACTCCATGACTATCCTACGTTGCCATAAAATCATTTTCTCAAAAATCCCTCAAAGTGTTTATGAGTGAAAACATTTTGTAACACTTTGAGAGTTTTGTATTTTCAGAAATACTCCCCCTCCACATGTGCTCTAAGTGTTTTGACAAAAATCTGCACACTGAGGGTAGAGCTCGCACTTTTGAATTGATCGACTCAAGATAGACAATTCCATGCGAGACACAGTTATGTTGTATAGTTAAAGAGTTGCATTGTCAGCTTTTAGGTGACAAATAGCTCTAATAACTACCTTGAAGATGTGGACAAACCTCAAAAGGTTGTCAAACCCGTCAAGGTTCATGTCTATCAGGAGTTTCTCAAAAAGGTACAATCTACTCGGATAAGTCTTGGAAGACAAATCTTTTCGATGTATGACAGTTCAGATCTCGTCAATTCATGGGTTAAGTCTTAGCACACGAAGATTCAATCACAATTTCCAACATATTAGTATCACACAATTTTCCCCCCCACCTAAAAAATGGCATATAAATGTTATTTTTAATGAATTTTTGATATCGAATATGACCATTTCAAGTTTTGTGGGAAGATTTCCACGAAGAACAATTTTGTGAACAAAGATTTTTAGCAAATACTCCCCCTCAACAAGTAATATTAACTTTTGAGGTTTTGAAAACATAAGGGGAAGTACTTGTTCTTTTGAGCAAAACTTTGAAAAATGAAAGTTTTGATAAGTTGTACTAAAAAGTAAGAAGCTTTCGCTCCTTTTATAGGATTGTGGTACTGAAGCGTACCACAGGGTCCTTTAATTACAAGTACGGGTTGTACACTGTTATATGTGCACAAGCCATAGTCAATATACAATTCATAACATCCAAATATCAATCAATCAAATAGATTAAGAAGTACCAGTCAATCCTTCAATAAAACTGGGAGTTCTCTCTTGACGTTGATAACCCATAAGAGGGAAACTCTGTCATCCACCCACAAAGCTCTCAAGGTTCCGCATCTGATCACGATGAAACAACCTTTCATCTATCCTTGTAATAATCTTCTTAAAATCCCTCCTTTATTTAGAATTCCACCGCTTCTGCGACCCAATACCTTCGTGAATCTCCTTCAACCGATACGCTAACCCATCACGAACCTTCTTCAGAGTATGATCACAAAACTTGTGAAGCTCATTGCATGCCAAAAAAGTTGTGGTGAAGTTCACTGCGGTAAACAACTCCAAACTTTGGTTTCTTCAGAATTGTGTACTGAGAGAGTTGGTTGATATCGGGAAAGTGTAGCAACAGTTTAGTGAGATTGACTTGTTTCTGGTATGATTCCATTGCAAGTTGAAGATCTTCAACATGTTCCTGGATCACTCTTCTTCTTATGAATATCAACAATGACTTGATGTACTGGAGCTGGATGTTGGTGGAGAAATGTCTCATTGGACCCTGTACCTTAGCCAGATACGTGTCTTCAATGTCGTTGAGCAAAAATCTTGGAAAATTAGCTTCAGTAAATCATATTCTTGCTCGTCTTGGCGTTTTACTTTGATCTCTTCCAGGAATGAGTAATCCCACTTCGTAGCCAGACCGACATTCATGATAGCAACGATCCGTTTGTCACTGAACACCTATTTGTTTGATTTCAGAACCTGGCAGCTTCTATAGTATAGTCTTCTTCTTTTAGGCCAATGATGAATGCCATACTATGCATCGAGATCATAATTCACCACATTTTCAACAAACATTCTTGTGGCTTCTTCCTCGATGGCAACATTGTTGGAGAAGACAGCTGCCGGGATGTTAAAGGTGAGTGACGTAGCATATTTCTTGCTTACATCCCTACCGTGTTGAAGCAATTCGAGGTCGTTGTTGAAGAAGTACCGGTAGGGAATCCTGGGTTGATCAGGTCGACCAATGGTTGGTAGTGACTTGGTCCAGTCAGTGTAGTATGGAGTCTTATCTTGTCTTGTGAAGTCGATGTTTGATTCAGGGTTGAGCCAATCAATGTTGTTGGACATAGCTTGTGCGATGTTGTCTAGATGATATTCGACTTCAATAGCACTATCGGAGCTGTCCTTTAGCAGTTGAAATGCATCGTTCTTGATTCGACGTAACTCCCCTTTCGTCATCTTCTTCACTTTGAACTTATCCTGAATGATCTTAACGTGCTCCATAGTTCGACCATCTACCGGTTCTTGGCCTTCCGGTAATCGAGGAGTGGCATCAACAAGCTTGGAAAACCATTCTTATTCATCAGTATCATCTTCATCCAACCATGATACAACTGAGGTAGATCTTTTCTTCTTTGGCTTGGAGGATGATGGCTGGTTGTTGCTTGGTTGATGTTGTAGATGAGGGCGGTTGTTGGGAAATGATCACCAGTTTTCTCCGATGGTGGTGGAGACTCAGATTCCTGAGGTTTATCAGAAGTTAGAGGTTGTTAAGAAGAGCTTGTTGTGGTGGTGGTCCTTGGGGGTGGTGGAGGCATAGATGAGGATTCGTTTGTTTTCTTCTGACGTTTAGGCTCTGAATCCTTGTCCGCATCATCATCATCTTTTGGTCGCTTTTCTTGACCAGCTCCTTGCTTGCAAGTTGTCTTTAGTTGATATGCAAGAAATGCCTCAAAAAGTTTTGATTCATCAGAAGTGAAAGTTGTAGATCAGGAAGACATCTGCATAATCAGTTTTAGTGACAACAGGAGGTGGAACTGGTCGGATTTGCATAACCGCTGGTGTAGTTGAAAGTGTTTGCTTGACCAATGACATCAGATATGGATAGAGTTGTCTTGCAAACATTTCTTTTGTGACTCCAAGGACGGTGTCAAGAAGGAACTTATGAGTGTATTCCCTAATTGTCTTGTCCATTTCCCCCTGAATGTCTCGGTTGAGGAATTGCTGGATCTGGTCTCTTTCCTCCACGAACTCGTTCACCAAATCACCGAGTAAGTTAACCCTGTCAGCTAGCTGATTCAACTTTTTGTTAACGACATTTCATTTCCTTGCTTGCTTGACAGCCTTAACAATCTTGGTTTTGGCACGTGATGCCCAAGTGTCAGTGGGTTTCTTGATTGATCTGGATGAAGATCTGGTGGTAGCATCTTTGGATGGTGGTGATGATGAATGAGATGATAAATCTGATGAAGATGAGTCATGAGATGGCTCTGGGTCTTGAGGTGGCTTAGAAGTTTCTTCAGGGTTATGTTCAGGATTGTCTTGAATGAAACTGTCAGCCTCAATTCGAATCCTTTCTTCCTCAGCTTTAGCCCGAGCTCTTCTTCACCCTTTTCCCTAGCCGCTTCCTCCACGTCTTCATCTGTTATCTTCTCATTCTTTTCTTGTTCCTCTACTTCAAAGTCGAACTTGATTTCGGACTCTTGTTGTTGTTGCTCTGTTGATTCCTTAGTAGTGGTACCAGTTCCCTTATCGGGTTGATTAACCGCATCAAGAACTGGTGTGGTTAGTGCACCACCACTGGAACCTCCAGGGCCTCTGGTTTGTTGAAGGTTGAATTCAGTAGCAACATGCTGCAACCTCAGCTGCTTAAGAGTCTTGTGATATTGATGTTCATCCTTTTGTTTAGTGTCATAATCAGAGTTGTCTTCTTCTTCTTCAGCATTTGGAGTCTTACCTTTGTCTGATTTGGGACTGGGTGGTTTGTCATCTGACCTCAGTGAGGTTGTTTCATCTGTTGCAGTTTCGGAATAGCGAACCACCTCTTCCTACTCAGTATCCTCAGAGTCTTTATCCTCTAGTTTAAGTTTCGGTTTAGGATTAGGACTAGCACCCTGAGATGGAACTCGTTTCTTGCGAGATGGGTTCCTTTTTGGATACTTGTGAGCGCTCCCAGTGCTTTCAATGCTACCAGTGCTTCCTGCTCTTCTGGTTTTCTTGACTGGAACGGCTGAAGTCTTTTCATCCATGAACCCGACTTTGCCTTTAGTCACAGCTTCTAGGTATCGACGATACGATGAAAGACTTTTGATATCATCAGTGAGAAGGCAGTCAAGTAGTACTGCACCTTGTTTCTTTGTTGAGGAGTCTTTAAATCTGACAATGTTCAACGTAGGGTCATACAACGCAGAGTGATTCTTGGGGTCATTGATTCTCAAGGGGATATCCGATTTTTCCCGAGAATATTTTGTATCAACAGCTTCGTGTATCTGATGAAGGGAACTTTTGTCCCAGGCTTCTTGAGGTGGGACATCATGTCTTCCCAGATCAGACTTGCATAATCGATGTGCATTTTGTTGACCATGCCCCAGAAAATTTGTAAGTGCATGAGTTTAGGATGCTCATGATCGCTGTCTCTTCCCGAAACAGACTTGGCGATCATGATGTACAAATTCCTCCACGGTTGAGGAATGTTCTTTAAATCAACCGTGGAGTTCTTGGTGATTACTCCAGCAGCTTCATCATAGCCAATATCGACCATGAATTGCAATGTAGCCTCTTCACTTGGAATTGCTACATAGTCGGCAGGTTGGATAGCAGGAAGAAGAAGAATTGTTCGCAGATCTGCTACCGTGACGGTGACTTCCTTATCATTAAGAGTTATCATGACAGCATCTTGACCATCAATCATTTTCATTGTGTGCCAAAATTGGTGAATGTAGATTTTAGGTACAGTTGCTGAGTTGGTGAGTATGTTGTTGTAAGGATGGGTTTGGAGGATATCCACAGCAATCCTGCATGATGACTCTGAGCACGTGAAATTCTCAAAATCAACCTTGAGGTTGTTCTTTCCAATTTTCTTGCTGTAATCAGTTGGGAAGATATCAATCATTGTGAGCTCATTTGGTGCATTGATATTTTCAATGATGACGTCCATTTCGTGATCTGAAAGGTATTGAGACAAAAGAACCAACATATTGAAAGACATTATGTTAGTCAAAAGTTGATTTTATTGTCCAATTGTTGAATTTGTTATGTTATTGAATGTTACGAGTCCAAAGTCACATATTGTCCACTAGTCCAAAGTTGATGTGATAAGTTACGTGAGTATGTTAATTTTGAATGTTAAAGTCCAAATTTTACTTAATCACACAACGTTTTAACATTTGTAGCTTATTAGTGACATTTTTGTTTTGTGACATTATGAGTAACTTATTACAAGTTTGTACGCGTAACATTTCAAAAGTTTAGTTACAAATTGGCTTAAGCGTAGGATTGTGAGCTTATGCGTAAACAGTGTAACCATACGCGTAGGATTAAGCTTATGCGTAGGAGTCACTCATAGGCGTAAGAAAGCTTACGCGTAGGAATGGGCTCTTAGCACAAAGCTTACGCGTAAGCATAGGTTAGGGACTTACGCGTAAGGTTTACTCGTAAGAGCAAGCCTTATGCGTAGAAATCCAAGTTTACGCATATCCTTCACAGGATACGCGTAGTCCCATTGTAGAACCTTATGCGTATAAGTTATGTGTAAGATTGCTCTTATGCGTAACATCTACGCATAATGTGATTCTTAAGCGTAAGATCCATGTACCCTTGATTCTGAAACAGGTACGCGTAGAAGCCTGAAATAAATCAATCATAACATTCATATTAACAAGTTATTCAATCCCTTTTAAGATCACATGGCATACTTACGACAAATCTCATACGCGTAAGAAATTTCTACGCGTAGACATAAACTCTAGAAATTCAAATCCTACTCGTAAGAGATTCAACCATGGGAAATTCACCAAATGTTTTCTAGGACATCTTAGATGCTAAATGAGTGGTTTCTAACAGATTTTAACATCAAACACACAATGAATCAATAATACCCAATTTATACGCATACTTAAACCCTAAAGGTTAAATTTTCAAATTTGTTGTTACTAGGCATGCATCAAAGGTGCATTTGATCAATTAAACAAGTAACAAACATATCCAAGCATCTAATTAACCTCAAAAACTCACACATGAAAGTACCCAAATCCACGCATAAACCCTAAAACACGAATATGATTAAAAACGTTTTCTGGGTTGAAACTCTTGATGGAAATGATTATTAGACTTGTTTTTAACCATTTTAACACAAACCATTTCATCAAAAACACCCTATAGTGATTTCTTGTTCTTACGCGTATGCGTAGAACCCAAAATCACTCCTAGTTTAAAATCAAACCGTTGGTTTTGAATAAGATTTAAAACATATGTTTGTAATCATACAAGGAAGCGTTTTACACTTACAAATATCAATTTTGAAGCACGGATTGGAGAATTAATCTTTGGCGTGGATGAAGTAGTTGAAACAGTTAATGTTTGTAATAAATGTGTAAAGGATAGATAGGTGAAGAGTTTTGTATAAAATGAGTTTTAACTTTTGAAAATAATAGTCCCTCCACCTCAACCATTTTCAACCACGACCCATAACTTCCATTTTGGATAAGAAAAACGTGATTGTTTTGGAAAGAAACATGACGAAACTCCCCCGCGACTTTAGAAATAGTGAAATATTTCAAATATGAGTCCGGGGAGACTTTTAAAACATGAAACGGATCCACCATTATCAAAGATACTTATCTTGAAAACTAAAAGAAAATTATGAATTATAAGTAAAACTTATCTTGGGTTTTGAAAATTCCCGTATTGCTTGTGAGTTGTACGTGAAATAGAGATCCTAGACTCAGAAAGAAGAAGGCTAATGTTTACATACCTTGTAGAGTTTAAAATCAAATTACGACGATTGTTCCATTAGACCAAGACCAAGACAAAGTAGGTTGAATTGTTCCCGCTTCAACGGTTTGGTGAGAATGTCGGCTATGTTGTCTTCGGATGCTACCTTCTCAATAGAGATGTTCCCCTTTTGAACATTGTCTCTTAAGAAGTGATGACGAATCTCTATATGCTTTGTACGAGAATGTAATACCATATTCTTGCTTAAATCGATGGCACCTTTGTTGTCACATAGAATGGATATGTCACTTAGATGAATGTCGTAGTCAACTAACGCTTGTTTCATCCATAGTGCTTGTTGGCATGCTTTGCCGGTGGAGACATATTCGGCTTCGGTTGTTGATATTGCTAAGGCCGTTTGCTTCTTTGAGAACCAAGATGTTAAACAACATCTCATAAAAGTACACACCCCACTTGTACATTTTTTGTCAACATAATCACCTGCATGGTCAGAATCTGCATATACAATTGTTTCTACTCCCGTACCCTTAGGATACCACAATCCTAATTGATTTGTACCCTTAATGTATCTAAATATCCTTTTGACGGCTTCTAGATGTGATGTTTTAGGATCTTCTTGAAACCTAGCACATAGACAAACACTAAACATGATATCCGATCGACTAGCCGTGAGGTAGAGAAGACTACCAATCATGCCACGATATTTTGTGTTATCAACGGATTCGCCATCTTTATCTTTTGTGAGTTTAGTGTCGGATGACATTGGTGTCCTAATTGGTTTTGACTCTTCTAAACCGAATTTCTTTAACATCTCCTTAATGTATTTAGATTGATTAAAGAAGATACCATCTTCTACTTGTTTGATTTGTAGACCAAGAAAGAAACTAAGTTCTCCCATCATACTCATCTCGATCTCGTCATGCATGATTTTAGAGAAATCATCACACATGTCTTGACAAGTAGATCCGAATATAATATCATCTACATATATTTGGACAATGATTATATATGACTCTCTTTTCTTAGTAAAAAGTGTGTTATCAACTAACCCCATGGTGTAGTTGTGTTTGATTAAGAATGACTTGAGTCTATCATACCAAGCGTTTAGAGCTTGTTTAAGACCGTAAAGGGCTTTCTTTAGCTTATACACATGTTTAGGTTTTTCAAAATCGATGAAGCCCGGAGGTTGAACTACATATACTTCTTCATTAATAAAACCATTTAGAAACGCACTTTTGACATCCATTTGATAAAGCTTAAGATCATTAGCACAAGCATAAGCAAGAAGTATTCTTATAGACTCTAATCTAGCCACGGGGGCATAGGTCTCATCAAAGTCTATTCCTTCTTATTGATTATACCCTTGGGCAACAAGTCTAGCTTTGTTTCTAGACACTATACCGTTTGTATCTAACTTGTTTTATATACCTATTTGGTTCCTATTATGGTTTGATTACTAGGTGGGGGGACGAGTGTCCAAACATCGTTAGAAACAAATTGATTTAATTCTTCTTGCATAGCCATTACCCAACTTTCATCTTTTATTGCTTCTTGTGTATTCTTAGGTTCTATGGTTAAGACAAAACAAAACAAGCTACTTTGGTTTTGAACTTGAGACCTTAAAGTTCTTTCGTTTAGCTTTCCTATGACCTTATCCATGGGGTGATCTTTGGATTCTTTAATATTTATGATTTCATTATTTAAAGGTTCTTCTTCTTCGTTTATCTTTCTCTTTATTACAATAGCTTCACTTTCTACAATCTCGTCATCGACAAGAGGTAGAGTAGGTTTGGGTGGACTTTCATCAAATTTTACGTTTAATGACTCTTCTACCTTCATTGTTTCTTTATTTAATATGACGTAAGCTTTGATATTATGAGAGTAACCTAAAAAGATACCTTCGGTTGATTTAGGATCAAATTTTGTAAGGTAATCTTTAGTGTTGAGTAGAAAACATTTGCTACCAAAGACTCTAATGTGATCTAACGTAGGCTTTTTGCCTCGAAGTAACTCATATGGAGTTTTACCTAACAACGGTCTAATTAAGACTCTATTAAGTATGTATGTTGAGGTATCAACGGAATTGCACCAAAACTTTTGAGGTATGGATTGCTCATTTAGCATGGTGTGACTCATTTCTTGTAGGTTTCTATTCTTTCTTTCAACTACCCCATTCGATTGTGGAGTGCGAGGAGCCGAGAAGTTGTGGGTAATACCATTAGCGTCACAAAAGGCTCCAAATTGCACTTCATTTTCAAATTTCCTACCATGATCTGTTCTAATAGACACTATAGGACTTCCTATTTGTCTTTGGATTTTCTTACTTAATATTTCAAAATAGTTGAACGTTTCAGTTTTGTTCTTTAAGAATTTAGTCCATGTGTACCTAGAATAATCATCCACTATAACCAAAGTGTAGTAGTTGCCTCCAGAACTTTGGATAGCGGATGGACCAAATGAATTCATGTATAGTAACTCTAGACACTTAGTTGTAGACACCATGTTTTTAGCTTTGTGACTAGAGTGGACTTGTTTTCCTACGTTACAAGCATCACAAAAGTGATGTTCATATTTTAATTTAGGTAGATCTCTTACTAGATCTTTGGATGATAGTGATTGGAGAAGTCCCATATTGGCATGACCCAATCTTCGATGCCATAAGGTCGAAGTATCATCCATATAAGTAAGACAAAGTTTGTCTTTAGATTCATTACCAATTTTAATGACATAGACTCCATGTTTCCTAATCCCTCTACCTATGGTGATACCGTTTTTTAATATCTTACTACCGGTTTTGTTAAAAAGTACGTTGCACTTTTTATCACATATTTGTCCTATACTTAAGAGATTAAAGTTTAGGTTCTCTACGTGACACACATCGTTAATGGTTAGAGATTTGTTAGAAATCGTACCTTTACCGATGATTTTGCTTTTGCTATTTCCAAATACCACATTTCCTCCATTGAAGGATTCATATGTGGAGAATAAATATTTATCGCCGGTCATGTGCCTTGTGCACCCGCTATCCTTGATCCACTCATCCGGATCTAGGTCGACCATTTACACACACCTAAGAAAATAATTAACTCAAAAGTTTGGTCCCCATTTGTTCATGGGTCCATTAGTGTTAAACATTCCATTCATGTTAGACATGTACAAATAAGGTGAATATGCGTTCCATGGTGCAAAGTTTTGAAATGGAAAACCATTTTGCATATTTGGATTCCATCCCATTTGATGGTTACTTCTCGGGTAAACATTATTAGGTCTCCTAGATGTGTTTGGTTTTGAAAATGATGGACCTTTGTTTCTTGCAAAGCTTTGATTATATCTTGGAGGTGGTTGTCTAATGGTAATATGAGTTGGTTTCTTCTTATTAACAATAACAAAATCAGTTCTAGAAGAAGAAGCTATGTTATTACCACTGTTTGCTTCAGTAGACCCACGGATCCCTATTTGTACACTAGCCGGTTCCCTTTTTGTGGGATCCGTGGGATCCGCCACAACAATGGCTTGTTTTTCTAGTGCCTTAACGAATTGTGTTTCTTTTTTTTCGCTAGTTGATGCACTAGTTTCCTGAAAACCTAGACCTTTTTGGTTGTTTCCTGTTTTAACACTATCCAATTTCATATCTAAAGTATTAGTGTTCATTCTAGCAATCTTAGAATCTAGATGATCAACTAGTGTTTGAAGTTGAACGCAAAGTTCACATTCACCACTTGCTATTTTTGCCTTTTCTATACGTTTTATTTTTTCCTTTAACTCTATGACTTCCTTTTCTAAACGTTGGTTTTGATTTTTCAAAAACTTGTTTTTGTTGATTACTTTTAAACTAATTTTGCAAAGTTTATCGTATTCATTATGCAATGAGTCATCATCTAATGATGAGCTACTATAGTATTCGTGACATACCTCGTCATTTGCCATGAGACAAATTTCTTCGTCCTCCTACTCGCTCATTCCCCATGAACCGCTCACGAATGCCTTTTGATCATCACGTTTGGGACACTTACTAATAAAGTGGTTTGGGTCCTCGCATTTGAAGCAAGCGCGATCATCCCTTGGCTTCTCGTCCTCTTTGCTTTCCCGGAATCTTTTCTTGTCGTCATACGGTTGTTTGACGTATCTTCCTTTCCTTCTAAAGAACTTTTTGAAGTCCCTTACCGCCATGGCATACTCCTCGTCATCACTATCCGAATAGGAGTTCTCTTCATCGCTTGAGACCTTCTTGGCTTTAAGGGCAAGAGATTTGTGCTTCTCTTTTACTTTTGAGGCTTCAGAATCTTTAGCAAGGACAAGCTCATAGACCTTTAAGTTGCCTATGAGTTCATCAGAGGATTGTCAAATCTTTTGACTCTTCGATTGCCGTCACCTTAGATCTCCACTTGGATGGAAGTGCCCTTAGATATTTCCTAGCATGGTTACGGCTAGAGAAAGATTCATCAAATGCTTGTAAAGATGTTATTATAGTATTAAAATTAGCAAAAGAATGATCTATAGTTTCCTCATCCGATATTGAAATTTATTCATATTGTTGAATAAATAAATCTATTTTATTGTTTTTCACTTGTTGATTACCTTGATGAGTTATAACTAAAGAATTCCAAATTTCTTTAGAGGTTTTAAGCATGGAGATTCTTTCAAATTCCTTTTTGGGTAAAGCATTATACAAAACCATTTTAGCTTCACTATTTTTGGCTAAATACTTAGGCAGTACCAATAATCAAGAGGCGAACATTTATGAAAAACCTTGTGTTCTAGTTTAGAGCATGTATCTCCCTCGTGGGGTTTGCAAATAAAAGTAAAAGCGAGGTTATGAACCCACCTTGATGATATGAACAAGCACAAACAGATCAAGCACAATGTAGGAGAGGTTCCAAACCGAAACCTAAAAATGATGAGATGGCGAGTCTCAGTATGATGAACATTTTGGTTCGCAACCAAAATAATAGAGCATTGAATATTCTTATTCAATAGATCATTGGATTGTCCAATCCAATAGTGTGTGTGCGTGCTTAACATTTTAAGTTAATTTACTTGCTACATTGCCTTATTTAATGATCCTCACTTACGCATAAGTAAAATGTTTTTCCCTCGTTGTGATCTTGATAAGTTTGTTTAGTATTTTAACTTGTTTAGATTCCCCGTGGGTTTTATCGGGTTTTATATATATATATATATATATATATATATATATATATATATATATATATATATATATATATATATATATATATATATATATATATATATATAATCTAATAATATGTATGTATATATATATATAATTATTTTCTAATAATATATATATATATATATATATATATATATATATATATATATATATATATATATATATATATATATATATATATATATATATATATATATCGATTGAGAAGGTTTTTATTTTGAGAAAATTGAGAAGGTTTTCAAAAACGATAGATTTTTAACTTTGATTTATGTTTTTCAAGCGTTAAACTCATTTTAATGTGATTAAAATTCAAAATGTGAAAAAAAAATTGAATCAATGTTAAAAAAAACTCTCAATTTTGTGATATATGTAGAATACTGAATCATCTGTACAAATTTAATGAATCATCATCATAACTCGATTTTAACAATGATTTGTGAATCAAATTTGTGATTTATAGATTCGATTCACCATAAAATGATGTTTACTTGTGAATCAAATCAAAAACATGAATCAATTTTCTCAAACGAAGATTTCTCAATCTTCTCAATGGAACCGGAGCCTATATATATATATATATATATATATATATATATATATATATATATATATATATATATATATATATATATATATATATATATATATATATATATATATATATATATACATGAAATATGTTTATCGATATCCGAAAATATTATACTCATATGATCAAAATACTCGTTTTTACGAAGTTACAATAAGATTATAAGTTTTTCTAAACTTTTCCCTAATTTACACTTTTTACCCTCAAGTTACGAAAAGTACGAGTTTAGTCCTCCAAGTTTGAGAAAATGATACTTTATACCCATTTATAATTTAATACCAAAACTTTCAGTCTTGACAATTTTACCCTTTGGTAAAACTGCTTTTACGAAAACATTCCTCCAGGTTTATTTTTATACGTTTTAAAACTTAACTTTTCCAAATGTACACTTTTCACCCAAAAGTTTAATTATAACTAATTTAGGCTAATTACAGAACTGGTCCTCGTGGTTTTATACGTGCGCATGCACGTGGGTTTACCCCCTTATACTTTCGAATATAACAATAATGTCCCTTAGACTTTTCATGCGAAATATTTTACGTAAAAATCAACCCCTTTATCTTTTGAAAATGTTTAAATTTCAACCCAAGGACTAAAATATTTGAACATTAGGTCCGAATACTTTTTAGAAAAATGAAAACTTTGTATAATAGGCACAAGCTTATTTCTAGCTTATTTCCTTAGCTTATTAGCTTATTCTTATCATATTGGACCGGGTTGGATCTTTCTTGGACACGTTGTGGGCTTATTGGGCTTAGCAGTTGGGCTTTAGGCCCATTAATGCTTCGCGAGTGTTTTTAAGGTGTACGAGTGTTCCTTATAAGTTTGTGATGTGTTCTCAACATATTGGACTAGTGTTAACGTGTGACTATGTGTCGTGTTCATCTATAACAAGCATATCATACGAGTTGATTTGAAATGGTACGCATAACATGTTTAACGTGCGATAACCAAATGTAAACGAGGAAATGAAATGGAAACGAGTTGAAAAGGGACTTACAACACTCAAAATGAGTGGTGATGATACGTGTGAGAAGTGAACGAGAAGAAGTGCCCAACGAGAATCCCCTTGTTCTCCTTATAATATTACCCGAACTATTATTGTACCCAAGTCATCCTAGTTTCTTGTATTGCAATGTTTTTCTTCTCTTCCTTTTCGTTGCCAAACTGAACGTTTTATGCTTAGAGAGTGCAAGTATTTGAGTGAGTTTGTGATGTTGTGAGTTTGGCCAAGTCTTGTGATGGTTTATAAAGAAGAAAGGTCGCATGGCTTCTATATTAGTTTAATCTCTTCCTACAAGTTCCTAGATTTTTATTCAACATGTGTGAAATTGGTTTCATGGGCGTGCAAGATATGGCAGCCGATTTCTAGGGACCTTTCAAGTATGTCGAGTTTATTTTTGGACTTGGAGCACATTACACATTGGATCTTAAAGTCTCACTAGGTCAAGGGTGGCTATTCATTATTTTAATGGTGTTTAGGATCTAATGAGACATGTTTTGTCTCCCTTTTTCACACACACACACGCACGTCGTTAGGGGCATGAGGGGGGATGAACTTAGTCTAATCTTGTTGCTTGGTTTGGTTACTTAGTTGGAAAGATTTTTCTTAAGTTCATCGGTGAGTTTATCATGAGGTATGTTAACTAAATTCCATTTTCATCTTTTGAAGTGGCTTCAAAATCGCCTTCAACAATGATGTACCAAAGATCAATATCTTTAGACTTCACATACGTTTCGAATCTATTTTTCCAATATACAAAACCATTAGTTTCAAGTAGTGGAGGTCGCTGCATGGATTGCCCTTCCTTCTAATTTTAGGAACCCATAGTGATCGAAATTTTTTTAAAATACGGTTTACTTTAAAACTTTTATAAACTTAGCTCTGATACCAATTGTGGAAAACTAGAAGGGGGTTGAATAGTTTTGCCGATTTTATATTTGTTTCTAAAAACTTTAGATTCGATGTTATGTGAAATCGTATGGATGAAGATAAAGTATAGATCTAAGAGTAATGAAATTAAATAAAGTAAAGCAAGGGATAGAAATGACACAACCGATTTATAGTGGTTCGGCTACAAGGACACCTTCCTTGCCCTACTCCACTCCCCGAGTCACCTACTCGAGAGTTCAAGCACTATGTCGACAAACTCCTTCAACTTGGCGGAGAAGCCTTCACAACGTTGCTTACACCTTTTTTCGGTACAAATCTAAATACCGAGTCCGTAACACGGAGGACCAAACCAACACGACTATTACACAACAACTATGTGAAATATCAAGTACAAGATCTTTGCTACATAAATCTTGTGGAGGAACAAATCAATCAAGGACCCCTTGCTTGGATGACTTGTAGTAAGCTCGTGATCTCGCCTTAGAGAAGGACGTAAATGAGAATCACAATAGAAGAAAGAAGAACAACTCTCTAGATCAAGTGATCTTTTGTTAGAAGAGAGTAAGAGTATATGAGAGAGTTAGTAAGAAGAGGGGTGAGGAGAAATGAAGAAATGGCTCTCTATTTATAGGCAAAAACTTGCCACTGTAGCACGGATCCCTCCCTTAAGGGATCCTTCTAGTGTAATACCAGGGATCCGTGGGACGCTCCTCTTTGCCCATGGGTTTTTTGGTTATGGGTCATGGGTCATGGGTTGATCCATGGGTATTTCATTAGATACAATGTATCTAATAGATGCAATGCATCTAGTCAAATGGATATGGGTCAATACCATGGGTTATGGATATGCTCCATGGGTTGTAGTTTTTACCCATCCTAATAAACTATTACAACAAATGATTTATTATAACAATTTGTATTAAATGACTATATGTAAATGCTTTACAAAAATAACATGTATCCTTATAATTTTACTTATGATAATATTATATTTGAGATCAACAAAACACTAAGAGATCGCTCAATATTAATAAACATTTTTACGGTTTATTTGTATTAACTGCATTCAACTTTGGGCATTGACTCTTGAAATGACCCTTCTCTCCACATCCATAACAATTCATGTTTGCCACAGTGTTTCCCCCTCCAGGGTTTCGGAAATGCTTTCCTTGATGACCTACCTTGTTGCACTTGGCACACTTCATAGTACAAGGTCCATAATGGTGCATCAAACATCTGTTACACTGGGGATATGGTCCTACATACCCTTTTCCGGCAGTGGGTGCAGCATAAGCCCTTGCGGCTTCTTGTCTTCGGTTTTGCCTATTGTGATGATGGTTTCTGTTGCAGTTATACTAGTTGTTGTTCCGATTGTTGTTGTTGGACTGATGGTGGTTGGAATTTGAGCTTTTCCGATCATCAAGCTTTCTTTTGTTGTCACTTGAGCCTTGTGCATTTGCAAGTTTCAATATCAGCTCCATAAGGCGGTGGGATACAATGACAACTTCTTCAACAGTCTTTGGATTTGAAGCGATGACATCTCCTTCAATGCTCCGGGGTAGACCTCCGATCAAATCTTCCAAAAGCTTTTCATTGATGGGAAAAAAATGAGGACACAGATCTCTCAGCTCATGGAATCTCTTGAAGTATGTCTTGAGATCATTACCTTTAGCAGCCAGGTGGTAATACTCATTTTCGAGCTTCTTGATCTCAGTTCTCGGGCAATACTGTTTCATTAACAGTTGTTTCAGATCTGACCATGAAATCTTACAAGCTTCTTCCATTCCAATTGGTTGAGTATGGGCTTTCCACCAAGATCACGCATCTTCTAGCAAAGTTCCAGTTGCGAACTTGACTTTGCAATCATCTGTGCAGTCACTTAGCAGAAATACAGTCTCGGTTCTCTCAAACCAATGAAGTAAACCAATAGCACCTTCAGTGCCCTTGAAGAATGTCGTCTTGCAGTTCATGAACTCTTTGTAGCTACACTTACGAGCTACAGAAGACTCACTTTGATTTGTTGGAGTGTTAGTTGCATTTGAGTTTGCCATTTCAACAAGACGTGCAGCTTCTGCGACATGAGTTGCTTCAGCAAGTCGAGCAGCTTCAGCCTCACGTGCTGCTGAGGCAACACGCTCAGTTTCAGCTTCTCGAGTGATCCCCGCTTCTCGGGAAATCTCAGCTTCTCTTGCAACTTCAGCCTCTCTTGCAATCTCAGCTTGTCTTGCAATTTCGGCTTCTCTTGCAGCAACTTCAGCTTCACGTGCCTCTTGGGCAATTCGTTCAGCTTCAGCAATGCATTCAGCTTCGGCTCTAGCAGCGTCAGCGGCATGCTGAGCTATAGCAGCGCTAACGCTTTTAGCGACCAATTTTCGAACAGCTGCGGGTGTGATGGTGGATGAGGTAGCTTTCTTCTTGACCATTTTTCTAAAATTACCAAGAAATAAACACCAAGATTAAGAAATCATCGATTGATAATAAAAGTGATTACACATTATAAATATCATAATAGTCAAGATCACCACTTTATATCAATGATATGATATCATTATGAATAGCAACAAGTGAATCATGATTTTTCCCAACAAAATCATAACATATATATAAGGACATAAGGACCGGTTCGGCATACATTACCGATGAATAATATCACAACACAAGAATATAAGAAATACAACCATAGGATACATAGAATACATCATTACATAGTAATTGTTCACAACCATAAGTTACAACATCATAATTCTTGTTCCATAGTTACAAACCAAAAGGATACAAGCCTTAATGCCTCATATGATGGCTTTATGATACATACTAATATAAAGATGACTAGAATCTACGCCTCTCCCGATGCGTCATCATAAAGACGGCGAATCTCCTCAACCATGGCTGTCAAATCTCGGATCTGCTGCTCACGTGCTCGATCTCTCGCCTCGAGGTCATCAATCCTCTGCTCTAGGATAGCAGTCTGAGCATGAGCGGATGCAAGCTCATGATGCAAGGCTCTCTCTCGGCCTAAGGCAGTGTCTCTCAAAGTACTAGCATCTCGAACAGTAGTCTCAAGCCTCTGGGTCAATCTGGTCATGGCCTCTCTCGCCTCCACAATCTGAGTGCTCATCATATCAAACACAATCTCAATGGAGCAGCGACCTATCACGAGGTTCTCGACCTCCTCCTCCAAGCTCTCTATCCTAACTAGCGGGATCTCATCATAATGCGCCAGGAGCTCACTCAACTGGTCCTCGTGTCTAACGAGTATCGTAGCCAATAGAGGAATGGTGTGGTGTACAGGCTCACCGTGCTAATGGCTGGAGCTGGTGTAGTGGTTGAGCTCTCTCCAAGCTCGAATGAACTAGGTGCTCCCTCCTCTTCTCTCTAATGACGAAGTAGTGGTATCAGGAATGACCATCGCCTAGCACCGACCTTCTTCCTTGGTTCGGTCTCAACATCCACTTGAGTAGGTATGTCAGGATCAGATAGTGATGGTGGATAACACTTAATGCAAAGCGGTAAGGATGGCTCACTGAAAGTGTCCAATGGAGATGATGCTATAGGCGGTGATGAAACAGGAACAGTGGTAGTCTGATGGTAGAATACAGTAGGTGGAAGTGGTGGTGAAGTAGCAGTAGGTGGAACAGTAGGTGTAGCTGGTGATGACTGAGTAGATGGTGACTGATGGATGGTGACTGAGCTAATGGTATCACATGAGTCATAGTCATGGATCGCACACGCTTCCTAGCTTTGTGTTTGAAGGTCGTACCCTTAGTATGCAGTCTATAAGGCACTCCAAATGGCTCAGGCTCATAAGGCTTAAGGACACGGATCCTACGTCGGTGACGACGGATCGGTAGAGAGGATGATACTAAAGAGTCTGATGAAGCATAATCAGTGCTCTCGGATGACTTGGATGATCCATCATCTACAACGACCTCTGAAGCAGGTAGCCATTGCTGCGACTCGTAATACTGATCTAAGGTCATAGTAGCAAAAGCATTATGTTCTTGAGAGCGAGAAATCATAGCTGGAACAGTAGGAGTTCGAGCAACTTCACCTTCCTCAAAAGGTTCAGTCTCGTCCGAAGCAGTGGCTGGTGTGACTGGACTGGGATGAGCTGGCATATTGACAGTCGTAGAGGACATAGTGTCTTTCATCTCAGTTTTTGAGGACAGAATAACCGGGTGGGAAGCAGACATGGTACTGAACAACCTATAAAATAATGTAAGTAAAATGCCAAATAGTATGATTAAAAAGATTTTAGTTAGTTACGCATATCTGCCAAGCAAATCTCCATGCCTAACTAAAATGAATGCAATTTACTTATGATCTAGTGATGCATCAATCGTAATGCATAGAGCGGTCACGGAAGGGCATAAGGCAGTGGTGTAAAATAGTCTCATTTTAAAAGTGCGGTTATAGTCCAAATGTTTTTGAAAAACTCTTTATTTCTCTATAACCTTGGCTCTGATGCCAATCTGTAACACCCCTGAAAATCTTAATGACAGCGGAAGAATAATTCAGGTGTTACTCGAATGGAGATCATAGTCAATAATTATAGAAAACGACTCGAAAGAGACGTTTTATTAAAAGTAGTTATCATTCATCGAAAACTCATAGTTGTTACAAAACATAGTAAATTGTTCAAGTGTTTTTCCCAAAAGAAAGATCACAAGTTTGAAAGAAATGACAACTTTATGTTTTACACCACCAGATAAGCCTTGCCAAGCCCCACTCTACGCCTTGGTCATAATCTTCACAGATTACCTGAGATAACATGCTTAAAAAGGTCAACAAAAATGTTGAGTGAAATTCATAGGTTTAAATAAAGTTGAACACAAGTATAAGAGCATGATCATTGTAAACTAATAATATCATAAGGAAAGAACACATATTATTATGCGCTAAGCTCATGCAACCAAGACTCAACTGCATACACCGAATTACCAGTGTACGTATGTGTGCCCCAAAGGAGGTAATAGCCAATTACCTAAAGAAATTCAAATATGGTGTGCCTCGGTTATTTCTCTATAACCGAAACGGGGTCATTAATCCCCATAGTACTATTCACGGTATCTGCGTTCACTCGCGGTGACTAATGGTTCATGATACAGGGGACTTATGGCTAAATACTTAGGCAGTACCAATAATCAAGAGGCGAACATTTATGAAAAACTTTGTGTTCTAGTTTAGAGCATGTATCTCCCTCGCTGGGTTTGCAAATAAAAGTAAAAGCGAGGCTATAAACTAACCTTGATGATATGAAAAAACACAAACAGATCAAGTATAATGTAGCGGAGGTTCCAAACCGAAACCTAAAAATGATGAGATGGCGAGTCTCAGTATGATGAACATTTTCGTTCGCGACCAAAATAATAGAGCATTGAATATTCTTTTTCAATAGATCATTGGATTGTCCAATCCATTAGTGTGCGTGCGTGCTTAACATTTTAAGTTAATTTACTTGCTACATTGCCTTATTTAATGATCATCACTTACGCATAAGTGAAATGTTTTTCCCTCGTTGTGATCTTGATAAGTTTGTTGAGTATTTTAACTTGTTTAGATTCCCCGTGCATTTTATCGGATTTTATATATATATATATAATCTAGATCATATAAGATCAAACTTAAAGTTGTCAAAATGATATCCAACTAAAATTTGACAAGTGACACTCTCCTCACAACAAAAATAATTTTTTTATTAGCTACAATTAAAATTGTTAAAGTTTCGCTAGATTTCTTTTTAAAATGTATGAAACCTAGATGATACACTTTGATTAGAAGTGTAATGTGTATCAGGTTTTTGTATGTGTATCCGATTTTGGAATATTTTTAGTGTAACGTGTATCAGATGTATCACTAATCCAAACACATGTATCATTTGGTTATTAGCTGCTAAAATGTTAATTTATATTAAAATATTATTTTTTTAAATGTTTTATTACTAAAATTTTTATTTAATAATGTTTTAGTGGTTTTTTAGACTTGATCTTATTTTTACAACTTTAAGTTATATATATATATATATATATATATATATATATACATGAAATATGTTTATCGATATCCGAAAATAATATACTCATATGATCCAAATACTCGTTTTTACGAAGTTACGATAAGATTATAAGTTTTTCTAAACTTTTCCCGAATTTACACTTTTTACCCTCAAGTTACGAAAAGTACGAGTTTAGTCCTCCAAGTTTGAGAAAATGATACTTTATACCCGATTATATTTTTATACCAAAACTAAGCTTTTGACAGTTTTACCTCTTGGTAAACCATATACTTAAAACAATTCTCCGTGTTTATTTTATATCGCTTTAAAACTTAACTTTTCCAAATGTACACTTTTCACCCAAAAGTTTAATTATAACTAATTTAGGCTAATTACGAACTGTCCTCGTGGTTTTATACTGTACGCATGCACGTGGTTTACCCCTTATACTTTCGAATATAACAATAATGTCCCTTAGACTTTTCATGTTTGAAATATTTTACGTAAAAATCAACCCCTTTATCTTTTGAAAATGTTTAAATTTCAACCCAAGGACTAAAATATTTGCACATTAGGTCCAAATACTTTTTAGAAAAATGAAAACTTTGTATAATAGGCACAAGCTTATTTCTAGCTTATTTCCTTAGCTTATTAGCTTATTCTTATCATCTTGGACCGGGTTGATCTTTCTTGGACACATTCATGGTTTATTGGGTTCAGCAATTGGGCTTTTAGGCCCATTAACGCCAGTGTTTTAAGGTGTACGGCGTTCCTTATAAATTTGTGATGTGTTCTCAACATATTGGACTAGTGTTAACGTGTGACTATATGTCGTGTTCATCTATAACAAGCATATCATATGAGTTGATTTGAAATGGTGCGTATAACATGTTTAACGTGCGATAACCAAATGTAAAAGAGGAAATGAAATGGAAACGAGTTGAAAAGGGACTTACTACACTCAATATGAGTGGTGATGATACGTGTGAGAAGTGAACGAGAAGAAGTTCCCAACGAGAATCCCCTTGTTCTCCTTATAATATTTCCCGAACTATTATTGTACCCAAGTCTTCCTAGTTTCTTGTATTGCAATGTTTTTCTTCTCTTCCTTTTCGTTACCACAGTGAACGTTTTATGCTTAGAGAGTGCAAGTATTTGAGTGAGTTTGTGATGTTGTGAGTTTGGCCAAGTCTTGTGATGGTTTATAAAGAAGAAAGGTAGCATGGCTTCTATATTAGTTTAATCTCTTCCTACAAGTTCCTAGATTTTTATTCAACATGTGTGAAATTGGTTTCATGGGCGTGCAAGATATGGCAACCGATTTCTAGGGACCTTTCATGTATGTCGAGTGTATTTTTGGACTTGGAGCACATTACACATTGTATCTTAAAGTCTCACTAGGTCAAGGGTGGCTATTCATTATTTTAATGGTGTTTAGGATACAATGAGACATGTTTTGTCTCCCTTTATCACACACACACACGCACGTCGTTAGGGGCATGAGGGGGGATGAACTTAGTCTAATCTTGTTGCTTGGTTTGGTTACTTAGTTGGTTTGGTTTCTCCTTTTTGTTTGACCGGTTACATGATCACAAGCAATAATACTTCCAAGTTGTTAGTCTTACTCATTGGTGTGTGTTGGGCTCGAAGGCTTAGGCCCAAAATTTAATAGGTGGCGCTGGGCTCATTTATTGGGTCGTGTGAAATGGTTAGGCCCAAGGGAAGTATCAAACGAAGTTGGGCTTGTTTTTAGGGGTTCGTGTACAAGCTAGGCCCAATGAAATGATTAAACAAGTCAATGGGTGAGGCCCAAAGATAAAGATAGTGCCATGGGGGCTTCGGTTACGCTATTTGGCCTAATAACCTGTTAGCGTGGGTCGTGAGGTGGTATGAAGTCCAATAAGTTCGAGGCCCAATATGAGTTTTAATATATTTTTGTTATAATTTATTTCAGATTTTACAAATTTTTACGTATCCGTTATGTATTTTAAGATTATCGATCGCGGGAATTTCGCTCGATCACTACGCAGATATTTATGAACGCCACAGTCGCATTGATCATGCATATGCCAAATGATATGCAAATGTGATGTATAGAAAATTTCATGATGATATAAATCGTGCTTAACTTCTGATTAAGGTTTTAAGTACAATAAAATTTTCCGGGAGCTTACAAAAGGAAAATGGGGTTAACATCCTTAAGTCAATTGATGAAGGACCATATCAAATTGAAACTACTAGAGATATCCTTGAAACTGCTGCTGATGGTTCAGTTGTATTGGGATTGGATATACCAAAGATGTATGATGAGCTTGATGATAAGGAGAAGAAGAGATAATGCATGCGCATATCGAGCCAAACATTATACTTCAAGGTTTACCTAAGGACATTTACAAGTTGATCAATTACAACACCGGCTAAGGCGGCTCGGATAATGTTAAGATGCTTCTCTCTCGGTTCAACTCCACTAAGGAAGATAGGGAGTCTCAAAGATGATGATGACTTGAGAACTTTAAAATGAAACCATGGGAAAGTGTTACCAATATTATGTGAGATCCCAAAAGCTTGTGAATGATATGAGGAATATCAAAATGACAATGCCAAATATCCAGCCTAAACTCAAAGTTTGTGAACAACATGAATCCCGAATGGCACAAATTTGTCACCCTGCAGCCAAACTAAACAAAGGACTCGAGAACACCAACTACGGCAATTGTATGCTTATTTGCTCCAAAATGAGAAGCATGCTGCATTTTGAACGAATGATCATGGAAAGTTCAATACCAATGCCGGAGATGCAAGTTCTTCAAATGATTCCAATCGCATTCTACACAAATTGTGGGAATTACTACCAAAGCATCACAAGTCATACCTACCGGGATGGTAATCACAAACTCATTCCCGATCCCAGGATATAATCCTTCAAACTCATTCATGGAACAAATTTGTCAATCAACCGGCTCTAATGTTAAGCAAAAACCTGAATCTTTACCCCACACACCAACAATCATCTCAAACACAAGATCTAACCTTCACAATCATGCCATAGTTAAAGATGGAAAGGTAGTGGTGCAAAACGTACAAGGAAGATAGAATGCATACCTTCCACACAATGAACAAGGGAATGATGGAGTTGTTTATGGGAATGATGGTATAGGTGGAGGATATGTGGGTAATCAGAATCGTGGAAGGATGAACCAACTGCTCAGACCATCTTTATTGCTAGTATCTCACCAAGGGTCTCTCCAAAGGTTTCTTCACCACAACAGGCCAGTCCCTCCAAGGAATCCATCATATCAGAGGTCGTACAAATTGTTCTGTGGTATTTGGACTCAGGTTGTTCAAAGCATATGACTGGAGATCGCTCGCTGCTCATGAACTTCGTGAGTAAATTCATCGGACTGTTAGATTCGGGAACGACCACTTTGGGGCAATTATGGGTTACTTTAGATTAAGCGTTGGTGACAATGTAATTTCCAGGGTTTATTATGTTGAAGGTCTTGATCATAATTTGTTCTTTGTTGGTCAATTCGCGTTCTCACTCGATCTAGAAGTAGCCTTTAGAAAACATACTTGCTCTCGTTAGAGAACTAGATGAAGTTGAACTTTAAAGGAACACGTGGAACTAATCTTTACACCATCTCTATTGAAGACATGATGGAGTCTCTCCAATCAAGCTTGTTGTCAAAGGCCTCGAAAACAAAGTCATGGTTATGGCATCGCCGTCTCAATCACTTGAACTTCGGCACCATAAATGATCTTTCTAAAAGGACCTCGTAAAGAGGCTTGCCCAGATTAAAGTATGAAAAAGATCATCTTTGTTCAGCATGCCAATTGGGAAAAGCAAGAAATACTCCCCATAAACCCAAACCTAAAACTCAATTATGGAAGTTCTTCATACGCATCATATGGATTTGTATGGACCCATGAGAGTGCAAACCATAAACGGGAAGAAATATGTGCTATTAGTGGTTGATGACTATACTTGGTTTACTTGGGTTAAGTTTTTGAGGTCAAAGGATGAAACTCCGTATGTCATATCAAGCTTATTAAAAACAACTGTAGGTTCGTCTCAATAAAACGGTCAGGATTATTTGAAAAGATAATGGAACTGAGTTTGTAAACAAAGAATTATGCCCGTTCTACGAAAGCATTGGAATCAGCCATCAAACAAGTGTCCCACGTACTCTGCTGCAATGTAATGGTGTAGTTGAAAGATCTAAATCAAACTCTTGTCGAGAAGGACTATTAATCTACTCAAAGGTTCCAATACTCTTTCTCTCAAGTGTAGTTTTCATTTCTGTTCACCATGCATTTACACCCAAAACCATTCCCTTATTCATACCACTCATGGAAAAACTCCTTACGAACTTGTCCACAACGGAAAGCCAGATCTCTCTTTCCTTCGTGTATTCGGTGCTTTATGCTACCCAACGAATGATGGTCAAGATTTAGAAAAGTTAAGCGCTAAGGCGGACATTGGAGTTTTTGTTGGTTATGCACCAAACCGGAAGGGTTAGTGAATCTACAATAAAAGAATCCGAGATATCATGGAAACTATTCACGTCACGTTCAATGAGCTGTCTAAGCAAATGGCTCCTGCACAATCAAGTTCTGGACCCGCACCTCAACATTTATCATGTAGTCCCATTAGTTCTTCTCTTGTATAGAATCTCTCACCTGCAGTTCCATATGTACCTCCATTTGGAAAAGATTTGAAGAAATTGTTTAATCCGATGTTTGATGAATACTATGAACCTCTTGATAATGATCATTCTACATCATCAACAGTGGCGGCTCCTAATCCAATTAACACAGATAACCCATCTGTTTCTGTGTCTCTATCTCAAGAAGCGCCTGCTATAGATCACTCATCATCATCCTCAAATCCTCAATCCTCGAGTGTACATCATGGAAATGTTACTGACTATCTTGATGGAGATAACCCTTTTGCCACTCACGAAGATGCACCGTTTGAAAATATATTTGCCCTTGAACCAACACCTGAACCATCTTCACCAGGGATCTAAACTCTGCTACATCAGTTCCTCATCACCAACCACATGAACATCTCAAAAAATGGACAGATGATCATCCATTGGACAACATTATTGGGAATCCGTCTCGCCCGATATCCACTCGTAAACAACTTGCCACAGATGCCTTATGGTGCTTCTTCAATTATGTATTATCAAAGATCGAACCTAAAGATGTCAAAACAACAATGTCTGAGGACAGCTGGTTTAGTGCTATGTAAGAAGAAATCCATGAGTTTGATCGTCTTGATGTATGGGAATTAGTACCTACTCCAGATTGTGCTATGATCATTGCTCTCAAGTGGATCTTTAAAGTAAACCTTGATGAGCACGGTGATGTTCTGAAGAACAAGGCAAGACTAGTGGCTAAAGGATACCGACAAGAAGAGGGTATTGACTTTGAGGAATCATTTTCTCCGGTTGCACGAATTGAGGCTATCATAATCTTCCTGGCTAATGCTGCTAGCAAGAACATGGTGGTTTATCAGATGGATGTAAAGACTGCATTTCTGAATGGAGATCTCAAAGAAGTAGTCTACATCAGCCAACCCGAAGGTTTTGTGAATCCAGAGCATCATACCCATGTCTACCGCTTGAAAAAAGCCCTCTACGGTTTGAAGCAAGCTCCAAGGGCATGGTATGATACACTGTCAAAGTTTCTTCTGACTAATGGATTCAGCAAAGGAGCAGTTGATCCCACATTGTTCACCAGAAAGTCAGGCAAACACTTAATTCATATTCAAATTTAAGTTGATGATATTATTTTTGCCTCGACCGACCCTAATGAATGTGACCGATTTTCAAAGGAGATGGGCTCCAAATTTCAAATGTCTATAATGGGACAAATGTCATTTTTTTGGGATTACAAATTTCACAAAGTCCCGGAGGCATTTTTATTAATCAATCTAAATATGCAAATGAAATTTTAAAGAAATTTGGATTTGATTCTTGTGACCCTGTTTACACTCCTATGGTGGAGCGCACAAAACTAGATGAGGACCACTCAGGGATCATGGTTGATCAAACAAAATATTGAAGTATGATTGGATCCCTGATGTACCTCACAGCCAGTAGACCTGATATTCTGTTCGCCGTATGCATGTGTGCTAGATACCAGGCTAAGCTTATCAAAAAGCACCTTGAAGCGGTTAAACGGGTCTTTCAATATCTCCAAGGAACCATTAACATGGGACTTTGGTATCCGAAGGACACCGATATGTCACTAACAGCATGTGCAAATGCAGACCATGAAGGGTGTCAAGATACACGTCAAAGTACAACAGGTGGTTCTCAATTCTTGGGAGATAAGTTAGTAAGCTGGTCTTCAAAGAAACAAATGAGTACGTCTATATCCTCTACAGAGGCAGAATACATAGCCATGTCATCTTGTTGTGCTCAAATCCTATGGATGAGATCCCAATTATCTGACTATGGCTTTGTATTCAATAAAGTTCCTCTGTACTGTGATAACAGAAGTGCCATTGCTCTCTGCTGCAACAATGTTCAACATTCAAGAGCAAAGCACATTGAAATTCGACATCACTTCATCAGGGAACAAGTGGAGAAAGGTGTGGTTGAATTATACATTGTAAGGACTGAATATCAGCTGGCAGACATCTTCACTAAAGCTCTTCCTAGAGAACATTTTGAGTTTATTCTCCCACGTCTCGGGCTAAAGAGTCTACAACCTGAGACACTCAAACGTCTTCAAGAGGAAGAAGAGGAGTAAAGGTATCTCTTCATCTATTCTTTGTAAATATATTTATCAAAAAGCAAAATACAAAATTATAAAACCAACAAAAAGAAAATAGAAAAATATAAAATTTCAAAACCCATAAAAATCAGAAAATTTATAAAAAGTCCAAAAATATTGTTTTTCTTATTTCATGCTATCTGGTTTCGATAACATCTACGGACTTAGATTTGTCATTCAAAGAATAGCACGGGTCTTTAGATGAAGTTCGATCAGTTGTAATATATTTTATTTTATTTTAAAAAAATGAGATGGAGAAAAATGAAGCTTATTGTCATTTCAGGCAGTAACCCGTTTTAAAAGAAAGAACAGAGCCATGCTTTATCGAATTTTGAAACCTAGTGCTCTGAATCTAAAACCAAAAGTTTATCAGGAAAGAACAGAGCCATGCTTTATCAAATCTAGAAGCGGCACTCTGACGGAGTGCTTTGATGACACCGCCATGTGTCACTACCACCACCCGCTCCCTTGTAGAAAGTTAAAAATGTTTAGAAGTAATATATATTTCATTGCAGCAGTAAATAATTGAAGGGAAAAGGATGGTTGGAAAATTTTGAGCAGTAAATGTGCACCTTGCTTAAGTCCTTTATTTGAAATAAGGAGCATGGCTGAAAGTCGCATTTGCTTTTATATAAAGACATTTCATTCAGATTCCTCCGAAGATGGATCATGTCTTCTGCCCAAAAGATCACATAGTTCGATCCCTTTTATCGATGACAAATTACTGTTATCAAAATGTTCCAGTTGTGCTTTGTATACCATACCGAATAAACCTGAGCCAATGCAATACTTAAACCTTGGGAGGAGAAGGTGGTAAGAATGAATGGCTTCACAGGCTACGGATGGGACGACTTTGTTGCGACAGCCGGGATACAGTGTGGTCAGAAACTTGTGTTTACAAACCTTGAGAGATACACCTTATCAGTGGTGGTCATAGGAGGGTATGATGGTAGTCTCCATCTGATTTGTAATTCCAATAGCTTTTAGACCATTATCAACATTATAGCCATCAGCAGCAGCTTTATGGATTGCTTTTAATATGCACATCTTCACACTTTCAAGGATCTCAACTGGATCATGTTCGACCCATCTGTGATCACCACACAAAACATGAAAAAGATTATCCAAAATTATTTGTTCTCATCACAACGAACAAATAATACGATCCATATTAACAGCCATAGGTTGCAGCCCAATGGGATACCACTCATAATGGCCATGTGATACAACTATATCTTCAAATCATGTATATATAGCTGTGCAGATTTAAAAGCTAATTAAGAAACACCAATCCTATCACTCTCTAATATTCTATTAAATTAGAGTTTTAATAAAACAATAAATATTTTCCCCCAAATTGGAAAAAAACTATATTAAAAAAAATCACAAACCCTTTTAGAATATAACTAAAAGTCCTATATAAAATTCTAAAAAAATCAAGAAATTATACATTAAAAATCATACCTTTAGGCCATTGAAAGAACTTTCCTCACAAATATTTTTTCTACTAAATATTCTTCTGAAAAATATTTGTCATCTAATGAAAACTAGATTGCTTTGAAAATAACTCGGACTTAATTTTGTAAATCATCCGAACTTATCATTTGTCAAAATCTTTATCACTCAGTCAACAACTTCGGTCATTGATTGAGGGGGAGAACGATTTCAAACAATTCAAAAGGTTATTTTTTAAACAATTGGCACGAAAATGAGCAAGGTCTTCTTTCGGAAAATCAAAAGAACAATTTTTGTCCAGACCAAGGCTAATGTTGTATTTTCATAAGATAATTAAGCATGTTTTAAACAATGGAATTTAAAGTCTCATACCCTTATTCTTATCAATAAAATGTTTTCAAAAGAAAGTCACTATTCTCCTCAAAAAGCTTTCAAAATCAATTTAAATCAATAGAGATCACAAATCTCAAAGGGTTTGAAAATTGTGATCGGGGGAGAATTTGTGATATAAATTGGATTTTAACTGATAATTCGATAAATGGTTTAGAGATAGATTAACAAGATCTCCTACCTACATGTGACAAACGATTTCAAATTTTTCATGCACATATTAAGGGGGAGCATTTATCTTAAACCAAAAAGGATTGAACGTGCTTGATATATCTCAAAGTGTAGGTTCCCTCTAATATGTACAAAACTCTTTCGAATATCGATGCACATATTGAGGGGGAACAATCAAAAGAAAACCTCATCCTTTCCCAAAATATTTCACTCAAAGTATCTAAAATACCATATTTGATCGGGGAAGTGATGATGATATTTTTAGAAACTGATTAATCAAAGATTGGATCCTTTATTCTTAATCTAAGATTTCAAAGTCCTCTTGCCTCCATGTGCTAAAACAATTTCTAATACTTGAAGCACATGTTGAGGGGGAGCATTTCTAAAATATCAAAAACAATTAAGGTACAAAACTCTTTGATTTTATATCACAAGTACCTTGATTGATTTTAGAATGGTTTTCAATTAGTTTCGAAGCGGAATGAACAATACCAAAAGACCGACCAATTTATTTTATGTATGGAGATTTAAGGATGGTTAGGTTAGGTATTCGTTCCCACGATCCCGCCAGAGCCGAAGGGATCTACCCAGGGACAATCCACTAGATAGTGTAGAAGTCCTTAGGTATGATGAAAAAAAAGGAGAAAAGTGAGAAATGGGAAGAGTGCGGACTGAGATAGAGCTAGAAATGGAATAAACCCAACAAGGTTCTAGTAATGAAGTTTCGGTAAGCACAAGAATGAAAAAGAATTGAATGTGAAAAGGGTGAAAAGAAATAGCCCTCCGTTAATTCAACCTTAGGGCAGAAACCGGGTTCAACTCATATGCTACTGGTTGTTACCAAGGTAACACCGGTATTGAAGACAAGACGTCATGGACCCAGTGACGCACTACACTAAAACTTCCCAGGCTACTCAAGTTCTTCTTAAAAGGACTTGTTTCATTATCACGGGGAACCTACATAATCTATCGACTTCCTCTTAGAGATTGTTGATATTGAAGAAGGAGACCCTCTCCCTAGTCTCCGGCATAGAAAACCAAATATGCACTATTGAGTCTAGAGCTAAGAGATTATCCATAAATCTCATTAGGATACAATTAATGAAGACTCACATTTTCACACAATGTGAATGTGAGAATATATTTTGAGAGTCCTACGCATTATCCTTGTGGTATTTCCAGAACGTCCGAGAGATATGTAAAAATATTCACGATGAAGATGGAAATCCTTCTAGAGCCAACATCAAACAAGCTCTTGGTGGGTGACATGTGAGATATTTCCAAAAGATCAAGCTTGTGACAACTGGATAGAAACGATGGGGTGATTCACTCTTGAATCAACTTTGGTCCAGGAAATGGATTGACGGATACCTTTGAAAAACCGGTCATTGTGCTCAAAATTCTTTTCTCTAGCACATCGACCGTGTACTATGTATTCAAAATTAAAAGGGTATTTATGATTGAAATTTGATTTCTCGAATAAAACCTTCGTCGTATTGCAAAACTCTTTCTTCAAGCAATACGCGATTGTTTTCAAATCATTTTTTAATCAATTAGTAAATCTCAATTTGCTGGTTCACTCACTCCGTGTTGTCTTCTTTGAGACATTCCGGTTTGAGAACTGCTAGAGCAGCTGCGAAACCCTGTCAAGAAAATTCTTCGGAATTATACCTGATCACAGGCAGTACTTGTACTGATCAACGGGGAACTGTGGTTCTTGTAACCTATTCAACGAAGGTGATCAAAGACACTTTTCGTGCACTTTATTGCTAACTGTTGTTTGCAGGGACACTCGACGGTTGCAGCTGATCAGAATTGAGGAGTCAATCCATAGCCGCATGCTCACACAACACGTTCATTTTTCAAAGAAATCATGATAAGTGCATATCTTCATCAAGTGGCTCTGATATTTTCACTCCATGCTTCTGCTACGCTGCTGCAAATATCATGAATCAACAAAAGCTTCCACAACTCTAATAAGAAGATATCATGATCCAAAATGTGATCATGTCGGTTCCAATGTCACAACATCAAATAATGGCGATACTACAAAGGATGAATCAGAGATTTACAGTGGTTGATGATCTCAATTCTGGTTCAAAACTCATCATCACGTGGATCAGTTAGAGACCTCAACATTATGATCAAAACATGCAGAAAATGAAGAATCAAAGACTACGGGCTACATAGCAAAGAACGTAATCAAGAATTCAAGAACACCAAAATGTAATATCTGTTTGTAATTGATGTAATTGAGGTGACCTCCCTTAGGGGGAGATTGTTATGATTTATAAATCCTGTAGTTAAAGAGTCGGTCACCTCAAGTATATGTATTCGTTAAAAAGCTAGTAGTCGTAGTCATTTAGTGTTAGTAAGTAGTTTGTTAAGTAACACCGTGGAGGACGGACGAGTCTTTACCCACTGTATGCCTGATCCACAGCCCGTAGGAGGCGTGTCTTGTATGAACCTATAAATTCCCTTTGCCTAGCAAGGCAAAGGATTGGAGCTTTCATAATTCATTTTTCTTTATCTCACTAAAGTTCCCAACTCTCTTCCACCTTCTCTCTCTAAACTACATATCATACGCCCCATATATTGATTGTTTATGTGATTGTGAAAACCGATATGTTACAATATCACTTGTGATATTCTGAACATCACAGAATATCACTTGTGATATTCTGACTATCACAGAATATCACTTGTGATATTCAAAATACCACTTGTGATATTCTGAATATCATAGAATATCACTTGTGATATTAAAAATATCAATTGTGATATTAAAAAACGTTTGAAAATGGCCAAAAACATTTAAAAATGGACGAAAATGAATGAAAACAGACAAAAAAGTAAGAAAATGGACGAATATGTGTGAAAACGGACGAAAACGTATGAAAGCATAAAAACACGTATGAAAACGGACGAAAATGAAAGAAAACGGATGAAAATGGATGAAAACGTATTAATATGAACGAAAACGTATGAAAACGAACGAAAACCCAAGAAAACGGAAGAAAACTTTGAAAATGGACGAAAATGGGAGAAAACGTAAGAAAATTGACGGAAACGTAAGAAAATGGATGAAAACGTATGAAAACAGACGAAAATGTATGATAGCGTAAAAAAAAGTCCGAAAACATATGAAAAATGGATGAAAACAAAAAAAAAACCAAAACGAAAACATATGAAAACAAACGAAAACCTAAGAAAACGGACAAAAACAAACAAAAACACGAAAACATCTGAAAACAGACGAAAATGTCTAAAAATGTACGAAAACATACGAAGCGGACGAAAACGTATGAAAACGGACAAAAACGTCTGAAAACGGATGAAAACCTATACAAACGAATCAAAATATACGAAAACGTATAAAAACGGACGAAAACATCTAAAAACAGACAAAAACATAAAAAACAGATGAAAACGTGTGCAAACGAACGAAAACAGGCGAAACTTATGAAAGCAAAGAAAAAAACGTGAAAAAGAAAAACTAAAATAAAAACCTTGAATAAAAAAAACATGAACTAAAAAAAATGTTAGTAAATAAGAAAGACAAAAAGACAAAGAAAATGGGGGGAAAAGGGATATAAACTTAGGTTTTCATATTAAATCTTAGGTTTATCCTCCCTATTAGATCAAATTAAATGGATGGCGAGGATTTGTACCTTGGTAAATACCAAAATAAAATTATGCAAAATAAAGTGACTCAGTTTATTAGATGTAATTTGATATTTGTTCTTACTTTTTTTTTGAAAATTCTTTCTTACCATATGATTGATACAAGAAATGAGAAGCGGAGATAATGAGTCATATATAGTGAATCCAAGTGTCATGAATGTTATGATTAAAAATATATATTAAGAATCAAAATTAAAAGTATATAGTAGAGAAAAATTCATTTGCTTATTTTTATTTTAGTGTATATCAAATGATAAATCTTCACTATATATATAGTTTAATCTAATGGTGGAATAACTTAAGATTTAGAGTAAAATACACGGTTCGTCCCTAAACTTGTACCTGCGCATCACGATGGGCTAAAATTTCCCTTTTTCACCGCTAGGAGTCCAAAACAAGGGGTTTATATGCCAAACTCGTCCCTTGACCGTTAACACCGAGGTCAACGTCTAATTTATGTTAGTTAGTCGAGGGTATTATAGTCCATACACATTTATACCACACCTTAACTAAACCAGAGAAAAGCTTCCGTATACCATCTTGATCGTTTCCCTCCCACGTCACACAACCCTCACATACACTTTAACAATGGCAGACAAGAACCTTACTTTTACAGTAGTAACTGATGAGATGGTAAAATATGTGAAGGCAAAATATGGGGATACATGGTTACAAGAAGATGAAATGTCTGATGAAATGTTTGAAGATTTATGCAGATTTGCGAAAGAAGTTGAAGTGATGAAAGGTTAGTTGGGTTTTTTGTATTTGTGTGATTGGCATTTTAAGGGATGAGCATAAATAACTCTATTTTATTTGACATAAATCCGAGAAGTGTCAGAATCTACCAAAAAAGGATTATAGCAAGCTAAAGGTATCTGACGATATGATTGAGTATGCCAGGGGCTACTTATGGGAATAAGTGGGATATAGGAGACGACATTGCTGATGTGATACTTGAAGACTTGTGAGAAAAATATGGGAATAAGGAGTTTGAGAAAGGTTAGACTTAATGTTTGCAAGCTAAGAAAGTTGTAATGGGTGAACTCTGATTTCTTTTTGTTTTGGCTATCTTTCTAAATACTAACTTGAAAGGAAATGAAGTTGATGTCATCATTATTTTAGACACATCTGATGATGAGTTTGGGATCATGTCTTCTCAGACTACTACTTTGAAAGGTTCCACTTCCCAATCTTCCAAGGCTTCTACTCCTAATGTTGTACTTGGGTCTTGTAGCGGCTGTGGGATGGTCCAGCACAAATAGGAATGAGTGGTATGTGCCTCCCCCTAAGGAGCTCAAGTCTCCCCCCATGAATATCAAGTCTCCCATCAAGAAGTTCACTTGTTATTTTTAGTTGTTGATGTAATGAAGATGTATATTTTTTGGCTGATGATGGTTATTGAAAAAGATACTTGTTAACATGTATATTTTGCTTTATATGGTGTAATTAGGTGGTGGTGTATGTATATTTTGGATTTATTGTTTTCATTTGGTAGTTTGCATTTGCTTATGCAGTTTAGGTGGGTGTTTGGAAAAACCCATTTTGACTTATAAAGTCAACATAAACCAAAATATTAGAGGAACCACACCAAATTGTTTTAGTCTTAAAATATCTTTTGTTTGACTTATAAAGTCAACAGATTCAAATTGTAACCAAAATTCAATTCTTATAACAAAAGAAGCACACATAATCAGTTAAGTTACATTTAGACTGAAAGACAACATAGCATTTCTTCAAGGTAATTCATTGCGTTAATTGACTAGTAGGTGATCCATTTGGTCTTTCAGTTGCAGTTGGTTCAAGTGGTGTTTGTCTTGGGCGTTCTCCATTTGGTCTTTCAGTTGTAGGTTCTTCATGTGTTGTTTGGCTTGGGTGTTCTCCACTTGCTATTTCAGCTGCAGGTGGTTCACTTTCTTCTTCATCACTGCCCTAGGAAGCACCAACACTAGTAGGTGCAGAAATATGTAGACCCATCACATATCCACCACTATCTCATGTAGTTGTGTTTTCTCTTGTAACACCATTTCTACCAGTATAAGATGTGTTTCCCCTTATCTCAAGGCACACTGGAAAAACATACCACATGAAATCTCTATAAGGTGGAAGCCTTGCAAAAAAGGTCAATCCAACCCTGTTTTCACTTTCAACCCAACATTCAATGCATACCATTTGACAACCATTTTCTACATCCATGGTGATAATATGTTGGTATGATAAAGAATTGATGACTTAAGATGTATTATATAAGTAGATGGGAGTTGTGGTTGTTGAACAAGTAGATGGGAGTAAAGACAACATAAATGCTTAAAATCTAGTCAACATACGCAGTTTAGGGGGTGTTTGGAATAACCACTTCTGACTTATAAAGTCAACAAAAACAAATAAATTTCAAACATGATATTGTCCAAATTACAAATGGCTAGAAGCAAACAACCTTCTAACACCAGTTCAACATCTTTTATCCAACACATATGGATGTCTTGGATATAACTCCTCCACAGCCACTCCATAGTAAGCTGCCTCAAACTCTGCTTCTTCAAGCCAATTTTTCCTCTTCCTTTCCTCTTCAATTCTTTTGTACATTCTCTCCTCTTCCAAAAACTGCTGGAATGCTTCTTCATCTATCCTTGAGTGCTCTTCATCTTCCTCCAAAATTGTGTGTTCTTCTTCTTGCTCATAAAGAGCCTCAAGAAACTCTTGTTCCATAGTCTGCCTTATATCGTCTTCATCCATCCACTGCAAAAGTAATAGATTTGCACATCAACTAGAATGTAAACACACAAGAACAATCATTATGCAAATGATAATTAAATAAATACCTGTTGCCTTCTGCCATCACAATTCCTTTTTCTACCTCGAACCTTTGTTTCCTTTGTTGGTTTTGGTACTTGATCCTTGTGACACCTAGACTTATTATGTCCAACAGTTTGACAATTGGAGCATTTTAATTTGGGGTAAAATGTGAGAATTCAAACTTTGATGCAATTTCACTTAATTAAGGCAATTTCACCCATTTTGATGCAATTTCACTTAATTGAGGCTTTAGGTTTATGAATTCAAATTTGGGGTAAAATGTGAGAATAAAGTGCTTCCTATAACTTAATGGAAATGTGAGGACAGGATAGGGGACTAAAACCTTAGTCCCCTATACTCTTAAACTGTTTAAGCAAGGACCATAGTTCTACCAACACCCAATACAATCAAAACAGATATAACAACTATCAAAGACGAATACAAAAATTAACAACAAAATTAACAAATTATAACACTAGATCATAACATATAGATTCATTAATTTCATATTAAACATTAAATATTCAGTACATATTTTTCCAACAAAAAGGAAAACATAACCACTTCATTTCCCTTCACATCACTTTGTCTTCCTAAGATCATCAAGGAAGTTGTTCCTGTCAAACCCCTGAGAGTGTGTTTGACAGATCATCCTCCTTATCTCCAAGGCCTTCAAGACTTTAGCCTTTTGGTTATTGCGAAGATCCTTAAGAAACTTGTAGTTCATCACCGTAGTTTGAAAGCCTTCGAGCTCAGAGATGTATTCTTGAGTTTCCTTCATACCAAGAATCAAGTCAGTCAAATTCTATTCGAGGCCATTAGCAATTTTGATGTCCTTATCGTTTTCTCTCTGATAAAAGAGAGAAATCGAGTCAAACATGTAGTCAGACTTCGAAGCTTTGGCGAGTTCTTGAAGAAGTGGGAAGTCAGCCATTCAGAGGTTGTTGAGATTTTGTGAGAATATGTTTTTTTTTTATTGTTGGTATACAAATGGTATAGGTTATTAACCCATAAATAGCAAAAACAACGGGACCTTCCAAATTTAGGGACTAATTGTGAAGTAAGTAAAAAGACAAATAGTCAAGTTCGTGTGAGTAAAAATACGCGGGAACTTTAAGTGCAAAAAATGGCTAACTAACCAAATTCAGGGACCAAGTGTGACATATGAAACCTGTTACCCTGCAACTTGACCTTGCTTTCCTTGATACGCTTATACAGAATTAATGTGTTGCCAAACACCAAATAAACCCAACTAACAAGGTCCGAAACCATAAATACTATCATAACAACCAGACCCAATTAAGAAAACCCAATCCAAACCAAACCTGACATACATCCACACTCACGTACTGAAACACACATTTAGTCAAACACATTCGTAAAAATACAAAAAGAAAACAATGAATGACAGGAGCATATTCGTCTCAACTTTTAAGGATGTTCAGGAAGAAGAAGAAGAAGAAGAACGTGAGGTCTTGTTTAGAATCCACTATAATGGGTTTTTTGATTAGAGCCCACTCATGTATGAAGGATGTTCATTAATTAATATTTGTGCCTTTACCAGTGACAGGGATATATTTAGTTCAAGCCTTGATAATGTATTATCAGAGATTAATGAACAAAAATGGGCGTTGTTTTTCTGTGATCCTAAAGAATCCCTAGAAAATGGTTTGCATTTGATTCATACTGATGATGATGTTCATACTTTGTTTGCACTGACTAAAACACATGAGTAAGTTGATATCTTAAAAAACATAAGTTTTGAAGTTGTGGGTTGGGTAGAGCAAGATGCTAACTTTCGAATGGTTAGTCCAACACCTTTTAGGACTAGACGTAAATGGCAGGGGATAGATAGGAAAAAAATGCAGGGGAGTGGAACCAAGACACCAACAGTGAAAGGTGGTGTTGTAATCAAAGAGGTAAAAGGGGTTGTAGCTAAAAAAGGGAGAAAATTGAAGGAAAAGGAAAAGGAAAGCTGGTTGAGGAAGAGGATGTTTTGCACAAAAAAAGGGGGAAAGAAGTTGTTCAAGAATTTAAGCGAGGTTTAGATGGGAAGGGGAAGGCTAAAATGGTTGAGTTTGCAGGTTTTGATGTTGAAAACTTTCCTGGTTTTGATGGAAGGGGAAGGCTAAAAGGGTTGGTGGTGCTGCTGCTGATGTTTGTAGCGGTGTTAAGACACCCATTAGAAGCAGAGAAAGGATTACAAACTGCGTCCTTGCACTGTTCGTCCAAAGGCCATCCTAGGTGATGTTTCAGTGATGAATACCATGTCATATGTTGAATTCTTTTAAGGTGTAATAGGACAGTACCTAACTTATATGTTTGTTGTTTGCATACTTTTTTTTGCAGACAAGGTAGCAGTAGCATCATCACTTTAAGGTTCATGTTTTATGGGTTCATTAGTTTATAGATATCGATCAAAGATGTGTAGATCATTTGAAGGTTTAGCAGTTGAACGTTTTGAAGTGTGATGGATTCCATCGGGGTTTTAAATTTATAAACAAGAATTACCGGTTAACTAGGAACACATTAGGGCAAGTATACCCTAGTCGAGTTGTAGTATAGGTTTTGGTAAATCAAGGTCGTCCCAAGAGACTTGGTTGCACTACAAGTGTCGTTTGTTCGTTTAAGCAAGTAACAAGTAACAAGTAGATGGTTATGATTATCACGGATCAAACCAACAAGAAAAGTAATATAAGAACAAGCAAGTATCAAGACATTCATCATTATTCCAATCAAACACAAAATCTCAATAATCATATCAATAACAAACATCTTTAAATATAAAAGCAACAAGGTTTACCCAAAGTATAGATTACAATAGGCAAAGATGAAGGATTATAGCAACCTTCAAGCCTCCAATCAACTACAATAGTTCTACCAAGCCGAAAAATGATGTCCAAACGGCTTCAACAACCCTTGAGCACACTACACGAATTTGGCAGAGGTTTGTGGTCTTTTGGGGAAGATAAGTTGGTGTAAATTCATCCTTAAGGGTGGAGGCTTGAATTTCACACAAGTTGGGATAGGATAGTTGGTGGAAATTCGTCCTTAAGGGTGAAGGCTTGAATTTCACACCTTTGGGGAAGGTAAGTTGAGAGAGGGATGTTGTAATAGGTGGAAATTCGTCCTTAAGGGTAGAGGCTGGAACTTCACACCTACAGATGGAGTGGTGGGTGAAAGGGATGAGAAGGATGGATAAGGGATGATGAAAACATACACAAATGAGTTCTATTTATACTACTCTCAAGGCTAGGGGTATTCAATGCTCAACTTGGCCTCCAAGGAGCTTGGAAGGGACTAGAAACTGAGTGGGAAGGACCTAGAATCGTTTGGGACAATTTTGGAGTCTTAGTGATGAAGAAATACCATAACAAGGCCTCCCAGCCGAATCGGTTGGGCTCCAACTGTTTCGACTGGTCTCTTGACTACTCTCCAACTATTTCGGTTGCGGGGTCTGACCGAATGGTTGGAGCCTTTTGACAGAAATTGACAAGCTCCAAAGTTGTAGATCTTTCTCTTAGCTTTCCGTGGCCGTGAACCGGGGGTCAAACGGAGTTCGTATGCAAAATTTATGGCCAAAATGGTGAAGGTGTGTCGAGAACAACGAGGCTTCCAATATTTCTTCGTTTAAGCTTCTTTTCTTCATTTCTCTCTCGTTGTCCTTCTTGAACTTCATTCTTAAGTCTTTGGACCACCATCTTGATGACTTTATCTTCTCGAATATACTTCACAAGACTTGCTTTTGTCGTGAATTCTTCGTATTTGGAGAAATATTTGTATTTTACTTCTTTTTCCGTCTTTTTCTTCATTTTCCTGTACTTGGCTACAAATGAACTAGCAAACACACTTTTGTACGATTAAGCATTAAAAGCATATGATTATAACCAAATAACATGCATAAAAGCACGGATAACGCTACTAAAAACATGTACAATTTGAGCGTTATCAAATTCCTCCACACTTAAACTTTGCTTGCCCAGTCATGATCTAAATATTACCATAGGCTTGTACAAGAAACAAAACTCCACCGACGTGGCGTAAGCACCAAGTGTAAACATCTAAAGAGGGCTTTTATTCGGGTTAGGCTCAAGAGGGTTTATCTAGGCTTATGTTGAAATATTACATACAAGAATATAATAGATCGCTGGTGCGAATTCTTGATTAAGTCAAACAACGGATGGTCACTAGAGTATACATTGGATCTCTGGCGCGTTATTCGCATAACGGATGGTCACCAAAAATATGCACTAGATCGCTGGCGCGTCATTCGATCCTTCAAGAACCGGATGGTCACTAAAAATATTCACGCACTTCATATTTTCATAAAGCCAAAAGGGAAGGGATAAGGCATGGGAATATTTATGAAATTTGTGTTAAAAGAAAAATAAAGTCAAGTCTAATACCCATGTTGCTAGTCACCGAACAATCCGCAAACCCGAAAATGATTATAGTTACAATCTTCTCTTCACATATCGATCACGAAATACATATATATCACGTCTTAGCACATTGGCTAATCGATATCTCAAACATACTTCCTCTTCCTTCCTTTGCATAATACTAAAGCACACTGACTATAATTGTCATCACATATTTTTTCTTTCATTTATTTTTTCGATGACTTTTTTTTCATATATTTTTTTTACATCACGTCTCCCCCACACTTCGTATAAGCACACACCACAAAAATACAAATAAGAAGGTGCACTCTTCATCTTTGTCGGAATGATACACACGAATGGCAAAGTGCGGCTAACTCATAATCATCAAAAACAATCCAACATACTAAGCAACTAGCAACCAATCATTTAGACATTGACAAGGGGTTAGGCTAAGGTTTAAAGGTGTAAAATATTTTTGCTTTTTTTAGTGGATGTAACAAAAAGAAAGGGATGGCTCAAAGGGTATACTAAGGGTATCTAGCGCTAAAGATGAGCGGTAATAAACGGGTCAATGTGGTTGGTTAACTAACCGACGTGGTTAGCTAAGATATCATTAGATGTAAAATGGAAGGCCATTTGGTTTTATTCCTAAGGGTGCCTCTTTATCACACGAATACACTTATATCACACGAATGTGATCTTACTGTGGTCTGGTAATGATTTACAAGTACAAGTTCTAGAATAAATAAAATCACCGGCACACTCATGGCAAAAGATTCAAGCATAAAAGATGTATGCTATATATGAAATAGGCTCAAATTCTCACATTTTAGTGGAAGGGTATAATATGTGCTAGCAAATGTCATCGATCCCAGAATGGATTGCAATATTAATCGGGACACATCTCAAGTTTTTCAAAAATTACAGATTTCACCAGTGGATTGATCCAGTTATTTTAATATATTATCCTATAAGGGTGAAAACAACTAGATCATAAGGGCAAACAAGTTCACAAAATTTAAAATTGACCCAAAAATTTGGAAATTTAAAAACTAGTTTTGTTTTTCACAATAATATTTTCACCCCACACTTAAGTTAAGCACACAAAAGAAAAAATAACTAAACGACTATATAAAAAAAATAATGCTATTATTGTTATTACTACGAGAAATCTTTGAAAAATAAACTAGTTACAGTAGAAACTCGATAAATTAATACTCGATTATTTAATAAACTCTCTAAGATAATATTTTTTGCCGGTCCCGACTCGGGGATAGGGTGTTAAATTAATAATTCGCTAAAATTATAAGATAATACATTTTTGATAATTTCTTTAGACCCCATATAAAATATAAATTAATAATTCCTTATATATAGCATATTACATGAATGATTTATGAAGGTTTCTTGAAAAATGACTCAATTGTCTTTTGTTTTTCGTTGAAATCAATTTCCCCTTGAATCTCGTCTCTAATTTTCCTTAGCATGGTAAGAACTTCTGGTGTTGTTTTCTCATAGCTCAACAAGAAATTTTTAAATGTGATTGCCGCTTTAATAGCTTCGTTTCGCGAAGGGGGCTCCATTGTAGAAATTTCATCATCTTCTTCATCGATATCATCTTTATTAATTCCAATAACGCTTTCAATAATTTCTTCATCAGTCAACAATCGCAACTACATTTTCTTCTGGGTGAGTCAGAACATCTTCGACATCCATTGCATTGCGAACATCTTCGTAATCCTTCAATAATTTTTGGATGAGCAGGGCAATTATCCACAATCAAGAGAATTTTTCTTCCAACCATTTTTTTATCAAGTTGGCGAACATATTCTTCAAATAACACACCAGTCATCCAAGCTCGTTTGTTAGCACTACACAGACCGCATCAAGTTTACATTCTTGAAGCACATTGGTTTAGCATATTTCCCAATAATCCATAAAGTAAGTTTTTCTGAACCGTCCTCATTACAGCAAATAGCAACAGTTAGTCTTTCCTTGTCTTGTTTTTTCCCTTCAAGCTGCATTGTTGCAAGGGAATGATCCGATTGAAGTCTAAAAAACAAACCTGTTTAAGATCAAAACATGTAAATAATTACATCACTAAAGTACAAAATATAAAATAAAATAATAATTAAGTAATTGTCCATAAAAAACCCTAAAATCGATTTGGCTCTGGCGAAAACAAAGATAACACCGAATCCCTTTCACCTCTAATAATTCGACATCATGCAATCTCTATTCTCTTGTTTCTTACTCTAATTCGTTTCAGTTATCTGATTTCATTCGTGATTTACGTAATTGTCTCTGATTTTGTAATCGATTGGAGTTAGGGTTTGTCTTTGTCGGTTTTAGTTGTTTAGGTTTCAAGTACATATTAATCGATTCTTTTAATTTCGTGCTTCATGGCTGATTTTGGGTAGTTAAGTCAAGCGATCTATTCATGCCTTAGTCACACTAAGGACTTCGTTTGGGGAAGATTGACGTGCTTTCTCGTTTGTTTAGTTTTACGCTTTTAGGTTTCGCTTTTGGTCGCTTTGATTTTCTCGGTTCTTTACTTGTTGTCACGCTTTTAATTGTATTATGGATAATAGTGGTAAGGTTAACGTGGATTTGGATGCATTTGAAGCTCGTATGCGTAGGTTAAAAGGGAACGAAGAGGGTTCTGAGGTTGCGCAAAACCCTAATGTATTACGACACCCTAATGTAGCTACATCTGATGTTGATTCCAATATTGCTGCCGGGTGCTTCCGATTCGTATCAAGAGTCAAGGATACATCTAACGTCCAAGAGATTGGTAATAACGAGGTTAAGGTTAAACCAAGAGTTGCGACTAGGGTTTTGAGAAACCCTAATCCGTGGTTCGACAATAATGCTTCGTGACACCCGAATGCCAAAGCATGATACTCTTCAAGGTACTATGGAACAAACACGCTTAGATTCTGGTTTTACAAACATAGAGGTCGAAAACTGGAGTATGGATCGCTTTGGGATGCTGGACCTAATGTTACATCGACAAGCATGCATGGTTTTCCCTCTCTTCGAGTCGGTTGGGGTCTAAAGCTAGTGTTTTGGGCGCCAAAGGAACAAGGTGGTGTGGATAATGGTAATGAGACTAATCTTCCTGGTGGAGATAACGTTAAGGTTTCTCATCCAGCGGGTAAATACTCTAATGCTTCACCCTCTACCGTGGAGAAAACTCAAGGTAATGTGACTATTGTTCAAAGTGCGGAGGTAAATACATCACCTAAGTCATACGTTGGTGCTACTAGTGGTGCTAATTCAGCAAGTGTCCCTAAGAAAAGTAAGTCTAACTTTCGTGCAATTAAAGTTGATAATATGTTTAATGGTGTTGACGTGTCCATTCCTCTTAAGGTGGTACAAAATATTAGCTCTAAATTTGATAACACCTTGTATGGATACTTCATTGGTAAGCGTATTGCATTTCTGGTGGAGTTTTTTGCACGTAAACAACCGGGCTAAGTATGGTTTAAAACGGATCATGATGAATGCAAAAGGCTTCTTTTTCTTTAAGTTTGATTCTCGTTGGTATGGAGGTTTCTTGAAGGAGGTCCGTGGATGATTAAGAATAGTCCTATTATACTTAAAAAGTGGACCATGAGTACTAGTTTGACGAAAGAGGAGTTAACCCAAGCATTCCGATATGGGTTAAACTTCATGATGTTCCGCTACGGTATTCTCGAGGATGGCATTAGTATTATTGCAACACATATTGGTACACCTATCATGCTTGATTCTTTTACTAGCTCTATGTGTGTTGAATCTTGGGGTAGGAGTAGTTTTGCTCGTTGTTTAATTGAAATTGACTCTCATACTCCCCTTAAGGAATCTATTTCTATTGGGGTACCATATTTGGATCGACCTGGGTTCTCTTCTGAAACTATTAGGGTGGAATATGAGTGGAAACCTCCTAGGTGCGATGTTTGTTTGATTTTTGGCCACTCTGTTGACTCTTGTCCTAAGAAAATTGACTGAACCGGTGTGGAGGATAGGAATGATGGGTTTCAACTAGTTGGGAAAAAAGGGTAAAGCTAAGAGAATGCTAAGGAAAATAAAAGTGGTAATGTGTTTAACGGGTTCCAGTTGGTAAAAATATGCAAGATAGGCCCAAAGTCGTTCATAATCCTACTACTAGCATACCTCCTCATGGAGGTGCTAGTACTAGTACGGGTCATTCATCCAATCTGGTAGGTAATTTGGTTTCACCTAATAAATTTACACCTAATGCCCCTACCGATATGTCTAATAAGTGGTAGTCAACCCGCCATGCTTCAACAACGGTAAATAATCCAATTCTGGCTCCTAATATATCTACATCTAACCCATTTGGTTCTTTGGCTACTTCTGATGATGTTGATGAGAATAATGGGTTGGCGGATGATGATGAGGTTGAGAATGTTTATGATGAATCTGGTAATTTGTTTGACAAATCGGGGCAAGCACTCCCTCCTAATGTCCCACGATGTTTAGTATCGCCTCTTGGAATATCGTGGGTTTGAACCATTCCCCTAAACAAAAAGAGGTTAAACATGTGGTAAATGATAATAATCTTAGTGTGTGTGCTATCTTGGAATCTCATGTTGATGCGTCGGTTGTGTATGATACATGTCGTAATGTTTGTCGTCGGTGGAAGTGGACATCAAATGGTAGTCTTTGTGATAAGGGTCCCGATATTCTTGGTTGGAATGATGATATTGTTGATGTTATGATTATGTCTCAAACTAACCGTGTTATGCATGTTCGGTAAATACTCGGATCGGACAAACAAATCTTTTTTCGTTTTATGTATGCGATGATAATTACTATGTTCATCGGCGTGCTCTTTGGTCCAACCTTGTTTGCCATGCCGGGTTTACATGCGTAGTAGGCCTTGGGTTTTGTTGGGTGATTTTAATGCGGCACTTAAATTGGAGGATCATTCATGTGGTAGTTATGCTCGACATTGCTATGCGGAATTCAAAGATTGTGTTCGAAAATGGAGGTCGAGGATCTTAATTGTAATCGTCTTCACTTTACTTGGAATCGAAACCAAGAGGCTCATTTGGTACATGAAGAAAATTGATAGGTAATGGGCAATCTTAAATTTGTGACTTGTTTCCGTGTTCGTTGCTATATTTCAACCTTATCGTATTTCGATCATTCTCCTGTGTTCTACGTATTCCTCGTAACTAAGCTAAGCCTAAACCGCTCAAATTTCTAATTTCTTGGTTCATAAAGATGGGTTTATTGATACGGTTAATGCGGGATGGAATCTTAATGTTCATGGTTGTGCTATGTATCGTGTGGTTCAACGCTTAAAGGGGCTGAAATCTCCTTTCGTAGCTTTGCATAGTCAAGGTAATCTAAATGAGCGGGTAGTTAGGATTCGGAAGGAGTTAGATGAGGTCCAAAAGGCTATTGATACTGATCCGTCTAATTCTGGACTCCACGTGATGAACATGCTCATTATATTCTTGCATATAAGGAGGCTATGTTAGATGAAGAACGGTTTTTAAAGCATAAATCTAAGGTTCAATGGCTTCATGCAGGTGATTCTAATACGGCTTACTTTCATAATATTGTTAAAAGCAAATGTGCCCGCAACCGAATTGAATTGGTGAGAGATGCAAACAATGTCTTATATGAGGGTCATCGTTGCGATGCTTTGTTGCTCATTATGAGCAGTTTCTTGGTATTGAAGGTAATTGTAGTCCATTTGATGAGTACGGTATATTTTCTAATGTTCTTTCATCAATTGGCAATTCGATGGTTCGTCACGGATGCGGAGATAAAGGAGGCTATATTTTCTATGGGGGATGATAAAGCTCCTTGTCCCGATGAGTTACACGGTCACGCTTTTAAGAAAGCATGGGATACAAGTGGGTGTTGAGGTTATAGCTGCTGTTCGGGATTTTTTCATGAATGGTAAGCTTCTTAAGGAGATTAATCATACCATTATATCGTTGATCCCTAAAGTGTCTACCCCGGCTAAGATTAATGACTATAGGCCTATTTTTGCACGTAATGTCATGTATAAGTGCATTAGCAAAATTTTGCTAACCGTATAAGGAAGGCCTTGGTCAGCTTGGTCAATATAATCAATCTCATTTGTTCCCGGTCGTAGTATATCCGGATAATATATTACTTACCCAAGAGCTTATGCGAAATTATCATAGAGGAAGAGGACCACCTAGATGCTTAAGGTTGATATTCGAAGGCGCATATGATACGGTTGATTGGGCTTTTCTTAAAGCTATCCTGATTGGGTTTGGTTTTCACGCAAAAATGGTTGACTGGATCATGGTATGTATCTCATCTACATCTTATTCTATATGTATTAATGGGGTTCTTCATGGTCGGTTTAAAGGTGCGGGGTCTTCATGTGACCCGTTATCTCCCTATTTGTTTACTCGGTTATGGAAGTTTAACTCTTATATTGCGCATAAAGGTTTCTAATGCAAAGTGATTTTCGGTTATCATTTGTGGAACAATAGAGAATTATTAATCTATGTTTTGCAGATGACCTCTTTTGTTCGCTAGAGGCCATCGATTCTCAAGTAATGTCATTATGCGTGCTTTGAGGATTTCAAGAACTTTTCGGTCTTGTCCCAAGTATCCCTAAAAGTACAAATTTCTTTGTAATGTGCCTAATGCTATTAAAGTGCTATTCTCCGCCTATGCCGCTATGCAAGGTTCTCTCCCCGCTGTATCTTGGGGTTCCCTTATATCTTCGGACTTCTTTATAGGGATTGTGGTGCTTGTTGAAAAGTTGGAAGGCCGTAATGATTGGCGAATAAGTTCTTATCTTTTGCGGGTAGGCTTCGCCATGAGGTCTGCTTTTATCATCGATGCATCCAGTATTGGGCTTCGTGATTTACTCTCCTACTGTGATATACATGAGTTAGAGCAGCCTTATGAGGGGTTTCTGTGTCAAGGAGAAATGAAAAAGGGAAAGGCTAAGGTTTCTTGGGAATCTGTTTGTAAGCCAAAGAAAGAAGGTGGTCTTGGTATTCGACGTTTGGAGGATTTTAACATTGCTCTAATGACTACACATATTTGGAGTATCTCGACACATAAAGAGTCGCGGCTATGGTTCAATGGATTCATTCTTATAAACTTCGTGAGAAATTTTTGGGATGTTCCATGTTTGGGGATGTTAGCTGGGGATGGCGTAAGCTTCTTGCGATTCGACCAAAAATTCGTTCATTTATTTGGCATAAGATCAATAATGGAGAGGACACATCGGTTTGGTTTGATAGGTGGTGCGTAAGCCCATTCGCGATTTGATTATGCTAGGATATTGCCCGAAAAGGTTTTAATTTATCTCATTCGGTTTCTCGACCATTGCTAATGGTGTTTGGCGATGGCCTAGACCGTTATCTCGCTTTCCTTTGTTAGTCGCAATTCGGTCCCTTACCTTCATGATACTGTTGATGGCTTATTATGGCGCAAGTTGGATGGTAATTTCTGTGGTTTTTCGTCTCGGTGCATGGGATTCTATACGCCTTAGGGTCGATGCGGTTGATGGTGTAATGTTACTTGGTTCTCTCATTGTATCCCGAGGCATGCAATACACTTGTGGTTTGCTATTAGCATAAGTCAAGACCCAAGATAGGATGCGACAATGGATGTTGGTCCCACGTGGATTTGGACTCGCTAGATGCCCGCTGTGAATTGGTTCCGGATTCTCATTCTCACTTATTTTTGAGTGCCGCTTTCTATGCGGTGTTTGGTTTCGGTCCGGTTTTATCTGGCATGGATGCCGTTCCCGCCTTTCCTTGGAGAGTGTCTGTTCATATTCTTATTCCTATATCTAAGGGACGGTCGGTTGGTAGCATCATTTCGACATCGCTTAAGCAACTACATACTTTATCCGGATGGAGCGTAATGCTAGGATTTTCAAGCCGTAAGAAGTCTATCTGGCGGAAGTGGTTAGCATTATCTCTACTATTCTTGAAGTGGTTACCTTCAAGTTCAAGAAGTTAACCTTGGTCTCGCTTGATCCTTGATAAATGGAAGATTCCAAGTATATGTATTCTCATGAAGGAGTGCCGTGTAAGTGGTTGTACTCTTTTTCCCTTCTCTAAGGTTTTTCCCTTCGGGTTTTTCTTGAAAGGGTTTTAAGAGGCAGACTTCGGGTTAATTTGCTCCCTTTGTGGATTGGGTCGGATGCTGGATGCTTGCTACAAGTTTTTTTTACTTGTTTATGCCTAGTTAGTTGATGTAATATAGCTAGGTCTTTTGTGTTTATGGCTTGTCATAAACACTAGTTTATCAAGTTTTCGCTTGAGGTTAATGTGGTACCTCAGCCACATTCCATTTGTACTTAACATTATTTTTTGGTTATATATTTACCGGGGTAAAACCCTTTACCCAAAAAATAAAATAAAATAATAAAAAAACAAACCTGTTTCATCCATATTAAAGATGTCTTTCATTTCAAACTGATCAACTTTGTCTTTTATGGATTTTAATTTGTCCTCCATGCCCTCCATTTCAACAGATCCACTCTCTCCGAAACGCCAGAAATTTTTAATTCCATATCTTGCTTTGAACTTTCCAAGCCAACCAATAGAAAAAGTAAAGTCTATAGTATCCACTGGATACATATCTTTCATGAACTTTTTCGCCTTCTCGATGATTAGTTCACCTGTCATATTCACATGTTCTTGATATTGAAGAATCCATTCATAGAGAGATTTTTCTAGGTCAGGAAATTTTGCCGATTTGTGTCGCTTAACATCGCCTCTTTCGGGAGCAAGTGAGAGATACTCTAAAGAACGCTTAACTGTATTCGATATTGTCGCTGACTCACCCTCGCAAACCATAGTTACTATGAACCCATTCTTGCGTTTGCTTTTGAGTGAGACTTGGATTATCCTTGTTGTGCTTGCATAATGCTCTTCGAATCTCGTCTGTCATTGTTGTTTTTTTCATACCTTTAAGATGGGAAGCCATGTTGTGTGTATGATTTGTTTGTGTTAACCTATTTTGATCTTGTATTTATATAGAAAATATTTTAATGTCCATAAAGTGATACATTGAACACAAGAAGCATAATAAGGTGGGAGATTGAAGGTTTCTTTCAAATTGGGCCGTTCATTTGATATACTGTACATGCATTGTATACAATAATTAAGTGGAAGCTTGAAAGGTGTTTGTAAACTAAGTATTCTACTATAAATTAATAAAATATTAATTAATATATAAATTAATAATTATTAATTTATCGATTAATTAATAACTCTTTTAATTAATAAATTTTTGTGGTACCAAGTGTATTATATTATAGAGTTTCTACTGTATTACTTTTTTTCCCCCAAGAGTTCTCGGTAGCTCCATTGAAACGCAAAGAAGTTTTAGAAGTAGGTCAAAGCATATTAAAACCCAACTTCTTTAGGGAATCGGGAGACCATTTTATACCTCTCACACAATTTGTTTACAATGGGTGAGCCTTACTTTCGAGGGATTAAAAGAAGTCAATTTATGAAATAATTTACCAAACAAACAAACAAACAAAGAAACAAAATAAAGCAATTGTGAAAAATAAACTACGAAGCATGTAAAGTAGGGAAAAATAGAAATATAAGTCTGAGATAAACGAAACCTCCCGGGCTAAACATCACGATCGAACTCCATATGATTAGGTGCTAAGAAAACGCTGGCATAAGCGTGTGAGATCAATCGATTTCTCTTTCAAACATGTCCAATCAAGAGTGTAAGGTTACGATCCAACCAATCCTTCCTCCAAGAGCTTATTAAATCTGCAAAAATAAACTAAACTACAAAAACGCATAAAATTCTAAAACTCACTTTCGTAGGGATCACGGTTGCATTTAGCGTATGCAACAAGCCTTTAAACCCCTGGTCAAGTGGGAGGACGAGTTGTAGTGTCGTGATGGTTTCCAGTGAACATACCCACAAAGTTCGAAACATTTTATTTAAAAACATGTACTTATTTATTTACAATGTACCAAATTGACAAAATTTAAAATGCAAAAACAAATTTAAATATAATAAAAGAAATGATACTCTTGCAAAAACAAAAAGACATATAACTTATTCTATCTAAACACAAACACACAAAAACAAAAAATAAAAACGGATTTTTTTTTTACATATTAGTCCAGCCAAATCGGTTACGGGGTGTAACCGATCGGTTGGAATGAACCAAATTTGACCAATCATCCAAATTTAACAGGTTACGGGGTGTAACCGATCGGTTGGAAGGGATTTTTTTTTTAAACAAGTTTTATTTCAAAACTTTTATTAGTAAAATAAAACAAGAACATAGAAGGTAACGAACACGAAAATTAACACAAGTAAATAAAACACATAAACACATATTAACTACAAAAACATCAAGAACATAAAACGACACTTTAAACAAATAAAAGCACGATCACGGAAAAACGACAATCACATAGACGCAAGGACACATAATTAGTCACGTAACACAAATCAAACAAGATAATCCAAAACAAGATAGCCTTATTCAAAATTAATACGAAACTAACACATAAAAGAATAACGCGAACAAAAAGAACACAAAAACATGCAAGAGATCACATAACATATAAAACACAAACACACGAAACAAGAAATACATGGACTATATATATATATATATATATATATATATATATATATATATATATATATATATATATATATTATATATATATATATATATATATATATATATATAAAGATATATAATCGACGGCCGGTGCAGCCGATCGGTTCGTGTTGATTTATTAAGTACGAGGCTTCCAACCGATCTGGTTGGAGTGCCAACCGATCGGTTGGTTGATTCGGGGTGGTTTTGGTGGTTTTTTTCGCAAATGTTTTTTAGCACACCTTGAAAGAAATCATTGAAATGAGCATTTTAGAACACATGAAATGAGATCTCAACATCAAAAACATGATTTTGATGCAAAGATCATTTGAGCAATTATGAGAAAATGAGAGATTTTTGGACAGAAAACGCAAGGGACCAATTAAGTAAACATCATGAGTAACAAACAAGAGCAATCAAACAAGATCAAAGCAACAATTATTCATGAGCAAGAGCAATATATCATTCGAACAAACTAGCAAACGAGCAATCAATTCGAGCAAACAATTCAACAAACAAACAAACACAACAATACAAACACAAGTCCCCGGCAGCGGCCCCAAAAACTTGATGGTGACGATGCCGAAATTATCATTCAAGCAAATAAACAAGATAATGCAAAACCAAATCCCCAACAACGGCGCCAAAAACTTGATGGGTTCCATCGGGGTTTTAAATTTATAAACAAGAATTACCGGTTAACTAGGAACACATTCGGACAAGTATACCCTAGTCGAGTTGTAGTATAGGTTTTTGTAAATCAAGGTCGTCCCAAGAGACTTGGTTACACTACAAGTGTCGTTTGTTTGTTTAAGCAAGTAACAAGTAACAATTAGATGGTTATGATTGTCACGGATCAAACCAACAAGAAAAGTAATATAAGAACAAGCAAGTATCAAGACATTCATCATTATTTCAATCAAACATAAAATCTCAATAATCATATCAATAACAAACATCTTTAAATATAAAAGTAACAAGGTTTCCCCAAAGTATGAGTTACAATAGGCAAAGATGAAGGATTATAGCAACCTTCAAGCCTCCAATCAACTACAATAGTTCTACCAAGATGGAAAATGATGTCCAAACGGCTTCAACAACCCTTGAGCACACTACACGAATTTGGCAGAGGTTTGTGGTCTTTTGGGGAAGATAAGTTGGTGGAAATTTGTCCTTAAAGGTGGAGGCTTGAATTTCACACAAGTTCGATAGATAGTTGGTGGAAATTCGTCCTTAAGGGTGGAGGCTTGAATTTCACACCTTGGGGAAGGTAAGTTGAGAGAGGGATGTTGTAATAGGTGGAAATTCGTCCTTAAGGGTGGAGGCTCGAATTTCACACCTAGAGATGGAGTGGTGGGTGAAAGGGATGAGAAGGATGGAGAAGGGATGATGAAAACATACACAAATGAGCTCTATTTATACTACTCTCAAGGCTAGGGGTATTCAATGCTCAACTTGGCCTCCAAGGAGCTTGGAAGGGACTAGAAACTGAGTGGGAAGGACCTAGAATCGTTTGGGACAAGTTTGGAGTCTTAGTGATTGTTAATACAAATAAACCGTAAAAACGTTTATTAATATTTTGCGATCTCTTTGTGTTTTGTTGATAACAAATATAATGTTATCTTAAGTATAATTATAAGGATACATGTTATTTTTGTAAAGCATTTACATATAGCCATTTAAATACAAAAATGTAGTAATTAAGCATTTGTTGTAATAGTTTATTAGGATGGGTAAAAATCATAACCCATGGACCATAACCCATGGATCTTAACCCATACCCAAGTAGACTAGATACAATGTATACTTAGATACATTGAATCTAAAGAAAACCCATGGACCAACCCATAACCCATGACCCATGGGCAAAGAGGAGCGCTCCACGGATCCCTAGGATTACACTAGACGGATCCCAAGTGGAAGGGATCCGTGGGATCCGGGAACAAAGTGAAGATTTTGCCTATAACTAGAGAGCCATTTCTTCATTCTAACTCACCCCTCTTCTTACTAAATCTCTCAAACACTCTCATTCTCTTCTAACATATAGATCACTTGATCTAGAGAGTTGTTCTTCTTTCTTTCTATTGTGATCCTCATATAGGTCCTTCTCTAAGGCGAGATCACGAGCATTCTACAAGTCATCCAAGCAAGGGGTCCTTGATTGATTTGTCACCCGCAAGATTTCTCAGAGCGAAGATCTTGTATTTAATATTTCACATATTTGTTGTGTAATAGTCGTGTTGGTTTGGTCCACCGTGCTACGGACTCAGTATTTAGCTTTGTACAGGAAAAAGTGTAAGCAACGTTGTGAAGGCTTCTCCGCCAAGTGAAGGAGTTTCTTGACATAGTGCTTGAACTCTCGAGTAGGTGACTCGGGGAGTGGAGTAGGGCAAGGAAGGTATCCTTGTAGCCAAACCACTATACATCGGTTGTGTCTTTTCTTTCCCTTTGCTTTACTTTATTTACTTGCTTTATCATTAGATCTATACTTTCTCCACATCCATAAGATCTCACATATTAACGAATCTAAAAGCTTTTGAAACTAACTTAAAATCGGCAAAACTATTCAACCCCCTTCTAGTTTTCCACAATTGGCATCAAGAGCTAAGTTTATAAAAGTTTTAAAATAAAATTGTATTTTAAAACTTTTCGATCACTATGGGTTCAAAATTATAGGAAGGGCAATCTATGCAACGGCCACCACTACTTGAAACTAATGGATTTATATATTGGAAAAATAGATTCAAAACATATGTGAAGTCTAAAGATATTGATCTTTGGTACATTATTGTTGAAGGTGATTTTGAGGCTACCTCAAATGATGATAAAGGAAATTTAGTTCACATACATCATGATAAACTAAACTATGAAATGAAGAAAAAGCTTTCTAAAAATAGTGAAGCAAAAATGGTTTTATATAATGCTTTACCGAAAAAGGAATTCGAAAGAATTTCTATGATTAAAACCTCTAAAGAAATTTGGAATTCTTTAGTTGTAACTCATCAAGGCAACCAACAAGTTAAAAATAATAAAATTGATTTATTTGTTCAACAATATGAACAATTTTCAATATCGGATGAGGAAACTATAGATCATTCATTTGCTAACTTTAATACTATTATTACATCTTTACAAGCACTTGATGAATCTTTTTCTAGTCGTAACCATGTTAGGAGATATCTAAGGGCACTTCCATCAAAGTGGAGATCCAAGGTGACGGCGATCGAAGAGTCAAAAGATTTGACAATCCTCACCCTCGATGAACTCATAGGCAACCTAAAAGTCTACGAGCTTGTCCTTGCTAAAGACTCCGAAGCCTCAAAGGTGAAAGAGAAACACAAATCTCTTGCCCTTAAAGCCAAAAAGGCTTCGAGCGATGAAGAGAACTCCTCTTCGAGTAGTGACGACGAGGAGTACGCTATGGCGGTAAGGGACTTTAAAAGTTCTTTAGAAGAAAGGGAAGATACGTCAAACAACCGTATGACGATAAGAAAGGCTTTCGAAAAGCAAAGAGGACGAGAAGCCAAAGGATGATCGTACTTGCTTTAAATGTGGGGACCCAAACCACTTTATTAGTAAGTGTCCCAAACGGGATGATCAAAAGGCGCTCGTGAGCGGCACATGGGGAATGAGCGACGAGGAGGACGAAGAAATTTGTCTCATGGCAAATGACGAGGTATGTCACGAATACTATAGTAGTTCATCACTTGATGACGACTCATTGCATAATGAATATGACAAACTATGCAATATTAGCTTAAAACTAATTAACAAAAACAAGCTTTTAAAGAGTCAAAATCAACGCTTAGATAAAGAAGTCATAGAATTAAAAGCAAAACTAAAACGCTTAGAAAAGGGTAAAATAGCAAGTGGTGAATGTGAACTTTATGTTCAACTTCAAACACTAGTTGATCATTTAGATTCTAAAATTGCTAGAATGAGTACTAACACTTTAGATACGATATTAGATGGTGTTAAAACCGGTAACAATCAAAAGGGTCTAGGTATTCAACAACTTGATCCATCAACTAGTGAAAGTAAAGAAACAAAATTTGTTAAGGAACTAGAAAACCAACCATCTGTTGTAGGCGGATCCCACGGATCCCCTAAAAGGGAACCGCTAGTGTACGTAAAGGGATCCGTGGATCTGCTGTAGCAAATAGTGGTAATAATGTAGCTTCTTCATCTAGAACTGAGTTTGTTATCGTTAATAGGAAGAAACCAACTCATGTCACCACTAGACAACCACCTCCAAAATATAACCCTACTTTTGCAAGAAACAAAGCTCCATCTTTTTCAAAACACAATCCATCTAGGAGACCTAATAACATTTATCCAAGAAGTAACCATCAAATGGGATGGAACCCAAATATGCAAAACGGTTTTCCTTTTCAAAACTTTGCTCCATGGAATGCATACTCATCTTATCCATACATGTCTAACATGAATGGAATGTTTAACACTAATGGACCCATGAACAAATGGGGACCAAACTTTTGAGTTTATTATTGTTTTAGGTGTGCTTAAAGGTCCACCTAGACCCGATGAATGGGTCAAGGATAGCGGGTGCACGAGGCACATGACCATCAATAGGGATCTATTCTCCACATATGAATCCGTTAACGGAGGTAATGTGGTGTTTGGAAATAGCAAAAGTAGAATCATCGGTAAAGGTACGATTTCTAACAAATCTCTAACCATTAACGATGTGTGTCACGTGAAAACCTAAACTTTAACCTCTTAAGTATAGGACAAATATGTGATAAAAAGTGCAATGTACTTTTTACCTAAACCGGTAGTAAGATACTAAAAATGGCATAACCATAGGAAGAGGAATTAGGAAACATGGAGTCTATGTCATTAAAATCGGTAATGAACCTAAAGATAAACTATGTCTTACCTCTATGGATGATACTTCGACCTTATGGCATCGAAGATTGGGTCACGCCAACATGCGACTTCTTCAATCGCTATCATCCAATGATCTAGTAAGAGATCTACCTAAGTTAAAATATGAACATCATTTTTGTGATGCTTGTAATGTAGGAAAACAAGCTCATTCTAGTCATAAAGCTAAAAACATGGTGTCTACAACTAGGTGTCTAGAATTACTACATATGGATTTATTTGGTCCATCCGCTATCCAAAGTTATGGAGGCAACTACTACACTTTGGTCATAGTGGATGACTACTCTAGGTATACATGGACAAAATTTTTAAAGAACAAAATGGAAACCTTTAATTATTTTGAAATATTAAGCAAAAAGATCCAAAGACAACTAGGAAGTCCTATAGTGTCTATTAGGACGGATCATGGTAGGGAATTCGATAATGAAGTGCAATTTGGAGCCTTTTGTGACGCTAATGGTATTACTCACAACTTCTTGGCTCCACGCACTCCACAATCGAATGGGGTAGTAGAAAGAAAGAATAGAACCCTACAAGAAATGAGTCGAACCATGCTTAATGAACAATCCATACCTCAAAAGTTTTGGTGTAATGCCGTTGATACTTCAACGTACATACTCAATCGAGTCTTAATTAGACCAATCTTAGGTAAAACTCCATATGAGTTACTCCGAGGCAAAAAGCCTACGTTAAATCACTTTAGAGTCTTTGGTAGTAAATGTTTTATTCTTAACACTAAAGATTACCTTACAAAATTTGATCCTAAATCAACCGAAGGTATCTTTCTAGGTTACTCGCCAAATAGCAAAGCTTACGTCATATTAAACAAAGAAACAATGAAGGTAGAAGAGACATTAAATATAAAATTTTATGAAAGTCCACCCAAACCCTCTCCACCTCTTGTCGATGACGAGATTATAGAAAGTGAAGCTATAGTAATAAAGAAAAAGATAAATGAAGAAGAAGAACCTCTAAGTGATGAAATAATAAACATTAAAGAGTCCAAAGATCACCCCGTAGATAAAGTCATAGGAAAGCTAAACGAACGAACATTAAGGTCTCAAGTTCAAAACCAAAGTAGCTTGTTTTGTTTTGTTTCAACCTTAGAACCTAAGAATACACAAGAAGCCATAAAAGATGAGAGTTGGGTAATGGCTATGCAAGAAGAACTAAATCAATTTGTTTCTAATGATGTTTGGACACTTGTCCCTCCACCTAGTAATCAAACCATAATAGGAACCAAATGGGTTTATAAAAATAAATTAGATGCAAACGGAGTAGTGTCTAGGAACAAGGCTAGACTCGTTGCTCAAGGGTATAACCAACAAAAGGGAATAGACTTTGATGAGACCTACGCCCCCGTGGCTAGATTATAGTCTATAAGAATACTTCTTACGTATGCTTGTGCTAATGATCTAAAGCTTTATAAAATGGATGTCAAAAGCGCTTTTCTAAATGGTTTCATTAATGAAGAAGTATATGTAGCTCAACCTCCGCGCTTCATCGATTTTGAAAAACCCAAACATGTGTATAAATTAAAGAAAGCCCTTTACGGTCTTAAACAAGCTCCAAAAGCTTGGTATGATAGACTCAAGTCATTTCTAATTAAACACAACTATACCATGGGGTTAGTTGACAACACACTTTTACTAAGAAAAGAGAGTCACATATAATCATAGTACAAATATATGTAGATGATATTATATTCGGATCCACTTGTCAAGACATGTGTGATGATTTCTCTAAAATCATGCATGACGAAGTTCGAGATGAGTATAATGGGAGAACTTAGTTTCTTTCTTGGTCTACAAATAAAACAAGTAGAAGATGGTATCTTCTTCAATCAATCTAAATACATAAAGGAGATGTTAAAGAAATTCGGTCTAGAAGAGTCAAAACCAATTAGGACTCCAATGTCATCCAACACCAAACTCACAAAAGATGAAGACGGTGAATCTGAGATAATACTAAATATCGTGGCATGATAGGTAGTCTTCTCTACCTCACGCAAGTAGGCCGGATATCATGTTTAGTGTTTGCTTATGTGCTAGGTTTCAAGAAGACCCTAAAACATCACACCTAGAAGCCGTAAAAGGATATTTAGATATATTAAGGGTACAACACAATTAGGATTATGGTATCCTAAGGGCACGGGAGTAGAAACAATTGTATATGCAGATTCTCGACCATGCGTGATTACGTTGATAGAAAAAGTACAAGTGGGTATGTACTTTCATGGGATGTTGTTTAACATCTTGGTTTTCTAAGAAACAAACGGCACTAGCAATATCAACAACCGAAGCCGAGTACGCCTCCGCCGGCAAAGCATGCCAACAAGCACTATGGATGAAACAAGCGTTAGTCGACTACGACATTCATCTAAGCGACATAGCCATCCTATGTGACAAAAAAGGTGCCATCGACTTAAGCAAGAATCCGGTATTGCATTCTCGCACAAAGCATATAGAGATTCGTCATCACTTCTAAGAGACAATGTTCAAAAGGGGAACATCTCTATTGAGAAGGTAGCATCCGAAGACAACATAGCCGACGTCCCTCACCAAACCGTTGAAGCGGGAACAATTCAACCTACTTCGCCTTGGTCTTGGTCTAATGGAACAAACGTCATAACTTATTTGACTCTACAAGGTATGTAAACACTAGCCTTCTTCTTTCTCAGTCTAGGATCTCTATTTCACGCACAACTCACAAACAATACGGAATTTTCAAAACCCAAGATAAGTTTTCCACTTATAGCTTTCTTATTTTTTCAAACACATACACATTTTCAAAGAAAACCTCTTTTCAAAATGTTTTCTAAAAGGATGATACCTTCCCGTGTCAATTTCACAAAAGCAATTTCTCATGTCTAGGACAAATCGCTTTTTCATTATTAATACAAAGTAAAAACCCGCTTTCATTGCATCTCATGTCTTTTGAATGCTAAAGGGGACACATAACTAATATGTGTTTTCGGGTACATTCATTTAAGCAACAATGAATTAGGAGCATTGATAACACTAAATTACGTACTTATGTACTAAATATGTGTTTTCGAATTATCTCAATAGGATACTTTTTCTACTTCTAGTTTATTTTCTATTTCTTTTAGGGGTCGAGATAACCGCAACTCCAAATAGTTTGCATATAGGCACACACTAGGCAAAAATGTTTCCAAAGGAAAATTTTGTGCTGCGATCACCGACCACGGATCCCAAATTCATGTTGGACGGATCCTCAAGGGAAGGATCCGTGGGATCCGTGAAACGTAAGTTTTTACCTTCTATTTCTTCACTTTGGATGAAAAATCCACATTTGTTTTATTTTAGGGAGTATGCTCTTTAATGCTTGTGTTCTCATGATCACATGCCTTAAATTCATATCTAATCATTAGATTTTAATCCACATTTTGGGTCAAGCATTCATTACAATGCTTTGTTTTTCTATATATAGAACTCCCAAAATGCTTGCATAATCCATCTCATCCTCACAAACACAATACACCATGTCATCCACAAACCCTTTAGATGAATCACCTAGTACAAACAAACATCTTCATGATACCCAAACCTTTGTACTTCCACCATCCAAAATACCACAATCAAACTCTAGGATATCCGCACGGATTAGTATCCGATCTTGTTGTTTAGCAAAACCAACCTCAAATGGTTCATCCTCAACAAATAACTCACCACAAGATGCTTCCATTATAGCACCTCCCTCATCACCAACAAGTACACCAACTTCATCACCACCTAAAGTCACTCTTTTGGAACTCCTTAAGACTCCAACAAGATCTAAACAACCTAAACAAAAAGAAATAGTCTTTTCAACACCCCCCACATCTCCAAATACTATTTTTCAAGATCTTGAAACATCACCACCATTAGCTCCCATCACATTACAAGAACATCTAGGTTCTTTTCCACCACCACTTACAAACATTCCGGATGTTGATCCATATTTTCCTATTTTTCCACCACATCTTCCGCATAACTCAAATCAAAACAACCCAGAAAACTTCCGCACTCATTACCCACATCATTTACATTGTGAACATTGCCAATCCACTAGGGAAATCGCAATAGAAGTTAGGGAAGAAATGCTTTTCATACTCAACCTCATCCTTGATCGCATCAATACCATCACTCATCAAAACATCCATCCATAACCTTATGCAAGCATGGAAGGAATCACTACTACTATTTTCTATTTTTAGTACTTTTTCTTTTGAAGTCATTTTCAAGAACAAGTCTTGTTCTTATTTTTACATGCTTGTAGTAGGCATAAATACCACTACACTTTGTTGTTTTATTACAAGGCCTTGTTTACATACCTTGGCTCCCAATCTTGATTCTCGCCAATCACAAGATTATTTAAGCATGTTACTAACCTTTCTTTTTGTAGGATTTTTATTTTTTTCTTCACTTGACGCCCCAAACAAGGGAGCTACCGCAAGGGGAGTTAGCGATACATGGACTAATTTTTCCACACTTTTATGTTTATTTCTTCCAAGGGTTAACTTTTTGTTTCGACAAAAAGGGGAGAAGAAGTAAAACTTAGGAGCTTTCAAAACTCACATCTATTCTTAAGTTTTACTCATCATAACATTATGTTTTGTCATCAACAAAAGGGGAGAGATTGTTAATACAAATAAACCGTAAAAACGTTTATTAATATTTTATGATCTCTTTGTGTTTTGTTGATAACAAATATAATGTTATCTTAAGTATAATTATAAGGATACATGTTATTTTTGTAAAGCATTTACATATAGCCATTTAAATACAAAATGTAGTAATTAAGCATTTGTTGTAATAGTTTATTAGGATGGGTAAAACCATAACCCATGGATCTTAACCCATACCCAAGTAGACTAGATACAATGTATACTTAGATACATTGAATCTAAAGAAAACCCATTAACCAACCCATAACCGAAAAACCCATGGGCAAAGAGGAGCGTCCCACGGATCCCTAGGATTACACTAGACGGATCCCAAGTGGAAGGGATCCGTGGGATCCGGGAACAGTGGAAGATTTTGCCTATAAATAGAGAGCCATTTCTTCATTCTAACTCACCCCTCTTCTTACTAAATCTCTCAAACACTCTCATTCTCTTTTAACATATAGATCACTTGATCTAGAGAGTTGTTCTTCTTTCTTTCTATTGTGATCCTCATATAGGTCCTTCTCTAAGGCAAGATCACGAGCATTCTACAAGTCATCCAAGCAAGGGGTCCTTGATTGATTTGTCACCCGCAAGATTTAGTTAAGATCTTGTATTTGAAATTTCACATATTTGTTGTGTAATAGTCGTGTTGGTTTGGTCCACCGTGCTACGGACTCGGTATTTAGCTTTGTACCGAAAAAGTGTAAGCAACGTTATGAAGGCTTCTCCGCCAAGTGAAGGAGTTTGTTGACATAGTGCTTGAACTCTCGAGTAGGTGACTCAGGGAGTGGAGTAGGGCAAGGAAGGTGTCCTTGTAGCCGAACCACTATACATCGGTTGTGTCTTTTCTTTCCCTTCGTTTTACTTTATTTACTTGCATTATCATTAGATCTATACTTTCTCCACATCCATAAGATCTCACATATTAACGAATCTAAAAGTTTTTGAAACTAACGTAAAATCGGCAAAACTATTCAACCCCCCCCCCCTTCTAGTTTTCCACAGTGATGAAGAAATACCATAACCAGGCCTCCCATCCAAATCGGTTGGGCTCCAACCGTTTTGGCTGGTCTCTTGACTACTCTCCAACTGTTTCGGTTGCGGGGCCCGACCGAATGGTTGGAGCCTTTTGACAGAAATTGACAAACTTCAAAGTTGTATATCTTTCTCTTAGCTTTCCGTGGCCGCGAACCGGGGGTCAAACGGAGTTTTTATGCAAAAGTTATGACCAAAATGGTGAAGGTGTGTCGGGAACAACGAGGCTTCCAATATTTCTTCGTTTAAGCTTCTTTTCTTCATTTCTCTCTCGTTTTCCGTTCTGAACTTCATTCTTGAGTCTTTGGACCACCATCTTGATGACTTTATCTTCTCGAATATACTTCACAAGACTTGCTTTTGTCGGAATTCTTCAGATCCGAGAAATCTTTGTATTTTACTTCTTTTTCTGCTCTTTTCTCCATTTTCCTGTACTTGGCTACAAATGAACTAGCAAACACACTTTTGTACGATTAAACATTAAAAGCATATGATTATAACCAAATAACATACATAAAAGGATGGATAACGCTACTAAAAACATATACAATTTGAGCGTTATCAAAGTGGGAACTGCATCGTCTTTTATATTTTGTGAAATGTCAGTAGAACCATGTATCAGACAATGACTCTGTAGTATCAATTATTTTCCAGTTACATCAAATATTGAACATATAGTTGACTGTTATAAGTCAACTTGCTAACTAGTTGGTTATGTATAAATTTGTTTGTTTGTCCTGGGTTAAATTCTGTGAGATCGTACATTGTTTAGCAGTTGACTTTTGTAAAGTCATACTTAATATGTCAGGTATAATGGTATAATTCGCTCAAACAATCACCCCTTTATGTGTTAGTGGTATGGTCTTGGGTTGAAATTAACTAAGGTGTGGTATAAATGTGTATGGACTATAATACCCTCGATTAACTAACATAACTTAGACGTTGACCTCGGCGTTAATGGTCAATGGATGAGTTTGGCATATAAATCCCTTGTTTTGGACTCCCAGCAAAAAGGGAAGTTTTGGCCCATCGTGATGCGCAGGTACATGTTTAGGGACGAACCGTGTATTTTACTATAAGATTTAATAGATAAACTTAAGTTTATTTTTTTTTTGTCTTTTTGCTTTTCTTTTTTATTTACAACTTTTTTTTTAGTTCACGTTTTTTAAGTTGCTTTTTTCCTTCGCTTTCATAAGTTTTTGTTGCCCGTTTCTGTTTCGCTGTTTCATGCTTTTTCTTACGCGTCCATTATTCATACATTTTCGTCCATTTATGTCCGTTTTCATCCGTTTTCATACGTGTTTTTACGCTTTCATACATTTTCGTCCATTTTCATAAATATGAATCCATTTTCTTACGTTTTCGTCCGTTTTTAAATGTTGACATTTTCATACGTTTCTGAATATCACAAGTGATATTATAAATATCAAAACTAATATTCTGGTGATATTCTGTTATTATCAGAATATCACAAGTGATCACAAGTGATATTCTGAGAAACTAATGTTTTGAAACATGAAAATCATAAGTGATATTCAGAATATCACAAAGTGATATTCAGAAAATTACAAGTAATAATCTGAATATCATAAAGTGATATTCAGAAAATCACAAGTGAAATTCTGAATATCACTTGTGATAGTCAGAAACGTATGAAAACGGACGAAAACGTAAGAAAACAGACGAATACGTAACGGACGAAAACGTATGAAAGCGTAAAAACACGTTTGAAACTAGATGAAAACGTATGAAAAATGGATGAAAACGAAAGAAAGCTGATGGAAACGGATGAAAACGGACGAAAACGTATGATAATGCAAAAAAAGAAAGGACGTATGAAAACATGAAAACGTATGAAAACGGCCGAAAACGTATAAAAACAGACGAAAAGAGATGAAAACGTATAAAAATAAACGAAAACGTATGAAATCGAAGAAAAAAAAAGCGAATTAAAAAAAACGTGAATTAAAAAAAATAAAAAACGTGAATTTAAAAAAAAAAGAAAAACAAAGAACGTGAATAAAATAAATAAAAAACGTGAATTAAAAAAAATATGTGAATAAAAAATAGAGACAAAAAGACAAGAAAAAAAACATAGACTTAGGTTTACCTTTTAAATCTTATGTTAATCTCCATCATTAGATCAAACTAGATGAATGATGGGGATTTGTCTTTTGGTAAATATGAATTTGTGGGTAAGCAAAATAAAGTGACTTGTATATAGTAATACTTTTTGTTAGATATAAACATATAAAAGAAGATTTGTCATAAGAAAAATAGTTATTCCATTTGTTTCATAATTATTGTCAATAAACAAAAATCATACAGTTTAATAAAAGTAGACTATTATAATTTTTAACCATTTGAATATAATATACTTTAACTAAATTCAATTTTTATGATTTAAAATAAAAAAATGTACAATTATTTTAGGGCGCTTGGTATTCATTTTCGGGAATCACGGAATGAATTTTCATTCCAATCAAGGTGTTTGTTTAAGATGAAGGACCCACCACTATAGGAATGAATGACAAATATAATCCATACTCCATATGCATCAAGAGAGCTAGGTATGGGTCTTTCTTAGGTGAGGGATCCATCACTACTATCAAACTAATGTCCATTGTGATTCATGGCAGCATACCAAACGCATCCTTAAACATCCAAAGAGAAAATTTTGGATCATAATACAAATAAGCGGGTTAACCCGCGCGTTGCTGCGAGAGTATTTTGTTGATGGTTAAAAGTTTATTCTTAAGAAATGTTTAGCTAAAAAAGTTTAATATTTTGGATGAGAGATCATATTCACTTTTATCCAGCATCTTAGTAACTAAAACTACAAACATTTATTGAAAAATGAAGGATGTATTCAACTATAACTATAAACCATAATATGCAAACGTGAAACTTATAAAATAACACAGTTCATATTTCGTCACATTCTTGAATACGTACATGAGGTCTAACACACATCATCACTCACTAAAACTCATTGTAACAACCTGATTTGCCGTTTTAAGACCTACATCAAAGATGTTGAAGTGTTGACCTCGTACCAGAATCTGAAAAGATCCAAGTAGTGGTGGTAGAACCACATGACCAAAATCGTCAACTGTACCATGACCCTGAAAACCAAAAGATATGATGACCGTAAGTAAAAAAATTGTAGCCATTGATGGAAGTGATGTTGGCGCGATGGATAAACTTACATATATTAACAAACGATGTACTATAATCCTATATTCTGGTGTAAAAATGTTACGGGTCATCCTGCTATGCTAAATAACTGAGCTTATCTGGTTTTTAACAATAAAAAACGCCCGTAAGCCAATTGAATATGCTAACCCAAATACACACTTAACTTGATGGTGCATAGATTAGGCTACAAACATATTACATGTTTTAGTAACATTTAATCGTAAGTACCTTTTTGGCATCCGTTAAACTTTCCTTAAGTTTCGCCCCAGCTACTTTGTACCTTTTTCGGCGTTCTCTCTAGCCCAGGTATATTTGCATATATATCAAGAAGGTGTTTGGTATAAGCTTAGATGTTATCGAAAACGGTGAATCTCAATAGATTCTACTTACTACATTATTTTGTTTCAAAAATTGATATAACTTTTGTGAGTTACCTTAACCATTCTACCCGTGACTGTTCTTGAAACGGGCTCGAACTAACCATACTCATTTCAACGCATTACCTAACCCAACTTGCCATTTTACAACGATATGCTGCTCTATGTCTGTTCGCCTGTACAACAAAAAATTACGTAAAGCTAAATCTATAAGAACAAAATGTCGATATTGAAAGCGATAAATTAAAAAAAATATTACACCCTTTGTAGTTTTTCTTTCAAGGTCTGTGTCACTAGCCCCCTTCCTATTTCCGTCTGCTGAAAAATGAATTCGGCCACCTTTCAAAGTTGTAAAAGCCTAGCATGTGTTTTTCTCATTTCAGCTTTCAATAATCCTGATCCTTACTTGATGGTTGTTGCCAGTTTCTAAGAGATAGTAGCAAAAGCAAGCTATAAGTACATAATAATAGCCTATAGTGCGAGCTAAAATCGTAAAACCTTATTACTTATTCTGGTAAAAAGCTTTTATAACTAATATAAATAAATTGATAATTTCAGCTTGAAGTAGAATATGGTTTCTGGGATTACTTATTGAACTATTTACTTTTTGATACATCATATAATCAGTTTCAGGGTGTTTGGGTCAGCTTATCCCAACTACTTATATAATTATCCGAAACTGAAGTAAACAATTTCAGTTAAAGATTAGATGTTAAAGATTATCACGACATGCATAAATTTCGATAGCAGACATCGACTTTGTGTTACCAAATCTGATAAACATAAAACATTTGGAATTAAGCAGATTAGATGTTAAAGATTTATCACGACATACATAAATTTCAATAAACTCATGGTACATATAAATTCCAATAAACGCATGCAGCATGCTACAAATAATCTTCAGTTTTAGATCCTTGGCTTTTTTATCCAATCCTTGTGTATTACACACATAATTACTTAAACTACACACAAATTGAACAAAGCATTGTGAAAATGACATGGTAAGTGAAGGTGAAAGATACCATGTCCAGCATCGAACATATTACAAACAAATATACAAAAGTCACATTGCAGCCTTATGATCTCCCAATCGACTCCATACATAACATGATAAATTACAGAGTTATAAAGTGGATCAAGATGCACCTTTGACACCCGAAAGCTAAAGAACATTAACAAATACTCTAAAACCAAAATAGTTACTTCACTAACTCCTACGACTAACTTGATCACTGTTGTAAGCAAGTGATTAAATGACACTGTAAGTGCAAAGTGTTTCCAAACTGCTAACCTTATCCCCGACACGACAAATAAACTGTAAAACAACAAGCATCCAACAATAGCTAATTATACATTAAAAGAAAAGGTTTAACTTACTTACATTTTTGGTTCTTTAATGGTAAGTCTCCTAACGCCAATAACAACTTTCATGCCTAGCTTCAACATTTCCTCACGTCTTTTCTTTTCAGATCTTCTCTGCTTTTCCCCACCTGTTTGCATCACCATATCAGTAAATTGTGAAACAAAATATGGATAACAGTAATCATCCTGGAAATCACTTCTAAAAATTTCAAGAAGATAAAAGAAGACGCTTTCCACCACACCTGTGAATTTGACCTTATATGTAGTTTTTATATACGGTCCTTTGGTGGTTGGATCTAGGTTGGTGTACGCGTTTTATGCATTCTTGATCTTAGATTCCTTTGTAGACAGGCTTTTGGTTGTAGTTGAGACCTGCTTCAAAAAAGGAGGCACTCCACTATTGAACTTGGTAACAGACTCGTTAACCTGAAATCATGTCACCATAGAATGAGCATCGAGACCATGTAAAAGTAGGTTCTAAAATCTAGCTTTGTAATATTGTTTGTTAGCTTTAAATTATTATCAATATTTAGAAATGGAAAGGAAAGTGTTGCCGGTACAAATAAACCTACCCAATTCTTGTGAACCCAAATTAAGAATACCTGTTTTGACCCAATCCTAGTCCGCCCGATCAGTCCATTTCTTCACCTACTTGAAATCAAAAAATGCAATCATGGAATCTGTCATACCTTGTTTAGCTTGGTGTTAGGTGCAAGTCACTATCTTTTAAGTACTATAAAGCACGGAAATTTCAAGTCTGAGGGCTCTTTGGTAGATCTATATTTCCAGGTTAGATTTTCGCTTTTTACCCAAGGATTGTTCCACTTGAAAAGGAACAAAAAATCATTGTTCATTAAAGTTTGAATGCCCACAATCACATACAACGTAAATTCACTAACTAATACATTACATGGTGAGCCAATGGACCCTCGGAAAACAAATTACATTAATCTAAATAACCATTTAAAAACAAAAATCAATGCACCTTCCAGTTTCCCATTGTTTCCTGACAAATTTGAAGTACCATAAACTTATTTCCTGTTGCAAAAAGTTTAGTGTTACTATCCATTTCAATCTCAGATCATTATTTGATTACTATAATGAATATTATTCAAAAAATATATTTCACACTTGCAAGTTAGCTTCATCAAAAGCTGCTAATGTTTCACAAAAATGGATATTGAGAATACCGGAGAATACTATATTTGACATGCTTAAACATCTACTATAGAATTCCAGAAGCTTATAATGGATTGTTATTATCATGACTTCACGGCTACAACCAAGAACAAAACATAGTTACATGCATACAACCTAAACATAATCTTCTTTAAGAAACACAATAATTTTTTGCCTTTCATGTTTGTTGTTTCGAATGCACTTAGCATTTCATCAAGCACATAATGGGCATCATTCAACTTACCACAAAACAACTTAGATTAGCAACATCTACCTCAAACATATATGAAAATAAGCTTTCTTAAGCAGTTTAGAAAAAGCAATCCGAAACACACCTGTAAAATAACTTAAAAACTCATTTGCAATTTTTTTTATTATACCTTAAAAAAACCACATACCTTAAAAAACCACAAAACATCTTCAAATCCACCACTGCTACTACCTTTTTATCCCAGAAAACATGCCGAATACGAATCGCCGGAAGAAAATCAACCCACTCGCCGGTGAGATGTATGTGTGTGATTTTAGGTAAAGTCCAGCATTCATTCTCTTCTTTAAAATTAACAAGATTTGGGATTTACATCAAGGTGGTAGGTAATGCAAAATTTTAGCCGCCACCCCTTTTCTTAATAAGCAAACCCTATTCTACTTAAAACATAATCGTGACCCCTCGGGGCCGATATATTGCTGCGAACAATCTTACGAACCCGATCCAACACACGCTTCGGAGCTAAGGAACCAAAGTGTCAAAAAAAGGAACAAACACGTGTTGATTCTGAAAGAACTTTATCATGTTTATTCCTTTCTTTATCTCACGGCGCCATAACAAAGTAGAACCCATTGCCCAAGATCCACGAGGGGATACCACCAGTGAATGGGCCCACACAAGATGCTTCATCCAAAACCAACACATCACGTCAGGAGGACCTCCCTCAATAGAGTCAGTAAGGAAATTCTACGAGCTTCTTTTTAGCGAAATCCCCGCCTCGAAGGACATCAAACAACACATCCCACACCAAGTCGTGACGGTGCCTTAAACCCGGGAGCTCTTTGCATAGCTGGCATGTTCCCCAAACTTGTCCAAGGCGACCTTATGACACCAGGCAAGGCTCGTCCCTTTGGGAACAACGGGGATCATTAGACGATATTTAAGGATCGCCCTATATTCGATTGGAGACATGTGCTGCCCTAGCCCCTCAATGGGGATGATATATTTACCTCAAATCAACTACCGTTACAATAAACTAAAGGTGTGCTTGGTTCAAACTCGAAAAAGAAAAGAGGAAAGATAATGATAATGGTGGGGAAAGGGAAATGGACAAAAAATCATTCCCTCCAATTTATTGAGTAATGATCCATTACCCACTATTAGGTAATGGGTCATTCCACCAAGTGTTATCTTTCATTACATTTGCCATTACCTACCTTCAAAAACATCCTACCAAGCACCCCCTAAGTGATAGGTTATAAAGACCGAGAAAAAAAGTTCAATTGTTTACTCTTATTTTGGTTTTTACCAAGGGTCAAAATCCCAGCATCCATATAGTTTGATCTAATGTGGGATTAACTTTAGATTTAATAGATAAACCTAAGTTCATGTTTTTTTCTTGTCTTTTTGTCTTTCTTTTTTATTTATATTTTTCTTTTTGTCTCTTTTTTAAAATTCAAGTTTTTTTCTTTCTTTAAAAAAAACAATTCACGTTATTCACGTTTTTTTTAATCCGCGTTCTTTTTCTTCGCTTTCATACGTTTTCTTCCGTTTTTATACGTTTTCATCTATTTTTGTTGAATACTAGAAATCATAACATATGTAGTACATGTGGTTTGGCCGAATTTAGAGAGAGGAAGAAATGGGAGTTCACACACTAAAGAGAGAAAGTGAAATGTATTAGGTTAAAACCAAATGAAGCTCCAACCCTTTAACTTGGAGTGAAAGGGTATTTAACTTCTTACAAAACACGCCCCCTAACGAGCTATGGAACGGGCATACAGTAGGTAAAGACCCGACCCGACTCATTGGTGATACGATAACTTAACGTTTACTAATAAGAATACGACCTAACTAACGCTAGATGATACTCGGGGTGACCGAGTCTTTAATATGAATTTTCATGATCCTAACAATCTCCCTCTAAGGGAGGTCACCCCGGAAATTACAATTTGAATTCTAGCATTCTATTACATGAATTTCATTTTCTAGCTCATAGTCTTTGATTCTTCACAGTCCGCATTTGTACTTCTAATAGTGATCTATGGATGAATGTTCCTTTGACTTGGGTGATCTTTGAGCTTTGTTCGAGATCATCAGCCACCGTACATCTCTAAATCATCCTTTGTAGTATAGCATCCATGTGATGTTGTGACTTTCGGACCGACATGCTCGCACTTTTATAGATCATGATATTTTGCATCAGAGTTGCGGAAGCAGTGTTGTATATCTTTCAATTATCATGATTTATTTGATTGTGAGTGTGAAGTGTGAGCATGTGGCTATGAATTGACATCTCATTGGCCATCAGTTGTGTTAATACAAATATCGTCATTAAACGTTATTTATATTTTTGATCTTTACCTAAGTTTTGTTAACGACAAAAGTAAATTTAATTTGTATAAAAGCTTAAAGCTTGTCAAGTTTAATAGATATTAAAACAAGCTTTTTCAAACAATATATTCATCATTCAAGCATTTACATTTATGATTAGTAACATCTTGATATGACTCTAATCATTATGTATGATAGTAGTTTTTAGAATGTGTTAGGTTCTAAAAACCAAACACTACTTATGTACTTGCATATTTCTAAAAATAGAAATACAACATATGACATCATGTAATGCATCATGGAAATCATTAGAAGATTTCATTAGATATTTTGTGTGGATTTGTACTCTTCATATCTTGCACAATCTCACTTAGATAGAGTTGACTTTAGCAAAGATTTGATATCTTGATCGATCAAGGTACCAAATGGTACACGGCGGAACCCTTTTAAGGGTTCCGCGGTCCGTGGACGCCCTCGTCCACTTTGGCTATACATAGCAATGCCAAGCCAAGTAGTTTTTCATCCCTTTCTAACATACTCTCATACATATCTTCTCTATAACCTTTCTAACTCATATCATATTAGTGATCTCTTTTGTAGCAAAGAAGATCAAGTCATATTCAAGCTTCAACGAGAAGTTGGAAGTCTTGTTTGTTTAGTGTTGTATGATCTAGTGTTGATTCATACTTCATTGTTGTATCAAACCATCATAATCTTGTGAGTGTGAGTGGTTAGTATTTTAGTCCTCAAAATACATTGTGTGTGGGAGTGGTTGTACCCTTGGAAAGAACTTGACATCTAGCTTAGTGTCGGAAATAGTGTGTTTAAGTGTAAAGGTTTCCTCCGCCGGTGAAAGGAGCTTGTTGACTAGTGAAGTTAAACTCTCGAGTGTGAGACTCGAGGAGTGGAGTAGGGCAAGGAAAAAGAGTCCTTGTAGACCGAACCACTATAAACAACTTGTTGTGGTTTGATCATTTCTTTCCTTATTTACTTCTTACATATTGCTTGCATATTTCATTAACATATCTAAGATCAATATCAATTGATCTTTACAATAAGTTTCAAAACAAAGTTTTAATTGGTAAACTATTCAACCCCCTTCTAGTTTTCTACAATTGGTACCAGAGCCTCGTTGCTCAAGAATTTCTAAAATAACTTGTATTTTATAAACTTGAAACGATCCATGGATTAACTTTAAAGAAGGGCAATCTATGCAAAGACCACCACTCTTTGAAACCAATGGATTTATCTATTGGAAAAACCGCTTTGAAACATATGTAAAATCAAAAGATATAGATCTTTGGTTTATTATTGTTAAAGGGATTTTAGTTCTACAACAAAGGATATTTCCGTTGATGAACAAAAGAAACTAGTTGCTAAAAATAATGAAGCTAAAATGATGCTTTATAATGCTTTACCTAGAAAAGAATATGAAAGAATTTTTATGTGTGAAACCGCCAAAGATATTTGGGAATCTTTAATTGTTACACATCAAGGTAATTCACAAGTCAAGGATAACAAAATTGATCTTCTTGTTCAACAATATGAACAATTTGTTATTCCCAAGATGAAACCATTGAATGTGGCTTTGCTCGCTTTAACACTATTATTACATCACTTAAAGCACTTGATGAATCTTTTCGTAGTAAGAACTTTGTCGGGAAATTTCTTAGAGCACTCCATCCCAAATGGAGAGCTAAAGTGACCGCCATTGAGGAATCAAAAGATCTCTCAATAATGTCACTAGACGAGTTGATCGGTAACCTCAAAGTACACGAAATGGTGATGGAGAAAGATTCGAGATCATCAAAGGAAATAGGGAGAAGATCAAATCCGTTGCTCTAAAAGCAAAAGCGGAATCAAGTGATGATGACGAATCTTGCTCCAGAGTGAAGATGAGGAGTACGCCATGGCCGTTAGAGATTTTAAGAAGTTCTTTAGAAGAAGAGGAAAGTTCGTAAGACAACCTCGAGAAGAAAAGAAGCCATTCGAAAGGATCGGGATGAAAAGAAGGGTAAAGGTGAAAGAAAATGTTTTAGATGTGGTGATGCAAGTCACCTCATAGGAGAATGTCCCAAGCCACCTAAAAGCAAAACTCAACGAGCTTTTGTAAGTGGTGCTTGGAGTGATAGTGAAGACGATGAAGAATCAAGCAAGGAAGAGATCGCTCTAATGGCACATGAGTCAAATGAGGTACTTTCCGACTCTTCTTATTCTTCTATTGATGATGACACTTTGCAAAAACAATATAATCAATTGTGTGAGCTAAGTCTAAAAATCATAACTAAAAATAAATTTTAAAAACCAAAAAGGAATTTTTGGAAAATGAAGTTTATGAGTTAAAAGAAAAAGCAAAACGACTAGAAAAGGAAAAGCAAATGACGATGATTGTAAATCATGTCAAGAGCTTAAACTTGAAATAGAAAACCTAAAGCTCACACAAGATGTTTTAATAGAAAACAATTCTAAATTTAAAAGGTTTAACAAGAACATCGCCCTTGCCGATGAAATAGTTAAAATTCATAAAACACCAGGAGACATGAATGGGCTAGGTTTTAATGAAGTATTAATTCCAAAGAGTCAAAATAAAACGGCCGAAAAGGACGAACATTCTGTCAAAATTGCGAAGATAAAGACGGACCGCACGGAACCAAAATAAGGGTTCCGTCCGTTGTGCAAAATGGTGCCGTGGGTACTTCACAGAATGTAATGTTCGCAATACGGACCGCATCAATTTGTTAAAATAACAAAGAAAACCAATAATAGTATTAAACTAAAACCAGCCGTTACTTCAGAAGTAGGACTTGTCAAAAATGAATTTAGATCAAAAACTACTCAACAACGATATAAAACTCCTTTTGCCAAACGCCTCTTTCCTAAGAGCAACCACAACGTACAACCCAACTACCAACACAATGGTTGGAATCAAAACTTTCCTAGACCATATCAAACTCCAGATTACATGCCATGGAACTCTTACCCATCGTTTCCATACATGAATCAAATAAATGGTATGTGTAACCCAAATGGACCCATGAGATATTGGGGACCAAATGCTTGAGTTATTTGCTTCTTAGGTATGCTTGAAAGTTGGATTGGAACCCGATGAATGGATAAAAGATAGTGGTTGCTCACGACACATGACGGGCAACAAAGTCTCTTCTCATCATACCAAGAGTATGACGGAGGTAATGTCACCTTTGGTAGCAATCTCAAAAGCAAAATTATTGGCAAAGGTACGATCGCTCATAACTCCCTAACTATTGAAAATGTTGCTCATGTGGATAGGTTAGGATTTAATCTACTTAGTATTAGCCAACTATGTGATAAAAAGTATAAAGTGCTATTTGATGAAAATGGTAGTAAAATACTAAAAGATGGTATCACCATAGCTAAAGGAGTTAGGAAAAATAACATATATGTCATGAAAATAGATAAAACATATAATGACAAACTTTGCCTAACAACATTAGATGATAGCTCATCTCTTTGGCATAGACGCTTAGGTCACGCTAATATGAGACTTATACAAAACCTATCTTCAAAAGAATTGGTTAGGAATTTACCAAAACTTAAATATGACCAACACTTTTGCGACGCTTGCAAAATTGGTAAACAAACACATAGTAGTCACAAATCTAAAAATAGGGTGTCCACATCTAAGTGTCTAGAATTATTACATATGGACTTGTTTGGACCATCCGCTATAAGAAGCTATGGAGGCAACTTATACACTTTGGTCATAGTAGATGATTATTCAAGGTTTACTTGGACGTTGTTTTTGAAAACCAAAATGAAGCTTTTGATAAATTTGAAATACTTAGCAAGAAAATTCAAAATCTTCTAGGTATCAAAATTGTGTCGATCCGCACGGATCATGGTCGGGAATTTGACAACGAAACTCAATTTGGAAACTTTTGTGATACAAATGGTATAACACATAACTTTTCCGCCCACTAACACCTCAATCAAATGGAGTAGTAGAACGTAAAAATAGAACAATTCAAGAAATGAGTAGAACAATGCTTAATGAACAAAACATTCCTCAAAAGTTTTGGTGTAACGCCGTTGACACTTCTACATATATTTTGAATAGAGTCTTAATACGTCCTTTCTTAAACAAAACACCATATGAACTCTATAAAGGTAAAAGCCAACGTTAGGATATTTTAGAGTCTTTGGTTGTAAATGCTTTATTCTTAATACTAAGGATTATCTCACCAAGTTTGACCCAAAGTCTTATGAAGGTGTATTTCTTGGTTACTCTCAAACTAGTAAAGCTTACATTGTCCTAAACAAAGAAACAATGATAGTCGAGGAATCGTTGAACATAACATTCGACGAAAGTCCACCTCCCTCTAAGACATCACCTTTGGTAGATGATGACTTAGTTGAAAGTCAAATGATAGAAGGTCAAGAAATAATTAATAATAACAAGGAAGATGAACCATTAAATAAAGAAATTGTCAACATCAAAGAATCTAAAAGTCATCCTTTAGAAAAGGTCATAGGACAACTCAATCAAAGAACCTTAAGGTCACAAGCCCAAAATCAAAGTAATTATTTTTGCTTTGTATCCACCATTGAACCAAAACCCATAAATGAAGCAATAAAAGATGAATCATGGGTTATTGCCATGCAAGAAGAATTAAACCAATTTGTTAGAAATGATGTTTGGAAATTAGTTCCAAAACCTAAAGATCAAACTATAATTGGAACAAAATGGGTTTTTCAAAATAAGATGGATGAAAATGGGATAGTATCTAGAAACAAAGCTAGGCTTGTAGCGCAAGGTTATAATCAACAAGAGGGATTGATTATGATGAAACTTATGCACCGGTAGCTAGGCTTGAGTCTATTAGAATATTGCTTGCTTATGCATGTGCCTATGATTTTAAATTATTTCAAATGGATGTTAAAAGTGCCTTTCTTAATGGGTTTATTAACGAAGAAGTGTATGTTGCTCAACCTCCAGGTTTCACCGACTTTGAGAAACCACATCATGTCTTCAAACTCAAGAAAGCATTGTATGGTCTTAAGCAAGCACCAAAAGCTTGGTACGACCTACTTAAGACTTTCCTTATTGATAACAAATATACTATGGGATTAGTAGATAATACTCTTTTTACCAAGTAAAAGGAATCACATATTATCATTGTTCAAATATACGTTGATGACATTATATTCGGATCAACTTGTCAAGAATTATGTGATGATTTCTCTAAAATCATGCACGACGAGTTTGAAATGAGTATGATGGGTGAGTTAAATTTCTTTCTAGGACTTCAAATAAAACAACTAGAAGATGGCATATTTTTAACCAATCTAAATATATAAAAGACATGCTTAGGAAATTTGGTCTTGAAGATTCCAAACCAACTAAAACTCCCATGTCCTCGGACACTAAACTAACCAAGGATGAGGAAGGTGAATCCGTAGATAACACTAAATATAGAGGAATGATTGGTAGCCTACTCTATCTTACGGCTAGTAGACCCGACATTATGTTTAGTGTTTGTCTATGTGCTCGCTTTCAAGAAAACCCAAAGGCATCACACTTAGAAGCCTTAAAAGGATTTTTAGATACATTAAGGGAACAACGTGTTTAGGATTATGGTATCCCAAAGGAACGGGTGTAGAAACCATAGTGTATGCCGACTCGGATCATGCCGTTGACTATGTCGATAGAAAAAGTACAAGTGGTATTTGCACTTTTGTTGGACATTGTCTTACCTCATGGTTTGCAAAGAAGCAAACGGCCTTGCCATTTCAACTCATGAAGCCGAGTACGCCTCACCGGAAAAGGCATGTCAACAAGCTCTTTGGATGAAGCAAGCTCGTGAGATTATGGAATTCATCTCAACGACATTGTGATACTTTGAGACAACAAAGGAGCCATCGATCTCAGCAAGAATCCCGCTCAACATGCTCGTACAAAACATATTGAAATCCGCCATCACTTTCTTCGCGACAATGTTCAAAAAGGAAACATTTCAATCGAGAAAGTATCCTCAGAAGACAACATTGCCGACATCTTAACTAAGCCTCTTAAACGAGAACCTTTTAATCTTCTTAGACTTGGTTTAGGGTTAATGGAACCAAACATGTAGGATAAACATAGCCCAAAACATTAGAATAGTCAAAACTAAACAAATTTGTCTTGTACCTGCATCAGTAGCCACGGCACCAAACGATAACAAAGACGGAACCAAATTTTTGGTACCGTCGGTCCGTGGTGTCTACGTAGCAAAACCGCTATATACAAATCATCCTCTTCCTCAAAACCCACTTTACCAAAACGTGTAAAACTTAAACCAAGCTCATTATTGTCATCTTCCAACTCACTAATCACTGAAGATAACATCATTGTAAGTATCCTAACTACATTTCATCTCTTAATTCTGAGTCTAGGATTCTTATTTATGCACAAAACTATCACAAATCATTACATGGGGTTCTATGTATGCTTTTATACCAAATATGAATTCAATTGGCAAATTGCATAACTAGTCATTGAAATTAGGTACTACATTATCATATTGCATAAACAAATCATGCTTCCCACTAATTGATAGATAATGAATATAAGGCCCTATTCAAACAACCAAACACCCCATGTCAAAAATTTTGAAAAGCTTCTCACTTGTAGGAAAACAATTTTTTCATTGCTAATACAAATAGAAACGTTAAATTTTCATCACTTGCATGCTCTTGAATACTAAAGGTATTGCATAACTAATATGCATTCTTGGGTATATTCAAATGAAGCCACATTGAATTAGGAGCATTTGGGTTATCTCATGGTATTTGCCAAACACCCCACTAAAACCATCTTTGTGCATAAAATGAGTCGAGATAACCGCAACTCCAAATTGTTTTCATATAGGCACACACTAGAACCAAAACGTTAAAACTTATTCTCATTTTTTAACATATTAACTCTTGTCCTTAGGAATAACCATGGTAGCCGCAAGATTCTATGATCACAAAGACACCCTTAACTACATTCCCAAACACCACAAAACCAAAGGACTTACCAAAGAACAAGTAGAAATATTTAGGGGTCTAGAATCAAGGTATTTCCATGAGGGTAGAACCATTCACTCATCCTTCCTTGAAAACACCAACCTTCGTGAAGAACTAGCAGCCATTCAATTCGATTGTCTTCTTGACATCGATGAACCAATTTGTCCTAGGTTTGTGTTAGAATTCTATGCTAGTGTGACCGGCTTTAGTGATGAAGACGATGATGAATTTTGTCTTAGGTTTAGAATTAATCAAAACGACTACACCATCACCTTAGCCAACTTTGCTCAAGTGCTAGGAATTCCCAACCGAGGAACTTGTCTCTACTCGGATAAATGGTCACTCACCGCTCTTGATGCTATCAATGACCGCTCTCTACCCTACCAAACCCGTTGGCCGATAAGGATGTCATCCGTGAACACCTTTTTAACCCAAAAGTGACACAACCCGAGTTACCCGAAAGGGAAAAGAAGTAAATCGAGATCCATATGGAATGGAGCTAAATGAACTTAAGCCCGAATTTAAGAAATGGGAGGAGCTACTTAGAGCCAACGCCATTAGCACCATAGGAAATAGGGATCACATTAACGCTTGCCTTTGTCATATGCTCTACAACTTGTCCACCAGTCAACCATTCAATTTAGCCTACTACATAGCTAGGAGAATGATTGATATTCCAACTCAAGGATCGGTTGCTCTTCCATACGGGATGCTCCTCACCCGTCTCTATAGAAAATTTGCACCAATTCCACCAACACCAAAAGGGATGCACCTTCACTATGAGCTCATCCCTCACATCTTTGTACCTTTGAGTGATGCACGAGTTGCTAAGACAAAAGGCAAGAGAGCAAAACCTCCAACTCCATCATCATCATCATCAAATAGCTCCGAGGATGGTCTTCCAAGCTCTCGCCTTCCACTCATGAGTATTATGCATCTCTTCCCGAAATAGAGAATGAATCAACGGAGTTCAAGCAAACTAAGGGAATGTTCAAGTGCCTTGGTAGGATGATGAACAAGATTTACAAGAAGTTGGACAAATAAGGGTACTTTTAAGGAGCGTTTGGAACAATACATTATCATTAATGTTTGATACAATTTGGTTGTTTTATTATGTAGGATGATAATATAACTTGAAACAATGGTGAATGCTAACAATTTCATGCAGGGGGATAGCGCAAGTATGCTATCAAATTTTACCCATTTTCACTATAATGTGAAAATCAATAAGCCTTGCTCAAAATACATGTTCCACTATGTTTATATATATATTATCTACTTTTCCTAACTAGAAATGGTTAGTATAACATGTTTTGAGAAGAATTTCGTTTTAGAAAAGTCCCCGACACCTAAAACGAACTCTGTCCATTTTTCTCACTTCACGGATCGACGGCACCATAATTTTGGTACCGTCCGTTATGTAAATTGGTACCACCGCATTCTGCATTGCGGACCAGACGGCACCCTTTTAGGGTTCCGGCCGTGTATGATTTTGGTGCCGTGGATCCTTCAGGTAACTTTCTCAATTTCGACTATTTCGTGATTCCAAATTACCATCCAATGCTTATAAATCAATCCTAACTTGCTTATACCCTTATTAGAACTAGTATAATTCACTTAAGTATATAAGAAATCCATTTCCCACCAAAATTCAAAAATTTGAAAAATCCACCCAAGGAGCCCTTTTGCATAAAGGAAGGAACCAAATTTTGGTACCTTCAAATCCGTGGGTGATCTGAATATTAGGAAATTCCACTCACTAGAACACATTTATTGCAAATCTTTTCTTCTTCACTCCATCTCTTTTGAATGGCTTGACTTGGGTGATATGACTAGCATTCAACCCACTTCCAAATCATTAGGAACCTCATCTCTTCAATGGCTTAACATCAAATCAAACACATTTCTCCATGATTTTTCACTTCTATAAATTGAGAGGTTTTACCATGATCATCCTCACACCTTCTTCATTCTTACTATCATCTAGCAAAGACAAACCAAAGTCAAAAATGACAAAATCATCTCCAAAACCTTGCAAGAAGACCGCTAGAATTAGTGTGAGGCCTTGTTGCTTCGTTCACCTTAGCTCCTCATCCGAGTCTTCTCCACTCACAATCTCATCTCCCATCCGAGATGATACAAACCTCACCTTAGCCACACCTACTCAATCACACATTGTGATCACCATAACACCACCAACACATCCACCATTCCACCACCACAACCTCCCCAAACATTCTACCCTCCAAGGCATGGTTGCTCAACTTGTGAGCAAACGGGCCAAACCATGGAAAGGACCCGGGTTATGGTCCATGACTTCCAAGAAGAAATGAGGTTCATCCTCAACCACATCCTTGAGCGTCTCAACGCTCTTTCCCATCCACCATCACTTTAGGATGGTTTTAGACTAGTCTTTACTTTCTTAGGATAATTTTTCTTGTACTAAAAACACATCATTGTGTTCTCTTTTCATGATCTTTACTCATGAAAAACTAATGAATGTTGTTTATTATATTGTTGGTGTCATTACATAGTGTTTGGAAATGCTTGTGAATGATCATTATTACTAACATTTTTTATAGCTTTATTTTCACAATCCATGAATCTTCCCATTAAAGCACCCAATTAAGGGGAGCTTTGAACAAGGGGAGATATTAGCTCGGCTCATTACATTCCTCAAGATAGCCTCTTCTTTTGTTGAGACAAAAGGGGAGAAAATATATAACTTTGAAATTATTTATATTTGACTTTTCAAAAAGTCAAATCGCATACATTTGACTTCCTAAAAGTCAAACAGAACCCTCATTGATAATACTTGACTTTTCCAAAAGTCAAATCTGCATACTTTGACTCTCTGAAAAAGTCAACATCATGCATCAACTAGTGAATACTTTGACTTTCATAAATAGTCAAACATCATACACTTGCATTACCATTCTCTTTTCAAGTTCTAAAACTAATATTTTTATAACTCTTGTACAAACTTTGTATCTTTTATAAAAATAAAATTTATATTTTGTCCTCAACAAAAGGGGGAGATTGTTAATACAAATATCGCCATTAAACGTTATTTATATTTTTGATCTTTACCTAAGTTTTGTTAACGACAAAAGTAAATTTAATTTGTATAAAAGCTTAAAGCTTGTCAAGTTTAATAGATATTAAAACAAGCTTTTTCAAACAATATATTCATCATTCAAGCATTTACATTTATGATTAGTAACATCTTGATATGACTCTAATCATTATGTATGATAGTAGTTTTAGAATGTGTTAGGTTCTTAAAACCAAACACTACTTATGTACTTGCATATTTCTAAAAATAGAAATACAACATATGACATCATGTAATGCATCATGGAAATCATTAGAAGATTTCATTAGATATTTTGTGTGGATTTGTACTCTTCATATCTTGCACAATCTCACTTAGATAGAGTTGACTTTAGCAAAGATTTGATATCTTGACTGCCAGACCGGCGGTACCAAAATGGTACACGGAACCATTTTAAGGGTTCCGCGTCCGTGGACGCCTCCTGTCCACTTTGTCTATAAATAGCAATGCCAAGCCAAGTAGTTTTTCATCCCTTTCTAACATACTCTCATACATATCTTCTCTCTAACCTTTCTAACCCAGTTTCATATCATATTAGTGATCTCTTTTGTAGCAAAGAAGATCAAGCCATATTCAAGCTTCAACGAGAAGTTGGAAATCTTGTTTGTTTAGTGTTGTATGATCTAGTGTTGATTCATACTTCATTGTTGTATCAAACCATCATAATCTTGTGAGTGTGAGTGGTTAGTATTTTAGTCCTCAAAATACATTGTGTGTGGGAGTGGTTGTACCCTTGGAAAGAACTCGACATCTAGCTTAGTGTCGGAAATAGTGTAAGCGAAGTGTAAAGGTTTTCTCCGCGGTGAAAGGAGCTTGTTGACTAGTGAAGTTAAACTCTCGAGTGTGAGACTCGAGGAGTGGAGTAGGGCAAGGAAAAAGAGTCCTTGTAGACCGAACCACTATAAACAACTTGTTGTGGTTTGATCATTTCTTTCCTTATTTACTTCTTACATATTGCTTGCATATTTCATTAACATATCTAAGATCAATATCAATTGATCTTTACAATAAGTTTCAAAACAAAGTTTTTAATTGGTAAACTATTCAACCCCCCTTCTAGTTTTCTACAAGTTGCAACCGTCAAGGATTGTTGCAAACAACAATTAGCAATAAACACACAAAAGTGTCTTTGTTCACTTTCGTTGTATAGGGTTGCAAGAACCACGGTTCCCGTTGATCAGTATGAATACTGCCTCTGATCATGTAGAATTCCGAAGAATCTCCTTGACAGGGTTTCACAATCACTAGCCGGTCTCAAACCGAAGCATCTCAAAGTAGCAACACGGAGTGAGTAAACCAGTAATTGGGATTCACTGATTAATGATAAATTAATTTGAAAAACAACCGCCTATTGCTGGATAAAGAGTTTTTGCAATAGGACGAAAGTTTTATGAACAACATCAAGTTTCAATTACAAATACTTTTGTTCGAAAAATTTATGCGCAGTCGATGTGCTCGAAAACAATTGTTGAACACATCAAATGGTTTTTCCAAAAGCAACCATCAATTCATTTACTGGAACGAGGTTGATTCAAATGCGAATCGCCCGATCGTTGTTTTCCAGTTATCACAAGTTTCATCCATGAAGGATCTCACATGTCACCCACCAAGAGCTTGTTTGATGTTGGCTCTAGAAGGATTTCCATCTTCATTGTGAATACTTTACGTATCACTCGGATGTTCTAGAAATACCACAAGGATAATGCGTAAAACTCTTAATGTATATTTTTCTTGCTTTTCACGGTGTATGAAACAACAAGTACATTGGAAGTGTGTCCTAATGAGATTTATGGATGATCTCTTGGCTCTAGATTCAATAATGCACTTTGGTTTTTCCGTGCGGAGACTCGGGAGGGTTCTCCAGCTTCAATATCTACCAATATCAAACAAAAAGGTCGATAGATTACACCGATTCCCCGTGAGAATGAAACAAGTCATTTTAAGAGAACTTTAGTGGCTAGAAGGTTTAGTGCAGTGCGTCACTGGGTCCATGACGTCTTGTCTTCAATACCGACATTACCTTGGTAACAACCAATAGCATATGAATTGAACCCGGTTTCTGCCCTAAGGTTGAATATTTGGAGGGCTATTTCTTTTCACCCTTTATCTTTATATTTCTAACCAAAATTTCGGCACTAAATCTGCCTCATTCCCTCATTCGTTTTTTAAAAAACCGTAAATTAGTCCATTCATTCTAAACCCTAAATATCGTATAACTCAATGAAGCGGCAGAAGAATAAAATCTTTTCCAGTATCTCTAGGGCATGGTTGACAAGCAGCAAGGGGGAGTTCTGATCGTACAACAGCAGTAGTAGGCGTGGTGGTGGAGTTCACAGTTGGTGTTTGATCGTGGGGTTGGAGTTGGTGTCTTGATCGTGCAATCTCTTAGGGTGTCGTTTTGGGTCGTTCTTGTGTCACCCATTCTTAGATCGACAAGGTATCATGTTATCATTGTTTTCTTTTGTTTTCCAGTCGGCCATCAAGGTCTCATGAACCTGAATGTTTGTGTGGTAAATTCGTTAGGGTTTGTTTGGATTTGTTGAATATATATATATATATATATATATAGCGTGTAACCAATGTTAAGTATATGTTTCGACCCATGTGTATGTTGTTTTTGCCTCGACCTCATGTCTTCAGCCCTTGATTGACCCATAATCATCATTAATACAAGCTTTTGTAATCACATTGATTCATATTGAATGAGAGTCGACACATAGAAACCCTAGGTCATTTGTTATCGAGTGTTTTGATGATTTTATCGTTGGTTTGTTTGGTTCAATAACCCTTGTATCGTGTGTGTATAAAATTCGTAAGATGGAAAATACGAAATGCTAGGCATGTTAAGATGTTATTAAAACAGGTTGTATGGCTTACATGGGTCATTGGTACGTTTGGGTAAGTAAAACACGTAATGTGTTAACTTTATACGGGTTTTGACATGGGACTGTTTTGGAAGTTGAATTTGGGAACGTTGTAACTTGAGTTTCATAAAGGTTAAAATCTGAGTTTTTGTTGGAAAAACTTATTTTGTGTCTTAGTTAAGTTTACAAATTGGTTTGAACGAATTTGGAGTTGTCTAAGTCGTATTTTTGAATTTTACGGGATCAAGTGTCAAAGCTGAGAAAACGAGTCTGAAATTCAGTTGGATTGTTTATTTTTCATTTTCAAACCAAATGGAATTTTGATCCTTTTACAGGATTGATATTTAAGATATAAGTGAATTTGTGGAATTTTTTGGAATTTTTCCAAGGTGTTTAAGCAGGTCTAATAAGCGTAAACTTTTGAGGTATGCTTCCTGAACACTTTCTGGATAGGTCTGGAAATATGGATTTTTAAACCATACTTAGACTCTGAGATAAAATCTTCCAAACTTTGTGAAACTACCTAACTAATTTGGGAACCTGTGGGAATTTTCTTATAATTTTTGGAATAATTATGATGGGTCTATAAATTCGTGTAAAACTTGTCCAGATGTGAAGTTAAGGAAATAAAGGACACACTGATGATATCAATAAGTAAAATACTTATAAATGTATAAGACGCTTATAAATTGAATATGTTGGTGATATGGGAGTATATTTACTGTAGATCTTGTGAAGAGGGAAATGTGATTGGCTTTGTGTGCTTTGCTCTCGTACACACACTTTGAGGTACAGATATTCCATCATTTCAGTAATGACACTTCTTTTCTCTCATGACACTTGTCCATATTTGATATTCGATTCGTATTCTCCTTGCTTTGATTCGATATGATCCATTTGATATGATTCGTTTTGTTATGATCCTTTGATTTGATATTCGACTAGTTATTCGTTTGATGTGATATCTGTTTGAGATCCTTGCTTGATATGATTCCGTTATGTTGATATGATCAGTTTGATATGATATGATTCGTTTTGTTTAGTTGACCGAGCTAACTAGCCATGGAGGTACCATGGTCATGCCATTGATGCACCAATCGCATGACACTATCTGGGGCGGTGTGATTAGTCCCCAACGTTCCCTTTTGATATGATTATGATATGTGTGCACTTGGCCATTATGAATACATATGTACAGTCTTGAACTGGCATATGTATATTTGATTTGTTTTACGAGCGTATGGATGCATCCTAGGTACTCAGTTCAGTTTTGGTGATGTGGTGCGTATGTGCAATACACCCCCTCACATTTGGGAGCTAGCTACTCCATTTGGTACTTGAGAGGTCTCCCCTCCTTGTGCACTTATGATTTGATGGATTTGATATGATTTGATAGATATGGGTTATGATATGTGATTTGGTAGATTTGGTTATTGGAGTATCTCCTTTAGTATTAGGTGCTCGTGGCAACATTCTGATTTTGGTTATTATGTGATTATCTGATATTCTGATTCATTCGTTTGCTATGCATATTCATTCATTCAATTGACTACTTATTCACTCGGTATTCTTATGTGATTCGTTTGACTATCGGACTCATGCTTCACTTCATTTGATTATTATACTCAGTCTTTCAGTTCATTTGATTTACTATGTTTTCACTCTATTTTGGTTGGCTGCCAAACTTATACTTCAGATTACCACTTCATCCGTTTATCGAGTTATTATATGATTATTGGATCCAAGTGTTGACTATGCTATTATATGATTATTTGATCCATCTGGTTACCATGCTGGTATATGATTACATGATTTCTCTGTCTACTATGTTAGTATGTGGTTACCTGATTCATCTGTCATCATGCTAATATCTAAGTATCTATTAACCATGCTATTATGTGACTATTTGATTCATCTGGTTTCCATGCTAGTATGTAATCATTTGATTTATCCGTTTATCATGTTATACTTCGTTCAGTTATTTCGTGGGCCATGATTATCATTTAGTAATCCTACCTGCTATTTGTGATCACCATGTTTGTACTTCTGGTTGGTATTTTCTGATGCTTATGTTATCGGTTCGGCATAGTAATTGATGTTTACCTGACTTGTTGATCTGCCATGTTTACACTTCTGTTCATGCTACTGGTTGATGAAGGAATATAGTTCAACTTATGTTATCTGACTAGTTGACTTATTTAGTTTGCCATGCTATATTCTTGTTCAGTTACTTCATTTAATTATGATGTTTGTTTAGTATTTCCTACCTATACATGTGACTGACATGCTTATACTTCTATTAGTATCTCAGCTTGTTATGATATTTATTATCTTTATTAATTGTTGATTTTCTGACTTGTGTGAATGCCATGCTTGCATTCTATTCAGTTGATTTCGCCTGATTATAGAATTCTACTTAACTTATGTATATCTGTTAGGATTTATAAAATCCTGTAGTTAAAGAGTCGGTCACCTCAAGTATATGTATTCGTTAGAAAGCTCGTAGTCGTAATTATTTAGTGTTAGTAAGTAGTTTGTTAAGTAAAACCGTGGAGGACGGACGGGTCTTTACCCACTGTATGCCTGATACACAGCCCGTAGGAGGCGTGTCTTGTAAGAACCTATAAATACATTTTGCCTAGCAAGGCAAAGGGTTGGAGCTTTTCATAATATCATTTTTCTTTGTCTCACTAAGTTCCCAACTCTCTTCCACTTTCTCTCTTTAGAACTTCAAACCATTCGACCCATATAGTGTTATGTGATGTGTTTATGAAAACCAATATGTTACAAATGGTATCAAGAGCCATGGTTTGATCATTCATTTTTCATGTTCTTTGATTTCTAGTGGTTTTTCATAAGGTTTTTGGGTTTGAATGAGTTTAGAGTAGTTTTCATCATTTCTTGTGTTAAAGTTTGAATTTTGATAGTACTTTTGTATTTAGAATCATTATAAGTGTTTAGGTTTTGGTTTGGAATGCTTGAATCATCGTGGTTGGATTGTTTTTGGATTGAAAAGTGGTGTTTTTTGAAAGTTTCATGTATGCGGTTTGACTCTCGAATACAATTTCTTTTATGCGATTTGTTCTGAAAATTATGCGATTTGTCTCATTAATGAACACTTTTTGAAGCGGTTTGTCATAATTTGTATGCGATTTGTCATATTTCGTGAAGCGATTTGACTAGTATGCGGTTTGTCTATTGAGACAAAACGACAAGAAAGGACAAAGTAGTGGAAGTAGTGGGTGTACTTGTGTACTATGCGATTTGTCAGTTTATGCGGTTTGACTGTTATGCGGTTTGTCTGCTTAGCGTTTTGTCAACTTAAACGATTTGTCTCTTAAGTGATTTGTTAATCAAGCAATTTGACACTTAAGCGTTTTGACAGTTAAGCGATTTGAGTAGGAAGCGATTTGACAAAAGCGGTTTGTCAAGGGTGCGGTTTGTCAAGGGTGCGGCTTGTCAAGGGTGCGATTTAACTGAAGCGTTTTGTCAAGTGTGCAATTTGTCTATTGAGACTTGTCGTTTCTTCGTGTTACGTTTTACGGTTTTCTCTTGATTTAGTAAAATCCCGTGAAAGAATCTATTTCTTTTTTTTGGGTAAAGGGGAGTAATCCTGCACCCTAGTAAAATATTATTAACCAAACGTTTTTAGTATAAAGGGCGAGGGTGAATTCTCTCACCTTAGTCCCTTAGGACACTTACAGACACTTATATAAACGTGACAAACCACACTTATAACAAACATTGAACACAAACTACAACGACTATATATAAAGAATAAAATGCTATTCAAGTAGACAAATCCTTGAATCATCAAATCGTCATAGTAGTTCAAACTTCCCGCTTCAACCAATTGCATCTTCTATTAGTATTATGCAAAATGCATAATATATTAACCTAATAAGAGTGACTACCGTAGCAAATCGACTTTGAAACATAAACATGGTCAAATCAACCCAACCTTCCAGCATATCCGAACTTGAACCAATTTCCAACAAATACGAGTGAAACACATGAAGACAAAAAATGATCAAGTCATACTGGCACCACCAAGCCAAAACATAGGGATTAATATCCCTAACTTCCATAATGTACTCATCATCCCACTAATATTATAGTGCCCAGAAAGAACGGATCAATAAGTACTAATTGAAACACTTACCCATGCTACTACCAGATACACAAGTCGAACACCAACAGCAGCAAGGTATAGCGTAACAAAAACCAATCAAAACAGCTCTGACGCATCACCATAGCAACAAACAGTAGAATCAAGTACCCAACATGCATGGCAACCATGACAAAGCATGACATCCATAGGGTTACAACACCCTAACATGCACATTGAATCTCCAATCGACCAATAAACACCAATCCAATGGAGAAAACATAGGATTAACGAAAACCCTAACATTCATACATAACACGATCTCTCACAAACCCACTTCCATAGCAAACGAACCCATTGAATCCATGAATCAACCAGGAAATTAACCACGATCAAAACAGATCGACTTACATGCAATAGAATCAAAAGATATATATGTTAACGCGCAGAAAACAAACCCTAACGATTAGACCCAATAAATACGAAACCCTAAAAAAGGAAATCGTTCTTGTAAGCAATCCCTAACAACCGGTGGTTAGGGTTAGATCATGATCGCCCAGCAAGTAGATCGTTGAATGATATCCCAATAAAGACTATACGATCCAATAAAAACAAAAAACCCTAAAAAGCGATTACAATAATTAGTAATCGTTAAGGGTATAATAAACGAATTAGAACTAAACCCTAAAAAAGGAGTCGATTAAGAACCGACTTAAAAAATCATTTAGGGTTTAGAATAGGCGACGAAATCAGAACAATAAGGAATGAAAATCAATAGCACACCCTTTCCCAGATAATAACTACCATAAAAACCGATTGCATATCATTACAAGAACAATAGAGAGGCGGATTAATGGCAATTTTGAAATTGGAATGAGGGGAAAGGGTGGCCGGATTTCGCCCCTAGTGAGAGAGTGTTTTAGGGTTTTTTTTTCCGCGATTTGCATGAAAGAATCTATTTCCCGGTTTAATCAAAGAGTAGTAAAATCCCATGGAATCTGTAATCATGTCTACGATCACTTCTTCCGTTGCTGATGACGTTCAAGCTGCAGGATCTGATACTCGTCCTCCCATGCTGGATAGAACTGACAATGACTCCTGGGCTCAACGAATCAGACTGTATTTCTTAGGAAAGGAAAGTGGGGTTAACATACTTAAGTCAATTGATGAAGGACCCTATCAAATTGAAACTACTAGAGATATCCTTGAAACCGTTGCTGATGGTTCAATTGTATTGGGACTGGATGGACCAAAGATGTATGATAAGCTTGATGATTAGGAGAAAAAGAGATATGATGCAGACATCAGAGCCTCAAACATTATACTTTAAGGTTTACCTAAGGACATTTACAAGCTGATCAATCACAACACTGAAGCTAAGGCAGTATGGGACAATGTTAAGATGCTTCTCTCTGGTTCAGAATTGACTAAAGAAGACAGGGAGTCTCAGCTGTATGATGACTTTGAGAACTTTAAAATGAAACCAGGGGAAAGTGTTACTGAATATTATGTAAGATTCCACAAGCTTGTGAATGATATGAGGAATATCAAAATGACAATGCCGAATATTCAGCTCAATTCAAAGTTTGTGAACAACATGAATCCTGAATGGCACAAATTTGTCACTACAGTCAAACTGAACAAAGGATTGAGGAACACCAATTACGAGCAATTGCATGCTTATTTGCTCCAAAATGAGAAGCATGCTGCTTTTGAACGAATGGTCTTGGAAAAGTTTAATACCAGTACTGGTGATGCAAGTTCTTCAAATGATTCAACCGCATTCTACACTAATGTAGGAATAACTACCAAAGCATCACAAGTTATACCTACTTGGGATGGTAACCACAAACGCATTCCATATCCAAGTTATAAGCCTTCAGACTCATTCATGGAACAACTTGTCAATCAACTGGCTCTAATGGTTAGGCAAAACCTGAACTTTACCCCACATACCAACAATCATCTCAGAACTGCTTCTAATCTTCACAATCATGCTACGATTAAAGATGGAAGGGTAGTTGTGCAAACAGATGGGAAGGCAGAAGGCTTATCTTACACAAAATGAGCAAGGAAATGTTGGGGTTGGTGCTGGTTATGGGAATGCTGGTATATGTGGAGGATATGTGGGTAATCAGAATCATGGAAGGAACATGGCCCAGGGACAAGGAAAGCCAATCAAGTGCTACAACTGTGGTGGAGAAAGACACATAGCAAGGAACTGCACTCTTCCAAAACGTCCACAAAATGCAGAATACTTCAGGGACAAAATGCTACTGGTGCAAGCTCAAGATAGTGGAGCTGTGTTCAATGAGGAAGAATTGCTATTCCTAGCTGAGGGAAATGCCAAAACTTATGATGCTGATGTGGATGAACAGCCAGTGCAGGGGGTCAGAACAATCCCAATGCATTTCAAGTTGCAGACTGTGATGCATTTGACTCAGATGTCGATGATGAACCAACTGCCTAGACCATCTTCATGGCTAGCATTTCACCAATGTTCTCTCCAAATGTCTCTTCACCACAACAGGCCAGTCCCTCCAAGGAATCGATCATACCAGAGGTATTAAAATTATACGATGAGATTGATGGGCAAAAGATTTGTGACAAAGTACAATCAACTGAAATCATTGAATCAAATATTGAAAATATGGGTAATAGCAATGTTGTCCCATATGATCAAATATGTGAAACAAGCTGAAAGTGAAATTGTACCAAGTGATGCATCTTTTGCAGTTAATGATGACTATATTTTTGATGAATACACTGCATGTGCTCCTGATGATCCCATAACCTCTAAACTAAATGCCTATAAAAAACAAGTTGCCATATATGAACAGCGTGCTAAATTTGAACTGACTACCCGTGAGCAGGAGATGGATAACCAAATACGTACAGTTATTAGAAAAAGTAATTTTAGGGAAGAAATGTTAAAACAAGAGTTAAACTCCTTACAAGAAAAGCTCAATAAAACTATTAAGCAAAAGCAAGAACTTCAAGAAAATGTAAAAGTGCTTAAACAGGAATTTAATGCTAAGGAATCAAAACTTTTAAATGACTTTTCCAACCTAAAAACTTTGAAAAACAAACTGTACGTACAAAGGAACACCATTCAGACTACTCACATGATCACTAAGCATAGAGTCTTAAGCGATAAGCATAGTATTCCCCTTGTAGAGGAACCCAATCCCGAGTATGGTAAAATAGCTAGAGCTGCTCAAAAGGTAGTCTATGTTGGTAATGAGATCCTTAAGCCTAGGCAAACACCATCATGTATAGGAAGCACTGAAGAGGATAGAAAATTAGAAGATGCCTCTAGGGAGAAAATGGCAAAGAAGTTAAATGATCCTTGGTGTATAATGTGACAACCCGCAATTTCAGGTCATTTCTCAAATTTACTATTCATCTCGGGAATTTACTATTCACCGGTTACTATTCAAAATTTTACTATTCACCGTTTTCGAAGTCGAAGTAATATTCTGAGAACGTATTTCAAAATTTACTATTCACGAAACACTATTCATTTCCAGAGAAAATCACTATTCAAGTTTCACTATTTCATCATTTACAAGTATCAAATTCGCGTAACCTAAATGGTTTAGCTGCGAATTCATGAACAATCATTCAAGGACATTTCATATAGACTAGGTTTAGTCTACACATCATTAGCATCATTATCATCATATTAGTTCATGCATGGTTTTGCATATTACATTAAACGTATAATTTCGTATTAAATAAACGCTATCGCGTAATTAATTATTTTGAACATTTGATCCGACACTTCCAAAAATTATTTCAATATATTTTTATACTCATATTAAGGTTATAAAAATAATATTATTAGTTTACCCGGTGTTTTCAATTTATTTTGTATATAAATTGTTATATATAAATATTTACGACGGTTTTCGTAAATTCTACTCGATAATTATTATTTCACTAAATTTTTGTAAGAAATGTATTTTTATAATTTTTATGACTTTGATATATTTTGTTTTGTTCCGTTAAAATTTATTTCTAGCTAACGCTACACTTAATAATTAATTATATGTAACAAATACATACTACACTTAACTAAAAATATATTTTACACATCAAAACTCATCACTTATCTCCTTAAAAATCCATTGCCGACACCCCCATTGAGTCATCTCTTTTTATGTAAAAATCTTGCTAGAAAATGTACACCTATTGTTATATGACTAGGCACTTTATATAAAACAAGTTAATAATTAAATAAAACACATTCAACCTCATTTGAAAAGGGAAAAGCAACTCATAAACCTCTCCATCTTTTTGTGGAGAATCGGCCAAGGAAGAAAGAAGAGGAAAACACAAGATTTTTTTGAAGATCAAGTCATTTTATACACTCTAGTATACTCTCTTTAAGGGTTTTGAAAAAAAAACACTAGAGTATTTAGGAAAACCTTTGTTCATTAACCTCATCAAGTAACTAGTAAGCATTTCATATTCATCATCATCTTTCATATTCATGTTGTGTTCAATTTATCATGTTTGAGTAAAACATGCAATTTATATGGATGTTTATACCACTTAAATTGTTTTTAAGCACTATAAGTTTATATAAGTTATCCTATAATTACTCATTGAAATATATCACTTTTGGTGATGTCTAGGAACTCATGACACCCTAAGAAGGTGTATGGTAGGATTAGAATAGCTTCGGAGTTGTTTTGAATTGGTTAGAGTAGGTTTGGCGCGAGAAAAACTCATTTCGACAAGTTTTCTAAAGGGTCTGTCCATATTTTTGAAATCTGGAAATCTCGACAGTAAATAAAAATTTTTGGCCTAGATATTTAGAAAATACACTTTAAAACGAAAACGTGACCGCTTGAAAGGATTAAAACGGAGCTATAACGAAGAAGATATGAATTTTTGAAGTTTGACGACGAAAACTAATAATTTCAGAAATTTCAGCATGTAAATGTCACTTTTTACGAGTCAAAAAAATGTGGCTTAGGCGTTATAAAATGTGTCGACTTATCAAAAATATATTAGTATACTTTGATACGAAGCTAAGGACATATAAAATGCAGAAAACGGACTTGTAACGATTAAATTATACACGTTTACACAAAGTTGCCGTAACTTTATTATATAAGAAAAACTAATATATTTCTATTAGACAAACCTTACGGCAACAAGTGACCAAGTTGAGGGTCGTTTTTAACATGGATGTAGTACTTTTTATAACGTGATGTCTTCTAGTAAAAGTAAGTTTGCCAAGCATATTTTCCAAAATGTCCGACCGTTTGTCAAGCGGAGTTGTAATGAATAAAATACGGTTACTTAATATTTGCCGAAAACCACCCTTAAACGATATTTTGGACAAAAGTACCATACTTAACCTATATTTTTCTCTATGATCGAGACCTCTAGGATAAAAACTTAAATGCTAAAACTTTGAGATAATGATACAAGCTTCCCAAAACCGTTGAGTTCGTTTCCTAACACTCGACGTGCACAATTTTACGACTAGCTTTTCAAGGCTACTTAGTCACTTTCATGAAATTTTCAACGACATTATTTTACGACGAAAAGTTATAATTTCATAATAAAATCACTAAATGATTATCATAGGATATCATTTCAACGTAAATTCATGTAAAGTAATTTAAAAATGGTCAAGACGTTATAAGATTATTTTTCGACGATAAGTATTATTTTCAAAAATTCATAAGTGGTATAGATATCATACGAATTGCATGCATAACATTACATCATAATTTATTACATATTATATCATTCATAATAGGTCAAGGATCGAGATTCACGCTACATTTCGGTGTACTCACTTTTGTCATCGCATCATTGTACCAAGTGAGTTCATAGCCCCACTTTCTATTACTTAATTGTTTTACAAACTCTTGGGGGAGATACATCATGCTATATTTTTAATCGAACACAAATGCTTTAAATTGTACATTATATCCAAATGCTTTATTGTCACTAAGTATTCTATTGCCATGTTTGAAGTCCCTACATCATGCACCATTAGTCACTTGCGAGTGAGCGCGAATATTGTGAATAGGCCTATTGGAATTAACACTCCGTTCTTATTGACCCGTTAGGGAAATCGAACGCACGATATTTGAATCATTAAGGTAAATTGGCAAGTTTACCTATTAGGGCTGCGATGAAACGATTTTTACCAATTTCTCTTGGTACGAGGTTTACGCTTTGGTTGTCATGAACTTAGTGAAATAAATGTTGTTTTGTTTTCAACGATGAGTGTGAAACAACGTAACTCACGCTACGAATATTGTGTTCAAATGAATTAATTAAACCTATGAATTTCACTCAACCTTTGTGTTGACAGTTTTAAGCATGTTTTATCTCAGGTATCTAAGGCATACACTTCATGACATGCATGTGGACTTATCATAGAGTCGTGGTGACGACGCGTCTCTCATGGGATTTATACACCTTAAAACATTGTTTGAATTGTAACAAACTTATTTTCGCACAAGTTGATTTTCATTTGGGACCTTTACTTTGTAAACTCTGGTTGTTTTATTAAATCAAATGATGTGTTTTCCAAACGACACTTTAGGTTGTTCAATATAACTGTGATTGTGATGCTATGACAGTCAACCCCCAGGAATTCCATTCCGCTGCAAAACAGGTAATTTGGGGGTGTGACATATAAAGCATAATATAACGCTTAAATCCCATGATTACACTAAAGAAAATTGGATGGCCTTGAATAAGTTTAAACCTCAAACTCAATTTACCCCTGAGCAAGTGTTCTGGAAGAAAGATTTGGATAAACAAAAAATTGATAATCTTATTGAGAAGAATCCTCCTTATAGGAGATTGCCTCCAGCCACTGTGTATCCCCCAAATACACCTATGCATTTAGTGCCCAGAACTCTTTCTACTCAAGCAAGACCTTAATCAGCCTATATGTAGTTTATCAATTATTTGTTGATCTTGAGAAAACATGTAAGAAGAGAATTACACCCACAGGAATTACTGAAGGGGAAAGAGGTTTTGAGCAAACTAAAGAGTGTTATTTAACTGAGGTCATGCCTTTCTTTAAACAACTAAAAGAACAGTTTGAGAGTCTTCAAAAGGGCATAGATACAGAGATTAAAGAAATGACAAAGGTGTTTAATGAAATGTAAATTGAGGTCAAAGATTATGAACATGATCTTAAAAGTAATGAAATTGAGAGGAAAAATATGCATATCTTAAATGATAACTTGATTTCTAGATGTGTTGCTCAGGATGTGTTTAACACTGTTACAAATTATTCTATTGCTGCTTCTCAATTTCATGAATTATCTGTTGCCTTGAAAGTTTCCCATGATCATGTCATTGAGCTTGAGTTCACAAACTCAAAATTGTATGAGAAAATAGAACAAGATGATCATGATAACTTGGTCAAACATTTTTCTAATGTGGAAGTTGAACATCTTGCTTTGCAATTAAAATATCAACATCTAAAAGAAAATGTTAAAACCTCAAATGCCAAGACATCCTCCGATGCTCCTGAGTTTGATACAGTTTTTGAAATTAGCAAACGTGATGAACAGATTCGAGCTCATTGTAACACGATCAAAAGATTGAAAACCCAAATCTCACAATTAAATAGTGAAAAGAATGATGTGACTGGCTCCCAAATGCCTCCTCCTTTAGATTCTCAGAATTCTCAGAATTTTCATCTTCAAAACATCATTAATGCATTACAACATGAAAATGAATGTTTTCTAGCAGAAAATGAAAAGGTTAAATTGCATTTCAAAGAGTTATATGAATCAATTAAAGTCACTCGTGACAAGAACAACGAAAAGGTAACTTCTTTGCAAAATGAAATTGAGAATATGAAGATTCAGGTAAAAGAGAAAATGCCAATCACCAATTGTGAGACTACTGCACCAAAGGTACCTGCTTGTGCTAAATATGCTATGACTGTGAAGTACATTTGTTAGCCTTAATAGTTTTTATTAGAAGTGATGGTCATTCACGTTTATGAACTTTGTAACGTGTGTTAGATATCGTATTATAATAGTCAACGGGCTCGTGGATTGGACTAAGCTAAATGGGTATTAGTTTAGTTAAGCAAGCCTTATATCATTCCATGTCCAATCCAATCCATACGAAGCCCATACAAGGCCCATGGCCAAGCCATAGGGCATCATGTTACTTGTACTATAAATACCCCTCAAAGTCTCATTTGAGGGTGTGCTTGAGTGTGTTTTGTGTGTGTTTTCTTTCAAGTATAATAAGTTTCCTTTCATCTTATTTCTCTCTACATACACAACATACATCTTAAGTCACCAACTTCTCATCTTTCTTTCTTTATTTCTACGCATAGTTTGTGTTTGTGGTTAACGTGTTCTACGCGGAACGTGGTATTCGTGTGATAAGGTTGAGATATTTAAGGTCCTACAATTGGTATCAAATTGATAGCACGAATGAAGATCAAAGGCAATAGACTCTTCAAGATCCGTTGGGTCTCGGGTAGGTTTAATTGAAGTTGTTGTAGTTCATTTTCCTTTTAATTTTAACGAACTGAAGAAAAGATCATAACAAGTTTGTTATAAGGATTTTCTTTTAATTCGAATATTCAAAAAATTATGCTTCAAACATGTTGGATCTGTGATGAGGATGATTCGTCAAAAAAATCTTGAAAAGATTGAAAGACGAATTAAATCTGAGATAGCTTTTATTTTTGTGATATCGAATGGTTTTGGATTCTGTCGAGTTAGATGTCTTTGTTCTGCTTGTGCTGTTTCCATTTGAGTATCGACCTGGACTGATGATGGGTTAGACCCTGAGGTCGAGCTGTTGGTATATGGTATGTTGGTCGTTGTGGTCGAGGTCATTTCAGTTTAGTTTACGCGTAACTACTTCTTTCATTTTCCTTATGCGTAAAAGTATATCAGTTACGCGTAACTTTTATCATATTCTTTATGCGTAAGCCTAATTGCTTATGCGTAAACATATGCGTAGGCCATTTCTTAGGCGTAAGTCGAGGCTTATGCGTAAAAAACCCTTACGCGTAACAATTCCTACGCATAACTTCACAGTTATGTGTAATATCTCTGAAGATGCTCCTTATGCGTAAAAAACTAGGGTTTTGACCCTTTGACTTTTTTCCGGCGAGTTTTTTCTACCAAATAATCCGTCCAGCTTCATGAAAAACCCAGAAATGCATAAGGTGACCCTCTTTGACCACTGATTGACCATAAGAAATATAATCATTTGACCACAAATATGACACGGATTTGGTACAAAAGTCATGAACAAATGATGCAACAAAGTCTGTTTGGACCAGATATTGTAAACTTGAAGGTACCAGAAGACTATTTGACCAAAAAAAGGGATACACAATATTTGTTTAAACTGTTTACCCAAAGACACAGAAAAAAATTTTCTGACCCACAAAAATAGCACTAAAAACAGTTTAAACATGATACAAAACCAACATAAATCATCAAAAGATAACCATGGCTCTTAAAATTATTAAACTATAATTTGTATATAATTTAAAATATAATTTAAATATATGATAACAGTTTAATAATATATTTCTTTGGTATCAATCGCCTAATAATGGTTTAGGAGTTTTTGTGTTCGTTTTTTGTTAAAGCTTTACACGAAAAGTTGCGTTTTTTCCTATAAACGTGGGCTTTTTGGCATAAAGTTTTGATTTTTACGTGTTGTTAAGCTTAAAGTTGTAGACTTTATTGATCTTTAAGTGTTTTGGAAGAAGTTTGTGCAAAAGAAATCGATTGAAAACGTGTTTTTGGGTGAAAAATTCGTGTTTTTGCATTTCTGGACGTTTTACGAGTAAGCATCTTTTGGTAAAAACCCTCTTCTTACGCATAAGAAAGTCAAAACCCTAGTTTTTTACGCATAACCTTTTGGTGAAGAATCTTCGTGCAACAACGGTTACTCAGTGCTTCCCTCACTTGGATAAGTTTGTGGAACACTTCGAATTTTGGATATCTTTTACACTGTGATAGTGTAAAGGATTTTTGGTTTTTAACCTAAGTTTACGCATAAACATAAACGCTTACGAGTAACACTCTACGCATAAGCTAACACTTATGCGTAAGGTTTTTACGACTAAGCATTTTTGTTTACGCTTAAGCCTAAAGGTTACGCGTAAGATACTGTTTACGCATAAGCAACTCCTACGCCTAAACACCAATTCCTACGCTTAAGAACAGGTTTACGAGTAAGATTTTGAGCAAAACTTCAAACAGCTATAACTTTTGAACCGTAACTCCGTTTTCAGCGTTCTACCCATCAAAACGACCGTGAGAACGAGGAGAATGACACGCCGAATGAACTGTTCATTCGGGTCAACCTTCAAGTCCAAAAAACGCTCCGAACAGAAGTTATTGAGGTTTTTAAGTTTTTAGAGCAAATTTTTACTACAACAACTGAGCTTAATCTTCTTCAAACACAACTCCTTTATCGTTGAATCGATCCTACATCAACTTTATCATCAAATACCTTCATCAATGGCAACTCAACAAGACATTCATGCAGCCGGTGCCGAAAACCGTCCTCCTATGTTGGAAAAAGGTGGTTATCTTCAATGGACAAGTCGTATGCTTCGCTACATCAAGACCAAACCTAATGGAAAACTGATGATTCAATCCATTACGAATGGACCCTTCAAGCCTCGACAAGTCCAAGACCCTGGAAATCCTAATGCAACTCCTCCCATCCCACCGTCTTTTCGTACTCAAGAGGAATCATAATACACTGAAGAGGATAAGAAGCAAGTCGAAGCAGATGACATGGCAATTCACATTGTCCAACTGGGTTTACCAAGAGAGATCTTTGCTGCTGTAGACAGTTGTGAAACTGCTTTCGATATGTGGGAACGTGTTAGACGGCTATGTTTTGGAACCAAAATTGGTAAACAAGATATGGAGAACAAGCTGCTAACTGAATGGGAGAGGTTTACATCTACTCCAGGAGAATCCATTGAATCCTACTATGGAAGGTTTTGCACTTTGATGAACGAGCTGATCAGAAACAAGTTGGCACCCAGAACTATAGTGACCAATATCAAATTTCTCAACAATCTTCCAGAAGAATGGGGACGATATGTCACTATTGTCAACCAAACAAAAGACTTACATCAGGTGAACTTTGATCAACTCAACGATTTTCTGAAACAAAACCAAACTGAAGTGAATGAAGTCCAGAAAGAAAGATTGGCAAAGAATCATGATCCATTGGCACTAATTGCAAAGACTCAAACTCCAGTGAATACACAACAACAAGCTTCATTATCTTCCACTAACAACAACTTGCAGCAATACATTCCACCACAACAAGCTGCTATTCCTCAACAACAATTCTATCTACCAGAACAACAAGTCATTCAACAACAACAGTATCAACAATACCAAGAACAAGGAATCACTGATCTTGAAACCGAACAAGAACAAGCTTTGACTCAAGCATTTGCATTCTTAGGTAAAGCATTCAGAGGTCGCTATTCCACACCAACGAACAACAACCAAAGGATTTCATCAAACACTCGCAACAGGCAAATTGCACAGCCGGGTGTGAATATGGGTCATCAAGGACAACTGGTTAGAGTTATTGAGAATCAGCAGGGATATGCTAATGGATTTCGAATGGGTAATCAGGCGGTTCCATATCAGGGTAATCAGTTCGGTCAGAATGTTGGAAATCATATGAGACAGAATGTTGGGAATAGAGCAGTGGGTAATTAAAATGGGAATGTTGCAGCTCCAGTCGTTGGGAATTATAGAAATGTGAATCAGGGTAATCAGGTTAAGTGTTATAACTGTCAAGGAGTGGGTCACATGGCAAGGAATTGTCCAACTAAGCCGAAAAAGAAGGATCTTGCGAATCTTCAGAAAGCTATCATGTTGGTACAAAAGGAACAATATGGACTTCAATTGAGTGCTGAGGAACATGACTTTATGGCTATTATGGATGATTTGGAAGACCTAGAGGAAATCAATGCGAACTACATCTTCATGGCAAATCTTCAGGAGACTTAGTACGACACTGACTCTGACGCACCTCCTGTATATGACGCCAACGCAGTATCTGAGGTACCAATCATTGATCCATGCTATAACAATGTCATATTTGATGTGTTTACTCATGACGAACAGATTCGTGACATCCGCACCTACTTATGATACATACCTGGACAATCCGAGTTGTAGCAATACTAACTCTGAAACTCCGATGTGGATCCTAGTGGAGGCTGTGTGGCACAAAATACTGAGACTGATGAGGAAACACGTGCTTATTTTGAATCATTAATCAACAACTGTGGCATTGAAATCGAGAAAGTTAAAAAGGTCAATCGCGATGTTAAGGCCGCGAATGCTAAATTGACCATTGAGCTTGAGAGTTACAAGGAGAACGCAAAAGCCTTTGAATTTCATAAAAACAAAGAATCAGAATTAGAAATTGGTTACCAAAATTCTGTTTTAAGAGAAAAAGAATTGCAAATCAAGTATGACACACTTGATGTGAATCTGAACTTGAAAATAAAATCTTTGAACAAGGAAATTTCTGATCTAAATGACCAACTTTCTAAACAAAAAGCAATGTTTTCTGATCTTGAAAAAGAGAAGAAGCAGTTGATAACTGATTTTTCAAAACGAGAAGATTCTCTTCTTGATGAAATTCTTGATAAAACTGAAAAAATAAAAAAATTGGAAAATTTGCTTGTTACAACGGGTCATTCAGCTAAATCAACCAATATGCTGATTAATCAAACAAATCCGTATTTTCATACAACACAAAAATGGCTCTTGGTAACACACCTCCTTGTTTCCTCAAGAAAGCTCAGAAAGAACAGAATGTTTTGAGCAATGGAAAAGCTTTGCATGAACCCATAATTGTTCATGATTCTCTTGAAACGTTAGAACTATCTGAGGAGAGTAGATCAAAAATGAAACAAAATCATCCGGAAATCAAACCAATTGATTATAACAAATGGAACAAAATTAATGGAATTACTTTTGTTAATCAAAAAGAAAAGTAAAAGTTTTCCATCACACCAAGTGTTTCAAACAAAGAGTCAACACCAGTTTCAAAACCAGTTGATGTCTCAAAATCTCTTTCGAACATTGAACAAATGTCTTCAAACAATCCTTTTAACACAAGTGATGCGAGAAGTATTTTAGAAAATGTGAAAACTCGAATTGCGGATCTTCAAGAGACTGTTAAAACTAAAACCAACATTACAACAAACATCTGGTTTAATAGTTTTGATAATGAAAATAAAAAGTATTTTGAAACTGAAATTGCCCCTCAGCTGAATAACATCAACTCAAGAGTAATTCATTTTGAACAAGCATTTTTGAAAGAAACAGCTGACTTTGTCAAGTACCATAAATCCCTGGTAAAGCAAGCTAATGACTGTGTTGAACACATCAAAGTTTTGGAAAATTTAAATGATTCTCTCTTCGAAGATGTTCTGACTACTGATATTATGTCCATTATTTTACAAACATATTCTGTTGAAGATCATGAAAGATTCCAGTCTGAGACCTCCGAAATTGTTTCAAAATATGAAAAAGCTCTTGAAAAACTTGAAAAAGAAAATGTATCATATTTTAAACAACTTGATCGAAAAATTGAGGAATGCAAGTATGACAAACTGTCGTACGAGCGTGCCTACAATGACATGAAAGTGAAAAATGATCTTTTGAGGGCTCAGCTGGAATGTCAAAAGGAAAGGCAGTGGATACTAAGATTACAAAACCATGGATCGAGGAGAAAGCAAATGTCCCCAAACCGGTTGTCAAACCAAAAATGTCTGTTTCTATGCCTCCTCCAAAAGTCAATGAGAAAAATGATTTATCAAAACCAGTCACTCCACCTGCCTTGCCTAAACAAAATGTTGACAAAGGAAAAGCAGTTATCGAGAATCCAAAAGTTTTAGCACCTGGCCTTTTTAAGATGAGTACCACTAATACGTCTGCCTCCACATCTAAAACATATGGAACAAACGGCATAAGTTTAGAAAAGCACTCTACAGAGACTAGGATAGTTGAAACCACTTCTCTAGATAAAAATGTGAATCCTAATGAGTGTGCCTTACCTTCTACAGGACTAGGAAGCACCTCTAGGAGCAGCAGACTAAAGCCTAAGAGAAATAAAAGGAACAATAGAGTCTCGCATGCATCTAAGAGTAGTCGCTTGAATAATGAGCAGAAAGTAGAAGAACACCCTAGGAATTTACCGCTTTAGAATAAGAAAGACATTTCATCTGAATGTAATGAACCTATGAAATCTGCTAAGTTTAATGAATTTGTTGAATCTGTTTGTTTAACTTGCAAGAAATCTTTAACTAATGTTCATGATGATTGTGTTTCTAAGAATGAGATTGTTAAGCCTGTTCAGAAGAACGTTCCTAAAAGAACTTATGCTAAACGAGTAGAAAGACTAGTTGCAAGACTTAGGCTTTACACTAGTGATAGGAAGCATAGCGTTTACTTTAGGGAAGACATTCGTAAACCTACGGGTAGAACTTTCACACTCCAGAATGGTAGAATGAGTGAAGAACCTGCTTTCCCAGTAGATAACTTCTATGAGTGTGATCAGGATTTTACCTCTAACCCAAAGGAACCAAAATCAAAACGGTTTCCAAAATATTCTTCTTCTGTTATTGGCAGGTTATCGAAATATGTCTTTGGATCATTGACTCGGGTTGCTCCAAGCACATAACCGGGAATCTAAAGCTGCTGATCAACTTCGTCTGGAAATTCATGGGAACCGTACGTTTCGGAAATGATCATGTAGCAGCTATCATGGGTTATGGAGATCTACCTTTTGGAAATTATTTAATCACTCGGGTTTACTATGTCGAAGGGTTGGGACACAATTTGTTTTCAGTCGGGCAGTTCTGTGATGCAGATTTAGAGGTTGCTTTTAGGAAAAATGTTTGCTTCGTTAGAAACTTGGATGGCACTAATCTCTTAACTGGGAATCGTGATACAAACTTGTATGCTATCGACATAAACCAAATGGGCTCTTCATCACCAATATGTCTTATGACACGAGCATCTGGAACAAAGTCCTGGTTGTGGCACAAACGATTATCTCATCTCAATTTCGACACTATAAACAAACTTGCCAAAGACAACATCGTCAACGGACTTCCAAAGTTCAAATACACCAAGGATCACTTATGTCCATCATGTGAACAAGGAAAAAGCAAAAGAGCATCATATAAACCCAAATCCGTACCTAGTTCGGAAGCAAAGTTGCATATGTTGCACATGGACTTATGTGGCCCAATGAGAGTTGAAAGCATTAATGGGAAAAATATATTCTTGTTATCGTCGATGATTATTCGAGATATACATGGGTTAGGTTTCTGAGATCAAAAGACGAAGCACCAGGGATCATCATCACCTTTCTGAAACGTATTCAAGTACTTCTTCAAACTCCAGTAAGGGTTGTAAGAACAGACAACTGCACTGAATTCACAAATCAGGAGTTAAGAGCTTATTTTGAAGATGTTGGAATTACTCATCAGACATCAGTTGCCAGAACTCCACAGCAGAATGGGGTAGTTGAAAGAAGAAATCGAACTCTTGTGGAAGCTGCTCACACAATGCTAATTTATTCTAGTGCACCGTTATTTCTATGGGCTGATGATGTTGCCACTGCTTGTTTCACTCAGAACCGATCCCTCATCCATCCAAGATTTAATAAAACCCCATATGAACTAGTGAACAACAGAAAACATGATATCTCATACTTTCACGTGTTTGGCGCTTTGTGCTATCCGACAAACGACAGAGAAGATCTAGGTAAACTGAAAGCTAAAGGTGATATTGGAATCTTCATTGGATATTCAGATAACTCGAGGGCATTCAGGGTGTATAACAGGAGAACTAGGAGGATCATGGAGACGATGAATGTGAATTTTGATGAACTTTCACAAATGGCTTCTGAGAGACTCGCTCTAGAACCCGCACTAAACCCGCAGACTTCTGGACACATCAGTTTAGGACTCGTACCACAAAGAGCTCCATCAGCTTTTGCTGACACACCTCATGAACAAGAATGGGAGAAATTCTTTGAGTTAATGTTCGATGAATACTATGGTGGAACCTCGACAAATGCATCAAACCATCATTCCGCTGCACCCGCTCAACATCACCTACCACCACCAACAGAAAATGCATCTACAATGGTCGAAACCAATGCACCAACTCCATCAACATCATCTACATCTACTCCAGCAACTCCAATTCTTCAAACAGTTTTACCAGCAGTTGATGAGCAAATTCAAAACATATCATTTCAAGAAGAACCTACTCAAAACCAGAACGATGCAACATTAAATGATGACTTATTTGAAAACCCGTTTGCTACGAAATCAGCTGAATCATCTTCAAGCTTACGAGAACCATCTAACTCGCACTCATATAATCTACGGTATCCTTCTACTCTGAAGTGGACAAAAGACCATCCCCTTGAACAAATTATTGGTGAACCGTCAAGGCCAATTCAGACGAGACGCCAACTTGCCACCGATTGCGACTTATGCATTTACCTTTCCTCAATTAGCAATATAGAGCCAAAGAACATTCGCGAGGCAATGGCAGAACCCGCATGGATAGAAGCGATGCAGGAGGAACTTCTCCAATACCGTCTACATGACTCTTGGGATATGGTTCCAAGACCAATTGACATTCGAGTCATTGATCTCAAATGGTTATGGAAGAAAAAAAGGGATGACGAGATGACTGTAATTCGCAACAAAGCTCGTCTTGTGGCCAAAGGATACAGACAAGAGGAAGGGATAGATTTCGAGGAGTCATTCGCGCCGGTAGCTAGACTTGAGGCAGTCAGGATTTTCTTAGCTTATGCCGCTCACGAAAACATCACGGTTTATCAGATGGACATTAAGACCGCGTTCTTGAATGGAACTCTGAAAGAAGAAGTGTACGTGAGTCAGCCAGAAGGCTTCATAGACATGGAACATCCAGACTACGTCTACAAACTCAAAAAGGCAATCTATGATTTGAAACAAGCTCCGCGAGCGTGGTATGACGAACTGTCCTCTTTCTTTATCCTAAACAATTTCACCAAAGGAACGGTCGATCCTACCTTATTTACACAAAAATCCAAAAACGACATTTTGATTGTTCAGATTTACGTGGACGACATCATCTTTGGGTCCACTAATCCGAATCTTTCAAAACATTTTGAAAATCTCATGAAAAGCAAATTTGAAATGTCCATGATGGGGGAACTAAAATTTTTTCTTGGTTTACAAATACATCAATCCCCACGTGGAATTTTTATTAATCAAGCTAAATATACAACTGAGATTTTGAAAAATCATGGTATGGATAATTGTGACTCTGTTGGAACACCAATGGTAACTTCACCAAAAATTGGAGCCGATTTGTTTGGGAAACCTATCGATCCGAAGAAATATCGGAGCATGATTGGTTCTCTCATGTACCTTACTGCTAGTCGACCCGATATTCATTTTGCTGTTTGCTTATTAGCACGTTTTCAGGCAAAGCCTACCGAACTGCACCTCAAAGAGGTTAAAAGGATCTTCGGTACCTGAAGACATCCATTCACAAGGGTCTTTGGTATCCGAAGGAATCCGGATTTGATCTTATTGCCTTTTCAGATGCGGACCACGCAGGAGATCAAGTTACAGCAAAAAGTACATCTGGAGGAGCACAATTTTTGGGTGAAAAGTTAGTAAGCTGGTCTTCAAAGAAACAAGATTGCACTGCACTTTCAACCGCTGAGTATGTGTCTCTATATGCGTGTTGTGCTCAAGTTCTATGGATGAGAACACAACTCACAGATTATGGCTTCACTTTCCAAAAGAAAGGTTTGATGATTTAGTTCGACGAATTGGAATGCGAAGCCTAACCCCTGAGGAGTTAGATCGTCTTCTCGAATCTTCTTGAAAATGATTTTCCAAAAAGCTTCGCTGTAAATATTTTTGAAAAACAAAATACAAAATTTGAAAAACCAACAAAAGCAAAATATAAAAATATAAAACTTTCAAAAATACAAAAACAATAGAAAATCAAAAATCCAAAAATATTCTTCTCACGACATGTCTCTCGTATAATCGATATTCTGTACGTTTCTAGAAATGTCATTCAACAATGATACGGGTATGTACAGATGCTTGAGCGAGAGTTCTTTAAATGTTTTTCAAAACATGTCGTTTCTCAAAATTTCTTAAAAAATGGCTTTCGTATACTTCAGTACGAAACCCGAACAAAAATGATGACTTTTGATTATTTCAAATCAAAACTCGTGTTTTTAAAGAAAAATCAAGTGTACGCTTCAGTGCACTACATTTAAAATTGGTGAGAAATCATCATCATCTTAAGCACATTTTTCAAGATTCTTCAAAATCTTTCAAAATACTTTTTGCTCAAGATAACTCCCTCTAAAACCCTTTAATTGATTATTCTTTATTAAAGGGGGAGTATAAAACCAAAATGTTCCAAATTCATGCTTAAATCAAATCCGTTTGTCTCCCCAAAAGATCCTACAAATGAAGTTTAATCCGTTGATATCAAAAATATCACGAATATGCAATTTTTGAGGGGGAGAAGGCGTGATTAAAATGTGATCAAAAAGTTTAATGATCATTGTTTGAATCTCAAAATGAGCTCGACTCAGTCGGAACAAATGAATTGACGGGAATCAAAGTCAGTAAATGTACCATTTCCGAGAAACTTGTGATAGACATGAACTTACATGGGTCTAACCTTCTTTTCAAGGAGTGTTTACAACTTCAAGTTGGTTATTAGAGCTAGTTGTCACCTAAAAACTGACAATGGAACTCTTTAACTATGCAATGTAACCGTGTCTCGTGGGGCATTGTCTATCATGAGCCGATCAATTCAAAACGTGCGAACTCTACCCTCTATGTGCAGATTTCTGTCAAAACTTATAAGCACGTGTGAAGGGGGAGTGTTTCTGAAAATATAAAACTCTCGGAGTGTCTCAAACATGTTTTCAATCATAAACACTCTGAGAGATTTTCAAGAAAAATGGTTTTATGGCAACATGGGACAGTCATGGATTTATAAGGTGACTAAGGATAGGTAAATTCGTCCTATGATCCGCCAGAGCCGGAGGGATCTACCCAAGGACACCACCAATAGTTAGTATTAGAAGTCCTTAGGTATGATTGAAAAAGGAGTAATGTGAGAAAGGAGAAAGAAGGGGTTGAAGAATTAAAAAGAAATGTAATGAAAAAGGGTGAAAAGAAATAGCCTTCTATAATCAACCTTAGGGCAGAAACCGGGTTCAATACATATGCTACTGGTTGTCACTAAGATGACACTGGTATTGAAGACAAAGACGTCATGGACCCAGTGACGCACTGAACGAAACCTTCTAGACACTCAATTCCTCTTAAAAGGATTTGTTTCATTCTCACTGGGAACCCTACATAATCTATCGATTTTCTCTTAGAGATCGTTGGTATTGAAGAAGGAGACCCTCTCCCTAGTCTCCGCTTAACTAAACTAATACCCATTTAGCTTAGTCCAATCCATGAGCCCGTTGACTATTATAATACGATATCTAACACACGTTACAAAGTTCATAAACGTGAATGACCATCACTTCTAATAAAAACTATTAAGGCTAACAATCTCCCCCTAAGGGGTGGTCATTCAAAAGATGCTCCACTTGATAAGATCTTTACTTTACTTGAGCTTGAACTTTGTGTGTAGATATAGAATAGTCTTGATTTTCGTTCCTTCATACTTTGTGATCAGTTAATGTGGTATAGAGCCATTTGTCAACTTCTTTGATGTAGGTGTCTCCACGTTTTTCTCCACCCTGCTCACACTTATTTTTGACTTTGATTACTAATGATGTAGTTCTCGAGTCTTTAAACTTTGTAGATTCTTTGACATTGACGAAGAATCATCTTTAACTTTGTGTTGCCTTTGATTTTGATGAGAACTTTCATGTGTTGTTGGTATGAGCATGTGGAACATCTGCACGATCTCTTCCTCCCGCGAGCATCCATAAGAAGAAAACATAAAACACGGGTTAGAAATAATCCAGCGCTTACAAGTTTGAATTTCGAATGTGTTAACAGCATAGTGTGAAAACACGTCTCTACTTCTCACAATGGCCGTTCCTGAACTGGAGTCCCACAAGTGAGATAACGCGATGTACCGAAGTATATCTACAATTCAGATGAGTCGCTGAAGTACACTGAAGCATCACTCCACGACTGTAGACCGTTTGAGACACACTAAGCGTAATCCACGGGGAGTTACCGAAGTGACCTGCTGTCAGGGCTGTTGGATGTTGACCCTGGCAGGAGTTTCCATTCAATCACTGAAGATCACAGATGTGAAACTTCTCATAAATGTTCTGGCAGATTGCTAAGATCTGCGTAGGACTCTAGAATGTATCACCTGTGTTCTTATTGTTGAACACCAAGCGATTAAATGTCATGTGTTCCTATGAGATCTTTTGATGAATCTCGTGGCTCTAGACTCAATAGCGCATTTTGGTTTTCCTGAGCGGAGACTAGGGAGAGGGTCTCCTTCTTCAATACCAACCAACTCTAAGAGGAGGTCAATAGATTATGTAGGGTTCTCAGTGAGAATGAAACAAATCCTTTTAAAAGGAATTGAGTGGCTAGAAAGTTAGGTGCAGTCCGTCACTGGGTCCATGACGTCTTTGTCTTCAATACCAGTGTCATCTAGTGACAACCAGTAGCATTTGAATTGAACCCGTTTTCTGCCCTAAGGTTGATTATGGAGGGCTATTTCTTTTCACCCTTTTTCATTACATTTCTTTTTAATTCTTCAACCCATTCTTTCTCCTTTCTCACATTACTCCTTTTTCAATCATACCTAAGGACTTCTAATACTAACTATTGGTGGTGTCTTGGGTAGATCCCTCCGGCTTTGGCGGATCATAGGACGAATTTACCTATCCTTAGTCACCTTATAACTCCATGACTATCCCATGTTGCCATAAAACCATTTTTCTTGAAAATCTCTCAGAGTGTTTATGATTGAAAACATGTTTGAGACACTCTGAGAGTTTTATATTTTCAGAAACACTCCCCTTTCACATGTGCTTATAAGTTTTGACAGAAATATGCACATAGAGGGTAGAGTTCGCACGTTTTGAATTGATCGGCTCATGATAGACAATTCCCCACGAGACACGGTTACGTTGCATAGTTAAAGAGTTCCATTGTCAGTTTTTAGGTGACAACTAGCTCTAATAACCAACTTGAAGTTGTAAACACTCCTTGAAAAGAAGGTTAGACCCATGTAAGTTCATGTCTATCACAAGTTTCTCGGAAATGGTACATTGAGTCTCTGTAGTCTAGATACTGAGGCAAACTTGAAGTTCTCCCTTCCGACGATCTCGGCATTTGATCTTTGGCGCTGACGGCACAAATACTTGTAGCTCTGAACTTCAACTATAACGGTCTAGTTAGGTTATTACTCCCTCCTAACTAGTGAGCCTTTTTTCTTCTTCTGCTCCCTCCTGAACCGACAACACTCTTCCAACACGCAGCGGAGAAAGTAAACTCTTGATCGTACAATGGTTGTCGTTCTGGGAATATCGTAACAACATAACTCACTTAGTATTGCATCCAAGTTGGTAAAAAGCCCCGATGTACACACACTACTTCTCCTTCTTCGGTCTTAAGCACAATTCCCTTCGTAATCCAATCACGGAAGATGGAATACCAACTTCTCCCTCCTGATGGTTGCGAGCTATCGGAATCATCATAATGTTGCGTACATGTCGTATTACCATTTTCTTGATGCAATATTAACATCATAGCTTGACCATAATTCCGTGAGAATATGTCGCAAAAATAATCTCAATACACTTTTCTCTCAAACCAACCTGAAAACGAACCTCCTTTGAATTCACCGGCTAATTGTAATGACCACATATGGAGATAACCCGATACGACCAACTTGAAAAGGAAGCAAACATCCCAACTTTGTGACTTACTGGTTGTTCTAAATTCTTGATCAATCCACAACTGCGTGTGACACCAAGTACTAAAACTTCCTCAAAGTGATAGTTATACACTGTGAGAACTACAACGTAACTCCTTACATCAGTCATAACCAGATTGTCCAATTTCATAATGTGCTCCAACAAGTTATCTTGAGACATGCATCCAACCAACCAACGTCTCAAAGATAAAGAAGTCCACCCGTGGAACGTCACTTCAATTCCGCATCAATAATACCGTACAAAAACCCCGTAGTCATTTTTCATATCTTCGTTCAAGCCGTGAATATTGTATCCCTCCGTGAAAATATACCATACCAATAATACCACTCTTAATGAATAACAAAAATTTGTATCCAACAAATTTTTATAACTAAAAAATTTGGATGCCAATTTGTGTCATCATTTCATTTAGCTTTAAGGTGACCCTCGTCCAAGCAGTAATACACGTCCCAAATCCAAAAGGATATTTCCATAAATGAATTAAAATGAGGAGCCCATAATCCGGATGCATTTATCATGACAGCCCAATATCCTATCGTTAATGCCAAGGGCCCATATCACAAATCACACGTTACCATATTTCAGCCCATATCACACGTAAATATCCCACGAATTAAGAGTCCAATCACAAAGTATTATAGTATAACCGGTTAGTGATATAAACTTATCCCATGTGCACTTGTCTAGATCTAACCCTAAACACATACACCTTGTATTATCCGCCTCCCAACTGTCAATTCCTCTCACCACATACGCACCTTATTCCCAATCTCATTTTATCTCAGATGAATCATCAAATCCATGGAAACATCAAGCAACAAACGTTCCTTGTTTTCTTAAATACAATACCACAAGCGTTTCACCCATACAACTTCTATAACAAATCGAATCTCAAGCAAGTCACAAGAAGAAATTGGCTTCAAGGTCTTGTTATAGATCTCGGGTAGGTTGTAGTTGTTGATTTTCATTTTGAGATTTTGAACGAATCCAAAGAAAACAAATGACATAATTGTTATATTGTTTCTTTGATTGTTCGGATATTAGCATGGATCGGTGATGATAATAATTCAAGTGAAACAATCTAGAAAAGATTGGAATAAATTTGAATTAGAATCTGAGATCTATCATGTATATATTCTTTTTGAGTCTTGATTGAGAGTTGGGGAGTGATGTGAGGGTTCTTGAAGTGAGTCTAGATATAGGAGTTGTAAATGGTTTTGGAACTCTCGGACTGATGAAGTTATGGCTGAGGTCTAAGAGGTTTATGGTATTTGGTATTAGTCGTTCTGGTCTTGGTCTATTTATTTTACGCGTAACTTTCTTCTTTTCTGGCTTACGTGTAACATTTTTGAACCCTTATGCGTAGGCATATATTCTTATGCGTAAAGCATGTTAAGCGTAAGCCTGCTTATGCGTAATAATCTCATTCCTAATAAAAACAACTTCTAATAAATAAACAATTCATTATAAAAACTTATGATTTATGTGGTTCGGGAGGTCGGGGTTGGCAACATGGGACAGTCATAGAGTTATAAGGTAACTAAGGATAGGTAAATTCGTCCTATGATCCGCCAGAGCCGGAGGGATCTACCCAAGGACACCACCAATAGTTCTCATGTGGTTGGACCTGCTCTTACGATTATTAAACCTTTTTAGGTTTATTATTTTTGGTCGACTGTTTGGGTTTTACTAGGCTGAACGCCAAACTAAACCCTAATTAGGGTTTGGTTTTATTCGCTGGTATGTGATGATCTACATCTGAATGAAGCTACACATTAACCCGTTGTAAGGGTTTGTTTGTTGATTAATTGTTCTACATCAGATGCATGTGATTATGTTTGTGGGTTTGGAGAGATTGTAAGTTAAGTTTGTGGGTAACTTATTCAAAAACCCTAATTCGTGGTTCAATCACAAGAGTTGGTGCTGATTCTGCCTTGATTCTCATCTTGGTTAAGGTGATTTTGGTATTGTTCTTTGATGGTAACGAATCCCCTTTTATTAGGTTTTCGTTTAATGCTGATCTTGTGATCGATTGTGTAAGTTAGGGTTGGAAAACCTTAGTTATTTGGAATATTGTATGGTTAGTGGTGTTCTTGTCCATTGAGCTAGAGTTTGATGATATGCTATATTATGATCGCCAAGTGTTGATGGATAGAAGCTGCTACTATGGAAGTTGTGATGCTGGATTGATGTTGCCATTGTGGAAGTGCGTTGGCTTTCTCTTATTCTTTGGCTATTCTTCTTGATTTTGGTTTGCATCTAAACATACACCTTTGGAGCGAGTTTTTGCTTGCTGCTCTATCCGTGGTTTTAGAGTCTCTCACCAACTGTTGTGTGACATTTGTGAACTGATTTCAAGTTTGATGATACATGAGTATGGGATGGTCGTTTGCACTTTTATGATATGGGTGCTTTCCTTAATCGCATGGAAGTGGGTTTGATGTTCTAGGATGTGCGCTGGTTTTATACGTATGAGTTGGTTTTCTTATTGGTGTTCAGTTTTGCATCTCAACATACACCCTTGGAGCGAGTTTTGAGCTCGCTGCTCTATCCGTGGTTTTAGAGTCCCTCACCAACTGTTGTGTGAAATTTGTGAACTGCATTTCATTTTGAGGACCATGATATTGTATATTTGGACGACGCTGGAAGTTTGGACTATTATGGTGATTTGAAGATTCAAGTATTTATACTTGAAGTGCATTATTTTTATTCTTTTATCATTGTAGTCTGATGTTTGTTATAAGTGTGGTCTGTCACGCTTATATTGTAAGTTATAGGAATGATGTTGCATTTCTATAGGAGAGTCTGTAAGTGTCCTAAGGGACTGAGATGAGGGATTCACCCTCATCCTTTGTACTTCAATGTTTTTGGCGTAATATATTTTACCGGGGTGATTTAACCCTTTTACCCAAAAAAAAAGTCCTCGGGTATGATTGAAAAAGGAGTAATGTGAGAAAGGAGAAAGAAGGGGTTGAAGAATTAAAAAGAAATATAATGAAAAAGGGTGAAAAGAAATAGCCCTCCATAATCAACCTTAGGGCAGAAACCGGGTTCAATTCATATGCTACTGGTTGTCACTAGATGACACTGGTATTGAAGACAAAGACGTCATGGACCCAGTGACGCACTGCACCTAACTTTCTAGCCACTCAATTCCTCTTAAAAGGATTTGTTTCATTCTCACTGGGAACCCTACATAATATATTGACCTTCTCTTAGAGTTGGTCGGTATTGAAGAAGGAGACCCTCTCCCTAGTCTCCGCTCAGGAAAACCAAAATGCACTATTGAGTCTAGAGCCACGAGATTCATCAAAAGATCTCATAGGAACACATGACATTTCATCGCTTGGTGTTCAACAATAAGAACACAGGTGATACATTCTAGAGTCCTACGCAGATCTTAGCAATCTGCCAGAACATTTATGAGAAGATTCACATTTGTGATCTTCAGTGATTAAATGGAAACTCCTGCCAGGGTCAACATCAAGCAGCCCTGACAGCAGGTCACTTCGGTAACTCCCCATGGATTACGCTTAGTGTGTCTCAAACGGTCTACAGTCGTAGAGTGATGCTTCCGTGTACTTCAGCGACTCATCTGAATTGTAGATGTACTTCGGTATATCGCGTTATCTCACTTGTGGGACTCCAGTTCAGGAACGGCCTTTGTGAGAATTAGAGACGTGTTTTCACACTATGCTGTTAACACACTCGAAGTTCAAACTTGTAAGCGCTGGATTATTTCTAACCCATGTTTTATGTTTTCTTCTTATGGATGCTCGCGGGAGGAAGAGATCGTGTAGAATCTCCACATGCTCATACCAACAACACATGAAAGTTCTCATCAAAATCAAAGGCAACACAAAGTTAAAGATGATTCTTCATTTATGTCAAAGAATCTACAAAGTATAAGGACTCGAGAACTACATCATTGGTAATTAAAAGTCAAATAGAAGTGTGAGCATGGTGGAGAAAGAAGTGAAGACACCTACATCAAAGAAGTTGACAAATGGCTCTATACCACATTAACTGATCACAAAGCATGAAGGAACAAAGAATCATGACAATTCCATATCTACACACAAAGTTCAAGCTCGAGAAAAGTAAAGATCTTATCAAGTGGAGCATCTTTTGAATGACCACCCCTTAGGGGGAGATTGTTAGCCTTAATAGTTTTTATTAGAAGTGATGGTCATTCACGTTTATGAACTTTGTAACGTGTGTTACATATCGTATTATAATAGTCAACGGGCTCGTGGATTGGACTAAGCTAAATGGGTATTAGTTTAGTTAAGCTAGCCTTATATCAATCCATGTCCAATCCAATCCATACGAAGCCCATACAAGGCCCATGGCCAAGCCTTAGGGCATCATGTTACTTGTACTATAAATACCCCTCAAAGTCTCATTTGAGGGTGTGCTTGAGTGTGTGTGTGTTTTCTTTGGGATATACAACATATTGTTTTCATCTTTTCTCTCTACATACACGACTTCCATATATTCAAGTCACCATCTTTCCATCTTTGTTTCTTTATTTATTCGCTTAGTTTGTGTTGGTGTTTCACGTGTTCTACGCGTAACTTGGTATTCGTGTGATAAGGTTGAGGTATTTAAGGTCCTACAATTGGTATCAATCGCCTAACAATGGTTTAGGAGTGTTCGTGGTTAACATTTTTTTTGGGTTGTTACGCGTAGTGTTTCGTTCTCAATATTGTCACGCTTAAAACTTTAATTTTTGCACTAAAATCTTCAAGAGTCTTATGGTTTGAGGTTCTTATAGTGTTAAGGATTCTAGTTTTTGGAAAAAGTTCGAAGCTTTACGTGTTTTTCTTCAGTTTTAAACTCGTACTATTGGGTAGTTCATTTTTACGCATAAGCTTTCAAGGCACTTTGGGTGATTAAGGTTAAATCTTTTTATGTTATTTGAGTGTTTTTAAGGCTTTGAGTGTATCAGAAATCGTTTGATTCACAGGGAATTTGTTACGCGTAAAATCAGAAAGTCAAAACCCTCGAGTTACGTGTAGAAAAAGTCAAAACCCTCTTTTTACGCATAAGTTTTTGGTTAAGAATCTTCGTGCTACAACGGTTACTCAGTGCTTCCCTCACTTGGATAAGTGTGTGGAACACTTCGACTTTTGGATATCTTTTACACTGTGATAGTGTAAAGGATTTCTGGTTTTTAACCTAAGTTTACGCATAAGCATAAACGCTTACGAGTAACACTCTACGCATAAGCTAACACTTATGCGTAAGGTTTTTACGACTAAGCATTTTTGTTCACGCATAAGCTTACGCTTAAGCCTAAAGGTTACGCGTAAGATACTGTTTACGCATAAGCAACTCCTACGCCTAAACACCAATTCCTACGCTTAAGAACAGGTTTACGAGTAAGATTTTGAGCAAAACTTCAAACGGCTATAACTTTTGAACCGTAACTCCGTTTCCAACGTTCTACCCATCAAAACGACCGTGAGAACGAGGAGAATGACACGCCGAATGAACTATTTGGGTCAACCTTCAAGTCCTAAAAACGCTTCGAACAGAAGTTATTGAGGTTTTTAATTTTTTAGAGCAAATTTTTACTACAACAACAGAGCTTAATCTTCTTCAAACACAACTCCTTTATCGTTGAATCGATCCTACATCAACTTTATCATCAAATACCTTCATCAATGGCAACTCAACAAGACATTTATGCAGCCGGTGCCGAAAACCGTCCTCCTATGTTGGAAAAAGGTGGTTATCTTCAATGGACAAGTCGTATGCTTTGCTACATCAAGACCAAACCTAATGGAAAACTGATGATTCAATCCATTACGAATGGACCCTTCAAGCCTCGACAAGTCCAAGACCCTGGAAATCCTAATGCAACTCCTCCCGTCCCACCGTCTTTTCGTACTTAAGAGGAATCAGAATACACTGAAAAGGATAAGATGCAAGTCGAAGCAGATGACATGGCAATTCACATTGTCCAACTAGGTTTACCAAGAGAGATCTTTGCTGCTGTAGACAGTTGTGAAACTGCTTTCGATATGTGGGAACGTGTTAGACGACTATGTTTTGGAACCGAAATTGGTAAACAAGATATGGAGAACAAGCTGTTAACTGAATGGGAGAGGTTTACATCTACTCCAGGAGAATCCATTGAATCCTACTATGGAAGGTTTTACACATTAATGAGCGAGCTGATCAGAAACAAGTTGGCACCCAGAACTATCGTGACCAATATCAAATTTCTCAACAATCTTCCAGAAGAATGGGGACGATATGTCACTATTGTCAACCAAACAAAAGACTTACATCAGGTGAACTTTGATCAACTCAACGATTTTCTGAAACAAAACCAAACTGAAGTGAATGAAGTCAGGAAAGAAAGATTGGCAAAGAATCATGATCCATTGGCACTAATTGCAAAGACTCAAACTACAGTGAATACACAACAATAAGCTTCATCATCTTCCACTAACAACAACTTACTGCAATATATTCCACAACCACAAGCTGTTATCTCTTAACAACAATTCTATCCACCAGAACAACAAGTCATTCAACAACAACAGTATCCACAATACCAGGAACAAATCCGTACCTATAAACCCAAATCCGTACCTAGTTCGGAAGCAAAGTTGCATATGTTGCACATGGACTTATGTGGCCCAATGAGAGTTGAAAGCATTAATGGAAAAAATTATATCCTTGTTATCGTCGATGATTATTCAAGATATACATGGGTTAGGTTTCTGAGATCAAAGGACGAAGCACCAGCCATCATCATCACCTTTCTGAAACGTATTCAAGTACTTCTTCAAACTCCAGTAAGGGTTGTAAGAACAGACGACGGCACAGAATTCACAAATCAGGAGTTAAGAGATTATTTTGAAGATGTTGGAATAACTCATCAGACATCAGTTGTTAGAACTCCACAGAAAAATGGGGTAGTTGAAAGAAGAAATCGTACTCTTGTGGAAGCTGCTCGCACAATGCTAATTTATTCTAGTGCACCGTTATTTCTATGGGCTGATGCTGTTGCCATTGCTTGTTTCACTCAGAACCGATCCCTCATTCATCCAAGATTTAATAAAACCCCATATGAACTAGTGAACAACAGAAAACCTTATATCTCTTACTTTCACGTGTTTGGCTCTTTGTGCTATCCGACAAACGACAGAGAAGATCTAGGAAAACTGAAAGCTAAAGGTGATATTGGAATCTTCATTGGATATTCAGATAACTCGAGGGCATTCAGGGTGTATAACAGGAGAACTAGGAGGATCATGGAGACGATGAATGTGAATTTTGATGAACTTTCACAAATGGCTTCTGAAAGACTCGCTCTAGAACCCGCACTATACCCGCAGACTTCTGGACACATCAGTTCAGGACTCATACCACAAAGAGCTCCATCAACTTTTGCTGACACACCTCATGAACAAGAATGGGAGAAATTCTTTGAGTTAATGTTCGATGAATACTATGGTGGAACCTCGACAAATGCATCAAACCATCATTCCGCTGCACCCGCTCAACATCACCTACCACCACCAACAGAAAATGAATCTACAATGGTCGAAACCAATGCACCAACTCCATCAACATCATCTACATCTACTCCAACAACTCCAATTCTTCAAACAGTTTTATCAGCAAGTGATGAGAAAATTCAAAACATATCATTTCAAGAAGAACCTACTCAAAACCAGAACGATGCAACGTTAGATGAAGACTTATTTGAAAACCCGTTTGCTACGTAATCAGCTGAATCATCTTCAAGCTTACGAGAACCATCTAACTCACATACGTTTCACCAACGGTATCCCTCTACTCTGAAGTGGACAAAATACTATCCCCGTGAACAAATTATTGGTGAACCGTCAAGGCCAATTCAGACGAGACGCCAACTTGCCACCGATTGCGAATTATGCATTTACCTTTGCTCAATTAGCAATATAGAGCCAAAGAACATTCGCGAGGCAATGGCAGAACCCGCATGGATAGAAGCGATGCAGGAGGAACTTCTCCAATACCGTCTACATGACTCTTGGGATATGGTTCCAAGACCAATTGACACTCGAGTCATTGATCTCAAATGGTTATGGAAGAACAAAAGGGATGAAGAGATGACTGTAATTCGCAATAAAGCTCGTCTTGTGGCCAAAGGATACAGACAGGAAGAAGGGATAGACTTTGAAGAGTCATTCGCGCCAGTAGCTAGACTAGAAGCAGTCAAGATATTCTTAGCCTATGTCGCTCACAAAAATATCACGGTTTATCAGATGGACATTAAGACTGCATTCTTGAATGGAACTCTGAAAGAAGAAGTGTACGTGAGTCAGCCAGAAGGCTTCATAGACATGGAACATCCAGACTACGTCTACAAACTCAAAAAGGCAATCTATGGATTAAAGCAAGCTCTGAGAGCGTGATGCGGACCACGCAGGTGATCAAGTTACAGCAAAAAGTACATCCGGAGGAGCACAATTTTTGGGTGAAAAGTTAGTAAGCTGGTCTTCAAAGAAACAAGATTGCACTGCACTTTCAACCGCTAAAGTCGAGTATGTGTCTCTATCTGCGTGTTTTGCTCAAGTTCTATGGATGAGAACACAACTCACAGATTATGGCTTCACTTTCGATAAAATACCTATGTATTGTGACTCGAAAAGTGCCATAGCCATATCATGCAATCCTGTTCATCACTCAAAGACTAAGCATATCAGAGTCCGCTATCACTTCATAAAAGAACATGTGGAAGAAGGTACTGTTGAATTATTTTTCGTGAAGACTGATTACCAACTCGCCGATCTATTTACTAAAGCTCTTCCAAAAGAAATGTTTGACGATTTAGTTCGACGAATTGGAATGCGAAGCCTAACCCCTGAGGAGTTAGATCGTCTTCTCGAATCTTCTTGAAAATGATTTTCCAAAAAGCTTCGCTGTAAATATTTTTGAAAAACAAAATACAAAATTTGAAAAACCAACAAAAGCAAAATATAAAAATATAAAACTTTCAAAAATACAAAAACAATAGAAAATCAAAAATCCAAAAATATTGTTCTCACGACATGTCTCTCATATAATCGATATTCTGTACGTTTCTAGAAATGTCATTCAACAATGATACGGGTATGTACAGATGCTTGAGCGAGTGTTCTTTAAATGTTTTCCAAAACATGTCGTTTCTCAAAATTTCTTAAAAAATGGCTTTCGTATACTTCAGTACGAAACCCGGACAAAAATGATGACTTTTGATTATTTCAAATCAAAACTCGTGTTTTTAAAGAAAAATCAAGTGTACGCTTCAGTGCACTACATTTAAAATTGGTGAGAAATCATCATCATCTTAAGCACATTTTTCAAGATTTTTCAAAATCTTTCAAAATACTTTTTGCTCAAGATAACTCCCTCTAAAACCTTTTAATTGATTATGCTTTATTAAAGGGGGAGTATAAAACCAAAATGTTCCAAATTCATGCTTAAATCAAATCCGTTTGTCTCCCCAAAACATCCTAAAAATGAAGTTTAATCCGTTGATATAAAAAATATCACGAATATGTTATTTTTGAGGGGAGAAGACGTGATTAAAATGTGATCAAAAAAGTTTAATGATCATTGTTTGAATCTCAAAATGAGCTCGACTTAGTCGGAACAAATGAATTGACGGGAATCAAAGTCAGTAAATGTACCATTTTCGAGAAACTTGTGATAGACATGAACTTACATGGGTCTAACCTTCTTTTCAAGGAGTGTTTACAACTTCAAGTTGGTTATTAGAGCTAGTTGTAACCTAAAAACTGACAATGGAACTCTTTAACTATGCAACGTAACCGTGTCTTCTGGGGAATTGTCTATCATGAGCCGATCAATTCAAAACGTGCGAACTCTACCCTCTATGTGCAGATTTCTGTCAAAACTTATAAGCACATGTGAAGGGGGAGTGTTTCTGAAAATATAAAACTCTCGGAGTGTCTCAAACAAGTTTTCAATCATAAACACTCTGAGAGATTTTCAAGAAAAATGGTTTTATGGCAACATGGGACAGTCATGGAGTTATAAGGTGACTAAGGATAGGTAAATTCGTCCTATGATCCGCCAGAGCCGGAGGGACCCAAGGACACCACCAATAGTTAGTATTAGAAGTCCTCAGGTATGATTGAAAAAGGAGTAATGTGAGAAAGGAGAAAGAAGGGGTTGAAGAATTAAAAAGAAATATAATGAAAAAGGGTGAAAAGAAATAGCCCTCCATAATCAACCTTAGGGCAGAAACCGGGTTCAATTCATATGCTACTGGTTGTCACTAGATGACACTGGTATTGAAGACAAAGACGTCATGGACCCAGTGACGTACTGCACCTAATTTTCTAGCCACTCAATTCCTCTTAAAAGGATTTGTTTCATTCTCACTGGGAACCCTACATAATCTATTGACCTTCTCTTAGAGTTGGTTAGTATTGAAGAAGGAGACCCTCTCCCTAGTCTCCGCTCAGGAAAACCAAAATGCACTATTGAGTCTAGAGCCACGAGATTCATCAAAAGATCTCATAGGAACACATGACATTTCATCGCTTGGTGTTCAACAATAAGAACACAGGTGATACATTCTAGAGTCCTACGCTGATCTTAGCAATCTGCCAGAACATTTATGAGAAGATTCACATTTGTGATCTTCAGTGATTGAATGGAAAGTCCTGCCAGGGTCAACATCAAACAGCCCTGACAGCAGGTCACTTCGGTAACTCCCCGTGGATTACGCTTAGTGTGTCTCAAATGGTCTACAGTCGTGGAGTGATGCTTCGGTGTACTTCAGCGACTCATCTGAATTGTAGATGTACTTCGGTATATCGTGTTATCTCACTTGTGGGACTCCAGTTCAAGAACGGCCTTTGTGAGAATTAGAGACGTGTTTTCACACTATGCTGTTAACACACTCGAAGTTCAAACTTGTAAGCGCTGGATTATTTCTAACCCATGTTTTATGTTTTCTTCTTATGGATGCTCGCGGAAGGAAGAGATCGTGCAGATTCTCCACATGCTCATACCAACAACACATGAAAGTTCTCATCAAAATCAAAGGCAACACAAAGTTAAAGATGATTCTTCATTTATGTCAAAGAATCTACAAAGTATAAGGACTCGAGAACTACATCATTGGTAATTAAAAGTCAAATAGAAGTGTGAGCATGGTGGAGAAAGAAGTGAAGACACCAACATCAAAGAAGTTGACAAATGGCTCTATACCACATTAACTGATCACAAAGCATGAAGGAACAAAGAATCATGACAATTCCATATCTACACACAAAGTTCAAGCTCGAGAAAAGTAAAGATCTTATCAAGTGGAGCATCTTTTGAATGACCACCCCTTAGGGGGAGATTGTTAGCCTTAATAGTTTTTATTAGAAGTGATGGTCATTCACGTTTATGAACTTTGTAACATGTGTTAGATATCGTATTATAATAGTCAACGGGCTCCTGGATTGGACTAAGCTAAATGGGTATTAGTTTAGTTAAGCTAGCCTTATATCAATCCATGTCCAATCCAATCCATACGAAGCCCATACAAGGCCCATGGCCAAGCCTTAGGGCATCATGTTACTTGTACTATAAATACCCCTCAAAGTCTCATTTGAGGGTGTGCTTGAGTGTGTTTTGTGTGTGTTTTCTTTCAAGTATAATAAGTTTCCTTTCATCTTATTTCTCTCTACATACACGACATACATCTTAAGTCACCAACTTCTCATCTTTCTTTCTTTATTTCTACGCATAGTTTGTGTTTGTGGTTAATGTGTTCTACGCGTAACGTGGTATTCGTGTGATAAGTTTGAGATATTTAAGGTCCTACAATATTCCACCTCATCTTAGGAATAATGAACTTGCACTTCAAACATATTTTTCGTACCTTAAGGATAGTCTAGAATGTCTTCGTGAGATTATTGATGAGGATAAGATAGATAAGCCACTTGATAGTGCGATTAAGGATGCATGCTTATATGCAAAACGATCTCAGGAGCTGTTAGAATGCCTAATAACTATATGTCCCAAATTTGGTACTAAGAAAGATAGAGTATTTATTCCTTGCTCTATGCCTAAAGTCAAGCAAGTGTCCTTTGATGTGCCTCCTAGTACTTCAGATCCCAGCACTTCTAGACCAGGAATGCAGAAAGTAGTGAAACCAACTAATGTTCCCATCGTTCCCTCTACAGGAGTAATCAGTGACACTAAGGCAAGCAGGTCAAAGCCTCCAGGCAATACAAAGCAAGATAGGACCTCGCAAGCTAAGAGTGATCAAGGGAAGGAAGTAGAAGACCATCCTAAGAACAATAAGTTTGAGTTTAATAAGACGAATCGTGTTGATTCTAGTATTAGCTATAAGCGTACTGTAATTAATTCGAATTCTGCTACGATTTGCAAAACATGTAATGAATGTTTTGTTTCTCATACTTATCATCAATGTGCTGTGAATGAAGTAAAATATGTTGCTAAGTCTCCAGTCAAAACTGTAAGAACTGCTAAATAGGTTAAGGATGTCAGAAAACCAAGGTGGAAAAAGGTTAAAAAAAACATTGGAAGCCAACAGGAAGAAAATTTAGTAATGTAGGTTATGAATGGATACCTACAGGTCGTAAATTCAATCTTAATGAATTGTGCCCTAAATTCTCTAGATCAATACTCGTTAGGAAATGGATGTCCACTGGTAGAATTATACCTTTAAGAAGTGAACACACTTTGAATAGATCTACTGTCACTACTAGTCCTGCATCTACCTCTAATGATATCATTGATTCTGCTTCTGATGTGGGTGTTCCAATCTCGTTTACTAACCAAATTGAACCCATTCTAGCATGGGGATCCAAATTATCCAGTCATCCATACTTGTCTGTGTTCAACTGCAGGTCGTACAAATCGTTCTGTGGTATTTGGACTCAGGCTATTCCAAGCATATGACTGGAGATCGCTCGCGGCTCATGAACTTCATGAGTAAATTCATCAGGACTGTTAGATTCGGGAACGACCACTTTGGGGCTATTATGGGTTACGGATACTATGTTGTTGGTGACAGTGTAATTTCCAGGGTCTATTATGTTAAAGGTCTTGGTCATAATTTTTATCTGTTGGTCAATTCTGTGACTCAGATCTAGAAGTGGCCTTTAGAAAACATACTTGCTTCGTTAGAGAACTAGATGGTGTTGAACTTTTAAAGACAACCCGTGGAACCAATCTTTACACCATCTCTATCGAAGACATGATGAAGTCCTCTCCAATCTGCTTGTTGTCAAAGGCTTCAAAAACAAAGTCATGGCTATGGCATCGTCGTCTCAATCATTTGAAATTCGGAACCATAAATGATCTTTCTAGAAAGGACCTCGTAAGAGGTTTGCCCAGATTGAAATATGAGAAAGATCATCTTTGTTCAGCATGCCAATTGGGAAAAAGCAAGAAATACGCCCATAAACCCAAACCTGCAAACTCAATTATGGAAGTTCTTCATACTCTTCATATGGATTTGTGCGGACCCATGAGAGTGCAAACCATAAACGGGAAGAAATATGTGCTAGTCGTGGTTGATGACTATTCTCGGTTTACTTGGGTTAAGTTTTTGAGATCAAAGGATGAAACTCCAGATGTCATCATCAAACTTATTAAACAGCTGCAGGTTCGACTTAATAAAACAGTCAGAATTATCCAAACAGACAATGGAACTGAGTTTGTTAACAAAGAACTAAGTCAGTTTGATGATAGCATTGGAATCAGTCATCAAAGAAGTGTTCCACGTACTCCTCAACAGAACGGTGTAGTTGAAAGATGAAATCAGACTCTTGCTGAAGCTGAAGGACTATGCTGATCTACTCAAAGGTTCCAATGTTTCTCTGGGCTGAAGCCATTGCCACTACTTGCTACACCCAAAACCGTTCCCTTATTCATACTACTCATGGAAAAACTCCTTACGAACTTGTCCACAACCGAAAACCTGATCTTTATTTCCTTCGTGTATTCGGTGCTTTATGCTATCCAACGAATGATGGTCAAGATTTAGGAAAGTTAAGAGCTAAAGCGGATATTGGAGTTTTTGTTGGTTATGCACCAAACCGGAAGGGTTACCGAATCTACAATAAAAGAACCCGAGATATCATGGAAACTATTCACGTCACGTTCGATGAGCTGTCTGAGCAAATGGCTCCTGGAAAATCTAGTTCTAGACCCGCATTTCAACATTCATTAAGTAGTCCCATTAGTTCTTCTCTTGTACAGAATCCCTCACCTACAGTTCCATATGTACCTCCATCAGGAGAAGATTTGAAGAAATTGTTTGATCCAATGTTTGATGAATACTATGAACCTCTTGATAATGCTCATTCTACACCATCAACAGTGGCGGCTCCTAATCCAATCAACATGGATAATCCAACTATTTCTGTGTCTCTATCTCAAGAAGCGCCTGCTGCAGATCACTCATCATCATCCTTAAATCCTCAATCCTTGAGTGTACATCATGGAAATTTTTCTGCCAACTATGATGGAGATAACCCCTTTGCCACTCCAGAAGATGCACCGTTTGAAAATATATTTTCCCCTGAACCAACACCTGAACCATCTTCATCAGGGGATCCAAACTCTGCTACATTAGTTCCTCATCACCAACCACATGAACATCTCAGAAAATGGACACATGATCATCCATTGGACAACATAATTGGAAACCCGTCTCGTCCGGTATCCATTCGTAAACAACTTGCCACAGTTGCCTTATGGTGCTTCTTCAATTATGTATTATCAAAGATCAAACCTAAAGATGTCAAAACAGCAATGTCTAAGGACAGCTGGTTTAGTGCTATGCAAGAATAAACCCATGAGTTTGATCGTCTTGATGTATGGGAATTAGTACCAGCTCCAAATTGTGCTATGATCATTGCTCTCAATTGGATCTTTAAAGTAAAGCTTGATGAGCACGGTGATGTTCTGAAAAATAAGGCAAGACTGGTGGCTAAAGGATACCGACAAGAGGAGGGTATTGATTTTGAGGAATCATTTGCTCCGATTGCACGAATTGAGGCTATCAGAATCTTCCTGGGTAATGCTGCTAGCAAAAACATGATAGTTTATCAAATGGATGTAAAGACTACGTTTCTGAATGGAGATCTCAAAGAAGTAGTCTACGTCAGCCAACCCGAAGGTTTTGTGAATCTAGAGCATCCATGTCTATCGCTTGAAGAAAGCCAGTTATGGTTTGAAACAAGCTCCAAGGGCATGGTATGATACACTGTCAAAGTTTCTCTTAACTAATGGATTCAGCAAAGTAGCAGTTGATCCCACATTGTTCACCAGAAAGTCAGGCAAACACTTAATTCACGTTCAAATCTATGTTGATGATATTATTTTTGCCTCGACCGACCCTAATGAATGTGACCTTTTTTCAAAGGAGATGGCCTCCAAATTTCAAATGTCTATGATGGGACAAATGTCGTTTTTCTTGGGATTACAAATTTCACAAAGTCCCGAAGGCATTTTCATTAATCAATCTAAATATGCTAACGAAATTTTAAAGAAACTTGGATTTGATTCCTGTGACCTTGTTGACACTCCCATGGTGGAGCGCACAAAACTGGATGAGGACCACTCAGGGATCATGGTTGATCAAATAAAATCTGAAGTATGATTGGATCCCTGATTTACCTCACAGCCAGTAGACCAGATATTATGTTCGATGTATGCATGTGTGATAGATACAAGTCTAAGCCTACCAAAAAGCACCTTGAAGCGGTTAAACGGGTCTTTCGGTATCTCCAAGGAACCATTAACATGGGACTTTGGTATCCGAAAGACACCAATATGTCACTAACAGCATATGCAGATGCAGACCATGCAGGGTGTCAAGATACACGTCGAAGCACGTCAGGTGGTGCTCAGTTCTTGGGAGATAAGTTAGTAAGCTGGTCTTCAAAGAAACAAATGAGTACGTCTATATCCTCTACAGAGGTGGAATACATAGCTATGTCATCTTGTTGTGCTCAAATCCTATGGATGAGATCACAGTTATCTGACTATGGCTTTGAATTTAACAAAGTCCCTCTGTATTGTGATAACAAAAGTGCCATTGCTCTCTGCTGCAACAATGTTCAACATTCAAGAGCAAAGCATATCGACATTCGACATCATTTCATCAGGGAACAAGTGGATAAAGGTGTGGTGGAACTATATTTTGTGAGAACGTTTCGAGTTCATTCTCCTATGACTTGGACTAAAGAGTCTACAACCGGAGACACTCAAACATCTTCAAGAGGAAGAAGAGGAGTAAAGGCGTTTCTTCATCTATTCTTTGTACATATATTATCAAAAAGCAAAATACAAAAGTTTAAAACCCACAAAAAGAAAATAGAAAAATATAAAATTTCAAAATCCAAAAAAAAAAAAAAAAAAAAACTTTTTGAAAAGTCCAAAAATATTTTTTTTATATCATGTTATCTGGCTTCGATAACATCTACGAACTTAGATTTGTCATTCGAAGAATTACACGGGTCTTTAGATGAAGTTTGATCAGTTGTAATATATTTTATTTAAAAAAAATGAGATGAAGAAAAATGATGGTTTATTGTCATTTCAGACAGTAACCCGTTTTTTAAAGAAAGAACAGAGCTATGCTTCATCCAATTTTAAAACCTCACGCTCTGACTCTAAAACAAAATTTATATAAGGAATATTTGTCGCCAAAAAGACAAATGTTTCCAACCAAATATTTTTCCTTCTAAAGATTCTTCTGAAAAATATTTGTCATCTAATGAAAACAAAATTGCTTTGAAAATAACTCTATCTTTATTTTGAAAATCATCTGGACTTAACATTTGTCAGAATCTCTATCACTCAATCAACAACCTATGTCATTGATTGAGGGGGAGAGTGATTTCAAACATATAAAAAAAAAGGTTATTTTTCAAACAATTGGCATGTAAATGTTCAAGGTCTAATTTCGGATAATCAAACAGAACAATGTGTTTGTACAATTGGATCCAGACCAAGGTTGTGTTTTCATAAGATCATTAAGCATGTTTTAAACAATGGAGTTTAAAGTCTCATACTCTAATCCTTATCAATTAAATGTTTTTAAAAGAAGGTCACAATTCTCCTCAAAAAGCTTTCAAAATCAATTTAAATCAATAGAGATAAAAAATCTCAAAACGTTTGAAAATTGTGATCGGGGGAGAATTTGTGATTTAAATTGGATTTGAACTTATAATTCAATAAGTGGTTTTTTTAATATAATACCAAGTACTCCTCCGTACATGTGCCAAACGATTTCAAAATTTCATGCACATGTTAAGGGGGAGCATTCACCTTAAACCAAAATGGATTAAAACGTGATTGATTTATCTCAAAGTGCAGGTTCCCTCTAATATGTGCAAAACTCTTTTGAATATCAATGCACATATTGAGGGGGAGCGATCATATGAAAATCTCATCCTTCCCAAAATATTTTGTACAAAGTACTTAAAATACTTGATTTGATAAGGGAAGTGATGATGATATCTTTAGAAAATAGTTAATCAAAGATTGAATTTCTCATTCTTAATCTAAGATTTCAAAGTCCTCTTGCCTCTATGTGCTAAACAACTTCGAATACTTGAAGCACATGTTGAGGGGGAGCTTTTCTAAAATATGAAAATTAATTAAGGTACAAAATGCCTTGATTTTACATCACAAGTACCTTGATTGATTTTCAAATGGTTTTCAATTGGTTTCGAGGCGGAATGAACAATACCTAAAGATCGACCAAATTTACTTTATGCACGGAGATATAAGGATGGTTAGGTTAGGTATTCGTTCCTATGATCCCGCCAGAGCAGGAGGGATCTACCCAGGGACAATCCACTAGATAGTGTAGAGTCCTTAGGTATATTGCAAAAAGGAGAAAAATGAGAAAAGGGAAGAGTATTGACTGAGACAGAGCTAGGACTGGAACAAACCCAACAAGGTTCTAGTAATGAAGTCTCGGTAAGCACTGAAGGGGTTGAAGAATGATAAAGAAATGAAATGAGAAAAGGGTGAAAAGAAATAGCCCTCCAATAATTCAACCTTAGGGCAGAAACCGGGTTCAATTCATATGCTACTGGTTGTTACTAAGGTAACGCCGGTATTGAAGACAAGACGTCATGGACCCAGTGACGCACTGCACCTAAACTTCCCAAGCTACTCAAGTTCCTTTTAAAAGGACTTGTTTCATTCTCACGGGGAACCTACATAATTTATCGACTATCTCCTAGAGATTGTTGATATTGAAGAAGGAGACCCTCTTCCTAGTCTCCGGCATAGGAACCAAATGTGCACTATTGAGTCTAGAGCCAAGAGATCATCAATAAATCTCATTAGGACACACAATTAATGAAGACTTGTTGTTTCACACAATATGGAAAGTAAGAATATATTAAGAGTCCTACGCATTATCCTTGTGGTACTGCCAGAACATCCGAGTGATATATATAAATATTCAAAATGAAGATGGAAAGCCTTCTAGAGCCAACATCGAACAAGCTCTTAGTGGGTGGCATGTGAGATCTATTCAATAGATAAATCATGTGACAACTGGACAGAAACGATGGGGCGATTCACTAATGAATCAATCCTGGTTCAGGAAACGGATTGACGTATACCTTTGAAAAACCAGTTGTTGTGCTCAAAATCATTTCTCTAGCACATCGACTGTGTAGTAATTTTTCTAATTAAAAAGGTATTTATGATTGAAAATTGATTTTTCTTATAAAACCTTCGTTGTATTGCAAAAATTCGTTCTGTTAAGCAATACACGATTGTTTTTCAAAACATTTTCTTCAATCAGCGAATCTCAATTTGCTGGTTCACTCACTCCGCGTTGTCTTCTTTGAGACGTTCCGGTTTGAGAACGGCTAGAGCAGCTGTGAAACCCTGTCAAGGAGATTCTTCAGAATTATACTTGATCACAGGCAGTACTTGTACTGATCAACGGGGAACCGTAGTTCTTGCGACCTATTCAACGAAAGTGATCAAAGATAATTTCGTGCTCTTTATTGCTAACTGTTGTTTGCAGGAATACCCGACGGTTACAGCTGATCAAAATTGGGGCATTAATTCATAGCCGCATGCTCACACATCACGTTCAACTCAAAGAAATCATGATAAATGCATATCTTGATCAAGTGACTCTGGTATTTTCACTCCATGCTTCTGCTATGCTGCTGCAAATATCATGAATTAAAAAAAGATTCTGCAACTCTGATAAGAAGATATCATGATCCAGAATGTGAGCATGTCGGCCCAAAAGTCACAACTTCACATGATGACAACACTTTAAAGGATGAATCAGAGATTTATAGTGGCTGATGATTTCAATGCTGGCTCAAAACTCATCATCACGTGGATCATTTAAAGACCTCCACTTGAAAGAACCAAACATGCGGAACTTGAAGAATCAAAGACTACTGGCTACGAAGCAAAGAACTTAATTAAGAATTCAAGAACACTAAAATGTAATATCTGTTTGTAATTGATGTAATTGAGGTGACCTCCCTTAGGGGGAGATTGTAAGGATTTATAAAATCCTGTAGTTAAAGAGTCGGTCACCTCAAGTATATGTATTCGTTAGAAAGCTCGTAGTCATAGTTATTTAGTGTTAGTAAGTAATTTGTTAAGTAGAACCGTGGAGGACGGACGGGTCTTTACCCACTGTATGCCTGATCCACAGCCCGTAGGAGGCATGTCTTGTAAGAACCTATAAATACCCTTTGCCTAGCAAGACAAAGGGTTGGAGCTTTTCATAATATCATTTTTCTTTGTCTCACTAAGTTCCCAACTCTCTTCCACTTTCTCTCTCTAGAACTTCAAACCATTCGACCCACATAGTGTTATGTGATGTGTTTATGAAAACCAATATGTTACAATATCTGATAATCTGATTTGTTTGTTTTGCCATATTCATTTTTAGTTGATCCGCTGACTGATATGTTTGTGCACCGTTTGGTTGCTTGTTTGATTATTATATTGTTCATCAACTCCTATATGATTATGTTTTGATAATTGTATTTTTGGTTAATTATATGTGCTTATATTTGTTCAATGATTTGCTGCTTTGCTTTGCTTTGCTTTGGTTTTCTTTGATTTCTGTTCCTTCTAGATATCTGTTAATATTGTGTTCTACAGGTTCCTGATTGACTCATAGACTCATTGTGCTCATTCGTTACGATTTTGTTATCAGTTTCCTTTTATTCGTTTTGTATTTTGATTATGTTTAGTTTTTGTTTTGTTATATCTGTTCACTAGGCTTTTTAAGCTCAACTGCATTTCTTTTCCATGCGGCAGGTACCAAGTGGGATGTTAGGCTTTGATGGGCTGAGAGTAGGAGCATTTGAGTGAACCGACCCTAGTTTTCCTTATTTGTTTTTGGATTCTTTTGGGAGAGTATTTGTTTTGATATTTCGTATTTTTTAGACATATTGGATTATGTATTTTTACTTTGTAAGTCATTCGTTTATATGACTTGGTACTTTATTTAATAAGACTACTGCTTACATTTTTATTAGTATGTTCTGATATGACTCCATAATGTGACATTTGGACCCTTGTCGGGTTGGGGTGTTACAGCGTGAGTTGTAGCTTAGGATAATAGAGTATTCGAGGGAGATACCATTGTACCCGCCGATCCCGGATAGTCTAGAGGAGAGTTACAATTCATGGAACTAGGGAATTAAGCACCACCCTATGGCCAAATGGACTACAATGCACCAATTAAGATGAGCATGTGACAATTCAACCGACTAATAAGAGATAACTAGGGAGTAAGAACATCTAAGTAAACACATCTTTAATCATCATACGAGCACACTTCAATTAGCATAATCTATCCATAGTTAAAGTAGTTAATTAGATGTAGTTATTAAAAGTAGTTAAAGATCAGTAGAAGTACCAACCCCAATCCTATACCCCAAGATGTTTACTTGCTTTCAAAAATATAAAAAAACTAAAAAGAATCCCCCTCAACCTTACCTTCTCGTCATACATCTCTTTCTAGCATTCCTATTCCCCTAGAGAATGAATCAATCCCCCGGGTTTACCCCATACTACACTACAACGATTAGGTACACTGCCTAGAGGGTTGAAAAACTTGCTGGTAGAAAAGGAAGTCTTCTCGACCCCGAACCCATGCTATCAAGTTTTTGACACCGCTGCCGAGGAATTTAATAGCTAGTTAGATTTCTATCTCGTTTAGGTCTACTCGCTTGATTCCTATCAAGTAAGATTTTTTCTCTTTTTCATTAGCTTTCTTTTAGTCTATCCCCCTTCTTCGTGTTTTTGTTCGTAGTCTCATCACTTTTCATAATGGAAGGTGATAACCCACCCAACAACGATCCACCATTTCCACCCACCAACAACCTTCGACAACTCAGGACCCATAGTTCCACCAAACCCTCCTTGAGCCCTTTGCCGAACCCGATAGAGAATTGTACAGACAGAGAAGAGCCCTTTATGAGCTAGAACCACAAGGAACCACCATCAATTTTGATGAAGCCATGACTGATGAAGAACCCACACATTCCCCCAATCATCACGATGCTTTCATGAATGATAACCTGAGCCTACAAAGTGAGGAAGTTCGCGCCACTCCTATTAATGAACACATCAACGAACCTAAAGCCAAAATCCTCAAAGATTATTCTTCTCCCACCTCGTCTGGATTTACTGGCGCCACCGTTTATCCTTCCGAACAAATCAATGAGGTGTTGCATGCAACCGACATTTGGCTTATCCAGAATGCATGTCAATTTCGCAAATCTCGCAGCGAGAACCCAATTCACCACATCAAACAATTTTTGAAAATTGTGGATACTATCTATGCTGACGGAGCTTTTCAGGAGACATCTCGACTTCTGTTTTTCCCATTCTCTCTTCAAGGAATGGCTTGACAAGCTGCCTCTACGGTCTATCTTCACCTGGGAATAACTCACTTCCAAGTTCAACAAAACGTTCTTTCCTCCTGGAAGGACTGCGACCATCACGAGCGTAATCCTTCACTTCCGTAAAAAATATGGAGAATCTATCTTTAACTCCTGGACTCGCTTTAAAGATCTTGTTCAACAAGCCCCACACCATGGTATCAACCTTTGGTTGCTTGTTCAAATCTTTTACGATAATGTCTCCCGTGAAGACCAAAAAGGGATTGACTTCTTGACCGGAAGAAGGATCGCTCACCTCAGTGCGGAAGAAGGATGGGATCGTATTGAGGAGTATGTCCAAGACCAAGACAACACTTGGAATGAGCCGACAACCGTGATGAATGTTTTGGCTGCCTCATATGAAAACCTATTATCCATCAACGATCGGATGAAGAGGGCACAAGAGAAGCTTGCATACCTCACAAAGTCGCAAGAACCTAAGAGATTGGTTAATCCATACCTTGTATGAGACATTTGTGGAGGGTCATACGAGGCCGATGAGTGTGATGACAATACACGCCATGATCAAGCTCTCCTCTCCAGCCATGACATCTATGATGACCCTTCCCTCCTAATATTTTAGCAAAACAATGATTATATCCTTTGGGGTAATCTAAAATGAAAAAATGAGGGGGAAGAGGGTCCCGAGTACACCACCCGTGATACCTTTGAAGAAGAGCTCGGATATTTCACCATGGAAAAGAAAATTATTCTAAAGGGTCTTGAAGAATTTATTCAAGAGCAACAGGCTGAATTAGAAGGCCAGTTCGATGAACTCCACAAAAGGATAAGCGAACCCAAACCAATCCGACAAGATCCAACCTTTGCTATTACTACTCGGTCTGGAACCACTACCAAAGATCCACCATACCCGGTTCAAAACCCCACGACCTCTGAACCTGAGGCAGACAAGGAGGGAGCACCCGAACCTCCTCCAACCTCTCACAACCCCACTCCACAGTCATCTACACCCATCCAGTGTTCAAATCTTACAAAGATACCTTATCCCTCAGGTCTAAAGAACCAGAAGGCCGAATAAGACAATAAAAGATTGTTGTCTTACTTCAAGGGTGCAGTCGTTACCATCCCTCCTCTCGATGCATTCTATCATCTACATAAACATAGCACATATTTCAAAAGACTCCTCTCCAATCGGAAGAAACTTGAAGGGTTGGTAACTTTAGGAGAAGAATGTTCAGCTATTATCCAGAAAAGCCTACCCAAAAAGAAAGAAGATCCGGGCAGTTTCACCCTTCCTTGCTCCATAAGAGCACTCTCTATGAAAAATGCTTTGGCAGATCTTGGGGCAAGCATTAACTTGATGTCTCACTCTCTATTTCTTAAGCTTGGATATTCAGGGCTAAAACCAACCAGAATGAGTATTCTGCTTATGGAACGATCAGTCAAATATCCCATTGAACTTTGTGAAAATGTTCTAGTTAGGATAGGAGAATTTAGGTTTCCAGTAGATTTCGTGATCTTAGAAATGGAGGAGGATGACTTCGTTCCAATAATCCTTGGGAGACCATTCTTGGCCATGGCTCGTGCCATTATCGATGTTCATAATGGCAAACTCACTTTACGAGTAGGATCCGAGAGCTTAACCTTTGATATCAAGGACACTATGAGACGCCCTCCCTCGTATGATCACCCCATATATCTTGTTGAAAAAGTTGATGAATTTGTTGATGAAGTTGATAGTTGTGTAGATGAGTATTTGGTAGACGGGTTTATAGATATCAATGATGGCATGATGTACGATGATGGAGAGGAATAGACTGAGATGGTTGGAGTCGTTTCTTTCTATCTGCATAAGGAGGAAATTGGGCCTCTTGAGCTTCAAAACTATCATTTTGAAAAGCAGTGAAGATGACATTTGACTTCAGAAAGTTCTTTTAACAAACACTCATTTTCAGCTTTTAAAATTTCCATTTGTGACACATTATCATTTTCCTCATCAGATGTATTAACAGCAATAACATTATCACAAGCAGATGCAGCAGTATAATACAACACAATAGATATAGTACCAACACATATAACATCTTCCAAGAGTCGATCAACATGATTTCGAAGAATTTAATTTTTCTTTTTTGTTTTCAAAATCGATGTTTCAGTTTCATTGAAAGTTGTTTTCATTTGTCCAACTTCATTCTGAAGTTCCCGTTCCCAATGTGTTGCACACAGACGCAAATTATGAACATAAGGTTACCTCTGGGTTTCAAAGATTTGTCTTTGCTCTTTGGCATAAGCCGATTGAAAAGTCGCAGCTTTTTTCTCAGAATATCGTTCAATTGCCTCTTCCAAAAGTTTAATGTCATTCATATAAGTATCAAAATATTTGAGAACACGACATCTTTTTGGAAATGGTTGAATTTCACTTGGATAAGGTAAAGGACCATTTATTTGTGCAACGGGTTTAACGGGACCAACGTCAGAAGACTACTCATTTATTTGTGAGATAACCCTATCCCTGCTGGGGAACAAAAGATTTCGAAATATGAGGAACTTGTGAGTAATCAAATGGTTTGTTATATTTAACATTGCTCATTTTTAATCGACTTTCTTCTTCCGCATCTTGTTCCTCTTCACAATTATATTCAACAACACGCACAATAGATTCATCAAGCAGATATTTGGCACTATACCACTTTGGATTTTCCTTGAATGCTCTATGTAAAAAATGTGGTTTATCATTAGCAAGATCTGGCCCATATCCATCGGGATTTGGCTTTAAAGTGAACTTTTGAATTGTAGTGATAGATTCACCATGTTTATACACAATTTTTTGAAACTCTTTTATTTTGTTTTGCAAATCGACGATTTCATCAAGATACATATCAACTCACTTCCTTGAGGCTTTTTTAAACTCTGAAAAACTATTTTGACACGAAGACAACTCAAGCTTGATTTTTTGAATTTCCGAAGTAAGAGTGTCAACTTGTTGTTTGTGTTCTAATTTTTCTTGTTCCATTTGAGAAATAAAATTGTTTTTTGAAGCTACTAGATCTCGTAACTGTTTTTCTAATTATTTTTCTTTTAGATACGACTTTTAAAATGCAACTTCAAAACTTTGTTCGCGTTTTCCTTTTGTTTCAAAATTAGCATGTTGTGTTTTATAGCATTCAAGATCCGCAGTCAATAATGCAACTTTTTCTTTTAGATTTACATTTATTTCATTGCATTTTTCAACTTGAGATTGGGTGGTCATAAGTAAGGTCATGAGCTCTGGATCTGGATTAGACGAAGTGTCAATTTGTTCAACGTGAGTATCAACATATTCATCAGTGGGGTTGTCAAATGTAATGACGGGGTTAACTTGATCATCTTCTTGATGAGATGTTGATGGCTCATTTTGAATACTTTGCTCCTTGTCGGATGTAGATGCAGGCGGAGATATCAGATCATGTATGAGACACATATTTGGATCTGGTACCTGAGAAAAGCCATCAGTATCGTAAACTGGGCATGTATCACTCATGTGGAGTTCTTTCATGTTTGCCATTAACATCACAGCTGCATTAGCTTGCAAGTCCTCCATATCATCATCGGATTCTGCATTAGCCATGAAGCTTTGTTCCTTGTCTGTAAGAGCTCCACCAGATTCATCTTTAAGAGCCAAGAGTAGAGCTATCTTGTGATAAGCACTTCCTCTGGTTCTTGATTTTGGACATGCATTAGCTAGATGACCTTTTTCATTGCAGTTGTAGCATCGAATGACTGTGTTCCGATTCTGAGTATTCCCATGATCAACAATTTGAAACCCTTTGCTAAGGAGCAGCCATATTGTTCCTACCAAAAGAATTATACGCTTGTCCACTACCCATATAACTACCAGTTCCCATCGGACGTCCATTGTTTCGATTCTGAACTTTCAACCCTTCCATTCTGAACAACAACTTGATTTCTTGTGTTTGACGAGTTACAAAGATGATTGTTGGATTTGTTTGAAAATCTACCAAAGGCACAACCAATTAGTGCAAATCCTTGATTCAACGTGTTGAATGCTTCCTCATCTTCATTCTGGGTTTCACTATAAAGTGCTGAATCAGAGTTGTTGTTGTATAGAACCAGTTGAGTATCATTTGATTGTTGTGAAGGATCATATGGAGTGATCTGGAAGTAAAGCTTTGTTGTTGCTGGACAAAAGCATGATTCGACTGTGGAAACTGAGGAAATGGTGGTGCAAAAGATTGAGCAATCAATGCAAGTGAATTAGCATTTGGCAAAGGTCTATAGATTCCACGGAGAGCTCGATCTTTATCAAATTCCTTCTGATGGTGCTTCAGATAATCATACAACATTCCATACTTAGCATTGTGAAGGTTCTTAGCTTGACGAATGAATGTGGCATACTTCTCCTAGTCCGGACCAAGAAAACTTATAAACTTTGTGTTAATTGCAATTTTGGGTAAAATTATGTTGTGTCTGTCCAAATCATTGATGATGTTTGTGAATCGATGATAGTAAGACGCTAATGACTCCCACTGATCAATCATGAAAATTTCATAAGATAGGTAAAGCTTAGACTCCATGTCCTCTTGATTGAGTTCAGTTCCTTCCATTAAGAGATGAACGTGTTCCCACATATCTTTTGCTGTTTTTTGGGTATCAACACTTCGTTGAATTGGATTAGGTATGCCCAGAAGAATAAACTTCATAGGAAGCTCGTCAGCTTTATAGTGAAGTAATTGTTCTGCAGTTAGTTGACTCTTAGTGACAGTGGAGACAGTTTCAAGTATTGGTGGATTAGCCGTTGGATCTGCGGGAATCGTCACAGTTGGCATTTGAAAAGGACCTTCAAGGATTGCCTTCTTCAAATATTTTTCGTGAGGTTTCTTGAGGTCGAGGAACCTAAAGAACCGACTGACCCATTGAATGTAGTTCCCGGGAGTGAGCATTGGAGGTCTATCAAGAGATCCAGCTTCATGAATTGATTGTTGACTGTTGATAGCTTCACACATCTGTGCAAACCAATGAGGTTCCTTTGGCGGAATGTTAGCAAATGATTGCATAGAATATTGAGGTAGAAACCATTGTTGTTGCTGAGGGTATGGTTGTTGTTGAGGGAATTGTTGTTATGGTTGTGTAAATGATTGTTGTTGTTGATAAACTTGTTGTTGTGGTTGTTGAGGAAATTGTTGTTGAGGATACTGCTGTTGCTGAGGATATTGGTGAGGAAAGTAGTTCAAATATGGTGGTTGAGACATCTTTAAACTTGTGTAGTTGATGGATCTTTGTAGATGATTGAAACGTGATTTGTTGTTGAAATTTGGTCTTATTCATAAAGTGCTTAGTCGTAAAGATGATGGTGCTTACTCATAAATTGCCTCTTAGTCGTAAATTTCCACTTACTCGTAATGTAATCTTACTCGTAAATTATTGTGGCTTATACGTAACCTTACTCGTAAAATCAAGTCTTAGTTGTAAAGTTCCTTACTCGTAAGATATTTTCTTATTCGTAAAGTGCTTAGGTGTAAGATATGACCTTATTCGTAAGAATAGGTAAAAAAACCAAAACTCTTTCAAACTTATCTAAGTAAGAAAGATATCCACAAGTCGAAGTATTCCATAAGCTTATCCAAGCAAGGGAAGTACTGAGTCACAAATAACTTTGAAGATTATGAGGAAAATTGTTTATTCGTAAGATACCTTATTCGTAAACTCTAGGCTTGTTCATAGGCTTATTCTTGATCATGGTTTCCTTATTCGTAAGATCAGGTATAAGGCTTTTTCTTACTCGTAAAAAGAGGGTTTGTGCTTATTCGTAAGCCAACCAGAAATCACCAAAATGACTTTTTAAGCTCTAAAACGAGTTGTACACTTGTTTCTTTTGACGAAATAGCTTCAATAATACTTAAATAACAAGAAAGTTTTAAAATTTAACACCTAAAGTGAAGTTTGAGCTTGTTCATAAACTTGATGAAAAACTAAGAAACAAGTGGAAAACGATTTTATTCCAAACTTTTTGCCAAAACTAAGATTCTAAACACTATATCAGCACGTCCTCGGAAATTTAAAGTAGGTGCGAATTCTCCCAATTTGTGTCCTACCATACGATCTGTTATATAAATAGGTAAATGTTCCATCTTAAAACTTTCCAAGCTTCAAGATTTGAGTGTTAAAATCAAAGTTTACGCGTAAGAAAGGTGATGAACGAGAAGAAACTAATACGTAAACCAAAAACTAAACCAAAACACGTTCCAAAAACCTATTTGGCGATTGATACCACTATTAGGTCACCATGAGATGATAACACAAGTATGTTAAACGAAAGAATGATGAGAGAAAGGAATGAGAGTGGTCGGATTCTTCACACACAAGAATAACTAAAGTGTGGAAAACTAGAAGGGGGGGTTGAATAGTTTTGCCGATTTTAAATTAGTTTCCAAAAACTTTAGATTCGATGTTGTGTGAAATCGTATGGATGAAGAGAGAGCATAGATCTAAGAGTAATGCAAATAAAGAAAGTAAAGTAAGGGATAGAAATGACACAACCGATTTATAGTGGCTCGGCTACAAGGACACCTTCCCTACCCTACTCCACTCCCCGAGTCACCTACTCAAGAGTTCAAGCACTATGTCAACAAACTCCTTCAACTTGGCGGAGAAGCCTTCATAACGTTGCTTACACCTTTTTACGGTACAAAGCTAAATACCGAGTCCGTAACACGGAGGACCAAACCAACACGACTATTACACAACAAGTATGTGAAATATCAAGTACAAGATCTTTGCTACAGAAATCTTGTGGAGGAAAAAATCAATCAAGGACCCCTTGCTTGGATCACTTGTAGAATGCTCGTGATCTCGCCTTAGAGAGGGACCTATATGAGAATCACAATAGAAGAAAGAAGAACAACTCTTTAGATTAAGTGATCTTTTGTTAGAAGAGTGTAAGAATATATGAGAGAGTTAGTAAGAAGAGGGGTGAGTAAAAATGAAGAAATGGCTCTCTATTTATGGGCAAAATCTTGCCACTGTTGCACGGATCCCACGGATCCCTTGCTTAAGGGATCCGTCTAGTGTAACTCCAGGGATCCGTGGGACGCTCCTCTTTGCCCATGGGGTTTTTGGGTTATGGGTCATGGGTCATGGGTCATGGGTCATGGGTCATGGGTTATGGGTTATGGGTTGGTCCATGGTTATTTATTTAGATACAATGTATCTAATAGATGCAATGCATCTAGTCAATGGATCATAGGTTAATACCATGGGTCATGGATATGCTCCATGGGTATGGTTCATGGGTTGTGGTTTTTACCCATCCTAATAAACTATTACAACAAATGATTTATTACAACAATTTGTATTAAATGACTATATGTAAATGCTTTACAAAAATAACATGTATCCTTATAACTTTACTTATGATAACATTATATTTGTTATCAACAAAACACAAAGAGATCACTAAATATTAATAAACGTTTTTATGGTTTATTTGTATTAACAATCTCCCCCTTTTTGTTGATGACAAAATATAATGTTATGATGAGTAAAACTTAAGATTATATGTATGTTTTGAAAGCCTAAGTTTTACTTCTTCTCCCTCTTTTTGTCAAAACAAAAAGTTACCCTAACAAAGAAATAGAAAGTGGAAAAATAGTCCACGTATCTCAAACTCCCCTTTGACGGTAGCTCCCCCTAGAATGGGGCGTCAAGTGAGAAAAAAAATATCCTACAAAGAAAGGGTTAGTAGTAACATGCATAAATAATCTTGTGATTGACGAGAATCAAGATTGGGAGCCAAGGTATGTAAACAAGGCCTTGTAATAAAACAACAAAATGTAGTGGTATTTATGCCACATACAAGCATGTAAAACTAAGAATAAGACTTTGTTCTTAAAAATGACTCAAAAGAAAAATACTAAAAGTAAAAAACGATTCCTTCCTTGCTTGCATAAGGTTATGGATGGAAGTTTTGGTGAGTGATGATTTTGATGCGATCAAGGATGAGGTTAAGTATGACTCGCATTTCTCCCCTAATTTCTATTGCAAGATCCCTAGTGGATTGGCAATGTTCATAATGTAAGTGATGTGGGTAATGAGTGCGGAAGTTTTCCGGGTTATTTTGATTTGTGAGATGCAGAAGTTGTGGTGGAAAAGTTGGAAAATACGGATCAAAATCTAGAATGTTTGGAAGTGGTGGTGGAAAAGAACCTAGATGTTCTTGTAACACAATGAGAGCTAAAGATGCTGAGGTTTCAAGGTCTTTGAAGATTGTGTTTGGAGAAGTAGGAGGTGTCAAAAAGACTAGTTCTTTTTGCTTGGTTTGTAGAGATCTTGTTGGAGTCTTAAGGAGTTTCAAAAGAGTGACCTTAGGTGGTGATTTGATGGGTGATGAAGTTGGTATACTTGTTGGTGATGAAGGAGGTGCTATAATGGAAGCATTTTGTGGTGAGTGAGTGGTTGGTGATGAACCATTTGATGATGGTTTTGTTAAGTAACAAGGCCGGATGTTAATCCGTGCGGATTTCCTAGATTTTGGTTATGGTATTTTGGAAGGTGGGAGGACAAAATTTTGGAGTTCTTGAAAGGGATTGTTTGCACTAGGTGATTTATCTATGTTTGAAGATCCTTTGGGTGACATGATGATGTTTGTTTGAGAGGTTGAGAGTGATGAATATGAAGGCATTTTGGGAATCCTATTTATAGAAAACTAATGCATTGTAATGAATGCTTGACCCAAAATGTGGATTAAAATCTAATGATTAGATATGAATTTTAAGGCATGTGATCATGAGAACACAAGCATTAAGTAACATACTCCAAAAATAATGATGAAAATATTGAAGTTTTCATCCAAAATGAGAAAAATAGAAGATAAAACAAGCTTCTGTCTCACGGATCCCACGGATCCTTCCCTTGAGGGAACCGTCCAGCATTAAGGCTGGGATCCGTGGTACTGGTGACTCAGGCAGCTCAAAATTTTCCTTTTGGAAACATTTGTGCCTAGTGTGTGCCTATATGCAAACCATTTGGAGTTGCGGTTATCTCGACTCCTAAAAAGAATGAAAAATAAACTAGAAGTGAAAAGATCACACTATTATGTGAGATAACCCGAGTGCTCCTAATTCATTGTTGCTTAAATGAATGTACCCGAAAACACATATTAGTTATGTGTCCTCTTTAGCATTCAAAAGACATGAGATGCAATGAAAACGGGTTTTTACTTTGTATTAATAATGAAAAAGCGATTTATCCTAGACGTGAGAAATGGCTTTTATGAAAGTGATACGGGAAGAGGTATCCTTTTAGAAAAACACTTTGAAAAGAGATTTCTTTGTGTGAATAAAACATTTATTCCTTAAAAAATAGGTATGCAATTACGTGTTTGCAAGAGGTACTTGTCTTGAAAAATAAGAGAAGACTATGAAAGTACGAGTTATAAGTAAAAACTTATCTTGGGTTTTGAAAATTCCCGTATTGCTTGTGAGTTGTGCGTGAAATAGAGATCCTAGACTCAGAAAGAAGAAGGCTAGTGTTTACATACCTTGTAGAGTTTAAAAGCTAATTACGACGATTGTTCCATGAGACCAAGACCAAGACGAAGTAGGTTGAATTGTTCCCGCTTCAACGGTTTGGTGAGGACGTCGGCTATGTTGTCTTCGGACGCTACCTTCTCAATAGAGATGTTCCCCTTTTGAACATTGTCTCTTAAGAAGTGATGACGAATCTTTATATGCTTGGTGCGAGAATACAATACCGGATTCTTGCTTAAGTCGATGGCACCTTTGTTGTCACATAGAATGGCTATGTCACTTAGATGAATGTCGTAGTCAAATAACGCTTGTTTCATCCATAGTGCTTGTTGGCATGCTTTGCCGGTGAAGACATATTCGGCTTCGGTTGTTGATATGGCCAATGCCATTTGCTTCTTTGAGAACCAAGATGTTAAACAACATCCCATAAAAGTACATACCCCACTAGTACTTTTTCGGTCAACATAGTCACCTGCATGGTCAGAATCTGCATATACAATTGTTTCTACCCCCGTACCCTTAGGGTACCACAATCCTAATTGAGTCATACCCTTAATGTACCTAAAAATTCTTTTGACGGCTTCCAGATGTGATGTTTTAGGATCTTTTTGAAACCTAGCACATAGACAAACACTAAACATGATATCCGGCCGACTAGCCGTGAGGTAGAGAAGACTACCAATCATGCCACGATATTTTGTGTTATCAACGGATTCTCCGTCTTCATCTTTTGTGAGTTTAGTGTCGGATTACATTGGTGTTCTTATGGGTTTTGACTCTTCTAAACCAAATTTCTTTAACATCTCCATAATTTATTTAGATTGATTAAAGAAGATACCATCTTCTACTTGTTTGATTTGTAGACCAAGAAAGAAGCTAAGTTCTCCCATCATACTCATCTCGAACTCGTCATGCATGATTCTAGAGAAATCATCACACGTCTTGAAAAGTAGATCCGAATATAATATCATCTACATATATTTGAACAATGATTATACGTGATTCTCTTTTCTTAGTAAAAAGTGTGTTATCAACTAACCCCATGGTGTAGTTGTGTTTGATTAAGAATGACTTGAGTCTATCATACCAAGCTTTTGGAGCTTGTTTAAGACCGTAAAGGGCTTTCTTTAACTTATACACATGTTTAGGTTTTTCAAAATCGATGAAGCCCGGAGGTTGAGCTACATATACTTCTTCATTAATAAAACCATTTAGAAAAGCACTTTTGACATCCATTTGATAAAGCTTAAGATCATTAGCACAAGCATAAGCAAGAAGTATTCTTATAGACTCTTATCTAGCCACGGGGGCATAGGTCTCATCAAAGTCTATTCCTTCTTGTTGATTATACCCTTGGGTAACGAGTCTAGCTTTGTTTCTAGACACTATACCGTTTGCATCTAACTTGTTTTTATATACCCATTTGGTTCCTATTATGGTTTGATTACTAGGTGGGGGGACCCTTGTCCACACATCGTTAGAGACAAATCGATTTAACTCTTCTTGCATAGCCATTACTCAACTTTCATCTTTTATGGCTTCTTGTGTATTCTTAGGTTCTATGGTTGAGACAAAACAAAACAAGCTACTTTGGTTTTGAACTTGAGACCTAAAGGTTCTTTCGTTTAACTTTCCTATGACCTTATCTACGGGGTGATCTTTGGACTCTTTAATATTTATGATTTCATCATTTAAAGGTTCTTCTTCTTCGTTTATCTTTTTCTTTATTACAATAGCTTCACTTTCGACAATCTCGTCATCGACAAGAGGTGGAGTAGGTTTGGGTGGACTTTCATCAAATTTTACCTTTAATGACTCTTCTACCTTCATTGTTTCTTTATTTAATATGATGTAAGCTTTGCTATTATGAGAGTAACCTAAAAAGATACATTCGGTTGATTTAGGATCAAATTTTGTAAGGTAATCTTTAGTGTTAAGTAGAAAACATTTGCTACCAAAGACTCTAAAGTGGTCTAACGTAGGATTTTTGCCTCGAAGTAACTCGTATGGAGTTTTACCTAAAAATGGTCTAATTAAGACTCGATTAAGTATGTACGTTGAGGTATCAACGGCATTGCACCAAAACTTCTGAGGTATGGATTGCTCATTTAGCATGGTGTGACTCATTTCTTGTAGGGTTTTATTCTTTCTTTCAACTACCCCATTCGATTGTGGAGTGCGAGGAGCCGAGAAGTTGTGAGTAATACCATTAGCATCACAAATGGCTCCAAATTGCACTTCATTATCGAATTCCCTACCATGGTCCGTTCTAATAGACACTATAGGACTTCCTAATTGTCTTTGGATTTTCTTACTTAATATTTCAAAGTGATTGAATGTTTCAGTTTTGTTCTTTAAGAATTTAGTCCATGTGTACCTAGAGTAATCATCCACTATAACCAAGGTGTAGTAGTTACCTCAATAACTTTGGATAGCGGATGGACCAAATAAATCCATGTGTAGTAATTCTAGACACTTAGTTGTAGAGACTATATTTTTAGCTTTGTGACTAGCATGGACTTGTTTTCCTACGTTACAAGCATCACAAAAGTGATGTTCATATTTTAATTTTGGTAGATCTTTTACTACATCTTTGGATGATAGCGATTGAAGAAGTCGCATGTTGGCATGACCCAATCTTCGATGCCATAAGGTCGAAGTATCATCCATAGAAGTAAGACAAAGTTTGTATTTAGGTTCATTACCAATTTTAATGACATATACTCCATGTTTCCTAATTCCTCTACCTATGGTGATACCATTTTTCAATATCTTACTACATGTTTCGTTAAAAAGTATGTTGCACTTTTTGTCACATATTTGTCCTATACTTAAGAGGTTAAAGTTTAGGTTTTCTACGTGACACACATCGTTGATGGTTAGAGATTTGTTAAAAATCGTACCTTTACTGATGATTTTGATTTTGCTATTTCCAAATACCACATTTCCTCCATTGAAGGATTCATATGTGGAGAATAAATCCTTATTGCCGGTCATGTTCCTCGTGCACCCGCTATCCTTGATCCATTCATCCGGATCTAGGTCGACCTTTAAGCACACCTAAGAAAACAATTAACTCAAAATTTTGGTCCCCATTTGTTCATGGGTCCATTAGTGTTAAACATTCCATTCATGTTAGACATATATGGATAAGGTGAGAATGTGTTCCATGGTGCAAGGTTTTGAAATGGAAAGCCATTTCGCATATTTGGATTCCATCCCATTTGATGGTTACTTCTCGGATAAACATTTTTAGGTCTCCTAGATGTGTTCGGTTTTGAAAATGATGGACCTTTGTTTCTTGAGAAACTTTGATTTTGTCTTGGAGGTGGTTGTCTAATAGTAACATGGGTTGGTTTCTTCTTATTAACAATAACAAAATCAGTTCTAGACGAGGGAACTATATTATTACCACTGTTTGCTTCAGCAGACCCACAGATCCCTGGCTATACACTAGCCGGTTCCCTTTTTGTGGGATCCGTGACTACAGTGGTTTGTTTTTCTAGTGCCTTTACGAATTGTGTTTCTTTGTTTTCACTAGTTGACGCATTAATCCTGAAAACCTAGACCTTTTGGTTGTTTCATGTTTTAACACTATCCAATATCATATCTAAGGTATTAGTGTTCACTCTAGCAATCTTAGAGTCTAGATAATCAACTAGTGTTTGAAGTTGAACTCAAAGTTCACATTCGCCACTTGCTATCTTCCCATTTTCTAGACGTTTTAATTTTGCCTTTAACTCTATGACTTCCTTTTCTAGATGTTGGTTTTGGTTTTTCAAAAACTTGTTTTTGTTGATTACTTTTAAACTAATTTTGCAAAGTTTATCATATTGATTTTGCAATGAGTCATCATCTAATGATGAGCTACTATAGTATTCGTGACATACCTCGTCATTTGCCATGAGACAAATTTCTTCGTCCTCCTCCTCGCTCATTCCCCACGAACCGCTCACAAATGCTTTTTGATCATCGCGTTTGGGACACTTACTAATAAAGTGGTTTGGGTCCCCACATTTAAAGCAAGCGCGATCATCCCTTGCCTTCTCGTCCTCTTTGCTTTTCTGGAATCCTTTCTTGTCGTCATATGGTTGTTTGACGTATCTTCCCTTTCTTCTAAAGAACTTTTTGAAGTCCCTTACCGCTATGGCATACTCCTCGTCATCACTATCCGAAGAGGAGTTCTCTTTATCGCTTAAGACCTTCTTGGTTTTAAGGGCAAGAGATTTGTGCTTCTCTTTCACTTTTGAGGCTTCGGAATCTTTAGCAAGGACAAGCTCATAGACCTTTAAGTTGCCTATGAGTTCATCAAGGGTGAGGATTGTCAAGTTTTTTGATTCTTCAATTGCCGTCACCTTAGATCTCCACTTGGATGGAAGTGCCCTTAGATATTTCCTAGCATGATTACGGCTAGAGAAAGATTCATCAAGTGCTTGTAAAGATGTAATTATAGTATTAAAGTTAGCAAACGAATGATCTATAGTTTCCTCATCCGATATTGAAAATTGTTCATATTGTTGAACAAATAAATCTATTTTATTGTTTTTCACTTGTTGATTACCTTGATGACTTACAACTAAAGAATTCCAAATTTCTTTAGAGGTTTTAAGCATGGAGATTCTTTCGAATTCCTTTTGGGGTAAAGCATTATATAAAACCATTTTAGCTTCACTATTTTTGGAAAGTTTTTTCTTAATTGCATCGGTGAGTTTATCATGAGGTATGTTAACTAAAATTCCATTTTCATCTTTTGCAGTGGCTTCAAAATCGCCTTCAACAATGATGTACCAAAGATCAATATCTTTAGACTTCACATACGTTTTGGGTAAAGGGGAGTAATCCTGCACCCTTGTAAAATATATTAACCAAAACGTTTAAGTACAACGGATGAGAGTGAATCTCTCACCTCGGCCCGTTACATGGGCAACAGACACACACTAAAAGTGCATTTTAACCAAACATATTACATAAGAAAGACATTCCAATCTTATGAACTACCAACCATACAAAATTACTTCCTACCGCGACCTAAGAGACTAACATCATACATGTCACACATATCCTCTAAGTGTCTCGGTAAATCGTAGACTTGAGCAGCATAATCATCAAAGTCTTCAAGCTCTAGTCCCCCACCTCCCCCAGAAGCCAAAAATGACGCCATAGGGTTATCCGGCTCCAAAACTTCATCCTCTTCACTATCAGAACAAGTAATCCTGACTTTAGAAAACTGATTACTTACCTTAGAAGCAGAAAAATTCATATTCTCTGGAGGCTTAATAGCCGCATTTGTAACAACATGAGATTCCTTCCCCCGAGAACCATCCATACCTGCTTCCTTAGTACAACCAGAAGAATTCAAAATCTTCGCCTCATCAGTAGTAGAATCATCCACAATACTTGGGATGCCCGTGTCATCTTGCACCTCAAGAGTCCCAAAAGAGTTAGCCGTAGTAATAGGTGTACTTTTCGCATTAACACTAGCAGCTACTGGTGTCTTCGTCTTTGCAACATATACCTGCTTCCTAGGTGCAAATCTAGGACCCTTACCCATACTAATACCACTAGACTTCATACCTTTGGGTTTGGCTTTTCGATTCTGCACCACCTTAAACCCATCATCAGGCTCATCCAAAAACGAGGTGGGAGCTACATCAAGATGCTCCTTAGTACTTTTAGGACAACTAGCATTAACTTGCCCAAACACTTTACAATCCGCACAATCTGGAGGTTTCCATTCATATTCAACCTTAATACATTCCGTAGTAAAACCACTATCATCCTTTTTAGGGATCGCCATAGTCACCTCATGTTTAAGATCAGATTCCGATGATAATTCAACAAGAGCACGTGCAAAACTAATACGACCCCATGAATCAACGCACATGGAACTAGTGAAAGCATCTAGCATAATCGGCTTACCCACCTGAGTAGCAATGAGGCTCAAACCATCTTCCGAATATGCAAGAAGTGGCACATTATGCAATTTAATCCATACGGGAACTTTGGTAACCTCACTTTTAGACAGTAACACATCAGGAGTCCATTTAGTGAGGATGAGAGGAGAATTGCGAATAAATCAAGGACCCCGTTGAAGGACACCCTCTTTAGAGTCAAACTTAAAGAGAAACACACCATCGTCATTCTTCATAAGTTTCTTTAACCCAAACTTACCCCACGTGCTAGTGACATAGTTGCGGACCAAAGGGAACGCAATATTCTTGCCAAAAAAGAAGCCAACAAGAGTATTATTATAACGATTAAACACTCCCTCCATAGCAGCCTTAAGAAGAACCGTATCATGGTTGTCAATACGATTCTCGTTTACCAATGGTCAAAAATTAACTTTCCTCGTGACTTGTTCATGTTTTAACACATTAGCAAACAACCTTGCTTCTTTAGGCACATTATCCTTACCATTAACTTCATGACCAGAAGTAGACTCGTTAACCACATTCAAAGCAATACTAGGAAGTACCAACGGAGGCACACAAGTATCTTGACCAGAAACATTAGAAGAAGTCGCTTGAGTGCTCAAATCCACCCCACTCTTAGAAGTACCAGTCTTATCACTATCAAGCCCCAACATAGAGTCCCCCCATGGGTCAGGCTGTTCCATGTTAGGCGTGCCCCAAACAGAATCAACCGTAACATCCCCAAACAGATTACCATCATTATTGCTAGTGTTTCGGACAACCCTAGCAGCTTTGCGTACCTCAAGAATAGTAGTACCACCATCAAGACATTTTAAACGTTTTAGTCTAGCATCCAACGCGTTAATGTCCAACGTAGCATAAGGATTAGGTTACGTATTCACACCAGCTTGATCGGCCAAGTTAGTGGCTGTTTTAGCAGCTTTCGACGAAGAATCCTTTCTCCATCTCTCTAAACCCCACAAACAATCCAAGAAAAATGACACAACCAAGCAGATTCAGAATAGCAGCTTCGTACAGGTAGCCCAAAACCCTAACTCAATCGTTAGGGTTTTAAACACAAACGTATAGAGTCTAACCTGCTCCCATGGTTTAATCGCATAAAAACAATTGAGACAAGACCAACAAGGAGTGATAAACCAAAACAATCCAAATCAGAACAATCACGCAATCCAAATCTTGTTAAAATCAAAAAACGATTACCTAAACCCTAAAAATAATGAATCGCCAAAACAGCACCAAAACAAGAGGAAACGCAGCACTATTCCAACCACGAATCAATTAACAATGATGTTAATGAATAACGAAATCAGGTAGATGTAAAGAATCCTAAGCTATGGTCGATTTGAAGAAAAGTCGATTAGGGTTGTAAGGGTTTAGGAAAATCGCCAGAGAGAAATTGCCAAGGGAGCAGTTTGATAACCCTAGAATGGATATCGTATAATATAGAACCTTTAATTAGAGACTGATTAAACAATGCGCATGACTTCACATACGTTTCAAATCTATTTTTCCAATATATAAAACCATTAGTTTCAAGTAGTGGAGGTCGTTGCATGGATTGCCCTTCCTTGTAATTTTCAGAACCTATAGTGATCGAAAGGTTTTTAAAATACGGTTTACTTTAAAACTTTTATAAACTTAGCTCTTGATGCCAATTGTGGAAAACTAAAAGGGGGGGTTGAATAGTTTTGCTGATTTTAAATTAGTTTCCAAAAACTTTAGATTCGATGTTGTGTGAAATCGTATGGATGAAGAGAGAGTATAGATCTAAGAGTAATGCAAATAAAGAAAGTAAAGTAAGGGATATAAATGACACAACCGATTTATAGTGGTTCGGCTACAAGGACACCTTCCTTGCCCTACTCCACTCCCCGAGTCACCTACTCGAGAGTTCATGCACTATGTCAACAAACTCCTTCAACTTGGTGGAGAAGCCTTCACAACGTTGCTTGCACCTTTTTCCGGTACAAAGCTAAATACCGAGTCCGTAACACGGAGGACCAAACCAACACGACTATTACACAACAAATATGTGAAATATCAAGTACAAGATCTTTGCTACAGAAATCTTGTGGAGGAACAAATCAATCAAGGACCCCTTGCTTGGATGAATTGTAGAATGCTCGTGATCTCGCCTTAGAGAAGGACCTATATGAGAATCACAATATAAGAAGGAAGAACAACTCTTTAGATCAAGTGATCTTTTGTTAGAAGAGTGTAAGAATATATGAGAGAGTTAGTAAGAAGAGGGGTGAGTAAAAATGAAGAAATGGCTCTTTATTTTTAGGCAAAATCTTGTTACTGTTGCACGGATCCCACGGATCCCTTACTTAAGGGATCCGTCTAGTGTAACTCAAGGGATCCGTGGGACGCTCCTTTTTGCCCATGGGTTTTTGGGTTATGGGTCATGGGTCATGGGTTATGGGCTGGTCCATGGTTATTTATTTAGATACAATGTATCTAATAGATGCAATGCATCTAGTCAATGGATCATGGGTTAATACCATGGGTCATGGTTCATGGGTTGTGGTTTTTACCCATCCTAATAAACTATTACAACAAATGATTTATTACAACAATTTGTATTAAATGACTATATGTAAATGCTTTACAAAAATAACATGTATCCTTATAATTTTACTTATGATAACATTATATTTGTTATCAACAAAACACAAAGAGATCGCTAAATATTAATAAACGTTTTTACAGTTTATTTGTATTAACATAAAAATTATGCAGAAAATGAAAATAACCAACAGCCTCCTAAGAGGGTTACAAGAGTATTTATAGGCAAGGGAGCTAGGACAACACATTCTAGTCCATTCCTTACACGTTTGGGTCTTTGCATAGGCCTATAGGCTTACTACATAAGCCTAGCACTAATTAAAAACATATAAGCCTAATTAGCAACCTATTACATATCTAATGACCGACACTTGATAGTAGTTACACGTGATCCCAACACTATATTCCAAATATTTTTTGCCATAAGGGTTTCATTCCAAAGCTTACTAGATTTTAACCCTAACCCCATGGTTCTTTGGTTTACAAATGTCTTTTCAAGCCACACTAGCTATACCCCTTATAGAATTACCCCTAGTCCAAAGGAAATTCTTAAACAACTTGTTAATCTGATAACAAATGCTAGTAGGCAACATAAATAGAGAAGGCCAATAGACTTGTAATGAGTGTAAAATAGAGGAGATAAGTTGTAACCTGCCAGCAAAGGACAGTTCTTTATTTCTCCAATCCTAAATCATCTTCTTAATCATCTTAATCAAAGGCTTCCAGTCCTTATCAGAAAGCCTCTTGGGACACCATTGGCACTCCCAAGTACCTAATAGGGAGGACTCCTTCATTTAAGGGCATTACCAGCTTAATATTATCAATCACATTCTCTGATATATTCCCAAATAACGCTTCACTTTTAGTCATGCTAGGATGAAGACCAGAACTTAAACAAAATTCATCCAAGCCTCTTCTTAAGACTGAAGCTGATATGAGATCACCGTGGCAGAGCATAGCAAGTCATTCACAAAACACAAGCTAGTGATCTTGAGTTCTTTACACCCCCAATGATATTTGAAACCTTTTTCAGCCTTTACATGTCTTTGCACCATCAGATTCAAAACTTCCATCACCAGCGTAAATAAATAAGGGAAATGGGATCCCCTTGTCTCAAACCTCTACCAGCCTTAAAGAATCCATGTGGCTCACCACTAATGCAAACAGAAAAAGAAGCAGTAGTTAAACACACCACTATCTAATGAATCATTACAGGATGAAACCCAAAATGTCTCAAAACGAACTCTAAAAACTGCCAATTAACTGTATCGTATGCTTTTTGTATGTCTATTTTAAAAGCACATCTATTAGATCCCCCCCACTTGTTCCAATTATAGCCTCTCATAAGCTCCTGAGTTAATAGAATATTATCGCTAATTTGTCTCCTAGGTATAAACGCACTCTGGTTATCACCCACAAGCCCATTTAAAACCAGTTTAAGTCTACTAGTTATGACTTTACTAATGGTATTATATACAACATTACAAAAACTTATAGACCTGTAATCAATAACTTTTTTAGGGGATATAACTTTAGGGATTAAGGAAATAATGGAAGCGTTAAACTCACCAAGCAATTTGCCAATAGAGAAAAACTCCTTAGCAGCAACACAAGTATCCTCCCCTACCACATTCCAAGAACTCTTAAAGAACTTGGATGTATAACCGTCACGACCTGAAGCCTTGTTGTCTTCAATATCAAATAATGCAGTCTTGACTTCTTCATCAGTAACCTTTCTAATTAATTCCACATCGATTTCAGGATCCAGCTTGGTAGTAAAAAGAGAATCCAGGTCTTCAATAGCGATTTCAAAGGTGTTTACCTTTTAGTCATTTGGATAGCTAATAATGATCAGCTGTGCTGATCATTCATTCAAGGAGTAAAATTTTCTCTTTGGTTTACGTGTTGACTATATCAGAGAGAGAGTTGGATCTCTGATGTGATCATCTATCTTTAACTTAGGCTGATTTAATGTTTCAAATACTTGTGAAGAATAATTTGGTCAGAATTTGACTCAACATATTTGATACTTTAGTAAGTACTTGTATAAAAACTTATATGTTTATTTTTGAATTTTTAATATACATTAGTGATAACGCTACACGCGTCGTTCGGGGTCAAAGGAACTTCCTTTTCTTCGAGCAAGTTTTATAACACCCTAGGCAGTGAACCTAATCGTTGTAGTGTAGCATTAGGGTAAGCCACGGGTATTGATATCGTTCTCTAGGGGAATAAGAATGCTAGTGAGAAGTTACTACGCTAAGGTTGGGGTTGAGGAAGATTATTTTTTATATTTTTTATGTTTTTTTAGGAAATGGAAAGGTACGAATCTCGGGGTTTGAATTTGGGGGGTTGGTATTTCTACCGATTACTCTACTTATCTAATTATCTAATCTAAGGTGATGGTAGTCTATGTCTAATTATTGTGTGCTCGTATGATAGTTTAAAAATGTGTTTACTTAGGTTTTATTACTCCTTGATTATCTCCTATTGATGGTTGAATTGTCACGTCCTTATTCTTAATCGCGTTGTGTGTCTAAAGTCGTAGGGTATGCGTTTATCCCTAACTCTTTGAACTTACCAAAGGGTCTCGTCTACAAAATCTCTAGGATTTATACACTCTAACTCTAAGGCACTCTTTGTATGATTTAGCCTACAACTACTCTAGGTGTCATAGTCTAAGGTTCACAAAGATTAATCAAGCATTAACTAAACAACGAATGACCTATCGCATTACTAGATCATTAACAATTAAGATAAGAGACAACCAATCAATATTCAATAATTAAGTTTCATAATCCCTAAGCAAACACACAAGTAAATTAGCCGAACATGGAGAACATGCAAGCATACACACAAATAATCAAAGACATAATTGTATTAATGAAGTAAAACACTTATCTTGATGTAAGATAGGGTTTGGAACCCTAAAATACTGTACAAGACAGCCTTGGTTCGGTTTAGGTTTTTACTCTAAAAAGACTACTCTCTAATACTGAAAAATTCGGATTCTATATATAAGATTACATATGCGACGGCGTCACCTTATGATTTGTGACGCCGTCGGGTCGCCGTCATTAGGGTTTCGTCTTGGCCACGTTAGTCTTGCGACGGCGTCACCTTGTTCTTGTGACGCCGTCCTCTTCCGCTTATGACGCCGTCTAGATCAAATCTAGGCCGTTTGAGTTGCGACGGCCTACTCTTTTAAAGCTTGACACCGTCACTTGAAAATAAGAAATTTGACTTCTGTCCCGTCACAAAATGCTCCGACGGCGTCGCAGTTCTTCGTATATCCGCGCCTTTTCGTCCAAATAAGTGCTATTACATCAATTTGCCTTCAAGAGACCTAAAAAGTGAAAAGGAACGATATTAAGTAATAACGGATACAAAAGTGATCAAATAAGGGCTTAAATGACCCCTCAAAAAGGTACATTTTAAAACCTTATCAAATATCCCTACACTTGGTATTTGCTTGTCCTCAAGCAAATGTGCTTTTAGCCAATTAATTTATAAGTTAGGGGTCATGAAGCACTGGTTTAAAACAGTCCACAACACATATAAGCCCCGCAAAAGTCATAACAAGCACGGAAATTACATACTAGCACCTCACAAGGGGTGTTTGGATACTCACATCTCTCTCGGGTGTATATGAAATATAACAAGTTGGAAATGGAAGATAAACGCTCATTAACCGGTCCTAGTACATAGATTACCATAGGCTTGAGACTAGATCAAACCTCCATCGCTTTGGCGTAAGCACCTAGGAAAGACTATCAAAGAGGTCTTTAAAGGGTTGTAATGTTAGGCTTACGGTAGGGAAACAAAGGGTTTGGTGGGATAGGCTATTTAGTGGTGGCATGTCAAAAATCTTTATGTTACAAGCATACGAAGAATGGCGTTGCTAAGCCAAGACTCGACACTCTAAACTCTAAATAACTGAAACAAACAAACATAAATTTAAAGATAGATGTAGGATGGTAGCCCGTAATTTTATTTATTTATTTATTTTATTTTTTTATTATTTTTTTTACACTCTATTTTTTTCTTTTCTCTTTTTCTATTTTTTTTCATACACTTTTACTCTACCATCCTCTACTGTAACATCAAAATGATAGGGATTTATAGGCACATCCCTACACTTGAGTTTTTATTACTCTAACACTAATTTGACCCGAATTGAAAAGATCAAAACACTTGGGGTATGTTATTACGCAAATAAGGGAATTTAACATTCCCTTCTAATCATTTAAACTTTAACTTTTTCCCATGAGTCCCAATCGTCCCAAAACTGTATACAAAGGATATGACTCGACTTAGCAACTCATGCAAGCAACTAGATAGTTGAACTAAGGGTTTGGGGTGATAACAATAATGCACTAAAAGTGAGTGCATACATGGTAGGCTAAGGCGATTTGGGTGTATATTTGGGGGTGGGGTGTAAACAATGCTCTTCATTGATATTCCGGAAAACCGAAAAATCAAGAGAACCGCGAAAAGGATAGGCTCTGAGGGGTTAACTAGGGGTATCGTGTACTAAAGATGAGTACAACGCAAAGGTGTGGGGGAATTACTCAACCGATGTGGAAGAGGTAATTATATTACGGGTATCAAACAAGGGTTATCCTAATGCCTCTTATCATTTAGTTATTCCTAACTACACAAGTGTAGTCTTACTAGCGATCTCGGGATGCATCATAAAACAAGTTCTAGAATCTAATATACTACCGGTTCACACTCTAAGCATTAAAGATGAATGCTTTAATTCCTACTAATCTAAGGGTGATCCTCACATTTTTGGTGGAATTTAGGTGGTAAAGGGTTTTTGAGCTAGTCATATAACTTCCTATCCATGAGACGCTTTTGTTAAGACTAATGGCCCACTCCTATATGTTATGCAAAATTAAAAATTTGGTGCCAAAATTACCCTAACCGACATTTTCTCATGGTTTATTACGCAATTGCAATTGGACAAAGCAAATAATCAAGGATAAGCATAATTTCAAAGTTCCCGTTTTATTTTCCCTCCCTACACTTAAACTGAACATTGTCCCCAATGTTCCCCGAAAGTATCAAAGTTATGATAATGGAAGGTAATTAAAAACGAAAGAAACTAGTACTCCCCTGATTAGCTCGGTAGGATCCGTGTAAAGTGGTGGTTAAATCCTTTCCAAGAAAAATGTATGCGTGAAAAGCTCCTTCCAATCTTTTGTTTCTTCTTCTTGATAAATAAACCTGCACATTCGAAGAAAACAAACGAAACCTTCGCGTAAAATCGGCGGTAATAATATATATAAGACTCTACTAAACTAGGATATAATGCTTGTGGAATAGATGTTTATAGAATTTTTGGAAAATTAAGACCTGGAAAATTTCAAAATTTTATAAGTAGCTCAGAAAACGAGAAAAAAGTAATCTGTTGTTTTTACTCCTTCCTGACGCCGTCAGGTTGCGACCCTGACGCCGTCAGGTTATCCTGACAAAAACTGGTCTGCGATTTTCTGAAAAAATTCTGGAAAATTTACATCTTTAGAATCTGGAAAACATTTCTGCAAAACATCCATTATCACTCGATACAAGCATTTGACTCGAACAAACACACATATATATCTTTTAATGAATTGCTATTCTCATGTTTACATTTCTTTTGAAAACGTGTGTAATCCTCCCTACACTTATCCTTTATGTAAAATACCTTTATATGCAATTAAGACGAGGTTAAAAACAAAATAAAGCATTTTTACAAATTTAAACATGAGAATAAACAATCACTAAAAGATATATGACACTAACAAACAAACAATTAAGCATGAGTTGCCTCCCACGAAGCGCTTTTCTTTATTTAAGAGTCTTGTAGCTAGACTCGTAGTCGTGCCCCTACGTAACTTCATTACCGTCACCTTCTTCCTCATGACGGTCTCTATTGGGGGATTCTATGTTGTAGAAGTGCCCTATGATACACTTCTCTAAGAGTTCGTCCTCTCCCCACTCGGTTCTATATTCCGGTCCTAGGTTCAAGCAATCCTTATAGAATCCGAAAATCTTAGCCATAACATAATCTACTCCTTTTCTTTTCCTCCTCATTCCTAATAATAGTTTAAGTTCCTTTTCGTCATTAGAGAGTGATGAAAACTTCTCAATCTTAAACGACATTTGGTAAGCTATGTTATCGGTCTCATCTTTGAATTGCACTATTCCTAACGAGGGGTTATAGGTCATCCCGGTGCTTTCTATGAAAGGTTTTCCTAGAATAACCTGGGACAAGCTAGGATCTATGGCCGTACTAATATCATCCACAATTATGAAGTCCGTAGGAAACGTGAAACTACCTACATAAACCGGCAATCCTTTAACTCTACCAAGAAAATTGCACCTAACCCTAGGATTATCGGGGTCTTGCCTAGTTGGAATAGGCCTCTTCATTACCCAATTGTAGTAGGTGCTAGTCATTATGTTGATTGGGGACTTGCGATCAATGTAGGCCTTTGCCACGAAAAGGTGTCCTATGCAGCATGGTATGTTAAGATTCCAAGGGTTCCCAAACTTGATTCTAGGGCTTTTCCTAACATACATGTGACGGAGGTCACGCACTAAGTGAGGGTGGCGAGATAGTTCTTCTTCCGTAGGAAACTTATTGAAATAATCAGTATCTACTTCATCTATTTCCTCGGTTGTTTCATTCGTCGGTGGTTCACTAACCTCAAGTGTATGGTCCTCTTCGTCATTTGTTCCATTGGGTTCTACTAAGGCGATGGTGTTGACGAATTGAACGTGCTTAGCTAACTTACTTGGGTCCTTAATCTCTACACCGGAAGGCTCGGGGGTTGAGATAGCATTAACCTTCCTATCACTATTAGTCATGGCTTTCAAAAGGTTATCTATCTTCCTATCCATTTCGGCTTATTGTTGGTTAAAGCGGTCCGAGAGCTTAGCTATTTGGGCTTCTTGGGATGCGACTAGATGTTGCAACATCCCCTCAATGTTTTGTTGGGAAGGGCCGTGAGATGGGGGCAATGAGAAATCATTGGAAGTGAATTCTTTGGTTAGTCCCCAATAGAAGTCGGGCTTGCCCTTCCATGCTTCTCGGGCTTCATTGAAATTCCTAGGTCCGGGTATTGTAGGGAATCTTCCTCCCGTTCCATTAATACGCGAGGATGCGTAGTCAACGGAAGCATGTTCGGGGGATCGGGTGCAAGTGCGCGTGTTATGAGGATCACTACACGGCTCACACGAGGAAGAAACTTTGTTCACATGGCGTGAAGACTAAGGATTTTCGTAGGAACTCATTAGGAATTTAACTTGATCTTCAAGTTCGATCATCCTACGGTCGGAAGATTGTGAGTCAATGGGAGGCAAGGAGATTGCCTTAACGGTTTTGGGCAACTCACGGGGATCATTCCAACTTTCGTTGTCATAGAGGGCAAGGTCCTCTATTATGCCCCATGATTCTTTCGCGGTGAGATCACTAAGTTTTCCACCGGCCGCTTGGTCAATGGATCGCTTTGTGGGGAAATTGACATGATCATAAAAGATTTGGACTTGGAGCCAAAGATCAATGTCGTGATGAGGGACTTTATGAAGTAAGTCCTTGAATCGAGTCCATGCTTCGTAAAGAGATTCACCTTGATGTTGTTGGAACATCAAGATGTCATTCCTAAGTTTAGTGGTTCTCCCCGGTGGGAAGAATTGAGCAAGGAAGCGAGAGGTGAGATCATCCCAACTTGAGATGGAGCCGGCGGGAAGTCACTCAAGCCAATTACTAGCTTGGTCCCGTAGAGAAATTTGGAAGAGACGCAGGCGCGTGGTCTCCCGAGTAGCAGCATCAAGGTCGATGGAATCGACAATTTTAAGGAAATCCCTTAGATGCTGATTTGGATCTTCAGAGCGAAGTCCATGGAATGCACATCCGTTTTGCACCAACTGGATGGTGTCGGATCGCAGGGCCGTAGTTTTGGCTTGGTCGGGAAGCTCAATGGTGTTCCTATAGCCTAGGTGGCTTGGTCTCGAGTATTCACCAAGAGTACGGGCTCTTGGCGGGTCAATTGGTGGTGGGTTGATGAATGGTGGGTGGTTATCACCTTCCATGATGAAAAGTGATGGGGTTACGAACAAAGGTCACTAAGAAGGGGGATAGACTACGAGAAGGCTAAAAAATGAGAAAAATTTACTTGATAGGGATCAAGCAAAAAAACCTAAACGAGGTGGACTACTAACTAGCTATTCTATTCCCCGGCAGCGGCGCCAAAAACTTGATAACGCTACACGCGTCGTTCGGGGTCAAAGGAACTTCCTTTTCTTTGAGAAAGTTTTATAACACCCTAGGCAGTGAACCTAATCGTTGTAGTGTAGTATTAGGGTAAGCCACGGGTATTGATATCATTCTCTAGGGGAATATGAATGCTAGTGAGAAGTTACTACGCTAAGGTTGGGGTTGAGGAAGATTATTTTTTATCTTTTTTATGTTTTTTAAGGAAATGGAAAGGTACGAATCTCGGGGTTTGAATTTGGGGGGTTGGTATTTCTACCGATTACTCTACTTATCTAATTATCTAATCTAAGGTGATGGTAGTCTATGTCTAATTATTGTGTGCTCGTATGATAGTTTAAAAATGTGTTTACTTAGGTTTTATTACTCCTTGATTATCTCCTATTGATGGTTGAATTGTCACGTCCTTATTCTTAATTGCGTTGTGTGTCTAAAGTCGTAGGGTATGCGTTTATCCCTAACTCTTTGAACTTACCAAAGGGTCTCGTCTACAAAATCTCTAGGATTTATACACTCTAACTCTAAGGCACTCTTTGTAGGATTTAGCCTACAATTACTCTAGGTGTCATAGTCTAAGGTTCACAAAGATTAATCAAGCATTAACTACACAACGAATGACCTATCGCATTACTAGATCATTAACAATTAAGATAAGAGACAACCAATCAATATTCAATAATTAAGTTTCATAATCCCTAAGCAAACACACAAGTAAATTAGCCGGACATGGAGAACATGCAAACATACACACAAATAATCAAAGACATAATTGTATTAATGAAGTAAAACACTTATCTTGATGTAAGATAGGGTTTGGAACCCTAAAATACTGTACAAGACAGCCTTGGTTCGGTTTAGGTTTTTACTCCAAAAAGACTACTCTCTAATACTAAAAAATTCGGATTCTATATATAAGATTACATATGCGACGGCGTCACCTTATGATTTGTGACGCCGTCGGGTCGCCGTCATTAGGGTTTCGTCTTGGCCACGTTAGTCTTGCGACGGCGTCACCTTGTTCTTGTGACGCCGTCCTCTTCAGCTTATGACGCCGTCTGGATCAAATCTAGGCCGTCTGAGTTGCGACGGCCTACTCTTTTAAAGCTTGACACCGTCACTTGAAAATAAGAAATTTGACTTCTGTCCCGTCACAAAATGCTCCGACGGCGTCGCAGTTAAGCAGTGACGCCGTCACCTTGTGTTTCAGCAGCTTGAGTGTCTCGATTTCTTGACTTTGGCCATTTTCTTCGTATATCCGCGTTTTTTCGTCCAAATAAGTGCTATTACAGCAATTTGCCTTCAAGAGACATAAAAAGTGAAAAGGAACGATATTAAGTAATAACGGATACAAAAGTGATCAAAAAGGTACATTTTAAAACCTTATCAATTAATATAGAGCAGTTTGGTTTTTTGGTTGGGTTTTAACATAAGACCGAAAAACCAAATCAGATCTTTTGGTTTCTGAAAAATAAAGACTGACCTTTGGTTTTTAAATAATTCGGTTTTTTTGGAGCCTTTTTTTTTACTCATCACTAGTAGAGATGGCAATTCCCGACACGACACGATAACCGGAATGAAGTTAAACTGGTTTGGTTTGAGGATATACAATTTAGGTAAAAAAAACATATCAACCCGTATAACCAGTTTAATAAGTGGGTCGTGTTTGGGCTGAGCAAGTCTTAGACAAGTCAACCCGTGAACCAGTTTAAGTATGTAAGTGTATTGAAATAAAATATATATGTAAGATTTTATGTGAATTTAATTTGGATTTAAATATATTTAGTTACGTACATTTTTTGGAGGCGTTTAGTTATGTATATAATATGATATTGAATTACAATTATAACTCGGATAATATTGAAATTGTTGTATAGTTATTCATATGTTATTTTAATCATTTTTAAAATTACTATATCCTTTTTGGATCTAAAGTAGTTGAATCGAGAAACCACAAACTTTCTTTATAGTATTTGCCACTTGACTTATTCACTTAAACATGTTAAACATGTCACAAACGAGTGACACATGTTATGCAAGTCTGGATCAGGATTGAATTTCTTAACACGATTAATATATAAGTCTTTTTTGGATAAAGGTTATACTAACCCGCTAATCTGAATAGTCAAACGCGATCACGACTCGATTGCCGGCCCTAATCCTAGCGGCTTGTGCTATGTATGAAAGCTTCACGCGTGACTTTGCGTCAAGTTGCGATAGTCTCATAATCTATAAGGACCATTCGTGTAATCTAAGAGCATGGAGTGTCATAACGAGCCAAGCTCGCCACTCCAACGTGGATCCCTTGCCACTTCTCACCAGCGTTCGCCACGACACCAAGAAGCCTCGCCGGTGGAGTTTTCGCTACCCCAACGACACGGAAGAAGACAAAACACGTGGCTTTTCTCAATATTTTTGACTAAATATTTTATAACAATACATAAATGTTTAGCGTGTGTGTGTGTGTTTGAATGAAGAAGATGAGGGTAGGTGGGTGGGTGGGTGTGTGAGTATAAATAGTATTTGTAAATGTTATCACTTAAATGTTACAGTATTTGTAAATTAAAAAAAATAACTTAAATTTTTTTTTTATAAAAATGTGTTAAAATGAGGGTGTGCGGTGCCCAAGTGAAGAGGTTTTGGTGTAATTTTATTTAAGTGAAATAAATTTTATTTTAATGAAATGAATTTTATTGTGTTAGAAAAATATGAAAAAGAAATAAAATGAGGGTATGCGGGGCCCAAATAAAAAGGTTTAAGTTAGTTTTAATTGGGAGATATTTTTAAATGAGTGTGTTGGAGTGATGTGAAAGTGATGTGACAAAAGTAGACCCAAATGAAAAGGTTTGGCTAGCCACGACACCCCATGATCTAACATAAAGCAAAATTCCTAAAAAAAAAGTTAATTGAGTAAAATGAACAAGGGCGTAACACCCAAGCGTAAATCGCCGACAAAATTTCTGTTTTCTCTCTCATCAATTCCTGTTAAATCTTGTCCGCATTTCTCTCTTCATAATCACATCTTGTGAGCTACTCCCTATTCCTTTTAATCTCTCAAAACCAATCCATTCCATTAATGGGTCTTCCAATTTCATTAGTATTATAGAACTACACCAAACAAGTTGGGCTTTTTCAGTTTAATTATTTATTTATTTATTTGTAAGAAGATGAAGATGAAGATGTGGGTTAGAAAGCCAGTTTTGGCTTTGCTTTTCTTGACTGTTCTCGCCCCCATCCTTCTTTACACTGATAAACTCACTACTTTTTGTATGTCTTCCTCTTTTCGTTTTTTTGAATTTGGATAAGCTCACACTTTCTATTTGATCTCTAATCATTTCAGTTTTTGCAGCTACTTATGAATTTGTTCAAGAGCCTGCAACACTGGTTAGAATTCCAAATCTACATGAGCTATTTAATTTATTTATGATATTTTTTAGTAATTTTATTTTGACTTTGGGTTTCTATCAGATGTTGAATGGTGATGTTAGACCCTTAAATTTGCTACCCCAGGTATTTAGCTATAACAATATACTTAGTGGATACTTATTTAGAATAAAAACATATGTGACATTTTTATTAATGTTTTGTAGGAGTTATCTATAGCACAAGAAGAACCATTAGGTGATGTTCATATGGAAAATTTAACTAGATCTATTATTATTGAACATCATCCCGATACCGAGAGTTCCAGAATTACTAGACAACTAAACGAAGGTTACTTTTTTTTTTCATCTTATCTTTTTTACTGTATATAAAAAACAAAACTATAACTCTAACGCGAAGATAATTTGATCAGAATCAAAGGGGGATGAACAAGATAACCCGATCAAGCAAGTAACTGAAAATGTCAAGTTGAAGGTGTCAATGTTACCCACTAAACAAGCTGCTGTAAGTTATTCTTTTAAAAAAAAAATTATCTGCTTAGCTGTCATTTTCATGTGATATGTCAATAATTGTGTTAGTGTTCATGGGTAGCTGTATAGTATTTGTGTTTGAATTAATTAGTTGTATTTTTATAATGCAACACCTTAATGTATTTAATAAATTGCAACTACTCCCTCACTTGAATCTGTCCGATGGTTATGCAGACTTTATTTTTATTGATGTCACATGTTTATAATTTTCAGACAGGTTAAATATAAAAGCTCAGACATCTTTTTCAGTTGTGTATTTAATATGACATGAACCATTAGTGGAAAGCTGTACAACACTCATTAACAATCCTGCAATGGTTTTATCTTTATTTAGTTTGTTGAGTGTTGACTAGTAATCTTATTTTCCTCGAGAAACTGTTTGCTGTTGATTTAAAATTACCGACTGTCTGTGTATTAGTATGCTAAGGAATTGGCTTTCATTCATGTATTTCATAAACCTCTATATTATATATCTGCAATCGGATCATAATGTTTTATGCTTATGCCTTACAGTATAATTCAAATATTAAATTGATTGTTCCAATTTCTAAGATGAACCTAGATGAAGATATTCAGCTTCATATGCGGATTTAATTCTTGTTTATATCTGATTTCTATTAGGAAATCAAACAAGAGGGAAATTCCATTGAACTTCCTCGCAGAGCTGGTAAACGGGAACCCACAAAAACCAAAATCCAGAATCCCAATGAAATTGTTTTGGTGGATACTCGTGTTCGGTATCTCAAGGATCAGTTGATAAGGGGAAGAGTTTACCTTTCTCTTTCAGCAACAAGAACCAATGTTCAGTTCAACAGGGAACTTCGGTTGCGCATGAAGGAAGTCCAAAAAGCACTAGGCGATGCAAACAAGGATTCAGATCTACCCAAAAAGTAAGCATCATATTAATAATCATTTTCAATCACATACCTTCTTAAACCTTCGTTTTAAAGTAGACTCCAATATTGCTGTAATACTAAGTTATTGTTTTATAAATCTAGTGCTTATGACAAGCTGAAGGCAATGGATCAAACACTGGCAAAAGGCAAGCAAATACAGGATGATTGCACTGCTGTTGTTAAAAAACTTCGTGCAATTATTCACTCAACCGAAGAACAACTGCGGGTCCATCAGAAACAGGCCTTGTTTTTGACTCACTTAACTGCAAAAACTGTTCCGAAGGGTTTGCATTGCCTTCCCTTGCGTCTTTCAACAGAATATTACTCTTTAAATTCGTCTGCACAACAATTCTCGAATCAAGAAAAACTAGAAGACCCCAAGCTGTTCCATTATGCTTTGTTTTCAGATAATGTGTTAGCGACGGCAGTAGTTGTGAATTCTACTGTTACCAATGCCAAGGTAATTATCTTCTTTTAGGTTTTTGTCATTGAAGTTATTTGCTTTCTTATTAAGCTTGCATATGATCCTACAGTATATTAGTTATAATTGCTAACATGACAACATCTTTTTTCTGAGGCAGGATTGTTCAAAGCACGTGTTCCACATAGTCACTGACAAGCTTAATTATGCTGCAATGAGGATGTGGTTTCTTGCAAACCCACCTGGCAGTGCTACTATACAAGTTCAGAACATTGATGAGTTTACTTGGCTGAATGCGAGTTATAGCCCTGTTTTAAAGCAGTTGGCTTCTCAGAACATGATTGATTATTATTTCAAAACGCACAAGGCCGAGTCGGATTCAAATCTTAAGTTCCGCAACCCAAAGTATCTGTCAATGATGAATCATCTTCGCTTTTACCTTCCAGAGATCTTTCCAAAGCTTAATAAAGTTGTGTTCTTGGATGATGATATAGTGGTCCAGAAGGATTTAAGTGGTCTTTGGTCTATTGATCTCAAGGGTAAGGTGAATGGTGCTGTTGAGACATGTGGGGAGAACTTCCATCGGTTTGACCGCTACCTCAACTTCTCAAATCCTATCATAGCTAAGAACTTTGACCCTCGTGCTTGTGGATGGGCGTATGGAATGAATGTATTTGATCTGGAGGAATGGAAGAAGCAAAACATCACAGATGTTTACCACTCATGGCAAAATTTGGTACGTGGATAGTTAATAATTTGATAATGTAATCATTCATTTTACTTGCAGCTATTAACAGCACAACAATATTGTCACTGGAATTCCCATGAAAGTCTACTTACGAAGCATTTTGAGCTTGATTATAAACGATATAACAGTTTTGTACTCTAATTTGTTATGCTGAATCTGGGTGCAGAATCACGAGAGGCAACTATGGAAATTGGGGACATTGCCACCAGGTCTGATAACGTTTTGGAAACGGGTATACCCACTAGACAGATCATGGCATGTACTTGGGCTTGGGTATAACCCAAGTGTGGGACAAAAAGAGATTGAAAGAGCAGCAGTTATTCACTACAATGGGAATTTGAAACCATGGTTGGAAATAGGGATACCAAAGTTTCGAGGGTACTGGAATCAGTATGTGGATTATGATCAAGCATACATGCGGGATTGCAATATGAGCCCATGAGAAGATAATTGGGTCAATAAGTAGTATATATTCTTTCATTGCTCATAGTGTTGATGGTTAGTTTCCTCATATAATCACCCTGGCCCTGTGTGAGAGTGAGACGAGAAGCTACCACGCATTATGTTGATTTTGTTGTAAAGGAGCAAGAGATGCATCTAGTGTTTTGATGTGTGCATGTTGTATCCTCCAAACTTGATTTTGGGTTCCAGTTGTTTTGAGTTGTACCCAGAATAGGATGGTATGTAATTGAATATCTTATGTGTGATAGAAATGAACATATGTCAATCTTTTGTAGAATCGAATGGAGGAGAGAATTGTGTAAACTACTAGTACTTACAAAGATCGTATTTATTTATACAATATTTTTTCTCTGTTTAGATTTTTATTCAGGTCTCCATACATAGATTTTGTGGTTTTTTAGCATTTAGACTATTATTGGCTAGCGTGAGTGGGGCGTGAGTTTGTGATTGGGGCGTGAGTTTGTTCATTCGTGAATCTGCTACACACAAACATACTCACCGGTGAACATGAGGAAATGACTCACAAACGTGAGTGGATCACTTTTTGGATAATGTGAAAACTGTGGCCCAAATGCATGCAATGGTTGGTTGCAAAAAAAAAAAAAAGAAAAAAGCATTACCATTTTATTTACTTATAAATACCATTTAAACTTTAACATTAGTACAAAAGGCGTGGTTTTATGTTACCTAAAAATTAGTTTTTCGTACCCGTCCGACTCCAAAGTGTTATCTCTCACATCCCTCTCTCATTAGTTCTCCGGTCCGATTGTAATCCGACAAGCCAAACGCTCCGGCCGACTGACTGTTACCCGATCCGACACCGATTGATCGATAGTGCATTTGTGAGAGGATCTCTAATTTTATTGTGTGTGGTTGTATGATTGCCATTTGTAAACGTCTACAGAGGCTGCCTTTGTTACACCCACATAAACACTTCCTGAAGCTTCTTCCCATTTCATTATCAACAAACAAAATCAGAGATAGGTGAAAAATGATTCAAGGGGTCTTTGGATTTGGTTATTTTACTAGATCTCACTTTTTTATACGAGTATAAAGTGCTATTGAATTCGCCAAGTGTGATGACAAATAAAGGTATACCCATTTATTATTATTATTATTATTAGAGTAAATTACACCGTTCGTCCTTGTGGTTTGCGTTGACCGCAGGGTTTCGTCCTTTGACTAAAAAAGTTGCACCGTCCGTCCTTAAGTGGGAAACGTTATGCACCGTTCGTCCCTCCATCCAACTGGGCCCACCAATTCCCACTAACGTTAGTTAATTCACTTAATCCATGAGGGCATATCCGTCATTTCCAAGTTTTGAAAAGAAAGAAGCTGCTAAAAAGAGGAGTGGACACCTGGACACATATTTAATGGATACACATGTCATAAAAGCTGCAAGTTTTGATGACTAATCGACTATCCACTATTTCGTTTCTTATTAATTTATCATATATTGTATGCATATCTCTCATTTTTTTTATTTAATATGTTTTCCTTTTATCAATAGGTAACTATTACGGAGTATTATAATATTCAAGTTAGACTTTGGAGTTTGAAATCATGTACTTGTTCTTGATCAAGATGCATGCTACAAATCATAGTTATATCTTTGGTACTCATTTAATCTCTTCAGTATCTTCTGATAAGATGGAAAACAGATGGACATCCAAGATTGAGGATGGTTTGCATTTGCGGCTTTGTGGGCAAATGACCAAGATGCGTGCTATAAAATCTTCTAAAGTGGTTGGGCTTTTATGTATCAAGAGGCACTAACTTAAAATGGAATTTTTATGCAGGTTAGTACTTGGTACCAACAGTTAACACCGAGGCCCACCACCGTGTGGTGGTGGTCTCGTTACACAGCCAAGAACCACGACAAGCCCACGGTTACAAACCCGCGGCTCGACCAAAACATAAACCGAACCAAAATTTCTCCCGACCCGATGATACCACGTTTATAAACCATTTTTAGTTGCGAAAATCTATAAAACCATTTTATGTTGAAACCCACCGATTCACGTTACCGTGAATAGGTTTGTACGCGTGAGGATCGAACCGATATATCATTTACCTACAAAAATAAAAACAAAACCACTCGAAAACTCAGATCTTGGGCGCGTGGTTGGGGTCCACGGCGCGTATGTCACGTCAAAAGAATCACGGGGTCACGATCTACACGATGGGGTAGGTGGTGTAAATTCCGGCGACGCGTGGCCGGCTTCTGGTGGCCGAAATAGTCGCCGGCGGCGAGGTCTAGAGGGAGATGGGAGAGGTGTGTGTGTTTGTTAGTGAGAGAGTGAAAGGGTGTAAAATGTGAGTGTGATGGTATTTATCCTCCCTACGGACAAAAAGTGTAAACTACACCGTTCGTCCTTATGGTGTGGAAATGACGATTATACCCTCAGGTTAACAAGACTTAACGACCGTTAGTGGGCCCAGTTGGATGGAGGGACGAACGGTGCATAACGTTTCCCACTTAAGGACGGACGGTGCAACTTTTTTGGTCAAAGGACGAAACCCTGCGGTCAACGCAAACCACAAGGACGAACGGTGTAATTTACTCTTATTATTATTATTATTATTTTAAATTTTTTATTATAACATCACTTTCATTAGAAATAAAATCATAATATTACAAGAAATTAGTGGGGAGCCGCGAAACTACCTGGCCCCCACACCTTTAGCAATAGCAAAACTAATCCAGTTATTATTATTATTATTATTATTATTATTATTATTATTATTATTATTATTATTATTATTTTAATTTAGTATATTGATTTTGGTTAAGTGTAAGTTGGTTAATCCTAATTAGATTCTTAGTTATTTTTTTGATAGTTGTGGTGTTTGATTGTCGGTTTCACGTTTGAGTAATTTCGGCTTTATGGGTTGCTATAGCATATTCAGGTATACGATTTTATATTTTAGTTTTGGGCTAATGATAATAAAAAGTACTATACTTGCCACACTTTCATTTTCAGGGTAGCGAACAAAATTTTTTGCTTCTGGGGGTATTATACTTTCAAATTCATCCTCTTTAGGGTATTTTGCAAAAAAGTTGGACATTTTTGCCCCTCTTACCCACAAGAGCAAATGATGGCAAGTATGATACTTTTTTTTATCATTTGCCCTAGTTTTTATTATGTTAAATTTTGGATATGTATTAAGATAATTTATTTAATGATTTATAATTGTGTTAAATCTATGATAAAAATGTTTTGTTTTATCATTTGCCCTAATTCACTTCAAGTTGTTTAACGCTTCAAGCGTTAAACCGAATTAGGTTAAACGCTTCTGCTAAATTAGGAGGAATTATATCACAACCTGAAGTACTTGCATATAATTAAACCGAATTAGGTTAAACGCTTCTGCTAAATTAGGAGGAATTATTGATTTTGGTTAAGTGTAAGTTGGTTAATCCTAATTAAATTCTTAGTTATTTTTTTGATAGTTGTGGTGTTTGATTGTCGGTTTCAGGTTTGAGTAATTTCGGCTTTATGGGTTGCTATAGCATATTTAGGTATACGATTTTATATTTTAGTTTTTGTTGTGAAATTGATTAGTTTATGTGATCAAGGGATTTTGGAACGTTAAACCATAGGTGTTCGAGGTTGACGTGATATTTTGTTATGAGGTTTGGTTGAATAATTTTATGGGTTTTTTTTTACTTTAGAAAATGGTTTTATGTTAGTTAGTATGAATGGTTTTTTATTAATAATTTTGATTTTGTTAGTTGGTATGAATAATTTTGATTTTGTTATTATTATTTTCTTAGTGAACTAGATTGTTTTATGTTACTATAACTGATTACTTTTCAGTCATGTGGTTGATGTTTGTTTTGTGGTAAGATTAGCCAATTGTCTGGCTGAATTTCCTTAAATTATTTGCTAAGAATTGTTTATGGTCGTGTATTGCAAAGTAAAATGTCATCAGTTGTCAAGTGATGTTTGTAGTTCGTTCAATTTTGGTCTTAATAGTTGCAAGCGTGTTTAGTTAAATAATATGTCTTTCTGGAGGTGAAACAGTTAGATACATAAACATCCCCATAATATAGCCTTGAAGAGATTATTTAGTTATAGCTTATATCGTTGCGGTTATATGTTACATGAGTATGATTTATCAATGACGGTATTTTGGAAGGTTGCAATTTATCGAGGCCATTATCTTGGTTAGGCAAATTGATCAGAATTGTGGGTGCTGCCATGGGCTGCTATTCACTACCGCTGTAACACCCCCAAAATTGGGTCTAGCGGAAGCATACAAACCTTGGGGTGCTACTATATTGGTATCACAACATAAGGTACAAAGAATGGTTTTTATTCCATTCATTTAGAATAAAATTCATTAACAAAAACATTAAGTTTTTAGTATATGAAAATAGTGCGGAAATAGGCCCATAAAAAAGTTTAAAGCGGTCCCAATTATTCGTCAGAGTTGCCCATGACCATGCCCCTTGTCAAGCGTCTTCCAATAGGGAGTTATCGCCTTAAACATGAGAACACATGCTAAAAAGGGTCAGCTTACGCTGGTGAATTCATAGAGTTTAATCACAAAATTAATAGTGGACCTGATAGAGTTTAATTGCTATGTGCGACTAAGACAAATATACAATAAACATTCCAATCACATTCCATCAACAATCGAGATCTCAACAAGGCCCCGGGCGACTCTAGCCAGGTACCATAGCTATAGCAAAGCCTTGAATAATGCTACCCTTGTCTAGGTCGGATACAGATGTCTATCCTTAGCTAGGCATCGCGCTATAGCAAATGATTGCTACCCTATTCTAAGTCAACATCTTTCACATGTCTAACCTTACATAGTCAACACATTAGCAATTCAAAAGAGTAGTGGCAGGTCCAAGAAATAGTTTGCAACTCGCATTTACTTCAAATAAACACATAAGGTTTTCAATCGCCAATTCCAATATTCCAATTAACAGTCATTCTCAAATATCATTACACATATCCAATTTCATAATCATAATGTTTAGTCAAAACAGCATGTATTCTCCCCCAAAATAGTTGTAAAACCTTTGAAAATAGGGGCTATGAACTCACCTTAGCCACAACAATGCACTATTCACTAATAACACGACTGACATCTAAAGCTAATCTCCACGGCATCCAGAAGAAGGGTACGGCGAGTACGATAGAATAGAAACAGTGCAACCTAATGCGTATACGATTATCTTAAAATACGGCTCATATGATGACAAAGTCGAAAAAAGATAATGTGTCGTAGTTTCCGTGGATTATTCTTATTATTAATTTTCAATTTTCCATTATCAATTCTCCAAAAATCCCAAACGTACATGTTTATAATAAAAGATAAGTTTCCATTTATCGCTTGATTAATATAGGTTTCGCAATTGTTACTCGTACTTAGACGAGTTTATAATAAAGTACTTCTTATAAGGTATACTATGTAGTATTTTATAAATGATGCGTTCGTTTATTCAACGTTACCAAATCATTATGACTTTAATAAATCGATTTTCTTAAAACAACCCTTCCCAACAAGTTTATAGATAAACATGTGTTAGCGTCTGATAATTCAACCATAATACAATATTAGATTAACTAGATTACTTATTATTTAACAGGTTTTACACTCTTTGTTAACTAATATGTAACAATTGAATATTTAGGCCCGTTACGAATCAAATATATTAAATTCGATTCTAATATATTGTATCCATTTAAGTCCAAAATGTCCAATATGTCTGATATCAGTCTAGTTATCCAAATATCCACTTATTACCAAATCATACGTCCCACATGTTAATTTAAATATCCGTATCCAAATCCAAATATCAATCCCATTGTTTTATGCGTAACTTATCCATGTTCACCATTCAGAAGCTCGTTAGTCAAGTTATTACCAGTAATTTCATACCTTATTACACGTGTAACTTATTATCTCATACCTTATTTTAATACTTATAGGTTTGACCCAACAACAAGATAAATAATTAAAACCAAATCCGTGACTCCCTCGGATTACAACCCAATAGCTAATAGACCCAAATCCACCCTAGACTCGACTCGCAGCTATACTGGTAAAAAACAATGTCACAAGTATCTTAAACAACCACGACACTAACGCAGAGCATGAACACTACACCCGTTTGTGTTTTTCCTTTGACTTGACATAAAAAAACGGGCCGACTCAATTCCAATCACCAACTGTAATAGCAATAACAATAACCACACTATTATCAGGACCCTTAGCCAAATCCGAGACTAACTCGGGCTCAACCCGACACACTGAACGGGTTACAAACTGACCCGAATCCAAAACTTGAATCACATACACGAACACAATATCTTAGCCACACGAAACAGTTTATGAACTTGTTTTTACCAATTTATATCAATGAAACAACCTATACCATACGAGTTTATCATCATAAATCGTTTTTATACAGGTATTCATCCACGAAAATGTTAACACAACCGATTACTAATCGGTTTAATACCAACAAAATGAATCAAAAGATATTTGAGGTTTTTGGCTTACCAATAAGAAAACGAGAGAAAGGGATAGAGAAAAGAGGGAGATGAAAGGCGGCTGAGAAGGACGAACACACATGAACCACGGTTTGAAAACCCGTTTTACAAGCAAACACATCCCGATCCAAATTTTAAAACCTTTAGAAAGATATCCACACACCTCGAAACATAAATCTTTAGATCTATGTCACGTGGACGGGTTTGAAGGCGCGTGTAACACATGAGAAGAATCATAAAGGCCCGATCTATCTTTTGGGTGTGGCGGTGTATTATGGAGGTGGTGGCCGGAGGCGGCTGCCGGAACCTTAGGAGAGAGAGAGAGAGTGGTGAAGAACTAATGAAACCCTAAAACTAACCTTTCTTTTCTTTTTATACTTCCCATAAGGACGAAATATGTAATATCCAAAATGGAGGGGGGGGGGGGGGGCAAATTACATCGCAGGGAACATAACTATAATTTTTGTAAACTTTCACAATATAACGATTTGGGGTTCATTTAGTCGAGTAAACGGAAGATTCATAATGCGGGAATAACGCCATCAGACTTAGAATAATAACTCCAATAAAAATGACAATAAATATGTCTCGTATCTCAAATTAGAGGGAAAGATTATCTCTAATCGTCGTTTCTCTTAATAAGATGCGTCGGGAAAATTACGGGTTGTCACAACCTCACCTCCTTAAACAGAATTGCGTCCTCGCGATTCAATTCAAGTTACCCGTTACGGTCGAAAGGAAATGAGTATAGACGTGAATTAGGATCTCTTCGTGAGCTTTTTTTGGGTAAAAGGGTTTCATCACCCCGGTAAAATACTATTACACCAAAAAACATTGAAGTACAAAGGATGAGGGTGACTTCCCTCATCTCAGTCCCACAGGACACTTACATGCACAACTAGCAACACACAAAACGACTATATAAGAATGACAAACCATTCTTATAACTTACAAACGAAACAAACAACTGATAATGACTACATAAAGATCAAAAAATAATTCCCTACTCAGGTGATTAAACCCGAGCCTTCATAGTCATCATAGTATTCCACATCTTCATCTCCCATGCCAAGCAGAAAACCTCTAGCCGTTAAGCATCATTATACCCATATGAAATCGACATAGAAGAGTAGAACTTACAAGAATAAACCTCACTAACAGCCATGAGACCCTAACAATCTGCTAAGCATCAAATAGCCTCAACCAAAATCTCACTTCAATGCAGCAATCATTATTAGTTTTCATGGGAATGAAAACTAATAACCCATATAGGAATTTAGCTCAATACCATCAGAAATGAGATAAAAACACAACCTAGAGTTTACAAACAACTCTAACTTCCATAATCATCATTTTCTTTAGACCCAAAATAGAATAATGTCGCCCAAACATCACATGTCTAAGAAAAACAAAGAACAAATACCACATACCAAACACATACCAATCAACGAATGAAACCAAACACCTATTTCCAGCAGCTACGCCTCAATAACCCTATAGCATCAGGTGTTAACATCATAGTTGACAAAAATAATAGTAACGTACTTCGTACTAACCATGATGAAACAATAAAGTAACAACACGCTTATCACAAGCACGACATGCATCAACAGGCCACCATCAATGGAATAACGGACCCGAACCGCTTTCCAACTTAACACAAAAACGACCTAATCCAACCAATATGGCAGCATCGTAACACAGCAGATCGTAGCATCAAAGGAACCAGAAATACGTACCAAATGAGAGAAGTGATGAAACAAAATCAAACCTACATACGTAGAGTTCAATTCTTCCCAGAATGGATACAAAACATGACATAAGGGGTTAATTTCATCACTCCAAAGGCGGCCATATATGCTGGAACTTGTATCGAAAGCAGAAAACTCAGGAACAAAGAGCCTTATTCCCTCCCATCAGCATGTCCATGAATCACCACTACAAATGAGCACCCAATATCCGGCGAAACCAGGCCATTTCCCATAAAGGAAGCAGGAAAGTCACGCCAACATTAGAATATTAACCAAACAATCCTAACAATCGTTAGGAACTTCCAACACAACCATGGAGCGCAACAATCTGAATGAATATAAATCAGCCCCAACCAGAAATCAATCCACTGCAGCTGCTATTAGTAATTCACAAATCGAACAATAATAACCTATATAGTCATGTAACACAATGCAATACAGATCTGAAAACCGAGATATAGGGTTTACAAACACCCTAACGTCCAAAATCTTACTCACGAATGAACCTCTTGATAAGAATGTAGCCCAAACACCAGGTCTGATCACGATCCACAACAGCTGCTATTATTAGTTTTCAAGAAAGATAAAAAATAATAACCTAGATAAGAATGTAACTCAACGCCGTACGGATCTGAAAAACGAAAAATAGGATTTACGAACAACTCTAACGTCATTCCATTGTTCTTAAACGATTTTTTGGTGTAATATATTTTACCGGGCGGATTTGCCCTTTACCCAAAAAAAAAACAACTCTAACGTCCTAAATCTTACTCACACTTGACCCACTTAATAGTAATGACGCCCAAAAACACCAACAGGTCTGTGACCATATTAGCAAGTGTGATAAGCATCTATAACCTGTAAACACGTGTTTGTAGTACTAGCGTAAAAGCCGAATCAAACCCTAAGAGGGTTTAACTCATACCAGAAATCAGCACTCAAACTACCAAATGTGACTTCCAATCCATCAACGTACCATCTTACTGTCAAAAGCACCAACAGCATCCAAAGAACCTCCAAACCCAAACCACATAGGCATATTAAACCCGACAGAATTAGTCGTCTAACTCGTCCCATATGTTTGCGTACCAACATCAACATGTACCCCAAAACAGGTACCCACTAAACAAGATTCAATGTAACATTAACAAATTAGAATGTAGGCCAAAGTACACGAATCTGCCATAATCAAACACAAGGGCTAACTAAACCCTCACAACCAGCAACAACGACCAATCTCTCTCAGACCCACTCACAATAAGCAATCAAAACCCAAAATTAACGTAGACCGTAATTAGGGTTTACTTACAATAAAAGCACATGGAAACCAAACTGTCCGTACCCAGTAATAATAAACCGATATAAAGATCACAAGAAACTTAAACCGATTTGAGTTAATTGTAGGAACAAGGATACGATCAATGAAAGGGGCAATTTTTAGAAACCCTAAATAAATGCGATTCACCAAACCGACCCAAATCAGATTAACAAGCAACAAACCTGATAGTAATAGTGTGAAACGATTGTTAACACAAATTAAACCAAATTGTTGCAAGGGAACCAGCTTTAGAATCGAATTAGAAGGAACCGATTGGAAGAATTAGGTTGTTAGGGTTTCTCTCTTCGTGAGCTTCGGCGATAGGGATGCGACTTTACTAAAGTTGTCTGACTTCATGGTCTACGATTTCGATAGGTCAACAAGGTTTAAACATTCAAAGATTTGGATCTCTCAGAGGAATAACAACTGCCTCATCGGCGAGTTATTTCTTCATATTACGCACAAAATGTCAGGAATACTGCTGAGTCTTGACGGTAGCTCGAGGCTATGAGCTACTGGTCTAACTCTAGCCAGGATTTTGAAAAGATTGATATAGCAAGGATTAAGCTTTTCATGTTTACTAAACGCTTCACACATTCTCATGGTGAATCCTTAAGCTTAATCTAGGCCATATCCGTGGATTCAAGAGATTTACGTCGTCTATGTCTTCTAACAATTCGCGAGTAGCTTGCATCTCCATCTCTTCTTCGAACGGTGTCCTCGGCAGCTTCTCGAATAGGTTCGGGGTCGGTAGGTTAGGTATTTCCATTTCTACCCAACAAGCAGGGTCAGCACTTATGACCATAGAAGGTCTCTTACGGTTCCGTTGAGGTACTGAAGTAATAGGTATGGTTATAGGAGAATTTGGCCAGGTGTCTATCCCAACCATTGCCAAACTCGATAGACACGCGATGTGTCTACTATTGCTTGAATGATATCTTCACTTCGGCCATTAGTCTAGAGATGATACACCGTATGTATATCCAGATCTGTTCTCACGGCTCCAGGAAGTGATAGACGAAACGGGGTGTGAGGTGATAGGAATTGGCACTCCATGACGCATACGATCTTGTATAGGCGAGCATGGTCGCCTATACTTTCCGTCTTGCTGATTAGCGGGAGGTGAACAGGTTGGGTAGGACTACCAACAACCACTCAGGTAGAGGCGCGGGATCTTCTTCTGATGTTTTGTCTACGGCGTAGCTTATTGATCGGTAAGAGGGTAGAAAGGATAACATGTATATTCGAAAGACAAATGAAGAATTAGGCGTCAGCTCCAAGGATCGCGGTTTAGGTTACTCCTTAAGATTTCAAGATTTCCGTTGAGCACGGAATCTCTACTGTACGGGAAGTTTAGCAAGTTCAAAGTACGACTCTGAAGGAGAGTATTAATTACTAATAGCAATCAATCGATTGACTCATTAGTGCACTTAATACTTAACGCACAAAGGTACAATATTAGAATCCAAATTCATAATTTCCAAAATAAATTCGACTACCAATTGATATCAAATCAAATTCTAAATACGAATAAACGTCAACGGCTCCAAGTAGGTGTGCTAAAGAATTTCGCATCGATGGAGTGTAAGGTACAACACCGATAGGACAGCGTAGGTAGTACAACAACTAGTAGTATGACGTCAGCAGACTATCATTGATAAAACAACGTCGAGAGTTCAACGTAGTTAGGGCAACATCGATGGAAAAATATCAACAGGATAACCTCGGTAAACAACTTCAATAAAACAACGTCGTTAGAACGTTATTGATAGGAACACCTCAATAGAGGATAAGGTACAACACCAACAACACGTAAGGTACAACCTTAGCTGAGAGTTGTTGATGAAGCAACGTAGACAAAACATTATCAGTTCAGAAAAATGAACAACATTGACAAGATAACGTCGTTTGAATCAACATCGAGCGAATGGTAACGTTTCAGAAGATTAAACAACAATCGATTCGAGATGAGGCTTGAGGTAGAAGCGTCTGTAATAGGATTACCAATGAAATGAGGCTGAATGACAAATCCAACAAGATTACCAATGAAACGAGGCCGAATGACTATTCAAGGCCGAATGACGATTCGAGGCCGAATGACGATTCGAGGCCGAATGACGATTCGAGGCCGAATGAAGATTCAAGGTCGAATGATGATTCGAGGTCGAATGATGATTCCAACAAGATTATCAATGAAACGGGGCCGAATGATGGTTCGAGGTCGAATGGCGATTCGAGGTCAAATGATTGTTCGAGGTCAAATGATTGTTCGAGGTCGAATGATGATTCCAATTTCAAACTAGGTCCAGAATTACAAGAAAGTAGTCAAAACGAAATCCAACAATTTCAATAAGGTTGACGAGGCTTATGACGATAAGAAAGTCGAATTTAAGTGATGCCAATTGGGTCTAACCTGACCCAAGGCTAACTACACTCGACGGTGACAAACAGGAATTCCATATAATCAGAGACGTATGGCGGCGTTATCAGCATTATGACTCGTGAGGTGTTGCGATGCCAGTGTGTCATGTGTGAGTGCAGGATTTCGTGATATTTAATGTGTGTGTGTGTGTGTCCACCTAAAGCTCATCATTCCTAAAACCAATCTCTAACCCGAATATAATTCTGTTATAACTACTTCCAGTATCGCAAAAATCACCTCTGAGTCGGACATAGGTGATTAGTCCATGTCCCACTGTCCCTGGCTGAATATAGGTGATCAGTCTATATTCACCCGAGGTTCAATGAATTTTGATATACTCGACTTAGTTATATTAACACCATGTCCTCTACATGCCAAATCATTCCTAAAGCCACTACTAGTGTGCAAGCTCTAAATCAAATAATGATATAACGCAAGGAAATTGCATAACTCTGTGAAAGGCATAGTGCGTGCATAAGCATGTGGAAATTCTTATGGTGAACTACTAAAATAGGCGGACTTAAATCGTCTACTAGCGAGGCACACATTCAACAAGTATTCCATCAAACAATTCATCAAATATACCATAAACATCTCATAAGTTATCTTATCAATCAATTCGTCTAATATATCCTCAATCATCCAATCATTTACATCCTTAAACAAATCATACGCGAGGCTTCAGCTTGGCAGGCAGGCACGTGGCGGTCATAGGGTTAAGTTTTCATAAAAGTGGTTATAGTCTAGGTTTCGAAAATTACCCAGTTCTCTGTAACATAGGCTCTGATACCAATCTGTAACAACCCCAAAATTGGGTCCAGCGGAAGCATACAAACCTTGGGGTGCTACCATATTGGTATCACAACATAAGGTACAAAGAATGATTTTTATTCCATTCATTTAGAATAAAATTCATTAACAAAAACATTAAGTTTCTATTATATGAAAATAGTGCGAAAATAGGCCCATAATGTAGTTTAAAGTGGTCCCAATTATTCGTCGGAGTTGCCCATGACCATGCCCCTTGCCAAGCGTCTTTCAATAGGGAGCTATCGCCTTAAACCTGAGAACACATGCTAAACAGGGTCAGCTTACGCTGGTGAGTTCATAGAGTTTAATCACAAAATTAATAGTGGACTTGATAGAGTTTAATTTCTATGTGCAACTAAGACAAATATACAATAAACATTCCAATCACATTCCATTAACAATCGAGATCTCAGCAAGGCCCCGGGCGACTCTATCCAGGTACCATAACTATAGCAAAGCCTTGAACAATGCTACCCTGGTCTAGGTCGGATAAAAATGTCTATCCTTAGCTAGGTATCGTGCTATAGCAAAGGATTGCTACCATAATCTAAGTCAACATCTTTCACATGTCTAACCTTACCTAGTCAACACATTAGCAATTCAAAAAAGTAGTGGCAGGTCCAAGAAATAGTTTGCAACTCGCATTTACTTCAAATAAACACATAAGTTTTGCAGTCACCAATTCAAATATTCCAATCAATAGTCATTCTCAAATTTGATTACACATATCTAATTTCACAATCATAATGTTTAGTCAAAAAAACATGTATTCTCCCCCAAAATAGTTATAAAACCTTTGAAAATAGGGGCTATAAACTCACCTTAGCCACAACAATTCACTATTCACTACTAACACGACTGACATCTAATGGTAATCTTCACGACATCCAGAAGAAGGGTACAACCTTTTTTCGGTATGTAGCTCCGCGAGCAAGGAGCGCATCATCAGAGCAGGGCCGACGTAACCTAATGTGTATACGATTATCTTAAAATACGGCTTATTTGATGACAAAGTCGATAAAAGATAATGTGTGTAGTTTCCATGGATTATTCGTATTATTACTTTCAATTGTCCATTATCAATTCTCCAAAAGGTTTAGTTTTAATATTTCATTTGGTGGTAAGAAACTTAGACTCAACATACAACTAAAGCGAAAGAGGAGGAGACGTCGACATAGTCGAGACATACTGACTAGAACTTAGGCCAAAGAGGAAAAGACATCGAAAAAGTCAAGAAATACTAACAATACTCAAGAAAACCATAGAAGATTTAGAAATGATGACAACTATTCATAACACATAAATAGGTCAATTGGTATGTTTCAGTACCCATAATCCCAAACGTACATGTTTATAATAAAGATAAGTTTCCATTTATCACTTGGTTAATATAGGTTTTGCGATTGTTATTCGTACTTAGACGAGTTTATAATAAAGTACTTCTTATAAGGTATACTATGTAGTATTTTATAAATGACGCATTCATTTATTTATCGTTCCCAAATCATTATGACTTTAATAAATCGATTTTCTAAAAACAACCCTTCCCAAAAAGTTTATAGATAAACATGTGTTAGCGTATGATAATTCAATCATAATCCAATATTAGATTAACTAGATTATTTATTATTTAATAGGTTTTACACTCTTTGTTAACTAATATGTAACAATTGAATATTTAGGCCCGTTACGAATCAAATATATTAAATTCATTTTGAGTATAATATATTGTATCTGTTTAAGTCCAAAATGTCCAATATGTCTGATATCAGTCCAGTTATCCAAATATCCACTTATTACCAAATCATATGTCCCACATGTTAATTTAAATATCCGTATCCAAATCCAAATATCAATCCCATTATTTTATCCATAACTTATCCATGGTCACCATTTAGAAGCTCGTTAGTCAAGTTATTACCCATAATTTCATTGTAAGATCATACATATTATGTTGTTTGATGATTCAGGTGGCCTAGGATGGTGATAAATCAAGAAAGCCATGTTAGAGAGATGAAGAGAGGAGAGAGGGAATTCTACAGAGAGAGTTAAAACAAAAAGAAGAAAGGTTAGATTAGAAGCTCCACCCCTTCCAAGGATGGAAGGGGTATTTATAGTTACAACTAATACGTCCTCCTATCGGACTGTGGATCAGGCATACAGTGGGTAAAGACCCGTCCTTCCTCCACGGTGTTGCACTAAACTAATAACTAACTAATTAACTGCTAAATAACGTAAATAACGATATGTCTACGAGCTAACATATGCTAGGCTATAATTGGGGTGACCGACACTTCCTTATGGAATTTCCAATTCCTAACAATCTCCCCCTAAGGGAGGTCACCCCATGATTTACATTTTGAATCATAGCATTCTTTCTTTGTCTTCTGTTCCGAGCTTGTAGACTTCAATTCTTCAATTTCCGCAATCTTTGTGCTTTAGCAGTGATTCTTAAAAATCCGACTTCTTTGTACTTTTAGTGGAGGTCTTTGAACTGATCCACTCTTGATGATCTTTGAGTTTTCATCGAGATCATCAGCCACAGTAAATCTCTGGATCACCCTTTGTTGTGTTGCCTTCATGTGATGTTGTGACTTTTAGATCGACATGCTCACACTTTCTGGATCATGACATCTTTTTATCAAAGTAGCGGAAGCATCTTTGTATGTCTTTGATTGTCATGATTTTCTTCAATTATATTGGTGTAAGCTGTGAGCATGCGGTTGTGAATTGACTTCTCAATAACGATCAGCTGCAACCGTCCAATGTTCCTGCAAACAACAGTTAGCACTAAAACACACGAATGTGTCTTTGTTCACTTTCGTTGAATATAGTTGCAAGAACCACGGTTCCCGTTGATCGATATAAATCACTGTGATCAGGTAGAATTCATAAGAATCTCCTTGACAGGGTTTCGCAGCTTGATCTAGCCGTTCTCAAACCAGAGCGTCCCAAAGTAGACAACACGGAGTGAGTGAACCAGCAAATTGAGATTCACTGATTGATGAAAAATTGATTTGAAAACAATCGCGTATTGCTTGAAGAAAGAGTTTTGCAATACGACGAAGGTTTTATAGGAAAGATCAATTTTCAATCAGAAATACATTTTGTGTTTGAAAATGAATACACATTCGGTGTGCTAGAGAAAGAAGATTTGCACATCGAACGGTTTTTCCAAAAGTATTCGTCAATTCATTTCCTGGACCAAGGTTGATTCAAGAATGAATCGCCCCATTGTTTCTATCCAGTTGTCACAAGTTTGATCTATTGGATAGATCTCACATACCACCCACCAAGAGCTTGTTTGATGTTGGCTCTAGAAGGATTTCCATCTTCATCGTGAATATTTTACATATCACTCGGATGTTCTGGAAATACCACAAGGATAATGAGTAGGACTCTCAAAATATATTCTTACTTTCCACATTGTGTGAAATAGCAAGTCTTCATTAATTTAGTGTCCTAATGAGATATTGTGAATGATCTCTTGGCTTTAGACTCAATTGTGCACATTTGGTTCCTATGTCGGAGACTAGGGAGAGGGTCTCCTTTTTCAATATCAACAATCTCTAAGAGAAAGTCGATAGATTATGTAGGTTCCCCGTGAGAATGAAACAAGTCCTTTTAAGAGGAACTTGAGTAGCTTGGCAAGTTAGGTGCAGTGCGTCACTGGGTCCATGACGTCTTGTCTTCAATACCAGTGTTACTTCAGTAAACACCAGTAGCATATGCATTGAACCCGATTTCTGCCCTAAGGTTGAATTATTGGAGGGCTATTTCTTTTCACCCTTTTCACATTAATTTCTTTTTCATTCTTCAACCCCTTCAGTGCTTACCGAGACTTCTTTACTAGAACCTTGTTGGGTTTATTCCAGTACTAGCTCTGTCTCAGTTCGCACTCTTCCCGTATTCTCATTTTTCTCCTTTTTTTCATCATACCTAAGGACTTCTACACTATCTAGTGGATTGTCCCTGGGTAGATCCCTCCGGCTCTGGCGGGATCATGGGAACGAATACCTAACCTAACCAACCTTATAACACCATGCATAAAGTAAATTGGTCGGTCTTTTGGTATTGTTCTTTCCTTCTTGAAACCAATTGAAAAATCATTTGAAAAATCAATCAAGGTACTTGTGATATAAAATCCAAACATTTTGTACCTTAATTATTTTTGATCATTTAGAAATGCTCCCCCTCAACATGTGCATATGGTTTTGAAATTGTTTAGCACATGGAGGCAAGAGTTCTTTGAAATAATTTCTTGATCACAATTTCCACAGAAAAAGCCATTTGAATTTCTTGGTAAATTCTCCCCCTCAAAATGTGCGTTGGTTATTTGAAAATCATTTTGCACATAGAGGAAAGAGGTTTTTGAAGTACTTCCACGGTTGCCAATATAAACCATTCACTCCCCCTCAATATGTGCATCGATATACGAAAGAGTTTAGCACATATTAGAGAGAACATGCTCATTGAATCAAAACGATCATCTTTTATCATATTTCATAATTAAATCACATTTTCTCCCCCGATCAAAAATATCAAACCCTTTGAGATTTTGGATCCCAAGTGATTTAAATAGGTTTAGAAAACATGGGAGAAAATATGCCAGGTTTAAATTCTCTTCTGGTTTTTTTTGGTTAAATGCTCCTCCTCAATCATGTGCATCATGTGTTTGAAATCGTTTGGCACATGAAGGAAGGAGTGCTTTTGAAACAATCACCCTTTAAAACCTATTTGAGATTTGAATCACGATCTCTCCCCCGATCAAAAATTTCAAACCAATTGAGATTTGTGATCCCAATTGATTTAAATCATTTAGAAAAATTTGGGGAAAGACGTGGCAAGACTTAATTTTTGAAATTGATTGATGAGGACCAATTATAGACATTAAAGATTGTTAGTGTCAGGTATGATAGTTTTTAAGAGATCTTTGAGTAAAATAAAACAATTTCACAATCAAACAAGAATAGAAAAAAAATTTCATTTTGAAAGATCTTTGAGTTTTTAAAGAAAATCATACCATGACATAGCATTAAATCTTTAGATCACCACTTATTATTGTACAAACGGACTCTTTGATGAAATATCGTTTGAAAATATTTAGTTTGAAATCACTCTCTCCCTCAATCCATGACCGTAGTCGTTGAGTGAGTGACTTATATTTTAAACAAAATGAAGTCCGGTTGATTTTTAAAAATTAAGTTCGATTTATTTTCAAAACAATATTTTTCCATTTTCAAAACAATATTTATAAAATTGTTGAAAAATGGTATCATCCACTACTTTTCCTGCACACAGATACATTAGGTGGATAAGTTGCTTCTGTTGTTGCTGAGAGGATGAAAGAAAACCGTCTGCTGATGCAATGAGACCTCTGACGTTGCATGTGTCATGCCAACTCTCCATAGAGGTCCAATTAAGCTCCGTTTCTTCATTTGTCGACCCAAGATATAGTTACCTTTTCCTTTCGGCATCCAATCATCTTATTTTGTGGGATCCGGATCGAAAACATTCTTTTATACCATGATATCTGCATACGTTAGTGGACATACGTACAGATATACGGTGGTCGACATCACCCAAACAACAATCGACTAATAAAAGTCAATCCAACATATCAATCAGATCATACAAAGGCATGGGAATAATGTGTTCATCAAACTCTAATCATCTAATCCTAACAATCATATCCTATGCTCCTAGTCCTTCAACATAGGCAAACATCTTTTTCTGTTAAGTATGTAGGATAAATAGATAAGCCCGTTAGATGATATAGATTTGAAAACATTCTCCCCCTCAATCAATGACTCATTTCATAAAACGTTTTAACCATGCTGAAGTCATTGATTGGGTTTTTGCAAATTTATAAATATTCTGATTCTGATTGATTTTCAAGCAACTCAATTTCCACCATTTTTGATAAACAAATATTTTTCTGAAGAATTTTATAAGGAAAAAAATTTGTGTAGGAACAACAGTCCTTTTGGCGACATGCATTCCTCATTTTTGTTTAAGGAAAAGTGTATGAAATTTATGAAAATCGTTTAAGCATAGCACTTTCCCTTTTGAAGAGCGGGTTGCTATCTGAAATAATAGCAAACCACGTTTAAGTGCGGGTCACAGTCTGAAATAACTGCAAGCCATAGTTTTAGACATGTTTTGAAAAAGAATATTCACACATCCTACTCGAACTTCATCTATGGTCCCGTGCCATTATTGAATGACATTTCTAAGACCGAAGATATTATCGATACCATAAGACATGTCTTGAGGAAACATATATTTGGTATTTTTAAATTTTCTGATTTTTATGGATTTTTGTTGGTTTTATAATTTTCTATTTTCTTTTTGTTGGTTTTAAATTTTTGTATTTTGTTTTTGATAAATATTTACAGATAGAGTAGATGATATAGTTTAAGAAGATGATGATACGAGTACTGAGATAAGGATATCGAACAGCCCCGTTGTAGAAGATATAAATCGTCACCTCTTAAACATCCACCACCAAAGCTTCCGAGGCTCTAGAATAGTCGACGGAATATGAGCCTTTAGGGAAGAGAGACTTTGGCAGCTTTCCCCCAAACCGAAAATCCTTTAGCTGAGCAGATTCAAAGCTTTCTTTCAAGCTTCCCTTAGCCAGGTGCACAAAGAAGCACACCATTATCATCGATCTTGCTGCTCCTTTTAAGAATGATCTTTGTGATTCTTCGTTCGGGGTTATATCATCAGATAGAGCAGCAACGTATCATCCCACACTTTGAATCATTCTTCTCATATTTCTTTTCCACTAAATTCTGAAGCGATGCATCCCCAACAAGTGTGAAGAGACCAATTCCCCCAAGTAGTTGAATTAATGCAGCCAGTCTCTTAGAATAAATGCTCAAGAACCCGAATACACATATACCCAAAGACATAGAAACTTATAACATCGAAGTAGCAGATTAAGTCCGATATGCAAAGAATAACCCCAAAGTATACTTTTCTCTCCCCTGAATAAAGTGTATGAAGCCCAAGAACCCGAAGTACCCAAATTTCCTTTCTAAAGAGAGTAACCGATAACATTGAAGTAGCATGCTGAATCACTGATTATCTCTGCGGATGTCAACTCCGGAAAAAGTGATTATCACTGAATCACAGATTAAGAACTCAAGTGAAGCAACTGAGCATCCCCAATGTACATAATTTCTCTCCCCTGATGATTGCGATATCATCGAAATCATCACACACTTGTGTACCTATTTTATCACCAGAAACTAACTCTTCCATCTCTTCCCCCACATAGTTGGAATAAGAACACTAAACACCATGAGTCAAACTTTGAGTTTCTCTGTGGTAATGACATTTGTCTTCCCGGGATATCTTCAATCACTTAGAAGTATTAAGTTTATCAAGTTTACTCGCGTTTAGATGCGTGTCTCCTTCCCCCTTGCTGGTTTTGATACTTCAGAATCAGAAACACATTATAAGCCCAAATACTTGAAATCTTGTGAGAAGAATACCATTAGTTCAAATGAATATGTGAGAATCAAATTGCTGAAGAAAGAATGTGAGCAAATATAATTGGGGATTAAATCTGAAATTTCACTCTCCCCCAATTAGTGCTCTCCCCTAAATCGACAATCTTTTAGATAAATGCCTTGAATAAGAAGAAGTCTTTGGATAATCAAATGCAACTCGTCTTTAGTCTTCTAACATGCAGCAGAAAATGTAGAACAAACTGTAGACTCGAACTTCTTCAAGATTGTCCATTAGGGAAATAGAATGTTAACATCTTCAACTCACCAAATGCATTCCCGTTAACTTACATATAGCAAATCCCCATAACTAAAATCCCTCCCAGTCAAACAAGAATAGAAAGATGTTCATCAAGGAAATCACCCCCGCAACTGGAAGCACTTTGTCATTAAACTCATCAGCCCGTGAGAAGATGTCAACCAACGGCTCTCAAAAGAAACTCCATGTAAAGATGACCCGATAAGAAGAAGCTTGGTTCTTCCATGAGTTTGGAGCCGTATGACCATTTGTTCTCAGATGTCGATCAACATGCAGTATTTTCACACTTCTTCTCCCCCTCAAGAATTGCATACGAAGTTGCCATTCTTGACAAAACAAATGAGTATCATCCTAATGTTGTCTATTCAGACTTCTTCCCCTCAAAGGTAGCATATGATTTCGGCATCGTCATTATAATTGAGCAAGTGGAATAAAAAAACAATCAACAATAGTTCGGTTAACTTGATGACTGAAAGCGCATGGAAAAAGCATGAAGCATGTTGATGAGAATGGTCATTAATAAGAAGATTTCTCTTCTTCCAAAGATAAAGCGCACTGAAACGTACACTTTTCTTTTCTTTAGAGTACGAGGCTTGAACTGTTGTGTTCAAACGTCATAAGAAGACTTCTCTTCTTCATAAGATAAAGCGCACTGAAACGTACACTTTTCTTTTCTTTAGAGAACGAGGCTTGAACTGTTGTATTCAAACGTCATAATCTCTCTCTTTTCATCCACTGTTGGCAAACTTGTAATCAACCCTATTATCATTCAGTAGGCTCTTTGTCGTGACAGCTAATGGAGAAAAACCCAATAGGATGAATTTGACCTTGAAGTGAGTTTACCCGAACTCGTGACTTAAACTTGCACACATGTAACAAAGAACGGTGCCGAGAGTTCATCCCCCTTTGAATCCCTAAGTACTCTATACTCTTCATCCAACCAACCATCAAGTATAAGACGTACATCATCCCTTGAAAATCTACAATTTAATGTGACACTGAGCACTACAACGTAACTCCTTAAAGTGATAGTTATTTTGTGGTGGTAAGAGACCAATTCTCCCAAGTGGTAAAAAGAAAAAGAAAAATCACCAAAAAATAACTAGATTTCCAAGTCTTCGTTTTTGAAAATATTAAAAGCTCGAACAAGGATCTTGAAGAATCTTCATCCAACCATCCCCGATACCTTCAGATACTAAGTACACTCGCCCGTGGAATTTCACTTCAACCTCAAATAAATAATAATGAATTAACGCCGTTGTCACATCTTGTGGTTAAAACCCAGATCTAGCCTCCTTTGACATTTTAAGTGAACTTTGATAATGGTTTCATCCCGACCATGGTTAAAAGCACATAACCCCGTAAAACCATGTAATAACCAAACTGTCATGAAGAAAATCCAAACACACATCCAATTCATAAAGTACACTCTTTATCCCTTCTTCGAGGTAGAAACCGTTGCACCAGCATCATATAAGATTCACACAAACGCTTTCCTTTCTCCAAGATGGTTCCATCATCACGGGATTTTACAATTCTATGGTTTAAACCGAGAAAAAGTTTCTTTCGCGGGATTTTACAAAACCAAGAATAAACCGTAAGATAGATCCGGAAATGCACTTAACAATTACCAGGATGTTTTCATTGTCACGGGATTTTACAAATCTATGATTTAAACCGAGAAATAGTTTCTTTCGCGGGATTTTACAAAATCAAGACTAAACTGTAAACAATGTCAGCTTGAGATGTTTTATGGCAAGTTTGGTTTCAATGAATATCTGTTTTAGGGGAACATGCAGCGGTTCATCAACGGTTCATACGCTATCCTCAGCAATTCATCTCCCATATGTAATTCACAAACCATACAAAGTAGAGTAGTATACACTACTTTCCCATGGAGATTGACCGAAAATCATCAAAGTACACGTTTCTCCCCCATGATGGTTTCGAACTTAAGGAAGCATCATAACGTGTACGACCATTTGCACAAGAAGTTCTTGTCATAAGCAAACGTCTTGAAAAATCATGACTGACGCTGAAGATTCTTGAAAGATTTTGCTTAGACTGTGAAGTATCATAGACATTTTGTAGAGAAGAATTTTTCATGAGAATTGCTGATCACATCTCAGCAATTAAATACTTTGGTAAGCACATTTTCCACATATTCTGTCGGCTATTCTTTGTGACCACTTGGTGAAGTAAACCCGATATACCAGATTTGAACATGATAACGCTCAGATTGTACATGTTTCCAGTAGCGTTATGTGTGCTTTTGTATATGTTATTTGGTTATATTTGCGTGATTTTAGTGATTAATTGCATCAAAAGATGTTTGTCTAGTGTTTATAACCAAGCGCAGGGAAACGGAAGGAAAAGTAATGTTCAACAAATAGAAGATTCCCGTTTCAGTAAAGCAGGTCAAGCACAAATCAGTATCTCAAGTACCTTTGAAGACCATAGTGATTGAAGAACCAAGTTCTACAAGATAAAGAGAAGTAAAGATCAATTTTCCGTAACTCAGGAAATCCAACCGGATCGGTTGCGAGTGCAATCGGATCGGTTGGAAACTGACCAAATAGTGCCAAGTTGCCATCACCAACCGTTCGGTCGCCACCCGCAACCGGAACGGTTGGCCCATTTGTAGAAGACCAACCGGATCGGTTGGTCATGTAACCGATCCGGTTGGAGGAGCTGTATCTGCCAAATCTTCATCACTAAGTTTCCCCTTTGCATCCAAACGATTCTAGGTCCTTCTCTTGGTGTATTCTAGTCCCTTCCTTACTCCTTGGAGGCCAAGTTCAGCAATTAATACCCTAGACTTTGGAACTAGTATAAATAGAGGCCATTTGTGAGCATATGAGACACACACTTCAATAAAAATCTCTCTACTCATCAAACAAAGCTCTTAAGCTCTTAAATTCGTCCTTAGAAGTCCAGGAATGTTTGGAGTTCCAGAAGTTCCACATCTGGAGGCCAAACCACCAAGAAGTCTACCCCAATACTTTGGGAATCATTACTTCATCATTTGTAATCTTATTCCAAGCATTGTAAGACTTTTAATCATGTTTTCTAATGTTCAAAATTCTGAGTTTATGTTCATGTTTGCTATGAGTGGCTAGTTTCTTTATGCACTTTCTTAACTGATGTTGATTATCATATGATTAGTTAGTGATTGTGTTAACATGTTTTAATTCAATTTCAAGTTGATTCTAAGATCCAATTGTGCTAAAGTTTCATAGTGACATTTGTTAATCAAGTTTGACTAGTTGATAGTAATTGTAGAGGTCGAAAGAACTTATTGTTATTCAATTAGTTATAATCATTTTGTCTATGGATGATTGTTTTTACCCATTATTCTTGATTATACAAAGGAACTAAGGTGTGGTTGTAATAAAAACACTTTTTGATTATCAAATTGGATTGGTTGGAAACATTTAAAAGGTCGTAAGTTTAGTTGTTGAGAATCAATTGTAGCCTTTTGTCTATGATCGGTTACCTTTTGTATTGACCATTTCTTAAGCAATTTGATGAAACAAGTGGATGTTTTTGTGTTTAAGTTTATGCAAGTAAACTTATGAAACTTGAATTGATTGGTCAAACTTAATGCTTGTTTTTATGAACTAAAATCTTGACGAACGTTTAACTTGTAAGAACAATAGATTAGTACACCAACTAATTATCACAACCAACATGTTAAGAGGTTAACACAATCACATTAATCTAGGATATGAAACTAGTTTAAGCAAGTGTAGTTTTTAATCATCTGAATTTCATTATATCTATTTGCTTTGTTATATGTTTTGGATAGACTCTGTTGATTCGAACTTGTGCTTAGATTCACTCAAATCCCTGCGAACGATCCCGACTTACCTTCATAATCTTGCTATAACGGACGAGTATACTTGCTCGTATGTGTTATTGGTAATATTGGTAATTCTCCTTTTATAAATTTAAAACTTGTACACACGTAGCACATCAAGTTTTTGGCGCCGCTGCCGGGGATTTCATTGTGTTTTAGCAAGTTTTGAATCCCCATCAGTCGATTCACCCCAAATTTGTGTTGAAAGTATGGATATAATAGCCAATGTGCTATGTTCGAAGAAAATTGTCATGGCAAAGCAAAGCAAAAAGCTGTGGAAAGCCGAAAAGAATAAATTGAAGCTATAATCGTTTATTGGTTCGTGGATTGTTTGGTAGCTAGCAACACGGGTATTAGACTTGATTTTATTTTTATTTTAGCACCAATTTCATAAACATTTCCTAAAATGAGTGATTGAGTGAATTGTATTTCGTTCCTTTGTCGTGAGGTGTTTTGAAATGTTAATCATGCAAGAAAATCATTGGATATTGTCAAACATCTTAATGTTTCACCTTTATAAAGCATAATTGATGAATCTTCTCTCGTATTTGTACTTGGTTGATTTGCATCACATTAATCACGATCTTGTACTAGTGGATGTTTTCCCTAGATTTGCTTGAGGGCAAGCAAAGTTTAAGTGTGGGGGAATTTGATAACGCTCAGATTGTACATGTTTCCAGTAGCGTTATGTGTGCTTTTGTATATGTTATTTGGTTATATTTGCGTGATTTTAGTGCTTAATCGCATCAAAAGATGTTTGTCTAGTGTTTATAACCAAGTGCAGGGAAACGGAAGGAAAAGTAAAGTAATGTTCAACAAATAGAAGATTCCCGTTTCAGTGAAGCAGGTCAAGCACAAATCAGTATCTCAAGTACCTTTGAAGACCATAGTGATTGAAGAACCAAGTTCTACAAGATAAAGAGAAGTAAAGATCAATTTTCCGTAACTCAGGAAATCCAACCGGATCGGTTGCGAGTGCAACCAGATCGGTTGGAAACTGACCAAATAGTGCCAAGTTGCCATCACCAACCGTTTGGTCGCCACCAGCAACCGGAACGGTTGGCCCATTTGTAGAAGACCAACCGGATCGGTTGGTCATGTAACCGATCCGGTTGCAGGAGCTGTATCTGCCAAATCTTCATCACTAAGTTTCCCCTTTGCATCCAAACGATTCTAGGTCCTTCTCTTGGTGTATTCTAGTCCCTTCCTTACTCCTTGGAGGCCAAGTTCAGTAATTAATACCCTAGGCTTTGGAACTAGTATAAATAGAGGCCATTTGTGAGCATATGAGACACACACTTCAATACAAATCTCTTTACTCATCAAAAAAAGCTCTTAAGCTCTCAAATTCGTCCTTAGAAGTCCAGGAAAGTTTAGAGTTCCAGAAGTTCCACATTTGGAGGCCAAATCACCAAGAAGTCTACCCCAATACTTTGGGAATCATTACTTCATCATTTGTAATCTTATTCCAAGCATTGTAAGACTTTTAATCATGTTTTCTAATGTTCAAAATTCTGAGTTTATGTTCATGTTTGCTATGAGTGGCTAGTTTCTTTATGCACTTGCTTAAATGATGTTGATTATAATATGATTAGTTAGTGATTGTGTTAACATGTTTTAATTCAATTTCAAGTTGATTATAAGATCCAATTGTGCTAAAGTTTCATAGTGATATTTGTTAATCAAGTTTAACTAGTTGATAGTAATTGTAGAGGTCGAAAGAACTTATTGTTATTCAACTAGTTATAATCATTTTGTCTATGGATGATTGTTTTTACCCATTATTCTTGATTATTCAAAGGAACTAAGGTGTGGTTGTAATAAAAACACTTTTTGATTATCAAATTGGATTGGTTGGAAACATCTAAAAGGTCGTAAGATTAGTTGTTGAGAATCAATTGTAGCTTTTTTTCTATGATCGGTTACCTTTTGTATTGACCATTTCTTAAGCAATTTGATGAAACAAGTAGATGTTTTTGTGTTTAAGTTTATGCAAGTAAACTTATGAAACTTGAATTGATCTTGAATTGATTGGTTAAACTTAATGCTTGTTTTTATGAACTAAAATCTTGACGAAGGTTTAACTTGTAAGAACAATAGATTAGTACACCAACTAATTATCACAACCAACATGTTAAGAGGTTAAGACAATCACATTAATCTAGGATATGAAACTAGTTTAAGCAAGTGTAGTTTTTAATCATCTGAATTTCATTATATCTATTTGCTTTGTTATATGTTTTGGATAGACTCTGTTGATTCGAACTTGTGCTTAGATTCACTCAAATCCCTGCGAACGATCCCGACTTACCTTCATAATCTTGCTATAACGGACGAGTATACTTGCTCGTATGTGTTATTGGTAATATTGGTAATTCACCTTTTATAAATTTAAAACTTGTACACACGTAGCACATCAGAACATGAGGTAGAATTCCCTAGATTTGCTACTTAAGCTTGTACTAATCCTTGTGAAAATAAAACGATGTACCCAATGTACAAAACCTCTTGACGTATCCTCAACTGCGTGAGACACCGAAGTGATAGCTACGTTGTGGGTTAAGTGAGAAAGAATCACAAAAGTAACTAAATAGCCAAGCCATTATCACACTCTATAAATTCCCAAACAAGTCATCTTCGCGAAAGGGTAGAAAGAAAGAAGACAAAATAAGTAAACGTGCCCGGAAAACCTCACTTCAAATCCACATACGAAATACCATATAAACAACCTCGTAGTCAACTTTGTTCAATAACTAATTCCAGCCGACACATAATATACTTCATGAAAATGCATAAACCAGAGTATCAAATCTCATAACACAACGAATCTCATTATTACACCAAATCTCATCATCAATCTCATTATCACAACTCTCATCTAATTCAGATCTCATAAATTCTAATATTATCAAAATCCATCTCATCACATCATCCAAATCATGTTTAATATCTTCCTTGGGCCCAATCCAGCTATTACTCTCGACCAATCCATCATTATCGTTGGCCTATTTGAGTTCATGTCTTAATTAATTTCGGATCCTATCACAAAGCACCTCGTCCAATCTACTAGTGATAAACCAAAACCAAATTAGAGGGTTATCACTTGAAGCCTATTATAATCGAGTGGTGTAATACATTCAGCCCAATATTCATTTGGAACATGTTCGACCCATAAAAACTCAACAAATCCAATCCAATCCAAATCCAAGTGCATAAGATATACTCTATCCATAATATTACATTGATAGACCCATTTAAGTACACTCAGCAATCCAATAACACACGAGCCCAACTCCAATTGAAAAACATGAGATAGCATAATACAGCCCGATTTAATCACAAAATCTCACGTGCAAAACATCCAATTCTAACATTCGATCAAGATACAAAAGCATATCAACCCAAATCAAGCATTTACCAAGTCAGTTATATTATTCGGCCTACATATTAGTTTAATTCCAAGATTGGTAAATACCTGCTAGGACCCAAATGTAGTCACGCTACAAATCTAGTCTTACCTTAATTATTTGGGGTTTAGAAAAGACACACATATCACTACTTGTAATCCGAATAACATTCAACCCTAAAATTACTCCTGATAAAAACGCCTACTCACATATCACTCCGCCTCCCTTTCTCCATGACTTTCTCAGAAAAAAAAACCGCCTCCCAATTTTTTTTTTCATTTACAAACCATATCTAAGCTCATCAATCCTAAAAATGGATTATCCTTTATAGTGTTAGCCACAGGGATGGCTTGAGCAACAATTTTATTTGGCCACGAGATCTAACATCGAATCTAGGGTAAGGTTTACCATTGAGTTGTAGTTAATCGTAAGATTTTCTTCCTCTTTTGATTTACACTTAATGAAACTAAGGTCCAGTGACCATTTATTTCATCTTGAGATTTGTTTTGAACTTTAATAGAACGAATCATGAGAAAGGGATAACAATCTTGTTATTTTCTTTATCATTCTATTCGAATAACAACAACAAGTTTTTCATTATTCATTATTCATTTGGGTCATGAGAGTGTATCTGTGATGTATACATCTTTCTTTCGATTGAAGACCTTCAAAGGTCTCGATAATAATCAAGAAAGAAAAAGAAATGCTGAGACCATCATTTGTTTTAGTTTTCATGTTCGAATGATTTGTTCTAGATTTGTCGTTACCCGAACATGTGAAATAGATTTAACATAATTGTTAAAATCATTTCATGGTTTCGAATATTATCAAAAGACTCTTGATCTATGATGAAAATTATATTTGTGTGAGTAAGATCTTTTAAGGTCTCTTAATATTTGTTGTACCACACGAAAGAAACAAGCTGAGATCTAAGAATACTTTTCTTTTCGATTATGAGATAGGTGTAGATTGAGGTGTGTTGGTAGTAGATGAAAGATGATGAATGTATGATGTTTGTTGGTTCGAGACTGTTGAAGCATCCATATTAAAATTTTGATTATGTTCTGATATAATAAGGTTTTGAATGATGAGTGTTGATTTGTTGAGTCTTGATAGGTTTAAGAGATGAATCTTATCTGACAAAACACTTTCGACATGATCGGTTCAAATTAGCTCGTAGATAGGTTCAATAAGCTTAAGACAGGTTCAAATAGCCATGACGGTTTAAATAGCTATGACTGGTTCAAATTGCTTTGACAGTTCAAATCACTTTCACTGGTTCAAATCGCATTTGACCAATTCAAGTCGCAGTTGACTTTTGACCATCGATTTAATTCAACAAACCGCAGCAGTCTTTGGGAACAAAACACATTTATACTCCAGATAACAAACCGCATGTCCAGTACCATTTAGTCAAACCGCGTGCAACATCAAATCGCAGTTGACTCAGTAGTCAAACCGCATTATATCTCAGTAAGTCAAACCGCACTTAACTTTTCTCAAACCGCATAGTCCCATACGTCAAAACGCATGAGTAAGACAAACCGCATCTGTATTCCAAACTGACAAACCGCACTTGATTTTGACATGACAAACTGCATACTTATCAAGAGATTCATTGAATCTGGACCAGATGTGACAAACGGCAGTAAATAATCAGATCACAAACCCCATTCAAAAAGATCATAAACCGCATGTACAGACGTGCGTAATGCTGCCAGAATCAAACAAACAGAATAACACCAGATTCAATAACCGCATAAAACTGGTTAACAAGCTGTTTGACCATATTAAAACCAATGATAGACCACGACCTATTAAAAGGAATTTGTTAAAACCAGTTTTTTAAACAAGTTTAGATTAAAACAAGACCATATCAACAGGCTTACAACAATATCAACAACCTTAAAATCATATCAAACTTAAAACCATATCAACAAGCATCAAACCGCATCATAGCATCGAACAAACCGCATACAAACCCGCTCAAAGAACCATTCGAATCACCGAAAACAACAAAACCTAGGATCTGATGCCAATTGCAGGATCATACATATTATGTTATTTGATGATTCGGGTGGCATAGGATGGTGATAAATCAAGAAAGCCATGTTAGAGAGATGAAGAGAGTAGAGAGGGAGTTCTAGAGAGAGAGTTAAAACAAAAAGAAGAAAGGTTAGATCAGAAGCTCCACCCCTTCCAAGGATGGAAGGGGTATTTATAGTTACAACTAATACGTCCTCCTATCAGACTGTGGATCAGGCATACAGTGGGTAAAAACCCGTCCTTCCTCCACTGTGTTGCACTAAACTAATAACTAAACAAATAACTAACTAATTAACTACTAAATAACGTAAATAACGATATGTCTACGAGCTAACATATGCTAGGCTATACTTGGGGTGACCGACACTTCCTTATGGAATTTCCAATTCCTAACAAATTTCATACCTCATTACACGTGTAACTTATTATCTCATACCTTATTTTAATACTTATAGGTTTTGACCCAACAATAAGATAAATAATTAAAACCAAATCCTTGACACCCTCGGATTACAACCCAATAGCTAATAGACCCAAATCCACCTCGACCCTAGACTTGACTCGCAGCTATACTGGTAAAACACAATGTCACGAGTAACTTAAATAACCACAACACCAACGCAGACCATGAATACTACACCCTTGGTGTTTTTCCTTTGACTTGACACAACAAAACGGGCCGACTCGATTCCAATAACCAACTGTAATAACAATAACAATAACCACACTATTATCAGGACCCTTAGCCAAATCCGAGACTAACTCGGGCTCAACCTGACACATTGAACGGGTTACAAACTGACCCGAATACAAAACTTGAATCACATAAACGAACACAATTTCTTAGCCACACGAAACAATTTATGAACTTGTTTTTACCAATTTATATCAACAAAACAACCTATACCAGTCGAGTGTATCACCATAAATTGTTTTTATACAAGTATTCATCTACAAAAATGTTAACACAACCGATTACTAATCATTTTAATACCAACAAAATGAATCAAAAGATATTCGAGGTTTTGGCTTACCAATAAGAAAACGAGAGAAAGGGATAGAGAAACGAGGGAGATGAAAGGCGGCTAAGAAGGACGGACATACACGAACCACGGTTTGAAAACCCATTTTACAAGCAAACACAACCCGATCCAAACGTTAAAACCTTTAGAAATATTATCCACACACCTCAAAACATAAATATTTAGACTGATGTCGCGTGGGCGGCTTTGAAGGCGCGTGTAACACATGAGAAGAATCACAAAGGCCCGATCTATCTTTTGGGTGTGGCGGTGTATTATGGAGGTGGTGGCCAGAGGTTGGCCGGAGGCGGCTGCCGGAACCCTAGGGGGGGGGGGGGCGGGGTAAATTACATCGCAGGGACCAGAACTATAATTTTTGTAAACTTTCGTAATATAACGGTTTGGGGTTCATTTAGTCGAGTAAACGGAAGATTCATAATGCGGGAATAACGCCACCAGACTTACCCGATAAAAATGAATATAAATATGTCTCGTATCTCAAATTAGAGGGAAAGATCAACTCTAATTGTCGTTTCTCCGAATAAGAGGCGTCGGGAAAATTACGGGTTGTCACCACCGCTCTGATTGCAGCCCATGGAACTATATGGACTGAATTGCAACCATGGCGAGGCAAAGTGTCAGATTTGCAGCCATGGTCACATGAAAATGATGGTAATGCTTATTATAAGGGGCTAAGATGAATATGACCAAGATCGATTAAAGCTATGATTGTCTATTAAAGTTGTGATTGTCCGTTTCTTGGCGGGGTAAATTATTACATTTGCAGCCATGGCGGATGTATCCGCTTTCTTCCATTGTCAAGCTATCAGAGCCTCATAAACGCATTTATTTGTGGCGGGGAAAGCTTGATATGTATATAATACTTGATATCATAACACAATGATGGATTAGATGTATGGTCGATTAGTCTAGAGAGAGAACGATGTTAGAGAGAGAAAAAAAGTTGCATGTTTAATGTGAGAGAACATACAACCCTTTCCCATGGCTGGGAAAGGGTATATATACACGGCATAAAATGCCCCTACTTGGGCTGTAAATCGGGCTGACAGTGGGTAAAGACCCGACCTGACTCCACGAGTGATACACTAACTAAACTAATGCTACTAAGCCTACGAGCTAATTGATGCTAGGAATAACTTGGGGTGACCGAATATTTCATATGGATTTTGTAATCTTAACTATCTCCCCCTAAGGGAGGTCACCATGGAAATTACAATTTGAATCTTAGCATTCTATTACATGACTTTAATATCCTAGCTCGTAGTCTTTGATTCTTCAATGTCTGCAAACTTTGTATTTTAGTAGTAATTTCTTGGATGAATGTTCCTTTTGCTAGAGTGATCTTTGAGCATTCTTCGAGATCATCAACCACCGTGAATCTCTACATCATCCTTTGTTGTAACGCCTCCATGTGATGTTGTGACTTTTGGACCGACATGCTCACACTTTTCTGGATCATGATATTTTGCATCAGAATTGCAGAAGTAGTGTTGTACATCTTTCAATTATCATGATTTCTTTGTTTGTGAGTGTGAAGTGTGAGCATGTGGTTATGAATTGACATCTCATTCGCCATCAGCTGCAACCGTCTGGGATTCCTGCAAACAACAGTTAGCAATAAACACACGAAAGTGTCTTTGTTCACTTTCATTGAATAGGGTTGCAAGAACCATAGTTCCCCATTGATCAGTATAAATATTTCATGTGATCAGGTAGAATTTCGAAGAATCTCCTTGACGGGGTTTCGCAGCTATACTAGCCATTCTCAAACCAGAGCATCTCAAAGTAGACAACGCGGAGTGAGTGAACCAATGAATTAGAATTCACTGATTAACTAAAAATTGATTTGAAAAACAGTCGCGTATTGCTGAATAAAGAATTTTTGCAATACGAAAAAAGTTTTACGAGCAAAATCAAGTTTCAATCACAAATACTTTTGTTTGAAAATTTATGCATAGTCGATGTGCTTGAAAACAGCTGTTGAGCACACCGAACGGTTTACCAAAAGCATCCATCAATTCAATTACTGGAACAAGGTTGATTCAAATGCGAATCGCCCCATCGTTGTTTTCCAGTTATCACAAGTTTGATCCATGAAGGATCTCACATGTCACCCACCAAGAGCTTGTTTGATGTTGGCTCTAGAAGGATTTCCATCTTCATTGTGAATAATTTACGTATCACTCGCATGTTTTGGCAATACCACAAGGATAATGAGTAGGACTCTTAATGTATATTTTCTTGATTTTCATGGTGTATGAAACAAAGAGCGCATTGGAATAATGTGATTTAAAATGATCTCTTGGCTCTAGAATTAATAGTGCACTTTGGTTTTCCTATGCGGAGACTAGGGAGAGGGTCTTCTGTTTCAATATCAACCATCTCTAAGAGATAAGTTGATAGATTACACCCATTCCCCATGAGAATGAAACAAGTCCTTTTAAGAGAACTTGAGTGGCTGGAAAGTTTAGTGCAGTGCGTCACCGGGTCCATGATGTCTTGTCTTTAATACCGGCGTTACCTTGGTAACCACCAATACCATATGAATTGAACCCGGTTTCTGCCCTAAGGTTGAATATTTGGAGGGCTATTTCTTTTCACCCTTTCTCTTTATATTTCTTTTTCATTCTTCAACCCCTTCAGCGCTTACTGAGACTTCATCACTAGATCCTTGTTGGGTTTGTTCTAGTACTAGCTCCATCTCAGTAGACACTCTTCCCTTACTCTCACATTTCTCCTTTTTTATTGTATTTTATTTTTTTAAATATACTTAGGACTTCTACACTAACTAGTGGATTGTCCCTGGGTAGATCCCTCTGGCTCTCTGGCGGGATCGTGGGAACGAATACCTAACCTTACCATCCTTATAACTCCAATGCAATAAATATAATGGTCGGTCTTTGGTATGCTTCCACAATTGCCATGATAAACCAATTGAAAATAAATCAAGGTACTTATGATGAAATATCAAAGCCTTTGTACTTCGATAGTTTTAAAGATTTTGAGATGCTCCCCCTCAATATGTGCATTGATATACGTAAGAGTTTAGCCCATATGGGAGCCTACACTTTGAGTTTGAAAGATCACATTATCAGATTTCATATTTGTATCACATTCTCTCCACTGATCAAAAATTTCAAATATTTTGAGATTTTGGATCCTAGTTGATTTAAATAAGTTAGAAAATGTGGGAGAAAAACGTGGTCTGATTCAATGTATTCTGATTTAAGGAACATTACTATGCTCCCCCTCAATCAGTAAGGGAGGTTATTTTCCACATCCATAACACTACTAAACACTGCAAAGTTTTATATACCATATTACACCAACTACACCACACAGGAGTTCTAAATATTACAAAGAAAATGTACTCATTTGGTTCTCTGTAGAAGTCTATAATCACCTTCTGGAACTATTCCACCTACAAAGCTTTCCAGGTTGCGGAAGATCCTCCTTGTCTTGAGTCTCTTCTGAATGGCAAACATGAGTGCTTCGCTCATTTCCACATCTTTCCTTGTCCAAAACCTAGTGTTCAACCCTGGCTTCATTATGATCTTCAACTCTTTCACCCTGTAGTCCAAAGCTTCTTCAATTTGACGAAGAGTACCATCACTGAACTTATGTATCTCATTGAACCGCATGATCATCTGTACCCCATACTTATCTCTGAACGTGACAGCTCTTGGAGAATCAAAAATTGTGTAGTCATGTTTGAACTCAAGTCCTTTGGCTTCCCAGTGAGGCTTAGTGAGGTTGAGCTGAGTCTGGTAGCTCTCAATCCCAAGCTGAAAGTCACCTACTCATTGTCTGATAACTAAGCCTTTGGTCCATAAGTTGACTGTTGTTGCAAGTGTCTTCTTTTCGTGTGGAGGTACATGGTTTGGATGACCTTGAAGATGTAGCAAGTAAAGGTCTTCAAAGTCACTAGGGTACATGTCTTTGAAGTCATTCTCAGCAATAACGTGTTCTTTAAGATCAGCTCTGCGAAGGACTATCTTATTCTTGTCATATCCATACATTAGAAAGATCTCAACGCGGATCACACTTAAGATACGTATGTATGTTCGTACAGTGCTACGATTCCCTTCAGCACCGTGTCTTTCAATATAGAATCGTTGTCTGTTAAACCACCAGTATGAGATACCGTAAGATGCAGTAATGTCATACTTGTAATCTTCTTCAGTCCATATTTGATCAGGAACCATTTGCTCTAAACCTGCATCAGGATAATACGCAACTTTCATCTTTTTGATTGATAATGCATGTCTGCTACCCTTGTTGCCGCAGCGTAGATATTCCAGATCTTTGTTGAAGAAAAAGTCTGATTCGATGGTGACTTGACCTGCTGGACCACCTAGTGGAAGGTGTTGGGAAATTCACTTTTGGGAGTTAATACTTATAGTCTTAAAGTTAGTACTGATAGTGATGCTAGAAGAGTATTAACTAGTTGGTACTGATAGTGCAAAAGTTAGTACTGATAGTGTTTGAGTTTGTACTGTTCTATATTAAGTATGTCGTGTAAGGTTTGTAACAGCATATCTTCTATACCAATAGAAGATATGCTATACTTAATGCATAGTTATCTCTGTAAGGGATCTCCTTAGTGTATAAAAGGAGATCCTAGCTAGATCAAGCATATACCAATACTCTAGCCGTCTTAAGAAAAGCTTCAAGGTTGTAAACCCTAGTACTAGGAGAGTACTCGTATTATTAATCAATAATATTTGTAAAGCCCTAAAATCTAGTTTACATTTTTCATTTTTATTTCGGATATACCCTAAGTATTTAAATAAATATACGACATTTAATACTATATGTTATATTAAGTTACAAAATATTAAGTACGTCCTATGTCTCACTATGTTTATTTTAGAACCGAGCTGCACGAGTAATGCGACACATTATTTACTTTTTATTTCACCTAAGCCTCAAATAAAAATTCGACACCACTTTGTTATATCACACATTGCAATGTGTGTTGGACCATTTATAAACCATGTACCATACATACATGATTTCATCATATACACGTTTGAAAATTTGAGATACCACATTTGAAGATTTCAAGATCATGGGCAATCAAATCCCGATATTCACTCAATCACTCAGTACATTCCAAAATTTGAAAAGCACCTTCCTTTGTATTTATCTAAACCGAATATCTCACACGTCCTTATTTCTCTCCCCCATTTTTGACAATCCACCATATCTCATTCATACTTATATCATTCCTATTTAGTTTAAGATACATTCGCATAACTACTGCACGCTCCTCTTACAATCTCAAAAGCAAACCTTAAACAACTCCCAAAGTATAATTCGTCTGGCATTATATATAAGCCTCCCCTCCCTTTTGATCTCTAAACATTCCATTAAACCGCCTCTCTATTATTTATAATAATATGCAATCGGTTTATGGATGTGATTATATGGGAGGGTTTGTGTCTTGTTTATCTCTTTAGTATCTTGTGAAATCATTTGCTCTTTCAACATAAACCCTAATCGTATGTTTTTCTTTTTGTCGGTTTTAATCATTACTTATTGGGATTAGGTTTATTGATCATTACTTTTAAACCCTAAACGATTTCTTAATGCTAATCTTGAATCGTTGAAGGTGTTAACCCTAAAACGATTACTTTTTTAGTTTCTTATGCTGATTATCGATCGTTTATAATGTCATGGTATTATCTTTATTCGATCTGCTTGATGGTGCTTCATATATCAGGTTTATCATTGCATGGAGCCTTGTTTAGGGTTTCGTATTATTATCTTATATGGTACTTTTTTGGATGGGGCTTAACGATATACAAAACCTTTTTAGGGTTTAAGTATCTTGATCGATGATGGACGTGGTAATCAAACCTTTTGGTTTTGATTCATTATTGTATATTCGATAGCCTTTTGGCTTTCGATATCATCTTTTTGCATGTAACCCTCTTTAGATTCGTTCCATATGGATCTTCTTTGGTTTGAATATGGGTTATGGGAGAGGATGTTGCATTGGAAGTTAGGGTTTTGAAAACCCTATGTGTAATCTGATTATCAAAGACATCTGAATAATGGTTTATCTTGGTCTTTGTGATCGATTTGATGGGAGTTAGGATTCGTTGTCTCCCGTGTTGATGAGTGGTATTTTCCAAAATTTGAAACCCTAAACAAGGTTTGAAACCGGGATAAATGCTCTAGGGGTGTAAGTTGTTTGGAGATACAACTCTTGGCGTGTTTTGCTACTGTTTACTGAAGTTGGTGTCACTCGCGGTCAAGCAATGATGACATTGAAGACAGGTGCTCACTATGGAAGTGGTTCTTTTGAACCCGTTCTTTTACTATGCTCGGTATCACATTGGGGTTGTTGGTTTAGCATTTCAACGCACACTTTGGGCGAGTTTTATGCTTCTTTGCTCTATCCGTGGTTTTAGAGTCTTCCATCAATTGTGGTGCGAAATTTGTGAACTGACTATTACATGATCATGGAGTTGATGTCGTTGGTTTTATACGTATTTGTTGGGTTTTCTTTTGGGTTTCGTTTTGCATCTCAACATACACCTTTGGAGCGAGTTCGAATCCGTGGTTTAGAGTCCCCACCAACTGTTGTGTGAAACTTGTGGAAGACATTGAGGACCATGATATCGTATATTTGGACGACGCTGGAAGTTTGGACTACTATGGTGATTTGAAGATTCAAGTATTTTTACTTGAAGTGCATGTAGTTTTATTGTTTTATCATTGTAGTCGATGTTTAGTTATAAGTGTGATATGTCACACTTATATTGTCGATTATAGGAATGATGTGCATTCCTATAGAAGAGTCTGTAAGTGTCCCATGAGATGAGGGATTCACCATCATCCTTTGTACTTCAATGTTTTTTGGCGTAATATACTTTACCGGGGTGAATTAACCCTTTTACCCAAAAAAAGTATAATTCGTCTGCAAGCAAGAAGGATTGGGAATTGTAATAAATTAGGGTCCACGATCTGCTTTTATGTTGGGTTGTGTTTGTGTTCATGCCAGTGACCAGGATTTCAATTTCGTTTGCTCTAGTACGAGTTTGGTTCGGGCTGCAGTTTGTGTTTCGATTTAGTTTTGATTCGTGGTTGTGACCGTCTTCGTCTTTCTATCATTTGGTTAGAAGGTAAACCTTTAATCTTAGTCACGAATGAATATTATCATTTATTATATCTCGTACATAAACCATTCGAAGTATGTCACTTAAACAGATTTAATAGAATACTAGAAGAAACTGTTTGTCGAAGCTCATGTATTTACGTTCAAATGTTTAGCCTAATGAAGCATAGTTTATATTATGTGACCATAAGACCATATGAGTAAGAACCAAGTTGATACTCTCATTTATAAATATCATTCTATATAAGTAATAAAGTAAAGAACCAACTGTGCATGGATTTTTAAATGGTTACAACAAATATAGTTCATATAGCATGTTTAGTATGAATATGCATGCATGTTATAGATAGATACATGTTATTAGTAAGCAATATTTTGAGAAAACGAACATATGGAGCACATAGGATCAATCTTGTTATCATTAAATATAAGATGCATGATAAACTGTTATAGTAAATTTGATATACATGAAATCAATGAGATATGATCAGGCATGGTCTCGTAGGGTCATGTTTAAGGGCGATCGCGGGGTAAATCGGTGAGTTGTTTTGGATTTTTAAAAGTGTGTCGGGAAGGTGAGTCGGGGGTTAGTCCGTTGGCATGTTTGTTTAGTCGTAAAAGTAAATATTTTGGACCGCGAGCGGGCTTGATTTTGGGAAGTACGTTATATGGTCTTGTGAAGGGCTATGTTGAAGGGCGATCGCGGGGCAAATGGGTAAACCGTTTCGTATGGGTGAAAGTGTGTCGGGAAGATGAGTCGGGAGCTAGTCATTTGGTATGATTACTTAGTCGTAAATATGAATAATAAGAACCGCGAGCAAGCTCGATGTGAGACCAATCTCATGCATGAAAAAAATGTTATAAATGGTATTTCATTCCTTCATTTTAACGTACTAGTTCGCACAGCAGCGGCGATAAATATAGTTACATAATAAATATATTAAATGAATTGCTAACCCAACTCTCCCCGCAATTCCCTACGCGCTTAGTGAATTCATTTCACAATACTTCAAATATATATTTGTTAGTTGTATGTGTTTGTTTGGGTTTTTCGTATCTTTCCCGTGACATCATTATTCCCGCATATAAAAATACTTTCACAATCTCTTACCCGTCAAACACTCTTCCAAAAGTAAATGATTTTAATACATCAAGTTTGTATTGATTGAAAAAAAGGTTAAAGTTATAAAAATTTGAATCAAAATAAAATAAACATACTAAAAATGTAATAACTAAAAAGTTATAAAAATATATAAAAATGGATGTTGAATTAAAAAGCACAAAATTTTAGAAAATATGGTGAAATTAGATCATAAAAAAATTAAACAAATAAAAAGATATTTAAATTTAAAAATAAAAGTGATTAATTAGTTAAGAAGTGACACGTGTCACCCTATTATTGCAGCTCCTTATTTTAGTTTGTTAGAGCTCCTCCCTTTTTGTTATTTTTTAGTTAGAGAAGTGACACATGTCACTCAATGATTGGAGCTCCTTATCTTAATTTTTTGTGGAGCCCACAACTTAAATGCTTTATCTATTCTAAGTAAGTTTAAAAAAGTCTGATATTTTAAGCCTTCTAATTTTAGAAGGCCTAAATGCATTATAAGGTAGTATAGATATGTATAATATACTGAAACTTAAAAAAAATGAATTGCATTATAAACCTATATATTGAGCTAATTTACAAAATGAACCCCATACTTCTATGATGATCTAATAAAACCCTAAAGTAGGATAATTGTCAAAATAAACCTTTAAGTTTACCATTTATTATTTGTAACCCCTAAGTTTGGCTAATTAATGATTATTACCCTAAAGTATTTTAATTCGGTCCATTACTAAAAATGAGAATAGGCTTAATAACTTTAAAAATATTAATACGATTCATAATAAATATGTAAAAGAAGTTATGACGTTAACGAACGAATAAGTAATATGTGGTTATAACTCGTATAGGTTCCGTGAAGCGGGAGTGATCATCTTGTGACCTTTCTTTTCCCCGTGTAATTGCTTTGAATAAGGTACTAATATTTTACCCTTTCTCATTAAGGGTTTATTCTCATGGCTTCTCGATCCTTCACTTTGATCCCTTATCTTTGATATGATTCCCTTTGCTATGATTCCTTTGATATGATTTCATCCGTTATGACATTCGATCTGCTATCCGTTTTGTTATGAGATCTGTTGTGATATCCGTTTGCTATTATATGATTCGGTTCTGTTCATACGATTGGTTTGGATATGATATGATTATGGATATGCTTTGGTATGATTCGTTATGTTCAGTTGCCCGAGCTAACTAGTCATGGAGGTACCATGACCATGTCATTGATGCACCAATGGCATGACACTATCTGGGGCGGTGTGATTAGTACCCGGCGTTCCCTTTTGATATGATTATGATATGTGTGCACTTGGCCATTATCACGTATGTACAGTCTCGTACTGGAATATGTATATTTGATTTGTTTTGCAGGGAGCGTATGGATGCATCCTAGGTACTCAGTTCAGTTTTGGTGATGTGGTGCATGTGTGCAATACACCCCCTCACAGTTTGGTACATTTAGGCTAGCTACCCATGTACACTTTGATATGATTTGACGGATTTGATATGATATTGGTTATGATATATGATTTGTAGATTTGGCTATCGGAGTATCTCCTTTAGTATTAGGTGCTCGTGGCAACATTTTGATTTTGGTTATTATGTGACTATCTGATATTCTGATTCATTCGTTTGCTATGCCTATTCAGTCATTCGATTAACTACTTATCCACTCAGTATTCTTATGTGATTTGTTTGACTATCGGATTCATGCTTCAGTTCATTTAGTTATTATACTCAGTCTTCAGTTCATTTGATGTACTATGCTTTCACTCCATTTCGGTTGGCTGCCAAGCTTATATGTCAGATTTCCACTTTATCCGTTTATCGTACTATCTGATTCATCTGTTATCATGTTATTATGTGAGTATTTGATTTATCCGTTTGCTGTGCTAGTATGAAATTATTTGACTTATTCGTTTACCATGTTATACCTTAGTTCAATTATTTCCGTGGGCTATGATTATCAATTAGTATTCTTATATGCTATTGTAACTACCATGATTGTACCTCTGTTTGGTATTTTTCCGTTGCTTATGATATTGGTTCGGCATAGTAACGAATGTTACCTGACTTGTTGACCTGTAATGCCTACACTTCTGTTCATGCTACCGTTTAATGATGGAAATTGGTTCAACTTATGTTATCTGCTTAGTTGACTCATTTAGTTGTCATGCTATATTCTGGTTTAGTTACCTCATTTAAGTATAGGGACATTTACATATATGTCCTTGCTTATTTTAAAAATTACATATATATCCTTTGAATGCATTAAAAGCATTGTACTTTATGCATAAAAAACTAGTACAAAGGACATATATGTAATTATTCATTTAGGGAAGGATATACATGTAAAGCTCCCTTAAGTATAATGTTCGTTCGGTATTCCTACCCATACATGTGACTGACCTGCTTATACTTCTGCTGGTATTTCTGCTTGTCATTAATTGTTGATTATCTGACATGTGTGATTGCCATGCTCGCATTTTATTCAGTTGCTTCCGTCTGCTTATAGAATTAAGCTTAGCTTATATATATCTGATTATCTGATTTGTTGTTTTGCTATATTTATGATTAGCTGACCCGCTAGTGGGTTTGCTTGTTCATTGTTTGGTTACTTGTTTTGATTGTGATACTGTTCATCAACTCCTATCTGTTTATGTTTCGGTACTTGTATGTTGGGTTGTTCATATGTACTTATATATGTTCATCGATGCACTACTTTGCTTTGGTCTCCTTTGATTTATGTTTTTGGTTATCTGTTAATATTGTGTTCTGCAAGTTCCTCATTGACTCATTGTGCTCATTTCGTTACGACTTTGTTATCAGTCTCATTGATTGTTTTTGTATCTATATTATGTTTGGATTTCGTTTTGTTATATCTGTTCACTGGGCTTTTTAAGAGCTCAACCGCATTTTATTTTCCATGCGGCAGGTACCAAGTAGGATCTTTGGGCTTTAATGGGCTGAGAGTAGGAGCTTTTGAGTGAACCGACCCTAGTTTCCCTTATTAGTTTGGACTCATTTGGAAGAACAATTGTTTTGATTTTTCATTTCATTTTTGACATATTGGATTTTGTATTTTTTTCCTTGTAAGTCATTTGTTTATATGACTTGGTATTTAATTTTATAAGACTTCCGCTTGCAAAATTTTATTAGTATGTTCTGATATGACTCCATAATGTGACATTCGGACCCTTTTCGGGTTGGGGGTGTTACAATATTGAAGTTGTTGGTGTTACATTTGTGTTTACTTTAATCTTCTAAAGTACATTCAAGTAGATTTCGCATATTTGTGTGTATCTACAACAAAGTTTCTCATTGTTGTTTTGGAACCATCCTAGGAAACTACACGTTTACAAGCTAAGTGTTCTAGATCCAAGGTTTGGGACTCCCCAAGTGGTATCAGAGCTTGTGTCCTGAAGCTTTGTTTTTAGAAGATCCTGTGTGAAAAATCTGAAGTAATGGATTTTGATTCAAGCAAATCGATCTCTGTTACCAGAGTTCCTAAGTTGCAGCCAAATGAGTATGAACTCTGGAGGATGCGCATAGAGTAGTACTTTTTGGTGCTTGATTTTAAGCTGTGGAACATAGTGATCAATGGAGACTCCTACAAATACATTGTTTCTGAAGAAGTAGCTGGCAAAGTTGTCCTTAAGGACAAAGGTGATCCCATTACTAATGAAGAAATGGCTCTAAGAGGCAATGATCTCAAGGTCAGAAGTCTCCTTCTTATGGCATTACTTGATGATCATCAACTCACCTTCAACAAACACAAGGATGCTCAATCCTTGTTCAAAGCCATTGAAACAATATTTGGTGGGAACTCTGTCACCATGATGACTCAGAAAGCTCTTTTGAAGCAAGAATTTGAAAACTTCATTCTTTGGTGCAACTGAGTCCATTGATTCAGTTTACAATAGGCTTCAAAAGCTTGTCAGTCAACTAGCTTTATTGGGTGTGGACATCCCTCAGGAGGACATCAATCTTAGGTTTGTTAGAAGTCTTCCATCACCAAAATGGGACACTCATGTCATTGTATGGAAGAGAACTGGTAGGCAGATTAAGATCAATGATGGAGATACTGCTGGGTTTGACAAAGGAAAGGTTGAATGCTACAACTGTGGCAAGCTTGGGCATTTTGCCAGGGAATGCAGAAGCCACAGGAACAAGGGAAAGAGTAGTGAAACTAATGACTCATCCTCTAAATCAATGGTGGCTATTGATGGTGCTGGATATGATTGGAGCTTCATGGCTGATGATGAGGAGAGTCCAATCAATATGGCTTTGGTATATGAGGTACTTACTAAATCAAATTGCTCAGATACATGTGTCTCATTAAGTGAATATGAGTCTCTTAAAGCTCAATATGATAAACTGGCTGAAGAGTTTTCCATAACCAGTTATAATTTAGCAAATCATAAAAGAGGCTTAGCAGTTTTAGAAAAACAAATTGTGCATTATAAAGAAAATGAGTCAAAGTTTACTGAAGCAACTGCTGTACTTAATAGGGAGACTTCTTTTAAAGACACCACCATAACTGTGTTAAAAGAAGAACTAGAAAGAGTCACAAAAATTAAAGACAACATAGAACTAAGTATTGATACTCTTCAAGATACACAACATTATAACTCAAAGAGAATTGATAGATACCTTGAAAAAGCAGTAATTGGCAAAGCCAAATCTGGTATGGGTTATATGACAACACCACCACCATTCAGAGGTATTCCCTCACCACCTGGCATAGACCTTGAACACATTGGCTTAGAAGAGTTTAAGGCACCCACATTTATCCGTAAACCCATTAGGTCCAAGGCTGAAAAGACTGATAAGACCTTTGAAAGTGCTAGTGACACTTCCTTACCTGAGGCATATGTGTTTGAAAATTAAAAGACAATTGTAGAGTCTGGAGAATCAAAGCAAGAACATGCAACTAAACCTGTAGAACCAACTGACAAACCTGTTAGGTAACCAGTAAAATATCTTTGAGATGTATATAAACAGGCCATCTACTCCTAGAGGTAACAAAAGAAACTAGAACCAGCTAAAATTTGAGCAACTAGGAGATGAATTTGTCATGTATAATAAGTTTTGCTTTGTGTGTGGAAGTTTTTCTCATCTGCAGGCTCAATGCAGACACCCCATGAGACCTCAACCCATCATGACCCCAAGAGCAGTTCTTCTTAAAACTGGCATAAAATCTTTGAATACTACAAAGCCAGTTAACACTGCTAGACTACAACCCAGAGTATTTGGTGAAAAACCTAAAAGAAAATTTTCTAAATCACCATCTACTTCACCAAGGCCCTTTCATGCTAGAACAACACAAACCTTTAAATCTTATGATGAACAAATCAAGTTCTACAAGAAAAAGGTTAATACTTATGAGCCAAAACTTAATACTGATAGGCTAAAAGATAATACTTTTAAGCCTAAAATGAAATCTGCTGGTTCTAAAGTGAGTGCTGCTAAGAGAATCAAGGGCAATCTTTGTTAAGCCCTCAGCTTGTTGGGTTAGAAAGACTACTCAACCCAATAGTGCATCAGTTACTCTCAAGAAATATGATTACATTGATGCACGAGGTATATCCAAGTCAGTAATGGCTTGGGTCCCCAAAAGGAACTAATTTTCTTTATCTTGTGTGCAAGGAATGATGATCTTGGCTATTCAGACAGTGGGTGTTCCAGGCACATGACTGGAAATCTATCCTATCTATTAGACTTCACTGATTTGAATGGAGGATATGTTTCTTTTGGAGGAGGAATTAGTGGAAGAATTACTGGTAAAGGCACAATCAAGACTGGTAATTTGGACTTTGAAGATGTGTACTATGTGAAAGAACTCAAATACAACCTTTTCAGTGTGTCACAAATGTGTGACAAGAAGAATTTTGTTCTTTTCACAGATACTGATTGCTTGGTTTTATCTTCTAATTTTAAGTTGCCTAGTGAAGATGAGGTGCTTCTTAAGTTCCCTAGGAAAAGCAATCTGTACAGTGTAAGTATGAAAAACATAGTGCCCAAAGAAAACCTCACATGTTTAGTTGCTACAGCTTCTTTGGATGAATCTATGTTATGGCATAGAAGGATAGGTTATGTGAACTTTAAGGTAATAAATATTTTAGCTAAAAATAACCTTGTAAGAGGTTTACCTTCAAAATGATTTGAAAATAAACAGACCTGTATTGCGTGCCTCAAAGGGAAGCAGCATAGAGCCTCTTGTAAGCCCAAGGTTTTTAACTCTATCACTCAACCACTTCATATGCTGCACATGGACTTATTTGGCCCTACCTCTGTTAGCAGCCTAAATTTTAAGAATTATTGTTTGGTTGTGACTGATGATTTTAGCAGATTTACTTGGGTTTTCTTCATGAATACTAAGGATGAGACCAGTGAAATCCTTAAGTTATACATAACTGCAGTAGAGAACCTAGCTGATAAGAGAGTTAAAATCATTAGGTGTGATATTGGGACAGAGTTTAAAAACCAAGTGATAAAATGATTTCTGTCAACTTAAGGGTATTAAAAGAGAATATAGTGTAGCTAGGACTCCTTAGCAAAATGGGGTTCTTTGAAAGGAGAAATAGGACATTGATAGAGGTGCTAGGACTATGTTAGCGATTCCAAGTTACCCACAACATTTTGGTGAGGTAGTTAACACGCTTGTTATGTTGAGCGAGGTACGATAGTAAAGCCTCTTGGCAAGACTCCTTATGAACTGTTTTTAGGTAGAAAGCCTACCCTAGACTTTCTTAAACCTTTTGGGTGTCATGTCTCTATTCTCAATACCATTGACCATTTAGGTAAGTTTGATGGAAAATCTGATCGTGGATATCTGGTTGGCTACTCATTGAATAGTAAAGCCTTTAAGGTTTATAATTCTAGAACTTGAAGGATAGAGGAGAATCTGCACATAGAGTTTCTTGAGGTCAAACCTAGTGTAGAGGGGCAAGGACCAAAATGGCTTTTTGATATTGATATGCTAATAGAATCTATGAACTATGTGCCTTTTTCTCTGGATTCTAACATTATTGCAGGAGAAAAGCAAGGTCTTGATGCAGATTCTGATGAAGATGATGTCTGCATTCTATTGCCTATTTGGAAGGATAACTCAGCTGGAAGCACTTCTTCAGGGGAGGCAGACAAAGATGATGATCAGCCTCAAAAGTCAAATAATTCTAATCCTGAAGGAGGTGTAACCAATATAGATGACACAGTGATAGAACCTCAAGTGATCAGTACTAATGTGGTTAATACTGATAAGCCACATGTCCGTACTGATGAGCTAGAATTTAGTACTGATGGTCCTCATTCTATTCCATCAGTTAATACAGAGGTTCCTGATCCCTATGGTGAAGCTGATGAGATTGATTTTACTAATATAGCTTCATCTTATGCTGTTCCTACTACACCACACATAAGAATAAATCAGGATCATCCCTTGGAAAATGTTATTGGCGATGTCAATGCTGAAAGAACTACAAGATCTAAAGTTCAGCATAGTGAGACTGGATTCTTCAGTGCCATTTATGAAGAAAGGATCCATGGGGAGACACAAAAATGTCTCTTTGCTTGTTTTGTTTCCCAAGCAGAACCTAAGAAAGATTACAAAGCTCTTGAAGATGAATCCTGGGTAGAAGCAATGCAAGAAGAGCTTCTCCAATTCAAACTTCAGAATGTATGGGTTATGGTGGATATTCCTGAAGGCAAAAGAGCTATTGGCACTAAATGGGTCTTCAGAAACAAGAAGGATGAAAGGGGTGTGGTAATAAGGAACAAGGCTAGACTGGTGGCTCAAGGGTATACACAACAGGAAGGGATTGACTATGAAGAGGTCTTTGCTCCAGTGGCAAGGATTGAAGCTATTCGACTATTCCTGGCCTATGCATCATATAAAGATTTCACAGTATACCAGATGGATGTAAAGAGTGCTTTCCTCTATGGGAAGATTGAAGAAGGGGTATATGTCTGTCAACCTCCTGGCTTTGAAGATCCAACCTTTCCTGACAAAGTTTACAAAGTACAAAAAGCACTTTATGGTCTGCATCAGGCCCCAAGAGCTTGGTATGAAACATTAGCCAAGTATCTTTTGGGCAATGGCTTCAGAAGAGGAAAGATTGATTAGACTCTGTTCATCAAGAATGTGAAGAATGATATCTTGTTGGTTCAGATATATGTTGATGACATTATTTTTGGCTCAACCAAGCAGGATGTATGCAGAGAGTTTGAAATATTGATGCGTGATAGGTTTCAGATGAGTTCCATGGGAGAACTCACCTTCTTTCTTGGGCTACAAGTCAAGCAGAAGACAGATGGCATATTTATCAGTCAGGATAAGTATGTCAAGGAGATTTTGGTGAAGTTTGGCTATGAAAATACAAAGAATGCAAGCACTCCTATGGAGCACAATAAGCCATTACTTCCAGATGCTGATGGTGAAGAAGTTGACCAGCATCTCTACAGGTCAATGATTGGATCATTGATGTATTTGAGTGCCTCCAGACCAGATATTATGTTTGCAGTGTGTGCCTGTGCAAGATTTTAAGCCTCTCCAAAGCTCTCTTACATGCATCTTTGTTAAAAGAATCTTTAGATATTTCAAAGGCCATGCTCACCTAGGCCTTTGGTATCCTAAGGACTCTCCATTTGATCTGGTAGCTTACTCTGACAGTGGCTATCTTTGGGGCAAGTCTAGATAGGAAGGCAACCATAGGAGGATGTCAATTTCTTGGCGATAGGTTGATTTCATGGCAGTGAAAGAAGCAAAGCATTGTGGCAAACTCTACAACTGAGGCTGGGTATGCAGTTGCTGCAAGTTGCTGTGGTTAAGTCCTCTGGATCCAGAATCAGATGCTTGACTATGGGTATATTTTTATGGGCACTATCATTTACATAGATAACAACAGTACTATTTGTATTATAACAAATCCAGTTGCTCACTCTAAAACTAAACACATTGAGATAAGACATCACTTTATAAAGGACTGTAATGAAAAGAAACTTATTCAGGTTGATAGGATTGATACTGAGTTTAATGTTGCAGATCTTTTAACAAAAGCTTTTGAATTGGGAAGGTTTCATTACTTGGTCACAATTATTGGGATGCTTCATCCATAATATGTCTTATCTCTCTCTATTTTTGTAAAGTTTGGTCAACTGGTGGTTAGTACTGATTGTTATCTAGTTAATACTAATTGTGTTAAGTTAATACGGATTGGCAAGAAAATCTCTTGGATTGTATTTTCTTGGTTTTGGACTAACTTTTCAGGTTTAGCACAACCAGTATGGATGGAATTTGGTGACTGATTGTTATAGCAAGTGTGGTTCTCTCCTTTATGCTCATTCTGATGCAACCACATGATGGAACTTGTTGTAAATCTGGACTTTGTGATGCCAAAGCATTATGTGGCATCTTGTGGTATTAATGAACATGAATTGATGGTTTCAGTTGGTTAGGTCATTCTGCACTAACCCACTCTTTGCCATTCTATCTGTTTACAGATAGTATGACTAGCTCAAGGGCATCTGGCTTAAAGAACAGCGAGCAACCGTGAATCCAACACTTGTGTTGGAGGCAACACCTGCCATGAGCTGGAAACCCTGTTAGGAAGGCCCTTTTAATGGGACTATCCATCACAGGCAGTGCTATGCACTGAAACCATTGGTTTTCACCAAACCAAAGGCCATGTAAGGCCGACCTTGATTAAGTGTCTGTCACCACACTTAATCCCTTCAAAATTGGGATTTTAGTATTATATTTTCCAAACTATGAGATAATACTGATGGGTAAAGTTAATACTTATGGTTATAAGTTAGTACTGATAAGCATAGTTAGTACTGATGAACTAACCGTTAGTACTTATTCCAAAAGTCTGTTATGCAATGATTACTTTTAAAAGTTGAGTTGTTACCGTCTGTTTCTTTATATAAGGGTTTCATAATTGGTTTTTCACTTATTACCATAAATATTTACAAGGCGATTCAACCAAAATTCTCCAACTCTCTATATGTTGCATAACTTTCAATTGCTTTCACCACGATTAACTATAGGCTTTTGCGATTTAATCCTACTTAACTAACCTTCATTCTTATTGCTCATGGCTCCTCTTGATTTTGTCGATAAGCACAACATGGTGGCGTGCTTAGACTTGCCAGAAGGCAATGAAGAATTCACTGAGATAGTAGCTTTTCTAAACAGAAGCAGCATCAGGTTTGCTTTACTCTTAAACCCTACTATCTTATGTACCCCTGTCAGGAAGTTTTGGCAAACTACAATTGCCTCAACAACTGAGGAAGGGGTACAACAGTTAATTGGTACGGTGGATGGCACACAAATTGTTATTACTGAAGCCTCTCTAAGAGAACATCTTCATCTTAGAGATGTTGAAGGTATTAGCACTTTGCCAGCCACTGAAATAATTGAACAACTCTCATTGATGGGGTATAGATATGACAATACTTTCAACTTTCATAAAAGTCAGTTTTTCCCACAATGGAGGTTTCTAATTCATACCTTATTACATTGCCTAAGTCACAAAAGGACTGGCTGAGATGATTTTCCCACAAACATAGCCACAACCTTAATCTGCCTTGTAACAGGCAGGGTGTTCAATTTTTCAAATTATATTTTTGAGGGTATTCTTAAAAATGCAGTTAGCAAAACCAAGTTTTTGATGTATCCCAGGTTTATAAAAATATTTTTGAATCTTTAGAGACAAAACTTGCAGCCTCACAAAAATGTTTATCCATCAAAAAGACTCACAGCCAAAGTGTTTTCTAATATGTTAAGGGCTGTGGTAGGATATAGTGGGGTTGTAGTGCCATTATTTCAAAACATGCTTATTGTAGAGGGTGAAGGACCATCAAGCACAGGTGGCTCCCAACACACACCCACAGATGGTGAAAACTCTCCCAATCAACAACTTTCATCAACAAGTAGGCACTCCAGACAGGAGAGTGGGACAACTCAGCCCCATTCTCCTCCTAACATTGTACCAGATGAGCCTAACTCAGTTGATGTAGGAGATAGAATGGTAAGGGCTGCCACTACTCAACCAAGATTAGAAGCTGGTGAGGATAGTGGTAACATAAATAAGACCCAAACCATGCCAACACCTAGTGAGCACTCCTCACAGGGTGGACCCAGGCAAAGACTTAAAAGGGGGGGGGGGTGTATCTGCTCAGGCTAGGCTTGAGAGTGCATCTCACTTGCCCGATGACCCACCTCTCTTAGCAGGTAACACAGTTGGAAGTGGTAAGGGCAGCTTATCACTTAAGGATATGACGGAATTGTACAGGTTCTTATGTAGGAAGGTGAACACTCTGGAGATAGCTTTGGATGAACAGAAGAAAGCTGCTGCAAAAGTTCATACCAGAATGCTGCTAAAAATGAAAAAGTTAGAGCATCAAGTCAAGCTTTTCTCCAAGCCTACTACAACATCATCTCCAGTCACTGCATCGTTCCAAATAAAGGCCAAGTTTAAAGTCTCAAGTACCTCAACAGAGGATTCTACCAAACAGGGGAGGACTTCTGATATTCAAGGTAGAAGTGAATTTGGTCAATGGTAAGGTGGTGCAGCTTTTCAAAGCCCTTTTGCTGATGAAGAAGAAGTTCAGGTCACCATTGATGCAGAAGAAGTACTCAGTACTCCTACATGCACTATCAGTACTATCCCAGTTAGTACTGTTAGCGTTGTAGTTAGTGCTGATAGTACTATAGTTAGTACTCCTGGAATTCTTCAATCAGTACTAAGTCCAATTGTTCACATAGCTGCTGATCTACAACAAGCAACAACTACAGAGGCCACTACCATTACTACCACTCCTAATGAAGATAGTGATGAAGAGGAAAGAGAGAAACATGATGTATTGGGACTTCAGAGCTTGAAGAAAACTGTTCCCATCTCTCCTACTTACAAGAAGCCTCCTATTTTGTATCTAAGGAAGAAGACCAAGTCAACAGCACCCAAGCCTAAAGAAAAGGGAGTTGTTATTCAAGAAGGAGGTGTTCCAGCATCACCAACCTCCTCAACTCCAATGATTGATCCCAAAGACAAAGGCAAGGGCATCTTGGTGGAAGTACCAAAAAAGAAGAAAGAAATTGAAAGGTTGAATGAAGAGGCAGCAAGGAAGCTTGCAGCACAATGGGATGAGGAAGAGTTGTAGAAAGAAGCTGTAGAGAAAGAAAAGAAAACGCTGGCTAAAATGGATGAAGACTGGCAAACATGGGATGACATGAGAGCCAAAATAGAAGCAACCAAGGAGGTACAACAGAAGCTGCAACAAGATCAAAGTACAAGTGTTAATGAAGCAGCTCAGTTGTTTAGTGAGATCTTGGCTAGAAGACAGAGCCAATTCAGACAACAAAGAGAGATTGAAAAGGCCTCAAAGCCTCCAAACAAGAGTCAGCAAAAGATGTATCTCTGCAAGTACATCAGGTATCAAGGAGAAGGCATAAGAACATTGAAGCAGCTCAATTAATTGTCCTGGGAGACCCTTCAAAGACTTGCTGACCCAATTCAAAGAAGAATTCTGGACTTTAGACCTATGCAAGCTGATGATATTGTTGAAAGGTCACAGCCTATTAGAAGCTACAAAAGACCATCTGAAGAATGACCTTCCTCATCTGCACCTAAAAGATTAAAAGTCTCTGATGAAGATGAAGGTGGACTCACTGAAGAAGAGCTCAATATGATGATGTTAATTGAAGCTCTAGAAAAAGCATTGTACCCAGAGCCCATCAATACCAGATACCGAATTCTCAACTGGGATATCTACACTGAAGATGGAAAGAGGCATTGGAGGATTCACAGAGCTGGTGGAAGGACAAGTGCTTATATGTACTTAGTGGATCTATTTGCATCCATTGACAGAGATGATTTGCTTAAGCTATGGGAGTTAGTAAAAAACAGGTTCAAGAACAGAGATACATATAATGATAAGGATCTGGAGCTACTCTATGAACTCCAGAACATATTTGAACTTGATCCAACAGGAGAACAATGAAAGTTCCAACCTGGTGATGAAGCCCTCAGTTGGACCTTGCTTGATTCCTGTGGACTGCACTTGGTCACTACATGCAATGGAACTGATATTTATATGTTGGTTGAAAGAACCTACCCACTTGTACTTGGAACCCTTCTACAAATCTTTGGACGCAGGACTAAGGATGGGAAATGCAATAGAAATGGACAAAGAGTTGCTGCTGAAGATTTTTGACCAAGCTGGAAGACCTAGCAAAAGAAAGTGAAGTATGGAAGAATCCTCAAAGTCTAAAGAAACTTGTGTTTCAGAAACCCAATCACAAGTTTATGGGAGGATTGTTGGGAAATTCACTTTTGGGAGTTAATACTTATAGTCTTAAAGTTAGTACTGATAGTGATGTTAGAATAGTATTAACTAGTTAGTACTGATAGTTTTTGAGTTTGTATTGTTCTATATTAAGTATGTCGTGTAAGGTTTGTAACAGCATATCTTCTATACCAATAGAAGATATGATATACTTAATGCATAGTTATCTCTGTAAGGGATCTCCTTAGTGTATAAAAGGAGATCCTAGCTAGGTCAAGCATATACCAATACTCTAGCCATCTTAAGAAAAGATTCAAGGTTGTAAACCCTAGTACTAGGAGAGTACTCGTATTGTTAATCAATAATATTGAAGCTGTTGGTGTTACATTTGTGTTTACTTTAATCTTCTAAAGTACATTCAAGTAGATTCCGCATACTTGTGTGTATCTACAAAAAAGTTTCTCATTGTTGTTTTGGAACCATCCAAGGAAACTACATGTTTACAAGCTAAGTGTTCTAGATCCAAGGTTTGGGACTCCATAGAAGGGGTTTGCTGACATCGTGTGTGAGGATCTCATTGTCCACCTGATCATTCAGAAGCTTATGGCATTCCTCCATCTGGAATTGCAGGTGAATAACATCAGGATGAAAAGCCTTGACAATTTCATATGTAGGACCTTCCAAGTCTTTCAGTGTAAGAGTAGTGATTCCTTGCTGCTTGCAGTACTAGTCAATAAAGCTTCCAATGTCACCAGTTTTAGCAAGTAGTGAGTTCTCTGGTGGGGACACATGGCTTGCAACAAAAACATCTGCCTAGTTATGATCATGGGTTTGCTTATCCAATGCAGGATGGACCAGGTTGGTTCTAGTGTAGCAGGTCTGTCTTCTTTGCTTAGAGGCTTCCACCAATCTTTAATCATTTCACTAGTAGGGGCCGACCAGGTAGGGTCTGATGTTTCAGCTCTATTTTCCTTTGCGAATGGCTTCCTCCAATCTCTTTCCAGATTCACCTTTGGAATATGCTTGTTCGAGATATCTTCTTCATCTGAATCACATTCCTAGTCAAGAACTGACTCTTCATTCATAACATAATCTTTAGGAATTGATGCAACCGAAGGCTTAAATCTGGTGTCGGTGGTTGTCCAAGCTGTATGTTCTGTTGAAGCAGCAGTCTTAGATGAGCATGGGGGAGCAGAGGGTCCTGGTTGACCGGACGATGAAGGGGGAGGAGGTGGTGGATGTGCCTTGGAAGGTTCTGATGTGCCAGACGCTGCTGCAACTCCAGATGATCCTGCAGCTCTGGTTGGTGGAGGAGGAGGTGGCTGTGGAGGAGACCCATGTGGTATCTTTGGTGAATCTTGTCTCTTCCTTTTCTTACGTCTTGTTTCAGCCATGTCCTCCATTAATTGAACATAGTTATCACGATCAATAGACCTATCAAGAGCTTTATATAGTTTCTTGTGGTCATCATGTATCATATTGGTTTTCATAAACACATAACAAACACAATTATGGGGCGTATGATTTAGGTTCTAGAGAGAGAAAGTGGAAGAGTTTTGGGAACTTAGTGAGACAAAGAAAAACGATATTATGAAGCTCCAACCCTTTAGGCAAAGGGAATTTATAGGTTCTTACAAGACACGCCTCCTACGGGCTGTGGATCAGGCATACAGCGGGTAAAGACCCGTCCGTCCTCCACGGTGTTACTTAAGAAACTACTTACTAACATTAAATAACTACGACTACGAGCTTTCTAACGAATACATATACTTGAGGTGACCGACTCTTTAACAATCGGATTTTCTAAATCCTAACAATCTCCCCCTAAGAGAGGTCACCTCAATTTACATTGAATACAAACAGATGTTACATTTTGATTGTTCTTGGATTCTTGATTAAGTTCTTTTCTCTGTAGCCCGTAGTCTTTGATTCTTCATGTTCTGCATGTTATGTTAATTCAAGTGGAGGTCTTTAACTGATCCACGTGTTGATGAGTTTTGAGCCGACATTGAGATCATCAGCCACCATAAATCTCTGACTCATCCTTTGTAGCGTTGCCATCATGTGACGTTGTGACTTTTGGACCGACATGCTCACATTCTGGATCATGATTTTTCTCATCAGAGTTGCGGAAGCTTTTGTTGATTCATGATATTTGCAGCAGCGTAGCAGAAGCATGGAGTGAAAATATCAGAGTCACTTGATGAAGATATGCTCTTATCATGATTTCTTCGAGATGAACGTAATATGTGAGCATGCCGATATAGATTGATGCCTCAATTCTGATCAGCTGTAACCATCGAGAGTTACTGCAGACAACAGTTAGCAATAAAAGTTCACGAAAGTGTCTTTGACCACTTTTGTTGAATTGAGGTACACGGCCCACGGTTCCCCATTGATCAGTACAAGTACTGCCTGTGATCAGGTAGAATTTCGAAGAATCTCCTTGACAGGGTTTCGCAACTGCTCTAGCTGTTCTCAAACCGGAACGTCTCAAAGAAGACAACACGGAGTGAGTGAACTAGCGAATTGAGATTCTCTGATTGATGAAAAATGATTTGAAAAACAATTGTGTATTGCTTAATATAAAGTGTTTTGAAACACAATGAAGGTTTTATTAGAAAATAAATTATCAATCATAAATACCCTTTTAATTTTGAAACATTAATACATAGTCGATGTGCTGCAGTAAAGAATTTTTAAGCACAATGACCGGTTTTTCAAAGGTATCCATCAATCCATTCCTGAACCAGGATTGATTCAAAATATGAATTGCCCCATCGTTTCTGTCCAGTTGTCACATGTTTGATCTTTTGGATAGATCTCACATGCCACCTACCAAGAGCTTGTATGATTTTGGCTATAGAAGGTTTTCCATCTTCATTGTGAATGTGTTAACACATCACTCGGATGTTCTGGCAATACCAAAAGGATAATGCGTAGGACTCTTAAATGTATTCTTACTTTCCACATTGTGTGAAACAACAAGGCTTCAAGAATAATGTGTCCTAATTGAGATTTATTGATGATCTCTTGGCTCTAGACTCAATAGTGCACTTTTGGTTTCCTATGCCAGAGACTAGGGAGAGGGTCTCATTCTTCAATATCAACAATCTCTAAGAGAAAGTCGATAGATTATGTAGGTTCCCTGTGAGAATGAAACAAGCCCTTTTAAGAGGAACTTGAGTAGCTTGGGAAGTTGTAGTGCAGTGCGTCACTGGGTCCATGACGTCTTGTCTTCAATACCGGTGTTCCCTTAGTAACCACCAGTAGCATATTAAATGAACCCGGTTTCTGCCCTAAGGTTGAAATAATGGAGGGCTATTTCTTTTCACCCTTTTATCATTTAATTCTTTTTCATTCTTCAACCCCTTCAGTGCTTACCAATACTTCATTACTAGAACCTTGTTGGGTTTATTCTAGTTCTAGCTCTATCTCAGTCCACACTCTTCCCATTTCTCACATTTCTCCTTTTTTCATCATACCTAAGGACTTCTACACTATCTAGTGGATTGTCCCTATGTAGATTCCTCCTGCTCTGGCTGGATCGTGGGAGCGAATACCTAGCCTAACCATCCTTATATCTCCATGCATAAAGTAAATTTGGTCGGTCTTATGGTATTGTTCATCAGCCATTGAAACCAATTGAAAATCATTTGAAAATCAATCAAGGTACTTGTGATATGGAATCAAAGCATTTTGTACCTTAATTGTTTTTGATATTTTAGAAATGCTCCCCCTCAACATGTGCTTCAAATATTAGAAATTGTTTTAGCACATGGAGGCAAGAGGAATTAGAAATCTTAGATTAAGAATTAAGGATCCAATCTTTGATTAACATTTTCTAAAATGATCTTCATCACTTCCCGAACAAATCTAGTAATTTTAAATACTTTGGATAAAACACTTTTGGGAAGGATGAGGTTTTCTTATGATTGCTCCCCCTCAATATGTGCATCGAGATTTGAAAGTGTTTTGCACATATTAGAGAGAACTTGCACTTAGAGACAAATCAATCATGATTCAATCCTTTTTGGTTTGAGATAGATGCTCCCCCTTAACATGTGCATGGAAATTTTGAAATCGTTTGGCACATATAGGGAGGAGAGCTTGTTATTATGTTTATAAAACCACTTATTGAATTATCAGTTTATATCCAATTTAAATCATAAATTCTCACCCGATCACAATTTTCAAATCCTTTGAGATTTGTGATCTCTATTGATTTAAATTGTTCTTGAAAGATTTTGAGGAGAATTGTGACTTGCTTTAAAAACATTTAACTGATAAGGATCAAATTCTGAGACTTTAAACTCTAATAATTAAACATGCTTAAGGATCTTATGAAAACACAACATTAGCCTTGGTCTAGATCCAATTGTATAAAAACATTGTTCTTTTTTATTATCCAAAATCAGACCTTGCTCGATTATGTGCCAATTGTTTGAAAAATAACTTTTTGATTTGATTGAAATCATTCTCCCCTCAATCAATGACATAAGTTGTTGATTGAGTGTTAGAGATTTTGACAAATGATTAGTCCAGATGATTTTCAAAAAAATATAGTCCGAGTTATTTTCAAAGCAATTTTGTTTTCATTAGATGACAAATATTTTTCAGAAGAATATTTAGAAGGAAAAATATTTGTTAAGGAAACATTTGTCTTTTTGGCGACAAACATTTGTTTTTTAAATCAGACCATGAGGTTTCAAAATTTAGATTAAGCATAGTTCTGTTCTTTCCTTTTAAAAAAACGGGTTACTGCCTGAAATGACAGTAAACCGTCATTTTTCTCCATCTCGTTTTTTTTCTTTTTTTTTTTTTTGGTAGAGTTTTTGTACATTCAAACTTCATCTAAAGACCCGTGTCATTCTTTGAGTGACAAATCAAAAGTCCGTAGATGTTATCGAAGATCAGAAATTTTATTAAAAAAATATTTTTGGGTTTTTTTCAAAGATTTTTTGATTTTTTTTTGATTTTTTATTTTTTTATTATTTTTTTATTATGGATTTTGAAATTTTATATTTTTCTATTTTCTTTTTGTGGGTTTTATAATTTTGTATTTTGCTTTTTGAATAAATATGTACAAGATATAGTTCCACCACACCTTTCTCCACTTGCTCCCTGATGAAGTGATGTCGAATGTCGATATGCTTTGCTTTTGAATGTTGAACGTTGTTGCATGAGAGAGCAATGACACTTTTGTTATCAAAATATAGAGGGATTTTGTTGAATTCAAAGCCATAGTTAGATAATTGGGATTTTATCCATAGGATTTGAGCACAATAAGATGACATGGCTATGTATTCTGCCTCTGTAGAGGATATAGACATACTCATTTGTTTATTCGAAGATCAGCTTACAAGCTTTTCTCCTAAGAATTAAGCACCACCAGACGTGCTTCGACGTGTATCTTGACACCCTGCATGGTCTGCATCTGCATATGCTCATATTGGTGTCCTTCGGATACCAAAGTCCCATATTAATGGTTCCTTGGAGATACCGAAAGACCCGTTTAACCGCTTCAAGGTGATTTTTGGTAGGCTTAGCCTGGTATCTAGCACACATGCATACAGCGAACATAATATCAGGTCTACTGGCTATGAGGTACATCAGGGATCCAATCATACTTCGATATTTCATTTGATCAACCATGATCCCTGAGTGGTCCTCATCCAGTTTTGTGCGCTCCACCATGGGAGTGTCAACAGGGTCACAAGTATCAAATCCAAATTTCTTTAAATTTTCATTAGCATATTTAGATTGATTAATAAAAATGCCTTCGAGACTTTGTGAAATTTGTTATCCTAAATAAAATGACATTTGTCCCACCATAGACATTTGAAATTTGGAGCCAATTTCCTTTGAAAAACGGTCACATTCATTAGGGTCGGTTGAGGCAAAAATAATATCATCAACATAGATTTGAACATGAATTAAGTGTTTGCCTGACTTTTTGGTAAACAATGTGGGATCAACTGCTCCTTTTTTGAATCCGTTGCTTAAGAGAAACTTTGACAGTGTGTCATAACGTGCCCTTAGAGCTTGTTTCAAGCCATAAAGAGCCTTCTTCAAGCGATAGACATGAGTAGGACGTTCTGGATCCACAAAACCTTCAGGCTGACTGACATAAACGATTTCTTTCAGATCTCCATTAAGAAAGGAAATCTTCACATCCATCTGATAAACCACCATGTTCTTACTACCAGCATTTGCCAAGAAGATTCTAATTGCCTCGATACGTGCAACTGGAGCAAATGATTCCTCAAAGTCAATACCCTCCTCTTGACGATATCCTTTAGCAACAAGTCTTGCCTTGTTCTTTAACACATCACCATGCTCATCAAGTGTTACTTTGAAGATCCATTTGAGAGCAATGATCATAGCACAGTCAGGAGCAGGCACCAATTCCCAAACGTCAAGTCGATCGAACTCGTGAATTTCTTCTTGCATTGCATTGAACCAACTGTCCTCAGACATTGCGGTTTTAACATTGTTCGGTTCGACCTTTGATAATATGGGATTGAAGAAGCACCATAAGGCATCAGTAGCAAGTTGTTTACGAGTGGATACTGGACGAGAAGGATTCCCAATGATATTGTCCAACGGATGATCATGTGTCCATTTTCTAAAATACTCGTATGGTTGTTGTTGAGGAACTGATGTAGCAGAGTTGGGGGGTCCCCTGATGAAGATGGTTCAGATTCTGGATCAGGGGCAAAAATGTTTTCAAACGGTGCATCTTCTAGAGTGGCAAAGGGGTTATCTCCATTATAGCTGGCAGAGACATTTCCATGATGTACACTCAAGGATTGAGGATTTGATGATGATGATGAGTGATCTGCAGCAGGAGCTTCTTGACTTAGTGACACATAAACTGATGGATTATCTGTGTTGACAGGATTAGGAGCCGCCACTATTGATGGTGTAGACTAATCATTGACAAGAGGTTCATAGTATTCATCAAACATCGAATCAAACAATTTCTTCAAATCGTCTTCAGAAGGAGGTACATATGGAACTGCAGGTGAGGGATTTTCTACAAGAGAAGAACTGATGAGACTACAAGATGAATGTTGAGATGTGGGTCCTGAAGTAGATTGTTCAGGAGCCATTTGCTCAGACATCTCATCGAACGTGATGTGAATAGTTTCCATGATATCACGGGTTCTATTGTTGTAGATTCGGTAACCCTTCCGGTTTTGTGCATAACCCGCAAAACCTTCAATGTCGGCCTTAGCTCTTAATTTACCTAAATGTTGACCATCATTAGTTGGATAGCATAAAGCACCGAACACACGAAGGAAAGAGAGATCAGGTTTTCGATTGTGGACAAGTTCGTATGGAGTTTTTCTATGAGTGGTGTGGATAAGGGAACGATTTTGGGTATAGCAAGCAGTGGCAATGGCTTCAGCCCAGAGAAACATTGGAACCTTTGAGTAAATTAGTATAGTTCTTGCAGCTTCCACAAGAGTCCTATTTTGTCTTTCAACTACACCGTTCTGTTGAGGAGTACGTGGAACACTTCTTTGATGGCTGATTCCAATGCTTTCATAAAACTGACTTAGTTCATTGTTAACAAACTCAGTTCCATTGTCCATTCGGATAATGCTGACAGTTTTGTTAAGTCGAACCCGCAGCTGTTTGATAAGTTTGATGATGACATCTGGAGTTTCATCCTTTGTCCTAAAAAACTTAACCCAAGTAAACTGAGAGTAGTCATCTACAACGACTAACACATATTTCTTCTCGTTTATCGTTTGCGCTCTCATTGGTCCGCATAAGTCTATATGAAGAGTATGAAGAAATTCCATAGCGAGTTTGCGGGTTTGGGTTTATGGGCATATTTCTTGCTTTTTCCCAATTGGCATCTTTGAACAAAGATGATCTTTTTCATACTTTAATCTGGGTAAGCCTCTTACGAGGTCCTTTCTAGAAAGATCATTAATGGTGCCGAAGTTCAAGTGATTGAGACGACGATGCCATAACCAAGACTTTGTTTTCGAAGCCTTTGATAATAAGCAGATTGGAGAAGACTTCATCTTGTCTTCGATAGAGATGGTGTACAAATTGGTTCCACGTATTTCTTTCAACAGTTCAACACCATCTAGTTCTCTAACGAAGCATGTATGTTTTCTAAAGGCCTCATCTAGATCAGAATCACAGAATTGACCAACAGAAAACAAATTATGACCAAGACCTTCAACATAATATACCACGAAAATTACACTATCTCCAACAACAAAATCTCCGTAACCCATAATTGCCCCAAAATGGTCGGTTCCCGAATCTACAGTCCCAATGAATTTACTCACGAAGTTCATGAGCCATGAGCGATCTCTAGTCATATGCTTGGAACGACTGAGTCCAGTACCGCAAAAGTAATTTGAGCGACTGCGGTTGAACACAGACAAGTATGGATGACTGCATAATTTGGATCCCCATGCGAGAATGGGTTCCACTTGGTTAGTAAACGAGATTGGAACACCCACATCAGAAATAGAATCAATGAGATCACTAGAGGTAGATGCAGGACTAGAAGTGACAGTAGATCTATTCAAAGTGTGTTCACTTCTTAAAGGCATCACTCTACCAGTGGGCATCCATTTCCTAATGGGCATTGATCTAGATAATTTAGGGCACAACTCATTAAGATTGAATTTACGGCAAGTAGGTATTCATCGATAACCTACATTACTAAATTTTCTTCCTGTTGGTTTCTAATGTTTTATAGCCTTCTTCCACCTTAGTTTTCTGACCTTCTTATCCTGTTTTCTAGTGTTAACATTTTTTACCAGAGATTTAACAGCATTGCTCAAATCATTCACAAAAAATTCATGATTAATACCAGAAATCAAGCATTAATTACATGTTTTGCAAGTAGTAGCAAAATTCAAATTAATTACAGTACGCTTATAGCTAATACTAGAATCATCACGATTCGTCTTATTCAACACAAACTTATTGTTCCTAGGGTGGTCTTCTACTTTCTTTCATTGATCACTCTTAGCTTGCGAGGTCCTATCTTGCTTTGTATTGCCTGGAGGCTTTGAACCGCTTGCCTTAGTGTTAGTGATGACTCCTGTAGAGGGAATGATGGGAACATTAGTTGGTTTTGCTACTTTTTGCGTTTCTGATCTAGAAGTCTTTGGGATCTGAAGTACTAGTAGGCACATCAAAGTTCACATGCTTTACTTTTGGCATAGAACAAGGCATATCAAGAGTCGCATGCTTAATACTAGGCATAGAGCATGGCATAATGACTTTATCTTTAGTACAAAAGGATTTAGGGCATGTTGCTCTTAAACATTCTAAAAGCTCCTGAGATCGTTTGGCATATAAGCATGCATACTTAACTTCTCTATCAAGTGGTTTATTTATGCTATCCTCTTCGACAATCGCACGGAGACATTCTAGACTATCCTTAAGATACGAAGAATATTTTTGACACACAAGTTCGTTATTTCTAAGATGAGGGGGAATATACTTCACAATCACAACATACTTAGAATCCGCAGATGCCTTTGATACTAGATTCTCATCACAGATAATTGGCATTTTCCCTTTTACCTGACTCTTCATATTCTTAATTTCCTTTTGTAAAGAAGTTATTTTTTCATTGTTCTTGTCACGAGTGACTTTCATTGAATCATGTAACTCTTTGAAATGTTGTTTAACCTTTTCATTTTCTTCTAGAAAACTCTCATTTTCTTATTGTAAAACGTTAATGATGTTTTGAAGATGAAAGTTTTGAGAATTCTGAGAATCTAACGGAGGAGGAATTTGGGAGCCATTCACATTATTCTTTTCACCCTTCAATTGTGAAATTTGGGTTTTCAATCTTCTGATCGTGTTACAATGAGTTCGAATATGTTCGTCACGTTTGCTTATTTCAAAAGCGCATCAAACTCGGGAGCATCAGAGGATGTCTTGACATTTGAGGTTTTAACATTTTCTTTGAGATGTTGATATTTTAATTGCAAAGCAAAATGTTCAACTTCAAGCTTAGAAAAATGTTTTACCAAGTTATCATGATCATCCTGTTCTATTTTCTCATTCAGTTTTGAATTTGTGTTTTCAAGCTCAACGACACGGTCATGGTAAACTTTCAAAGCAACGGATAATTCATGAAATTGAGAAGCGATGAGAATAATTTGTAACAGTAAAAAACACATCTTGAGCAACACAACTAGAAATCAAGTTCTCATTTAAGATATGCAGATTCTTCCTTTCAATTTCATTACATTTGAGTTCACGTTCATAATCATTGACCTCAATTTCCATTTCATTGAACACCTTTTTTATTTCTTTAATCTCTGTATCAATGCCCTTTTGAAGACTCTCAAATTGTTCTTTTAGTAGTTTAAAGAAAGGCATGACTTCAATTAAATAACACTCTTTAGTTTGCTCAAAACCCCTTTCCCCTTCAGTAATCCCTGTGGGTGTAATTCTCTTCTTACATGTTTTCTCAAAGTTAACAAACAATTGATAGACTATGTATAGACTGATTAAGGTCTTGCTTTGAGTAGATAGAGTTCTGGGCACTAAATGCATATGTGTATTAGGGGGATACACAGTGGCTGGAGGCATTCTCTTACATGGAGGATTCTTCTCAATCAGGTTATCGATTTTTTGTTTATCCAAATCTTTCTTCTAGAATACTTGCTCAGGGGTTAATTGAGTTTGAGGTTTAAACTTATTCAAGGCTATCCAGTTTTCTTTAGTGTGATCATGGGGTTTAAACGTTATATTGTGCTTTGTACACTTAGGGTCATTTAACTTCTTTGCCATTTTCTCCCTAGAGGCATCTTCTAATTTTCTATCCTCATCAGTGCTTCCTATACATGATGGTGTTTTCCTAGGCTTAAGAATATCATTGCCATCACTACCGTTTGTGCAGCTCTATCTACTTTTCCATACTCGGGATTGGGTACCTCTACAAAGGGAATACTATGCTTATCGCTTAAGACTCTATGCTTAGTGATCATGTGAGCAGTCTGAATGGTGTTCCCTTGTATGTACAGTTTGTTCTCAAGTTTGTTTTTCAAAGTTTTTAGGTTGGAAAAGTCATTTAAAAGTTTTGATTCCTTAGCAGTAAACTCCTGTTTAAGCACCTTTACATTTTCTTGAAGTTCTTGCTTTTGCTTAACAGTTTTATTGAGTTTTTCTTGCAAGGAGTTTAACTCTTGTTTTAACATTTCTTCCCTAAAGTTACTTTTTCTGATAATTCTACGCATTTGGAAATCCATCTCTTGCTCACGGTTAGTCAATTCAAACTTAGCACGTTGTTCATATATAGCAACTTGTTCTTTATAGGCATTCAGTTCAGAGGTTATAGAGTCATCAGGGGTACATGGTATTCATCAAAAATATAGTCATCATTGACAGCAGAAGATGCATCGCCTGGTACACTTTCACTTTTATTTTGCTTCACATATTGATCATATGGGACAACATTGCTATTACCCATATTTTCAATATCTGGTTCAATAATTTCAGTTGGTTGTACCTTCTCGTGTATCTTTTGCACATCAACGTCATCGTATAGTTTTAATACCTCTGATATGATTGATTCCTTGGAAGGATGGGCTTTGTTGTGGTGAAGGAGCCTTTGGAGAGACCATTGGTGAGATACTAGCCATGAAGATGGTGCAGGCGGTGGGTTCACCATCGACATCGAGAATCAAATGCATCACGATGCGCAACTTGAAATGCATTGGGATTGTTGTGTCCCATACCTGCCGTTCATCCACATCTGCATCGTAAGTTTTGGCATTTACCTCAGCAAGAAACAACAATTCTTCTTCATCCAATACTGCTCCATTATCTTGAGCTTGTACAAGCAACATTTTGTCCTTGAAGTACTCTGCATTTTGTGGACGTTTAGGAGAAGTGCGGTTCCTCGCAATGTGTCCTTCTCCACCACAGTTGTAACACTTGATTGGCTTCCCTTGACCTTGAGCCATGTTCCTTCCTCTATTCTGATTACTCACATATCCTCCACCTACATCAGCATTTCCATAACCTGCTCCTGCCATTCCTTGTTCATTCTGTCTTCCTTGCACATTTTGCACCACTACCTTTCCTTCTTTAACAGTAGCATGATTGTGAAGATTGGAAGCCATTCTGAGATGATTGTTGGTGTGTGGAGTGAAGTTCAGGTTTTGCTTAACCATTAGAGCCAGTTGATTAACAAGTTGTTCCATGAATGTATGCGAATCACGGAGTTTTATACCCTAGATGCGGAATGAGTTTGTGATTACCATTTCCATAGGTATGACTGTGATGCTTTGGTGGTAATTCCTACATTAGTGTAGAATGCAGTTGAATTATTTGAAGAGCTTGCATCTCCAGCATTTGTTTTGAACTTTTCTAAGATCATTCGTTCAAACACAGCATGTTTCTCATTCTGAAGCAAATAAGCATACAATTGCTCGTAATTTGTGTTCCTCAATCCTTTGTTTAGCTTGATTGTAGTGACAAATTTGTGCCATTCGGGATTCATGTTGTTCACAAACTTTGAATTGGCTGGATATTTGGCATAGTCATTTTGATATTCCTCATGTCATTCACAAGCTTGTGGAATCTCACGTAGTATTATGTAACCGTTTCCCCTGGATTCATCTTAAAGTTCTCAAAGTCATCATACGGTTGAGACTCCTGTCTTCTTTAGTCGGTTCGAACCCGAGAGAAGCATCTTAACATTGTCCCATACCGCCTTAGCCGGTGTTGTGATTGATCAACTTGTAAATGTCCTTAGGTAAACCACGAAGTATGATGTTTGAAGCCCGATATGCATCGTATATCTTGTTCTCCTTATCATTAAGTTCATCATACATCTTTGGTCTATCCAATCCTAATATAACTGAACCATCACTAGCAGTTTCAAGAATGTCTCTGGTAGTCTCAACTTGATATGATCCTTCATCAATTGATTTGAGGATATTAACCCCATTTTCCTTTCCTAAGCAGTATAGTCTAATTCTTTGATCCGAAGAGTCATATTCGGTTCTATCCAGCATGGGAGGACGAGTATCAGATCCTGCAGCTTGAACGTCATCAGCAACGGAAGAAGTGATTGTTGACATGATTACAAGTTCCACGGGATTTTACAACTCAATGATTAAACCGGAAAATAGATTCTTTCACGGGATTTTACAAAATCAAGAGAAAACCGTAAAACGTAACACGAAGAAACAACAAGCCTAAGAAAAACAATAAGTCTCAAAAGACAAATCGCACACTTGACAAGTCGCACCCTTGACAAATAGCTCTTTAGACAAATCGCACTGACAGACAAAACTCACCTTCAGACAAATCGCTCTTTTGACAAAACGCACTCCAGACAAATCGCTTCTCAGACAAATCGCACCCTAATTACCAAATCGCTTAAACGACAAATCGCTTAGCAGATAAATCGCATAGAAGACAAATCGCATACACTGACAAATCACATAGTATACAAGTACATCCACTATTTCCACTACTTTGTCCGTTCTTGTCATTTTGTCTCAATAGACAAATTGCTTAATGGACAAGTCGCTTCTCTGAAACAGGAAAATCGCACAAAATGAGTGACAAATCGCTTCAATAAGCGTTCACGAAAGAGACAAATCGCTTGAATTTTGAGACAAATCGCTTAGAAGAAGAGTGGTGAGACACAAATCGCATCAAAGAAACCTTCCAAAACACCACTTTTTAATCCAAAAACACTCCAACCACGATGATTCAAGCCTTCCAATTCAAAACTTAAACACTTATAATGATTCTAAACACAAGAGTACTATCAAAATCCAAACTTTAACACTAGAAATGATCCAAATGAAGCAAACTACTCTAAACTCATTCAAACCTAAAAACCTTATGAAAACCACTAGAAATCCAAGAACATGAAGGATGAGTGATCAAACCATGGCTCTTGATACCATTTGTATCATATTGGTTTTCATAAACACACAAAAAACACAATTATGGGGTGTATGGTTTAGGTTCTAGAGAGAGAAAGTGGAATAGTTTTGGGAACTTAGTGAGACAAAGAAAAATGATATTATGAAGCTCCAACCCTTTACCTTGCTAGGCAAAGGGTATTTATAGGTTCTTACAAGACACGCCTCCTACGGGCTGTGGATCAGGCATATAGTAGGTAAAGACTTGTCCGTCCTCCATGGTGTTACTTAACAAACTACTTACTAATATTAAATAACTACGACTACGAGCTTTCTAACGAATACATATACTTGAGGTGACCGACTCTTTAACTACCGGATTTTCTAAATCCTAACACATCATACTCTTTGTAGTTTTCTGTCTTATACATCCTTTGTAACAGAATCTCTTTCATATTTGAGGTAGGAAGATCTCTGAAACGTGCACTCAGAGGTACTTTCATAGCCCTGTTCACTGCCTCTTCAACATATTCGTCAATCGCATTCTTCACATGATATTCAATGTTGATATTCTCTAACTTGGATAGTTGTGAGCCACGATATTTGAGAACGTTTGGTAGATTATGTTGTTCTAGAACTGCAACGCGCTTTAGAGCTTCTTCCAGATGCAACTCTAAGCTTGTCTTTGGTAGATGAGGGTGGTGGAAGTTCGGTTGTAATAATGGTGGTTGCTCTTGTGGTTGTTGCTGGTGGTGGAGTTGTTGTTGTTGGTGTAACTGTAGGTGTAAGGATTGCCATTGTTGGTACAGCTGATGTGTCTTGTTCTATTGTGACCGATACCATTGAGATGACCTCTTTCTTCTCATTAGCCTTCTTAGTTTCAGCCTCAGCAGGCTTGTCTGCGAGAAATTGATCTCCAAAGGTGAGGTCATGTTCAAGGTTCTGGAAAGATGACATGGTGCCCGTTGAGCTTTTGGTTTCCTCCAAGTGAGTATGATCATCAGTACGCAACTTAAGATTTTCTAGAACACCTGGGTATACTGTTGACACAAACTCATCATTCACGGTATCATGTGGAGGATCCGCAGTGAAAGCACTATCATGTGACACGATCTCCTTTTTAGCTTTTCTAGAGTCCGAACCTAAACCGATGTCGGCTTTTATCTCTGTTTGTGCTTCTGGCTCATTCACCAATCCAGTATCATCCTTAGAATGCAGCTTCTCTGAGTCGGTGTCATTTGAGTAGAGATTAAGCTCATCACATGGTGTGTGTTCCTCTGCAGCTTCAGAAGACTCAGTTCCCTTTGATGATTATGTGGTTCGTTTCTTGAGGATGTACTGTTTAGTAGTTTTTTTCATCTTTTTTTTGGGTAAAAGGGTTAATTCAATGATTATAGTGAGATTCGAACCTGGATCTAGTAGTTTTTGTCATCGGCGAGGAGATATCCAAAAGAGTTTGAACAACTTGTTCAACTGTATCAATACCTTTCCCTTTACCTTCAACTTCGGGCAGTGGTTGATGTCTCCCTGAATTTGGTTCTTGGATCGTCACACTCTTAGCAGTATGCCCCAGTATCCCCTTGAATTCTTTCCTACTCACTTCCAGAGTCTTTTGTAGGATTTCATCGTCTTCATCTCATAGAGTTGGCTCAGTTCGTGATCTTTTCGACCCTCTTCCTTTTCCTTTGTCCCCTTTTCTGGTTCTCTTACCTGAATAGTAGCATCATCAGTAGTAGACTTCTCCTTATGTTTCTTTGGTAGTGTTGCATATGATGATTTAGAGGTTTTGGGTTTTGGTTTAGTTTGTGTGGTTTACTTAGTTGGCGTAGGAGCCAGAGGTTCACTTGAGAAAGACTTAGCCACTTTGTCCAAGTAGTCCTGATAGTAAGTTGCGTTGACTATATCACTTGTGAGGAGTGCTTTAGGTATGGCCTTCCCAAAGACTTCATATTTGGAACCCTTGGATGTGAAATTGATATTCCCGAGAACATGCTCCTCATATGCGAAGTGAAGAAAAGAGCCCAATCTTTGGTGGAACTGGTGCTTTCCTTGAAGATGATTGATAATCAACTTGGTGAATCTGATGCTTGGAATCACAAGTGGGTTGATCTTCTTCTTTGTTGTTTTTTTTGTGCCAGTTTCTCCTTATCTCCAATGAAGGAATGGATGGACTGAGTGAATTCCTCCCAAATTCTCTCAGCATAATCAATGTTAGCTTGATTAACTAATCCCCAAAGAATTTGTAGCACTGGAGCTCTTGGTCTCTCATAACCTGAAGTCTTTCCTGTGAGACACAAGTTGATGATTGTGATAATTGCCATCTATGGCTGATGCATTTCGTTTGTGATCACTGTAGATAACATCTTGACATCTATGGGATACCCCAGATCGTTGACAAAGTTGATCAAAACTTCTGATGTTGGTGGGGGAGTGAATGGATTGTTTGCATAACCTGGTGTGATCTGAAGTGCGTCTTTGATAGTATCTTAAGTGAGTTCAAACCATTTTTCATCAAGCTGACAACTGTAGGCTACTATGATTTTGTCCCATTTGACTGTGTCCTAAAATTGCTGAATGTAGATAGCTGGTATGGTGGAGCAGGCAGTAAATGCACTGAAAAATTAGTATGCTTAAGTATATCCACAACTATCTTGTAGATGGGATTGATTTGTGATTTGTCCATATCCAAGTAGCAGTTAATCTTCCCAATCGGTACCCAATTGTCATGTGATAGGATCTGGTCATTAGTGCGATTAGGTGGTGGGATAGCAGGTGCTTGGTCAGCAAGAGCATTAATGTTAGCCATTGTATCTGTAAAACACATCCACAAAGAAATATTCATACATAAGAGTTACGTTAGATGTGAGTTACAGCTTGAGATTAAGACATGTAAGTGCTTAATCCAAGACAGAAATACACTTAGAACATGATATTGTAAGATTAACAAGAGTGGTCAACTCTAGAGTCAACGGATGTCAACTCTTCTTGAGAGAAGACATACCTCGAGACCAAGTCACATAGTGCAATTAGACAAAACTCAGTTAGGTCAAATCGCAATTTACAAAACTCAATAGTCAAAACGCAAAGGGGAAAAACGCAGCTAGTCAAAATGCAATCCTTAAAACACAATAAAGGTCAAAACGCAAGACGCAAATCGCAAGTAGCAAAACGCAGGACTTAATGTCAAAACACAACATTTTGAATAATTTTGCCAGAGTAGGTCCTACGGATATATAATAAAATAATCTCCATAACTCAAATCACAGTGATTGCGATTTGACTCAAAACGTAATGAATTTTGACCAGTCAAAACGCAACGAGGCATAAAGTGATCAAACGCAACAAGGCATATAGAAATCAAAACACATTCATAATCATCAAAACGCAACCAGGAAACTTAAGCCAAAACGCAGTAATAACCACGCACCAAATCGCAATCAAGAACATGCAGGCCAAATCGCAATCAAGAACAATCAACGCAAAACGCAATTAAGAACAATCTACCAAATCGCAATTAAGAACTTTAAACAAAAATGCAACAAAGAACATTCTCAAACCGCAATCAAGAACACAAAGTAAGTCGCAACCAAGAATGGCTATATAACACTGATCATATCCGAGTAAATCAATAAGACCAAAATAGATGAAAGGGGAAGAAATTAAACATGTGATGAGGAAACAACACCAGATATCTAACAAATCCACAAGATAAAACGCAAAACTGAATACAAACCTAGAATTAGTGGAGGAGTCGAATCAAGGTCCTAATCAAAACATAAATTATAGAAAGTTTAGAACCTTCATGATAAATTACATGTTACATAAAGTGATTCAGACAATGAAACTACACAATACATAGGCAAGTAACAGTAAGCAATAACACAATAAGATCAAATTGCAGTGTGGGAGTATGAGGGGAAAAGAGAATGAGATATTTGAAAAAAAAAGAGTTTTGACCGGTCAAACCGAAAGAACACTATATACCACATAAAAACTTTCATGAAATGGCAGAACTGGTCCCTTACATTACATTTTCAATTAAAGTTTTCATGTTATAGCAAATGTATTCCCTCTCTTATCATATTGCTAACTTTATGATGTGCATGTTACATAAGTGGAAAGACACAATATACAAATTAGGCATGAGTGTCCATTCTCATAGGAAACCTAGAAACCATTTAGCACATAACACATAGGTCTCTATTCAAGCACATAACAGACAAATTCAAAATTCAATGCCTCAGATAGAATCAAAAGGTAGTAGTTGCCCGTTAGATGACATAATTTTTGAAACAACTCCCCCCTCAAGCCGTCTATAATTTTTTTTCATACTCATAAATTTTAAAGAGTAGCAGTCACTGATTGAGTATGAAAAAAAAATTATGCAGGCTTGAGTCCAATTGGTTTTACCTTTCAACCACCATGTGAAAAACAAATATTTCTCTAAAGAATCATAGACGGAAAAATACTTGTAAAGGAACAGCCGTCTTTTTGGCACGAGCTTTCCTTTTATAGAAAACGTTTTAGACTTGGGTTGCATATCTGAAATGATAGCAAGCCATATAGCCATGTTAAGAAAAAAAATTTGAACTTCTGTTTGAACTTCATCTAAAGACCAGTGTCATTATTGAATGACATTTCTAGGACCGTAGATGATATCGATACTAGAAGACATGCCTTGAAAAACTATTTTTGGTATTTTTTTTAGATTTTTATGGATTTTTGTTGGTATAAGATATACATAATTTGGAACAGCCGTCTTTGTGGCACGAGCTTTCCTTGTATAGAAAACTTTTTAGACTCGGGCTGCATATCTGAAATGATAGCAAGCCATATAGGCATGTTATGAAAAAAAATTGAAATTCTGTTTGAACTTCATCTAAAGACCAGTGTCATTATTGAATGACATTTCTAGGACCGTAGATGATATCGATACCAGAAGATATGCCTTGAAAAACTATTTTGGTATTTTTTTAAATTTTTATGGATTTTTGTTGGTATAAGATATACATAATTTGGAAAGCATAAAAAGTTAATTATTATTTTATATACAACCAAAGGATACTTGAAGATTTTCCATCACGGTGCTTCCTTAGATAGGTCGTTAAAAGTACGAGTCGTGAGTTGACGTATCTAGGAGTCATAACACATGTACATCAACTTTGTCTTTTCTGAACTCCTGAATCAGGAGATATCAATTCTTTAGGCACCCAGACTTTGAGTCTTTTCTTGATAAAAGTGATCGATGTACATGCAATTGAGTAAGGACTACCTGCACTAACATTACAAGTTTGATTGCATTTATGTGGGTTTGTGACATCAGTATCCAAACCCTTAGGGTTTTCACGGTCAACCTTGGTTTTGCCAAAGGTGAACAGCTTTCCAGTAGGTATCCATTTAAGTCCAGCATTCTTAAAAATTCTACCAGTCGGTATCCACTTAAGGAAAGAACTAGGAGTGTTTGGCTTCTTATGCACAGTGGAAGTCTCGTTATTTTTCTTAGTCTTAGAAGATTGAACTGTTGGTTTCCCCCTAAGACAAGATCTAGATTTTTTTTGCTTCTTATGCACAGTGGAAGACTTATCTGTAACACCTCCATTTTTATAGATCACAACGAAATTTGATCTGGGGTATTACTTCATGGATACAAAGTCATGATAATAGAAAATGACTCGAAAAGAGACGTTTTTGAAAAAGATGAGTTATCATTCATTTATTTATCAGAGTGTTACAGTAAAAGATATACTTTTACCAAAAGAGAGGTCCCAAAGATACGTTTAAAGCAATAGAAGATGAATGATAACATGTATGGACGTCCTTATGTCTAGTGTCACACTGTGCCATGGGTCTTAAAGGGGGGCTTAGGTACATGGGATAACATGCTTAAAGGTCAACACTAGGGTTGAGTGAGGTCATAGGTTTAGGTAGTAATAGGTTTGAATACAAGCTCCATTGAGGACAGTGGAAAAGTAGTTGTAAAAGGTAGTATTATTACAACTAAGCTCATGAAACCCCACGTTAATAGTCCAAGTCAATGATGGCACTGCATACCAATCATGACCAGATATAAGGTTAACTTGCCAAGGTTAACCTTTTAGTTCTCAAGTATAGTGGTAATTGGTACCCGACAGGGGCAAACCAATGAGAGTTGTCAAACTCTAAATAGATCTACTCATTATACTCGCGTTCACTCACAAGCTATTATGGTTCATGAAATTTGTTATGTAATGGTGGTATAGGAGGTACTCGTGCAATAATCAAAGAAAATACTTGTATTCGATTTAAAGCATGTATCCCCCTCACAGGTTTAGAAAGCATTTAAAAAGTAAGGCTATGAACTCATTGGGTTCAGGGAACTGTGATAGGGATTTACAAGGCTTACTCACATATCCTGAAGTAGTATGTGTGTAGGTATGTCAAGTCCTAATTGGTTTTTCTATGTTTCTTAAGTAAGTATTCCTAAGTATACTATATTTAGATATAACGTAACACCATTCGGTCCATCAAAATTCAAAGGTCATGTAGTAAATGTTTGAGGAGCCAGGGTCTGTTGGGATTTACAAAATACATGCTGAATTGTCGGTCACCCCAAAAATAGTCTAGCATATATTAGCTCGTATAAATTACATTATTTATTAGTTATTTAGTTACTTTAGTAATACCGTGAAGGACGGATTTACCCACTGTATGCCTGAACCACAGCCCGTAGGTGGTGTTTAGTAGTTTGTATAAATACCCTTCCCACTAAGGGAAGGGTTGGTGGTTTTCATTTTAATAAACACATACTAGGTGTTTCTCTCTCTAGAATACTACCCTCTCTACTCTTTCTCTCTCTAAAATGGCTAATTTGTTCTTCCATAATCCTAGACCTCCCGAATCATATGAACAACATAAAATAATGATCCTACAACTGGTATCCGAGCCAAGGCTTTGTAGTTTGTATTGATTCATGTGGTCTAATTTACAGTTTTGGTGTGACTTTTGATGCGTTTTATATGTGGTTCGTTTACTGGTTTTTGATTCGGTTTTAATTCACTGTTATGTTGATTTTGATGTCGTTTATTGGTATTAAACTTGATGTGGTCAAACTATTTTTTAACAAGTTTTATAACCGTTTTTAACATGTGTGGTTAAGCAGTTTTTAAGTTGGTGTTAAATCTGTTGGTTGTAAAAGACGTATTAAGCAGTTTGTATGTTTGAATATGGTGTTAAAACGGTGTTGAATCTGGTTTTAAGCAGGTTAGAAGACGTAGTGTTATGAAAAGTTTTGTTTCTGCAGTTTGTATAAGTTGGTTCTTCGCTGCAGTTTGGATCAGAAAGAAGATGTTCTTCAGTGCGCTTTGACGTTTGAGTTTGTCTAGATCTGGTTTTTCTGGTATTTCTGCGTTTTGACTCAATAATTCAACTGCGGTTTCTTTGGATGTGGTTTAACAACTACAGGACTACTGCATTTTGATGATAAAACTGCGTTTTGGAAGTACAACAGGTTGATGCGTTTTGACCCGGTCAACTGAGTTTTGACCCAGTCAACTGATTTTTGACCTAGTCAACTGAGTTTTGACCCAGTCAACTGAGTTTTGACCTATTCAACTGAGTTTTGACCCAATCAACTGAGTTTTGACCCAGTCAACTAAGTGTTGACCCGGTGAAATGTGGTTTGATAAAAGACTTACTCCGTTTTGACACTAGAATGCGTGTCGAAAACCGTTTTTGAAAATGATTATGTTTTGACTGAAAGGGAGAAGTAGAAGAAGACTGCGGTTTGTAAAATACCACTATGCGTTTTGACTATAAGTTAGACGTTGTGCGATTTGAAAGCTGCAACAGTAAAGAGATGAGGAAGAAATAATAGTTTGACCATTTTCAATGACTAAAACATCATAGACTCATTTGGACCTCAATTTGTTAAACCATCACAGATCTAAACTCAACAATATCAACAATCTCAGTTTACACCAAGAATACAACATCATAGATCTCAGTTTAGATTCTTACCGTGGTGTTCATTGAATCATCAACCCACAAAAACAAAACTCATCACTGATCATTATCAAAGCATACAACATCATAGATCCAAAACCATCGACCACATCATCACTGATCCAAGAACTAAACCAAAACCAACATCATACCTAATCTAAACACAACAACAAATGATCTTAGATTTCTTATTTCATGCTTCCCATGTGATTTCTTGACCCTCAACAGATCCAATAACATGTATAAGAAATTCATCATAGAACCAACATATCAAGACTCGAATCATGTTATTGATATTAATAATAGATCTCAATTATTCTCTCGTATTACTCATTGCAACATCAAGACTCTTAAAGGTCAATCAATCGAGAGAAACACACATCACAGATCTAGAATCACACACATAAAAAAATTCAAAGATCTCAGTCTTAGTTCAACACGAGTTCCAATCTTTTAAAGATCTTATAAAATTGAACCTAAACACATCACAGATCTTTTGAAGCTTAGCTTTGTTTCAATATCCAAAAAAAATTGAAGTAAGAACAAAACCATTTAGGGTTTCATCCTTTACTTATTGTTCGGTTTAAAAGAATTAAAGAAAACAAAAATCAAGAAGTAACTTACCTGAGACCATCTACAATTATCTTGAAGGCATTTTTCTTTGAAGCTGAGACACATAATATTTGAGCAAGATTGATTCAGGATAACGTATTAGTGATGATTTGAGTCTTAGTGATGTTATGTGAAGATATGGGATAGATGTTTTGTTAGGTCACCATGTTTGAAACACAAGCATCAATATAAGAATTGAGATGAAGGAAGGATCAGTTGAACACTAAACCAAACACACGAATGAATAAGAAAGGTTTATGCTAAGAGTGAAATAGAAAAGTAAACAACCAACCTTCAAATGAAGGTTTAAAAGGCTATTTATAGGAGAGGGAGCTAGGGCAACACTCCTAGTCCCTTCCTTTCCTTATTAGGCTTGGGCCAAGGCTTATGGGCCTTCTACATAAGCCTTAGCATAAAAAAAAATATAAAGGCCTAATTAAGCTAACTATTACATATTAATTACTAACACAGTAATCTAGTTTAGGAGTGATTCCAACAATCTCCCCCTAAGTGTTGGTGATTAATGATTTGAGTGATAACGTTGTAGGTGCTGATGTAATAGTAGCTTTGACGTCTTGACATTTTCTTTCTTGTGAGAAGAAGTGTCTTGATTCAACAATCTCCCGGTGTAGGGATCTTGTTTACTTTGAAGTTTTTCAGCTTTGACGTCTTCATAATCTTTGTTCTTTGATCTTTGTTCTTTGTGGTGGTAGTGATAGTATGTTGTGGTTATCTGCATCAGGTCCGCTTCGTTGCTCCAGTGTCTCCACGTCTTTCTCCAACATGCTCACACGCTCTATAAAATTGGATTTTGGTACTGATGTAGTTCTCTTAGTCTTTAAACTTTGTAGATTCTTTGGCTTTGACGAAGAATCATTCTGACGTTGTGTTGCCTTTTGAGAGAACTTCAATTAGTGTTGTTGTTGGTATGAGCATGTGGAGAATCTGCACGATCTTTTCCACCCGCAAGCATCCATAAGAAGAAAACATAAAACATGGGTTAGAAATAATCCAGTGCTTACAAGTTTAACTTCGAGTGTGTTAACAACATAGTTTGAAAACACAACTCTAATTCACATAAAGGCTGTTCCTGAACTGGAGTCCCACAAGAGAGATAACACGATGTATCGAAGTACACCTACAGTTCAGATGAGTCACTGAGGTACACCGAAGCATCACCCCACGACTGTAGACCGTTTGAGACACACTAAGCGTAACCCACAAGGAGTTACCGAAGTGACCTACTGTCAGGGCTGTTTGATGTTGACCATGGCAGGAGTTTCCATTCGATCACTGAGGATCACATGTGTAAACCTCTCATAAATGTTCTCGACAGATTGCTAAGATCTATGTAGGACTCGATAATGTATCACTTTCGTCCTTAATGTTGCACGACAAGTGATGAAATGTCAAGTGTACCTAAGAGATCTTTTGATGAATCTCGTGGCTCTAGACTCAATAGTACGCTTTGGTTTTCCTGAGCGGGGACTAGGGAGAGGGTCTCCTTGCTTCAATACCAGCAATCTCTGAGAGAAAGCCAATAGTTTACGTAGGGTTCCCTGTGAGAATGAAACAAGCTTCTGTTGAGAGAAACTTGAGTGGCTAAGAAGGTTTAGTGCATGCGTCACTGGGTCCATGACGACTTTGATCTTCAATCTTGGTGTCATCAAGTGACAACCAGTAGCATATGAATTGAACCGGTTAATGCGCCTAAGTTGAATAATCTGGAGGGCTATTTGTTTTCACCTTTTTCTTTACTTTTTCTTTTTAATTCTTCAACTCCTTCTTTCTCCGATTCTCATTTTCTCCTTTTTATAATCATACCTAAGGACTTCTAATTCTAACTATTGGTGGTGTCCTTGGGTAGATCCCTCCGGCTCTGGCGGATCATAGGACGGTTATTCCTAACCTTAGTCACCTTATAACTCCATGACTAACCTATGTCACCATAAAACCAATTTCTTTTGAAAATCTCTCACAGTGGTTATGAATAAAAGCTTTTAGTGCCCTTTGTTGAGAGTTTAGGATTTTGACAGAAGTCTGCATGGTGAGAGAAGAGGGTGCACTTTTGAATTGATCAACTCAAGATAGACAATTCCCCTCGAGACACGGTTATGTTGAATAGTTAAAGTGTTGCATTGTCAGCTTTTAGGTGACAACTAGCTCTAATAACTACCTTGAAGGTGTGGACAAACCTCTAAAGGTTGTCAAACCCGTCAAAGTTCATGTCTACCAAGAGTTTCTCGAATGGTACATTCTACTAGGACAAGTCCTTTGCGAGACACGTTTACATCACTAGCGAACTAGCTTGAAATTATTACCCGTCCTGGACAAGTCTTTTCGAGTTACTAACAATTAAGATCTCGTCAATTCATTGGTTAAGTATTTTTAGCATGACGATTCATTGGCAATTCATAACATATTTCTTATCACATAATTTTTGTCCCCCTCAAAAATGGCATATAAATGTTATTTTTGACGAAATGTGATATCGAATATGTCCATTTTGAGTTTTGTGGGAAGATTACCACGAAGAACAATTTTGTGAACAAAGTTGTTAATCAAATACTCCCCTCAACAAGTGATATTAACTTTTGAGGTTTTGAAAATCATAAGGGGAAGTACTTGTCCTTTTGAGCAAAACTTTGAAAAGTGAAAGTTTTGATTAGTTTTACTCAAAAGTAAGAAGCTTTCGCTCCTTTTATAGGATTGTGGCACTGATGCGTACTACAGGTTCCTCTCATTACAAGTACGGGTTGTACACTATTATGTGTGCAGAAGCCATTGTCATATATAAAATCACACATCCAAAATATGATAAGAGAGAACAGATCAAAGGGTACCAGGAGATTCAGGTAATCCAGCAATAACTCCGGGAATGTGTTCTGGACATTGATAGCCTGTGAGAGATATGCTTGGACGACCACCAACGAAACTCTCTAATGTTCTGAACGAATCCCACCTAAACAACCTTTCATCAATCCGCTTGATGATCTTCTTAACATCCCTTCTATCCCTCGAATTCCATCTCTTCGGCGACCCTATGCCTTCATGTATCTCCTTTAACCGATAAGCTAAACCGTCCCTGACTTTCTTCAATGTTGTGATCCCCAAACTTGTGTAGCTCTTTGCACGCCATGAAGCAATTGTGGTGTAGTTCACTTCTGTAGACTACCCCAAATGGTTTCTTGATTAAGGTGTACTGAGCAAGTTGGTTTAAGTCGGGAAGGTCGAGCTAAGGTTTTGTGAGATTGAAACGTTTCTGACAAGATTCTACGGAAAGTTGAACGTCTTCTACACGTTCTTGGATCACGATGCTTCTGATGAAGATTAGTAATGACTTGATGTACTCGCGTTGGATATTTGTAGAGAAATGTCGCATTCGTCCTTGTACCTTGGCGAGATACATATCTTCAATGTCATTTAGCGACAATCTCAGAAAATCCGCTTCACGGAAGTCATATTCCTCTTCGTCTTGTCGTTTGACCACTATTTTCTTAAGGAATGTGTAGTCCCACTTTGATGAAAGGGTAACATGTTGAATAGCAATGATCCGTTTTTCACTGAACACTTCCTTCTTTGACTTAAGAACCTGGCAGCTTTTGTAGTAGATTCTTCAGCGTTTAGGCCAATGATGAATCCCATACAATGCATCGATGTCATACTTCTCCACTTTGTCAGCAAACATGTGGGTGGCGTATTCCTCGATGGCTATGTTGTTGGAGTATAATGCTGCCGAGAAAGGGAGTGTGAGTGATGTAGCGTATTTCTTGGAGACATCGCTACCGTGTAGAAGAAACTCTAGGTCGTTGTTGAAGAAATAGCGGAATGGAATCTTGGGTTGATCCGGTCGGCCAATGGTAAGTAGAGGTTTGGTCGGTCGATTGTAGTATGGAGCTTTATCTGGTCTTGTGAAGTCAATGTTTGATTCAGGATTGAGCTAATCAATGTTGTTAGACATGGATCGTGCAATGTTATCAAGATGATATTCGACTTCAATTACACTTTTCGAGCTATCTTTAAATAGTTGAAATGCATCATTCTTGATTCGCCAAATGCTCTGCCTTAGTCATCTTCTTCAAGTTAAACTTTTCCTGAATAAGCTTCACATGCTCCATTGTTCGGCCATCTACCATTTCTTGACCTTCTGGCAATGAGGGGGTGGCATCAACAAGTCTCGAAAACCAGTCATATTCTTCGGTTGTGTCTTCATCTAGCCATGAGACAACATCGGTCTTCTTCTTCTTCTTTTTCTTTGGCTTTGATGAGGATTCTGGTTTCTTTGTTGTGGAAAAAGAGGTTGGTTGTTGTTGGGGCTCAGGGACATCTTCATCGTCACCACCAGTGTATTCGAAATGATCACCGATTTTCTCTGTTTGGGGTGGTAACTCAAGTCTGAGGTTTCTCAGAGGAGTAGAGCGTGGAGGAGATCTTCTTTCGGTGGAGGTCCTTTGGGGTGGAGGTGGCATAGAGGAGGAGTCATCAGACTTCTTTTTGCGTTTGGACTCTTTATCTTTATCCGCTTCATCATCATCGTCTCTTGGACGCTTAGCCTTGTCAGCTGGCTCCTTGCATGAAGTCTTGAGTTGATATTCCAGTAATGCCTCAAGTAGTTTACTTTTGTCAGAGGTGAACGTTGCAGATAGTTTAGACAATTGTAACACTAGCTTGGAAATCAACTCTGCATCAGAGAGAACTGCAGGCTCAATTGGATTGATCGTCATGGTTATGGGAGTAGATTGCATTGTTTGCTTGACCAATTTCATGAGATTCGGATAGAGTTGTCTCGTGAACATCTCCCTTGTCACACCAGGAACAGTGTTGAGAAGGAACTTATGAGTATATTCCATAATCGTCTTGTTAATTTCACCTTGTATGTCTCGATCGAGAAACTTCTGGATCTGTTCCCGTTCTCTTAACATCTCGTTTATCCGATTTTGAAGAAAATTGATTCTGTCAGCGAGTTGATTGAGTTTCTTGTTGACTACGTTTTTCTTCTGAACTTGCTTGACAGCTTTAACAATCTTAGTCTTTGCACGGGATGCCTAACTGTCGGTTGGCTTCTTAATGGATCTGGATGCGGATCTGGTGGTTGCTTTGGATGGTGGAGGTGATGAGTGAGAAGATGAGTCTGATGATGATGAGACATGAGGAGGCTCGGGGTCCTTTGGTGGCTCAGAAGTTTGTTCCTTGTTTCGTACGGGACTATCAAGAATGTAATCATTGGCTTCCTTCTCCGCTTGAGCCTTTTCTTACGCTTTAACCCTAGCTTCTTCATCCGCTTGAGCTTGAGCTTCCTTTTCTGCTTTTTCTTTAGCCGCAACCTCAACATCTTCATCAGGAATTTTCTCAGGCTTCTCCATTTCTGGTTTCTCAAAGTCATAGATGATAGAATCCTCAAGTTGCTTTTGTTGTTGTTCGTGGGTGGTGGTACCAGTTCCCTTATCGGGTTGATTAACCGCAACGGAAACTAGTGTAGTTAGTGCACCACCACTTGACCCTCCGGGACCACGAGTTTGTTGTTGTTCGAACTCTTTAGCAACATGTTGGAGTCTGAGGTTCTTAAGCTTCTTTCTGTAGTCTTTGTCTTCATCCATTGGTTCTTCATCGGAGCTCTCTTCTTCCTGCTCTTGCACTGGAGTTTTCCCTTTATCAGCCTTAGGACTTAGAGGTTTTGCAACTGTTAGTGTGTCATCATTGCATTCACGAGTAGATAACCTCTTCGTCTGTCTCTGTGTCCTCAGAGTCCTCGTCCATCAGTTTTGGTTCTGGTTTGGGAATAGGGATTGCTGCCTTGGATGGAACTTTCCTTTTGAGAACATGAGATCTCTTTGGATACTTGTGGGTACTTTCAGTGCTTGCAACACTTCCTGCACTGCCTCTCCTGGTCTTCCTAGTAGGTGTACCATAATATTTTTCATCAATGAACCCCACTTTGCCTGATTCAACTGCAAACAGATACCGTTTGTACGATTGAAGTCCCTTGATAGCATCAGTAAGTAGACAATCTGGCAACACAACACCTTGTTTCTTCGTTGTTGATTCTTTGAATATTACCATGTTGAGTGTGGGCTCAAGCAGTACGGAGTGATGGTTGGGGTCATCAAGTCTCAAGGGAATATCAGGATTATTCCCTAGAGCCCTTTGGATCAACAATTTTGTGTATCTGATATAAGGGATCTTGGTGCCAGGCTTTTTAAGGGAAGACATCATGTCGTCCCAAATCAGAGCTGCAAATTCGATGTGCTTCATGTTGACCATGCCCCAAAAGATTTGTAGTTCCATGAGCTTTGGATGCTCAAAACCACTGTCACGTCCATAAACTGACTTGGCAACCATGATGTAGAGGGTTCTCCATGGCTGGGGTATGTTCTTTAGATCAACTAATGAGTGTTTTGTGACGATACCTGCAGCTTCATCATAGCCGATGTCGACCATGAACTGGAGAGCGACCTATTCTGTAGGAGTAGCAGTGTAATCAGCAGGTTGGATGTTAGGAAGAAGAAGAATAACCCTTAAGTCTGCTGGTGTGATGGTGACTTGTTTATCGTTAAGTGTTACAGTTACAGCATCTTGACCTTTGACCTTTTGTATGGTATGCCAGAATTGATGAACATAAATCACCAGCACAGTATCAGAGTTTGTGAGCATATTCTTGTATAGATGAGTCTTTAGAATATCCACAGCAATTTTACAAGAAGACTCAGAACATGTGAAGTTATCAAAATCAACTTTGAGGTTGTTCTTTCCAATCTTCATTGTGTAACCGTCGGGGAAGATGTCTTCCATTGAGAGAACATTTGGTGCATCAACATTTTCCATTTGAATGTCCATATCGTGATCTGAAAGATATTTAGCCAAAAGAACCAACATATCGAAAGACATTATGTTAGTTAACAGTTGATTTTATTGTCCAATTTATTGAATATGATATGTCAACGAATGTTACGAGTCCAATGTCACTTGTTTGTCCAATAGTCCAAAGTAGTCGTGAAAAGTTTCGTGAATTTATTAACTTTGAGTTTTAAAGTCCAAGTTTTCACTAATTATCACAACATATTAACCATTTAAGCTTATTAATGTCATTTTTGTTTCGTGACGTTATGATTTATTTATATACAAGTATGTACGCGTAACAATTCACAATTTTGGTTAAAAATTAGGCTTAGGCGTAGGATTTGCAAGGTTATGCGTAAGCGGTAGACCATACGCGTAGGCATAAGCTTATGCGTAGGATCTTGACTTATGCGTAAGAAATGTTACGCGTAGGAAAAGAGAGCCTTAGGCATAGAGCTTACGCGTAAGCGTATGTGGGAGCTTACGCGTAAGGTTTACTCGTAAGAGTGAACCTTATGCGTAGGCCTTACTGTTTACGCATATCCTTCACAGGATTCGCGTAGTCCCTTTGTAGAACCTTACGCGTAAAGGTTACGCGTAAGATTACTCTTACGTGTAACTTTCTACGCGTAAGATGATCCTTATGCGTAGAAGTCCATAGTTAACCTTGATTCTGAATAATTCACGCGTAAAACCTGAAACAAATTCATCATAACACATTCATTAACATATTATTCAATCCTTTTCAGTTTTCACATGGGCATACAATCATACACAGTTTACGCGTAAGATGCGTATGAACCCTAACACAACCATCTAAATGACCAGAAACACTCTCATATGAAAACGCCCAAAACATGCGTATGAACCCTAATTTGAAAAATGATCAATTGTTGTTTTTGGGTGGATTTGGTTGATAGAAATAGTAATAGCACATGATCTTGAACATTTTAACACCATATATATCATCACAAACACACTAGTGATGATTTTGTGTTCAAACGCATACGAGTAGAACACAAAAATCATCCAAACACAAAATCCATCCATTGGATGTTTATGATTTTAAAAACCTATGTTTGTAAACACATTAAGATCATATAAGTACTTACAAATCAAGAGTTTAAAGCACGGATTGGTAGATTGAATCTTATGCGTGGATTAGGTAGTTGAGAAAATTTAATAATAGTAATAAATGAGTTTGATGAGTTTGGTGAAGAGTTTTGTTAAAAGATAATTTGAGCTTTTGACAACTTTGGTCCCTCCATCTTAACCATTTACATCCACAGCCCATAAGTTCCACTTTGGTTACGTTATGAAGTATAATTTTGGAAAGAAACTTGACGAACACTCCCCCTCGACTTAAGAAATAAAGAAATTTTATAATTTTGAGTCCGGGGAGTGTCAATAAACCAGAATGTGACCACCATTAACAAAGAAACAACCGGTAATAAGGTAACATGCAAGTACAAGGTTTTATTAAACCGAAAAATATTTACTTTCTCCCCCTCAACACTTGACCGAAAAAATACTGAATTTTGAAAGAGTAAGGTGTTGACGGAAGATTTGTACTTGCCATGTTGAAAAAAAATTAGATAGAAGAATATTTTTGAATTTTATCAGATTTTATATTTTTGTATTTTGTTTTTGAAAACTATTTACAAAAGAGGTTTTGGTGTTTGACTGGTTTAAGAATGTTTTAAAAGATCATCCAGTTCCTCTGGAGTCAAACACCTCATACCAATCCGGTAGACCAAATCATTAAACCTAGCAGGAGCTAAGGCATTGGTGAGAAGATCTGCCAGTTGGTATTCAGTACCCACAAAGTATAATTCAACGGTACCCTTTTCCACATGCTCCTTGATGAAATGATATCGAAGATCGATGTGCTTTGATTTTGAATGTTGAATAGAGTTGCATGAGATCGGGATTCTGTCAAATACGTAACCATAGTCTTTGAGTTGTGTTCTCATCCAAATGACTTGAGCACAACACGTCGACATGGCTACATATTCTGCTTCAGTTGAGGACAGCGATGTACAATCCCGCTTCTTCGATTGCCATGATACCAGTTTATCACCAAGAAATTGTAGAGCTCCTGAAGTACTTTTCCGTGAATCTAAGCAACCTGCGTGATCAGCGTCTGAAAAAGCTATTAGTTCAAAACCAGAATCCTTCGGATACAAGATCCCCAAGTTAATGGTTCCCTTGATGTATCGGAGGATTATTTTAGCCTCAAAGAGGTGATTTTCAGTAGGGTCAACCAATTTCCCATGCAAATTAGCATCTAGTTTCTTAGTATGTGCCATTGGAGTGGCATAGGTATCACAGGTTTGCATTCCATGTTTGTTTAAGATTTCAAGAGCATATTTGGACTGACTTAGGAAAATACCACGGTGTGATTGATGAACTTGCAATCCAAGAAAGAATGTAAGTTCACCCATCATGGACATTTCAAAATGTTTTTTCATAAGTTTTGAAAAAAGCGTTTGAGTATTTTAGATGTGTTGACCCAAAAATAATGTCATCCACATAAATTTGAAAGATTAAAATGTGTGCCCCGTGATATTGTATGAATAGTGTAGGGTCGACCGAACCTTTGACGAAATTATTGGCGATAAGAAAGGATGATAACTTATCATACCATGCCTGAGGGGCTTGTTTGAGACCGTAAAGAGCCTTCTTCAGTTTGTAGACGTGATTAGGGAACTCTGGATCAACGAATCCTTCTGGCTGGCTAACATAGACCGTTTCTTTCGGTTGTCCATTGATAAAAGCTTTTACATCCATCCGAAAGACCGTGATGTTCATGTGAGCCGCAAACGCCAGAAAAATCCGTATAGCCTCAAGACGAGCAACCGGAGCGAATGATTCTTCAAAGTCAATACCCTCTTCCCGTCTATAACCCTTAGCCACCGACGTGACTTATTTACGATTCACGGTTCCTTCAGCATTCAATTTGTTTTTCCAAATCCATTTGAGACCAATGACGAAGACCCTTGTTGGTCTTTCAACCAATTCCCATACTTCAAGACGTTTAAACTGATTGAGTTCTTCTTGCATGGATTCAATCTAGTTGTCTTTGGTCATTGCATCTTTAATGTTTTTAGGTTCAGATTGCCAGACAGTGAGTGCATAAATGCAATGTCTGTGTGAAGACGTTGTCTAGTTACGACTGGTTGATTCGGGTTACCAATAATGTTTTCAAGAGGATGGTCTTTCGTCCAACGATGTATGGAAGGTTGATGTTGATATACATTTTGCAGATTGGGAGGATTCAAATGGCTTGTAGATGATTCCGCAACATCAGGTGTGGCAGTTGCATTTGCAAACGGATTAAAGAACGCATTTGGATCATAATCTGCAGGTGGGGGTACTTCATTGTTTAGAATATCATCAGCTGGTTCTGCGTCGTTGGATGCGGTTTGTTCAAATGTTGTTGTAGAATCAACTGGTGGTGCTTCCTCAACAGTAGTTGTTGTAGCAGGTGTATCAAGTATTGGATTTTGATCGGGTTAAGCGCGGAAACATTTGATACAGAGCACGCTCATCAATATCATCACTAAACAGAGGAGCAAATAGCTGTCCCATTTATCGTCGAGTTAGTTGTAAACTAGGTTCAGCTGATGATGGGGTGTGAGGGAAGTTTAAACGGTTATGACCGGGTTCCAAGCTGTTATGCTCAGAAGCCATATCTGTAAGCTCATCAAAATTTGCATGAATCGTTTCCATAATCTCCCTTGTATGACGATTCCAGATCCGGTAACCTTTAGAGTTTTCACAATATCCAACAAAGACTCCAATGTCAGCTTTAGCTTTGAGCTTACGAAAGTCATCACGATCATAATTCGGATAACAAAGAGATCCAAATACATGAAAGTGTTTGAGATTCGATTTTCGGTTATAGATAAGCTCATAAGGTGTTTTGTTGTGGCATTTGGTAATCATTGAACGATTCTGAGTGTAGCATGCAGTTGACACGGCTTCAGTCCACAAGTAATCTGGAAGTTTAGCATTAATTAACATTGTTCTTGCAGCTTCCACTAACGTACGGTTTCGTCTTTCAACTACTCCGTTTTGGTCTGGTGTTTGTGCAATAGATGTTTGATGCTCAATTCCCACTTTCTCATAAAATGCACGAAGAGTTTGATTCACAAATTCAGTTTCTTTGTCTGTTCTGATTTGTCTGACTGTATTCCGAAGTTGAACTTGAATTTTTGTGAGAAAGGTAATGATCATCTGTGGAGCTTGATCTTTACTTCGAAGAAAATAAACCCAAGTCCATCTTGAGTAGTCATCTACAATTACCAAGATATAGCGTTTGCCATTAATCATTTGCACGCGCATTGGGCCACACCTTCACCTCCTAGGAAGAACTTATCACCTAGTGCATTCACTAAGACCAAAGCTAAGACTAGTTGGAGATGGCAGAAATTACCAAGTGTATTATGTAACCATTTCTGCCATCTCCAACTAGTCTTAGCTTTGGTCTTAGTGAATGCACTAGGTGATAAGTTCTTCCTAGGAGGTGAAGGTGGTTCTATGGGTACATCAATGATCGTAGTTGGAACACTAGAGGGTGGTTTACCTAGCACAGACTTAGAAGCATTTGTGGGCCTAGAGGTATTCCGTTTTCTATTATTCCGCTTACGGTTCAAGATAGCCTTAGCAACACATTTATCATGACAACCAGAAAACATGCTTTTACGACAACCAACACAAGAGGCTTCAAACAAAACATTAAGAGTACTTAAAGATTCAGCATTCATTACATCACTTTGTTCATTACATTTGTTAGACGCAATATCTAAAGTGGGTGCAACTTGAGTTTTATTCAAAGTCCTAGGGTGTTATTCTACTTCAGCATCATTATTTGTTTTTTTCTTACGTCACAACTTCCTATTCTTCCTTGTGTTGCTCCTAGGCTGTGAAGTGCGAGCGTTGGGAAAAGAGGCAACTATTCTTGTTTCAGTAGAGGAAAGCAAATTAGTTTCTTTTGGTTTGTCATTAGATGTTCTAGAGTCATTTTGAATCTATTTAGGTGAAGTTACTACAGTGTTACTATCCCTATCTTGCTTAAGTTTCACCAACTCTGCTTTTAGATCATGGATTTTGTGTAACAAATCTAGATTTTCAGAACGAGTGAGTCCATCTCGTCGTAAAACATTTTTGGTGTATGCAAGATGATTATCAACATCTTTTGACGCTTGAGCAAGAGTCATTTTGAGTAAATCAAATATGACACCATATTCCTTTTTCGCTTTTGAAATTTCTTGTTCATATTTTGAAATTTGACACTTCAAAGACACGTTTTCATCATTCAGTTGCTCAAGTTTTGGATTAAGAGTTTTGGTATGCAACTGGTTGAGTTTGTTTTGCAAAGCGAGTTCTCGATTTTGACAATCGTTTTGACACCATTGAAGACGAAGTTTTGAATTTGAAAGCTCGTTTAACAAACGCTCATTTTCAACTTTTAAAGACGTGATTTGTGACACATTATCAGTATTCTCAACATTATCAACAGAATCGACAGAATCAGAAGAGATATAATGAAATGCATATGAAACAGAATGTAATAACACAACATTAATGGTATCAGTACAGATTACATCTTCCAAGAGTCGATCAACATCTTTTCTCAACAATTTCTTTTTACGTTTAGTATTTGAAATCGATGTTTCTGTTTGTTCGAAAACTCTTTTCATTAGTCCAAGTTCCTTGTGAAAATCCCTTTCCCAATATATTGCAAAAATTTTCAAATTTTGGACATGTGGTAAAAAAAAATTTATTAAAAATATCTCTTTGGGCTCGCACTTGAGGCGATTGAAAATGTTCAACTTTTATTTCAGAATTGATTTCAATTTGACGTTCCAAAAGTTTGATGTCCGCTAAGAATGTTTCAAAATATTTTATAACTTTACATTGTTCGGCTAATGGCTTTATTTCACTGAGTGAAGATAAAGGACCATTAATTTGTGCAGAATTGGAAAGGGGACCCTTATTAGAAGACTCAGAAGTAGGCGTGATAACCCAAGGTGTGTTAGAAAAATCCTGTTGTGTGACGAAAGTAACGGCTTTTGAATAGTTAAATGGTTTGTTATAAACAACATTTTCCAATTTTGACCGACTCTCGTCTTCTGCATCTAATTCCTCTTAACGATTATATTCAACAACACTCAAAATGGAATCATTAATTCTATCTTCTGCACTATAAACTTCAGGATTTGGTTTGAATGCTCTATTAGAAAACTTTGGTTTGTAATCAGCAAGATTCGGTCCATATCCATTTGGATTTGGTTTAAAAGTAAACTTTTGAATAGTTGTGATTGACTCACCATGTTTATAAACAACATTTCGAAACTCTTTGAGTTTGTTTTGTAAGTCGACAATTTCTTCAAGATAGTTATCTATTCGTTTCATTGAATGCTTTTTGTACTCAGAGAACTGTTTTTCACAAGTTAACAACTCAGACTTGGCTTTTTGAGTTTCCAAAGTGAGAGTGTTAAGTTGTTGTTTATGATCATATTGCAGTTGTTCTATTTGAGACAGCAAAGCATTCTTAGATGCGACTAGATCACGTATCTGTTGTTCTAATGATTTTTCGTTTTGGTAAGATTTAGCAAAACCGACTTCAAAACCTTTTTTACTTTTTTCTAGAGTTTGAAAAATGTTGAGTTGATACTTTAAGCATTCATTATCCTTAGTTAACAGTGCATTTTTATCTTTTAATTGCTTATTGATGTCCTTGCATAATTCCAGTCGGGATTCTTGGTCTTTAAGTAAGGTCATGAGCTCAATATCTAGATTAGACGAAAGTTCAACTTGTTCAACGTGAGACTCAACATGATCATTATTCAGATCCTCAAGTATAACCATGGAGTCAACTTGATTATCAATGGTAACCGTAAGGTCATCTTGATCATCAAACATAACTACGGGATCTATTTGATTATCATCGGAATGAGATGTAGACGGCTCATGTTGAACACTCTGATCCTTGTCGGATGTAGATGTTGGCGGAGATATCAGATCAGTAATGAATATAGTTTGATCTAGTACCTGAGACAAGCCATCAGTGTCATACACTGGTCCTGTGTCACTCATGTGGAGTTCGTACATGTTAGCCATTAGCATCACTGCTGCATTAACCTGCCAGTCCTCCATATCATCATCAGAATCTGCATTTTCCATGAAGCTCTGTTGCTTGTTGGTAAGAGTTCCACCAGCTTCATCCTTAAGAGCCCAGAGTAAAGCTTCTTTGTGATAAGCGCTGCCTCTTGTCCTCGGCTTTGGGCATGCATTAGCCAAATGACCCCCTTCTCATTACAGTTATAACAACGAAGACCATTAAATCCATTCTGAGCATTACCATGTTCAACCACTTGAGCCCTTTGTTGTTGTGGAGCACCCATGTTATTCCTTCCCATTAGATTAAACCCTTGACCACCTCCTATCTGACGAACATTACCACGATTCTGAACTTCAACACGTCCATTGTTCACAACAGCCTGATTCCTTGTGTTTGATGAGGTACGAATGCGATTGTTGGATTTGTTTGAATATCAGCCGAAAGCTCTAGCAATCATGACAAACCCTTGTTGCAATGCATCAAACGCTTCTGTATCCTCATTAGATTCACTGTAAAGTGCTTGATCATTGTTGTTGTTGTATGAAACCAATTGAGTTTCTTGAGATTGGTGCTGTGACGGATCATATGGTGTAATTGTTGCAGTTGGCTATGGAGGATTTGTGAAAGTTGTTGGCAAATTCGGAATTGAGGATAGCATACTTGAGCCCACAAAGCTAATTGTTGATTATCCGGAAGTGAAGGTGAAACACCCTTTCTTTGTCAACTTCTTTTTGATGGGGCTTCAAATAGTCGTACAACAATCCGTATGTAGCATGATGAAGATTCTTAGCTTGACGGATGAAAATGACATACCTTTCCCAATCAGGACCAAGACTACTTAGGAACTTAGTGTTGACAACAATTCTTGGCATAATGATGTTATGTTTGTCCAAGTCATTGATGATATTTGGGAATCGATGATGATATGACTCTAATGTTTCCCTTGGTTCAATCATGAAGTGTTCATAATCCAAGTAGATTTTGGATTCCATGTCTTCTTGATTGAGTTCTGTGCCTTCCATGAGAAGATGAATATCCTGCCACATTGCTTTGATAGTCTTTTGAGCATCAACACTTCGAAGTATCGGATTAGGTAATCCCAAAAGGATGTATTGCATTGCCAGTTCATCGGCTTAAAAGTGTAGAAGTTGATCAGTAGTGAGTTCATTAAGACCGATAACGTTGGTGACATCACCTCTTGGTGGATTAGCATTTGGATCTCCGGGTGTAATGACAGTAGGCATCTGAAACGGACCTTCCAGGATGACCTTCTTCAAGAACTTTCCATGTGGGTTCTTTAGATCATAAAACCTAAAGAATCGTATCACCCATTGATCGTAGTTTCTGGGAGTGAGCATTGGAGGTCTATCAAGTGATCCAGCCTCATGAATGGATTGTTGGCTACTTAAAGCTTCACACATCTTTGCAAACCAAGACGGCTGCTTCATAGTATTCCTGGATGGATGTTGATTGTGAAAGTTTGTGTAAGGTTGTACTTGAAGACTAGGGGGTGGTTGAATCATTTGTGGTTGAATAGCTCCTTGAAGAAATTGTTGTTGAAATTGTTGTTGTTGTTGTTGTTGTTGTTGTTGTAGTTGTTGATGTTGTTGTTGATAAAATTGTTGTTGTTGTTGTTGTTGTTGAGGATACACATGAGGAAAGTAGTTATAGTATGGTGGTTGAGACATCTTAAAACTTGTGTTGATGATGGATCTTTTTAGTCGAATGAAACTTTGTTGATGAAGAATCCTTATGCATAGAAAACTAGCTTAGGCGTAGGGAAAACCATATGCATAAAAACACCAACTTACGCGTAAGAAGAGAACTTACGTGTATGATTAGCTTACGCGTAGGGTTGGTTAAACCTTAGGTTATGCGTAAACTAAAGACTTAGAAGTAAGAAACTTATGCGTAATATTTCCTTAGGCGTAAGACGTGCTTATGCGTAGGAAATGCTTAGGCGTAAGATTTTTTACTCGTAAGCTTTTATGCTTAGGCATAAAACTAGGGTTTTAACCCAAAAATCCTTTACACTTATTCAGTGTAGAAGATATCCAAAGTCGAAGTGTTTTAAGGCTTATCCAAGCAAGAAACACTGAGTAAACCAAGAACACACTGAAGATCAAACTTTGAAATGCTTACGCGTAACAACTAGGGTTTGCTTATGCGTAAGAATTGCCAAGTTTTGCCAAAACTGATATCTGTCCAAAAGTGTTTCTAAACCAGATTTTTGTGATGAAACAACTTCAATATCACCAAAATAACATAAAAGTGTGAAACTTGATGATCCACAACACGTGTTCACCTTACGCGTATAAATGAACACACGACTAAAACCAAGCTTAAAAACAATGAAATACACGTAAAGTTTGAAACTTTTTGCCAAAAACTTAAACTTTAACACCTAATAACCTTGAAAGTACAAGAATCTTGGATTTGAAAGTGAAAAAAATGAGTTTTTATGCGTATGAAAGTTTGAGTACCGAACCTTACGCGTATAACCAAAAACTTCAAAACAAAATCGTTTCACCCAACTATTTGGTGAATGATACCACTGTTAGGTCACCATGTTTGAAACACAAGCATCAATATAAGAAATGAGATGAAGGAAGGATCGGTTGAACACTAAACCAAACACACGAATCAATAAGAAAGGTTTATGCTAAGAGTGAAATAGAAAAGTGAACAACCAACCTTCAAATGAAGGTTTACAAGGCTATTTATAGGAGAGGGAGCTAGGGCAACACTCCTAGTCCCTTCCTTTCCTTATTAGGCTTGGGCCAAGGCTTATGAGCCTTCTACATAAGCCTTAGCATAAAAACAAACATAAAGGCCTAATTAAGCTAACTATTACATATTAATTACTAACACTTGTAATCTAGTTTAGGAGTGATTCCAACATGTTTCTTGATAGTGATGACTGTGAGATGAAGTAAGATCTGTGTTGGGAGAGAGAGTGAATCGTTTGGTGAGAGGCGGAGAGTTTGAGAGAGATTAGGGCTGAGTAAGTATTTTTAGGGTTACAAGTGTTTAAGTGGCTTTAAATATCCGCATTATTAGGGTAATAGATTGCGTTGGATCAGGTGGATTTTATTAATTGGGCTTGATAGATTTGGTGTGGGCCGGGAGCAGATTCACATGGGCTGCGATTTTATGCGATTTGTTATGTTATGTTATACTTTGCAATTTGATGATGAGATTTTCGATTTGTTGTATCACATGGGCTGCGATTTGGATTGGACATGGGCCTACTGCGAGAAATAAATTGATATGTTGGTCCGGGTATAAATGTTACTGGACCGGACTTAAGTGTTGTAGGTAGATCCGGTGTGATGTATTAGACTTGGACATTGGATTTGTATGGAGTTTAATTGGGCATCTCAATGGATCGGTTGTGAGCTTTGTATGATTGAATCTACTCATGGGCTTTATGGACTGTTGAAATACATGAGCTTAAATGACTTATCAAAATAGTTATCCAACTTTATTTTTGATATATAAAGTTTTGATAATATCAATTGTTATCCAAGATTTTCTTCAAAAAGATTGGATACAATTTGTTAATATCGAAAGATTTGTATTTTGGTCATCAAGTTTCACGGCTTATTTTGGTATAATACTTGACAGAAGAGTGGTAGTGTGGTTTATATATTTTTACGGAGGATATTATGTCACGGCTTGAATTGTTATTGGAACTAGGTTTACTATGAGGTTGTTTGTGCTCGGTATTTCTTATTTGGATTTGAAGTGAGCTTTTTTGGGCGCGTGTACTTATTTTCGTCTTCTTTCTTTCTTCCCTTTCGTGAAGATGACTTGTTTGGGCATATATTGAGTGTGATGAAAACTTGGCTATCTAGTTACTTCCGTGATTCTTTCTCACTTAACCCACAAAGTAGCTATCACCTTTGGTGTCTCACACAGTTGAGGATTCGTCATGAGGTTTTGTACATTGGGTACACTGTTCTTATTCACAAAGATAGGACAAGCTTAAGTAACAAATATGGGGAATTCTACTTCATTTTCAAGTGTGGTATATCGGGTCTACTTCATCAGGTGGTCAGCAATTGCAGACAGATTACGTGAAAGATATGTTTACCAAAGAGTTTAAAGGATGAGATGTGATCAACAATGTTGGATCGATATACTCTGACCAAACTAACTATGTAGCTTGTAAGGGCTTAGCAACCTCAGATAAATCCTAAGTTACTAACAATGAAACACTGAATTTACTCTATTAAGTATGCGGAAACTAGTTCAATAAATCCAAGAAGAATAACTTTAACTTCAACAATTTTATTAATACTCTAAACCTGCTTGATACACAGATTCACTAACAACCCTAACAACTCTAATATCAAACTTGATAAACTCTAATATTCTCTCTAAAGTCTTATGAATTCGTACCTCTAATGCCAATCTAGAGGTCCTTTTATAGGCATAAGGAATACCCTAGTCGGTTTACAATTATAATTCTTGCACGACAAGTAATACAAAACTAAGAAGATTCTAGATAAACATTACTTTCCATAAAACATTCTATTATAACCATCTTTAAGCTTTGCAGTACTTTGATGTTGGGTAGTACTTTGACCTTCACATAAGCAGTACTTTGACCATCTTCAGTACTTTCATATCCCAACAATCCTCCCCTAACTTGAATTCTACTTGCTTGATTTCAAGTTCCTTTGTATTTGTATCTTTAACATCTTTGTCTTCTAGGAAAGATTGTGTCTTTATCTTCAGATTTATGTTGTACTTTATGTGCTTGTATTATCATAATCAAAGTAGTCTTTATAAGCAATCCTTTTCAGCAACTATCAGCAATCTTCATCTTTTCAGCTACTCAGCAACATATGGCAAATTGTACATCAGATCATAAAGTTTCAGTCTATTCTCATCACTTCCAGATGTGTTAACTTCTGTGAGAGGTGAATCATTGAAAATTTAATGGATTTTGATGTCTCTTTACCAAAGCCATTAACTCTGGAGTAGCCAATATTTAGGTGTGTAAAACCATGGTACATTGATAACCATATGATTTTTAGCAAATCATCAGCTATCAACAGATTTTTTTTGTCTTTACCGAAAGCCGTACCCTTTTGGACTAGTTAGTTCTTGCAACCATGGTGAACTAATTACCATATAAATGGTTTTTCCACAGCCTTTACCACAAGCCATTTTTCTTGTGGGCTAGCCAACTCTTCACTATATCAGATATGGTGAGTTGATTACCATACAACTTATTGGCAAGTTGTCAACCATCAACGGATTTGAGATATCTTTACCAGAGCCGTTTGCTCATGGATTAGCCAATCCTTTTGTTAGACATGGTAGATTGATAACCTTTTGTTATAACCATCTAAAAAGCCATTGGTTGCTGTTAACTTTTGTTTCAAATATTTTGTACTTAACAAAAGTTTGCTTATTTTCTATTAAAAATCGTTTACTGGTTAAAGTACTGTTTGATCAGCAGTACTTTGAATAAAGTACTTATTTTTTCAAAAACGTATATAATTATAAATCATACTAGTATTTATGCATCATCATCAGCCATAATTGTCCATTTAATGAATAGTTCAATGACCATGAGAGCTGTGTTCATCTCTTCTTCAACCTCCATACCATGATCTAGCATTCTTCTCATAAGATCTCTAGTCAGTGGATTTCTTCTTTCTGCTAACATATGGATCATGGTTCCATCTTCCATCTCCAAAACATGCACTCCAAATTCTTCAAAGAATCTCCAGCTAGTAATTTCCCAAACTTCTTGGTTTTGCCAAATTTCATCAGTGCTTGTTTCTTCAGTTTCCCAGATGGTTGTGAGGTCTCCAAGCAAGACTAAACCAATTCCATTTGATGGAATGTGTTCAAAATATTCTTGCACCAGTTGATATAAATGAAACAGATCAGCTATATCTATCATGTGTAATATATCCCATAACAGATTAAATGTTCTGAAGCTTTCATCCTCTCTATGGAACATAAGGTAGTCTCCATCTTTTGATTCTACAACTTCAAATGCGGACATCTTAGACTTCTTTGCTGCAACATCTTTAGACTTAGGATGCTCAAAATCTACAACTCTAAGATAATTCCTCAGCTCATCAACTGTATCTGATCTCAATTCTACCTTCTTTGATGGTTGTTCATCTTCAGTTGTTCTTTTTCTCTTTAAGCTTCTTTTTCTAGCATCCTCCTTCAGCTTATCATCATCTTTAAAAGAAATAATACTATCAACTTGCTTTTGATAAGCTTCCCTAACAACATCATATAAATCTTTCATCTCTAAATACTTCAACTTTTGTAATCCAGTATATCCTTGAACCTTCAGATAAGCCATCATGGCATTTCTTTCCTTAGCAATACTTGGTGGACTTTGTGATATAATAGCTGGCTTTTCTAGTATAGCATCTTCAGCATCCAATTTTGCTTGTAGCTTCCTAGCAGCTTCTTCATTCTTAGCCACTTCAATAGCTCTTAGTTCTGCTAAAGTAAGCTTTTTCTTCTTCTTTGTTTCTATCAGTTTGCCTTTGCCTTTGTCCTTTGGATCTAAAGCAGGTTAAGAAGCTTGAGGTTGTTCTTCAGCAATTCCTGGAATACTAACACCTCTTGGTCTTGATAGGTTTTGCAATATTTGAGCAACAGTCTCATCATCACTTGCAGTGTGCTCTACTTTGGGTGTATTAGCTTCCTCTTCTGGTAGGACTGTTGAAGGACCAGCTTCTTCTTCAAAATTTAGAGTCCTTGGTGTAATAAGCTCTTGTCTATATATTCCTTGAAGAGCAGCAGTACCTTGATCACCAGTACCTTGATCATCAGTACTTTGTACACCAGTACTTTAAGGCTTAGTAAGCTCAGTACTTTGAACATTTACTTGAGCTTCAGTACCTTGAGGTTCAGTACTTTGAATATGAACTTGTGGTTCTTCATAATGTCCAGCATCTTCATTCAAGTTCTCTTGCTCCAAATTCCTCCCCAATTGGAATGAATACTGCTTGTGAACATTCTTGCCTTTAGAAGCCTTCTTAAACTTCTTTCCTTTCTTCTTTTGTGACTTCACCCACAACCTGTGATGTTGAACTAAAGGCCATACAAATTTCTTCAATCTTCTAAATTTGTTGTTCAACTTCATAAGTTGTGCAGCTTGAGCCTCAGTAGCTTTCTTCAATCTCACAAATTCTCTTGTCAAGACATAGTTATCAAAGAACCAATCCCTCAGGAGGTATATCTCCCTCATCTCCTCCAGATGTTTGATTCCCATCTGTGGAAGTATAATCATTGGGAGAGGATGGTGGGTTTACCTCAGGGTCTGAATCACCATGAGCAGCATCATGTGAAGATGCAATACCTTGTGTTGCAGTACCTTCTTGTGCAGCAGTACCTTGTGGAGAAATAGTATGTTGAGAAGGTGAAGCAGTACCTTCCCTTGAGCCTGAACTCACATGTTCTTCACTTGCAACAGCTTCATCTCTGACTATTTGCACTATCTCCATCATATGTGTTGTTAAAGGTGTAGCCCTTCCAGAGAATTTTTCACTCTTCCTAGCCATGAAGGTGAACACCTTTGGGGGTTGTACCACAACAGGTAACAAGCTCGAAGGTTTTGGTACATCCTGAAGTTGTTTGTTCAAGAAGACTTGAATAAATCTTGGGTACATTAACCATGGTGAACCATTGGAGATATGAGATAGCAAACCATCTAAAATTAATCTTGAAAAGTTAAAGAAGCGATTGGTAGCTAATCCCACTAAAGCTGATGCAATATTAGATCCAAATTGCTCCCAGGAAGTACTCTTTGAACTTAGGCAATGAAGTAATACATGAACGAGGTACTTCCAGTGTGGACTAAACAAGGGTTTCATGAAAGTTGTTTCAGTTTAAGACCCTTCATACCCAATATCCCTTAAGGTATCCCAAATCACTTGTTTATCAAAACGAACAGCCCCTTCCTCATCATCAAATAGTAAATCTTCTCTAATGAAGGCTTCACTAACTTTAACAATTTTCCCAGCAACCTTAGCCTGAATATATGATTCATCATCTTCCTTATGAGATCTAGCAGTTGCCCAAAATTGTTGAATCCAAGGCTCAATAACATCAGGTTCGACCAAAAGAGCATAGTTGATTGATGATCCAGTGAGGAAATCAATTATGTCATGAAACTGAACATTTTCCGGTGTTTTATCTAAGTTGGACACCATGTTATGCTTGCTAACTATGTTTCGATTTGCCATTGTTGTGTTATAAGAGGAAATGGTTTGATGAATAGTGAATGTGAATAAGAGAGAAATTAGGAAAAGATTGATAAGTATAAAGATGAGAGGGAAAAACGGAGGGTGGTTATTTATAGGTAAGATTTGAAAAATCACAGCCCAATTAATACAGTTACCGTTATTTGAATTTTACCCCATCTTTTGACCGTTGGAACAGTACGTTGACAAGACTAGCAGTGCTTTCCACGTAAGCAGTAATTTCCAAAGCAGTACTTTCACAGCAGTACTTTCAGATAAACAAAAAGCAGTACTTTTCCAGCCTCTTCTTCACAATGGCAAAAACATCAAAAACACTTTGTATTTCCTCCCCTCAAATAATGCATAGGACTATCTAACTAACTAATAAGTCCTCTACTTAAATGTAGCTTAATAGTTAATCATACCAATACTCACCACCAAGTGATTGAATCTTGAAACATCAAATCCCTTTGTGAGTAGATCAGCTACATTGGCATCTGTGTGAACCTTGACAACATTGATGAGCCTATGCTCATGACAACATTGATGAGCCTATGCTCATAACAATCTCTAATAAAGTGATGCCTAATCTGAATATGCTTGGTCTTGGAATGGTAAACTGGATTCTTCACAATGGAAATTGTACTCTCATTATCAATGTTGATAGGAGTATTCTTGAAGTTGAACCCATAATCCAAGAGTTGATTCTGCATCCATAATACTTGTCCACAACAGCTTGCAGCAGCAACATATTCTGCTTTAGTGGATGATGTTGCTGCAATGGTTTGTTTCTTACATTGCCATGAAACTAATCTTCTTCCAATATATTGGCAGCCTCCAGTGGTTGATCTTCTATCATAATTATCACCTGCATAATCACTATCTGAAAAAACTTTCAAGTGAAAAGGTGAATCCTTTGGATACCACAACCCTAACTTAGGTTGTTGTTTCAAATAACTAAAAATCCTCTTGACTGCATTCATATGAGAGACCTTAGGTGAGACTTGATATCTTGCACATAAACAGACAGCAAACATGATATTAGGTCTAGATGCAGTTAAGTACATAAGACAGCCAATCATTGATCTGTAAAGCTTGACTTCTACAGGTTGACCATCTTCATCCTTGCCCAATGAGTTGATAGATTTTATGGGTGTGGTGACCGGCTTCATAGCATCAAAGTTAAACTTCTTAGGAATGTCAGTGACATACTTGTCTTGACTAATGAAAATTACAGTCTCTGATTGTTTAACTTGAAGCCCCAAAAAGAAAGTTAATTTACCCATGGAACTCATTTGAAATTCGTGTTGCATGAGCTTCTCAAATTCTTTCACCATAGACTGTTTTGTAGCTCCAAAAATAATATCATCTACATAGACTTGAACAAGCATGATATCCTTCTTGTCTCTCTTGATAAACAAAGTCTTATCAATTGCTCATCTCCTGTAACATGGTTACAATAAGAAAGAGGAGAGTCTTTCATACCAAGCTCTAGGTGCTTGATGCCTTAACAACTTTTTAGATTTTGTTTGGATGTGCAGGATCCTCATAACCAGGAGGTTGTTTGACATAGACCTCCTCTGTAATCTTGCCATAAAGAAAGGCACTTTTGAAATCCATTTGATAAACAAGAAAGCCCATATATGATGCAAAAGCAAGGAATATTCTAATGGCTTCAATCCGTGCTACAGGAGCAAACACGTCATCATAGTCCACTCCTTCTTCTTGTCTATATCCTTGTGCAACTAATCTTGCTTTGTTCTTGATGACATTTCCTCTTTCATCTCTCTTAACTCTAAAAACCCATCTTGTACCAATGACATTCTTTCCTCCTGGTAAATCACATAGTACCCAAACTTCTTGAAGTTTGAATTGAAGAAGTTCTTCTTGCATTGCTTCAACCCAACTCTCTTTAGTTAATACTTGAGCTACATTCTTGGGTTCTTCTTGAGAGATAAAACAAGTGAATAAACACGTCTGTTGATCCTTATGATTCATCCTGTTTTGTTTATACACAAAGCTAAGTAAAGCATTATGTGGTTTTGAGAAACCTTTAGCTTTGGTTCTTGTGAGCACCCCTGATGTAGAAGGTCCAATGATTTGACCAGCAGGATGATCTTTATGAACTCTTAATGTAGGAGTCCGTGGAACTTCAAGATCATCATCCAAATTTGTGAAATCAGCTCCTTCATTGGAATTTGAGAAAATACCTTCATCATCTAATTCATCATCAGTGTCTTCTAACCCAGGCATGTTCGGATCATTCAAATCATCAGAAGTACTGTCAATAGGTATAGCAGTACTTTGATCCAAAGTACTGTGATCCAAAGTACTGTGAGAGTAATCTGTAGACTTACCCTTTTTCTTTGTCTCCTCATAAGCTCTTCTTTGTTCATCCTCATAAGATTGTGCTATTGTTTCTTGAAAAAGCATCCTATTAAGCTCATCTTGAATAGCTTGATCTTCAGCAGACAAAGTGAATTTTGGTTCATCAGTACTTTTCTCCATCTCAACATTTATAGGTTCTTTATCAGGAACAGCATCAGGTCTAATATTGACTCCATGAAAAATGTACTGTAAATCTTCCTCTGTGTGAACAACTTGATTTTCTTCTCTAACAGGAACATAATTCATAGAAGGAGTCAAAACATCAAGATCAAACATCCAATCAGGACCTTTACCTTTTTGTCTTTCTTGATCTTCTAAAAATTCAACATGAAGACAGTCTTGAACCTTTTTGGTAAACTTGTTGTACACTCTAAATCCTTTACTATTGGTACAATATCCCAATAAGTATCCTTCATCTGACTTGCCATCAAATTTTCCAAAAGCATCAATAGTATTGAGAATAGTCAGAGGACATCCAAAAGGTTTCATAAAACGTATGTTAGGTTTGTTTCCCATAAGCAACTCATAAGGTGTCTTCATCTGAGGTTTAGTGACTGAAACTCTATTCAACACATAGCAAGCAGTACTTACAGCTTCAGCCCAAAATTGAATAGGTAATAGTGAATCGGTAAGCATTGTTATGGCTGCTTCTATCAAAGTTATGTTCTTTCTCTCTGTAACACCATTCTGCTGTGGAGTTCTAGCAATACTAAACTCCCTCTTGATTCCTTTCTTGGCACAAAATTCATCCATAAACTTGTTCTTGAATTCAGTCCCATTGTCACATCTAATACCTCTTACTTTGAGTCTCAATTGGTTTTCAAGGGCTATTATAAGATCATGAATAGCATCCAATGTTTCATCTTTAAATCCCAAGAAAAAGACCCAACTAAATCTACTGCAATCATCTGTTACAACTAAGAAGTACTTCTTCTTGTTTAGACTTGCAACAGAAACAGGTCCAAACAGATCCATGTGTAGCAACTCTAAAGGATCTCTAATAGTTCTTTCCTCAATCTTCTTGCATGAAGCTTTGTGTTGTTTACCCTTCTTTCACGCCAAACATGAGTGATCATTCTTGTATGTTTTGGAAGGTAAACCTCTAACTAAATTTCCTTTAACCAACTTGTTGATATTTTTGAAATTCACATGGCCTAATCTTCTATGCCACAAATGTGCTTCTTCAATTGTTGCCTTTGCTACTAAACATGTTGCTCTTTCAGAAGAGTTAAGACTCTTCATATCTAGACTGTACACATCATTGGTTCTTGGTACTCTCAGTATTACCAAGTTATCATCAACAAGATTGAAATCAGGGGAAAGAATAAGACAATCTGTGTCAGTGAATACCACAGGGTGCTTCTTGTCACAGATCTGAGAGACTGACAGAAGATTGAACTTGAGCTCCTTCACATAACGCACATTCTCAAAGTCTATGCTTCCTGCCTTGATGGTTCCTTTGCCAGTAATTCTTCCTCCACTAGGATCATTCCCAAATGCAACTCTTCCTCCAAAATAAGATCTAAAATCTGACAGAATCTCTTTGTCTCCTGTCATACTTGCAGAGCAACCACTATCCACAATTAAATGATCTTTAAGCTCCTCTTCTGGGTTACCCTGCACAAAGATAAAAGAGTTAGTTAATTTTAGGAACCCAAGCCATTACTGACTTGTGTTCCCCTTGTGGAGTGACATACTTAAATTCTTTAAGTATGTAATCTCCACTATTTTTAAGCACATGATCAATTATCTTTGGTTGTTCCAAAACTTGTGTTGGTTTTTCAACAAAAATCTCTTTTTCATCAAAAATATCATTTTCTTTTTCAACAAAATTTCCTTTTTCACTTTTACTTGCTGAAAGTACTGTTTGTTCCCCATCAGTACTTTCTTTCTTAACCCAGTTGGTTTTAACTTTTTGTGTAGATTTCTTTGATCCAGATACTCTTTTTGAGGTGTTTAGATTGATAGTAGTTAGATCTCCTAGGGCTTCCATTCCAAAAAGTGCTAGCAATACCTTGATTGGGTGAAAATTTAGCAGTACTTTGAGAATGTATTGCTTGAGAACTTGAAAAATGTTTGAGGGTACTGATGATTTTGAAAAAGGTCTTCTTTGGTGAGGGTACCTATAGTCTTGTGAGAAGTTGCTGTGGTTAACCCTATGTGAATGATTCCAGACTGGTTTATTCTCCCTAGGCTTATGGTTGGTAGATCTGGTCTTTGGGAATTTGCTTAGATATTCTGAGTGAAAGTCACAGTCCTTAATCAAATGATCAGGACTATAACAAAAAAAAAACATAATTTTTGACCCATACTCCCAAAATTTCGTCCTTGAGTTCTATGACCAAACCTAACCTGACTTTTTGGTGAATTATGAAAATTATATTGACCAAAATTAACCCAAAAAGGTTTAGCAGTATTTTGAAAAATGTTTCTTGAAGGTACTGCTGAATGTTTAGCAGTACTTTAGGTTGAAGGTACTGCTTGACTCTTAACATTATCATCCTTAGGTTTTTCAACTGTTTCTTTTGGGGTTTCAGAACTAGCTGGACCTGAATTAGATTGACCAGTAAGCTTTTTCCTAAACTCTAAATTGTCTACTCCAAAACGAGAAACATCTGTCCTAAGTGGTTGAAAACTACCAGTGGGATGAGGAACTGCATGATAACCCTTGTCTTTCTTAAATTCAGGAGGTGTTTGACTAATAGATTCCTCATTACTAGATGTGTTCTCTACATAGTTAATGAGTTCATCATCACTAGTTGTTATATCATCAAAATCAAGTTGTTCCTGATCACAAGGTGGGTTTTCTTCTGTGCTACTAAAATCCATACCAAAGCCTAGGCCAGTTTTAATGTGTGCTCTTTTCTGTTTTTCAATAAAACTAACATGTGAAAGGCCAGATTTTCCCCAAGCAGCAAAATTTTCTAACAATTCATCCCTTTCCTTAGTCATCTTTTCAAGTTCAAAAACCTTACATCCTAACTTCCATTCACTCAATTTTAATTGATAATCCTGTTGTTCATACTTTTCTTCCCAAGCCAATTCATTATTTTCATGAGTTATTATTTTAGCTTCCATAGACTCTAAAGTAATTGGATAACCAACTACCTCAGACCTAGCCCTTCTACAATTATCTCTTTCAGTTACATAATCTTTAAGCACTTTTTGATAAAAATCATGACACTTAGAGCATACCTCAGAGATAGGGGGTAAACTTGGTGAAGTAGCTACCATAGCAAGCAGAACAGGTTCTTCTTCACTTTCCATGCTCCAATCAAAGCTTCCAAGACCATCTCTAGATTCCATAGCAGCAAATCCGGGTTCCTCATCAAAATTTATGCTCCAATCAAACTCTTCCACTGCGACCATAGAGTAGGTTACTGGTTCATCATCAAATTCAGCACTCCAGTCAACCTCTGATAAATTTTCTTGAGCAACCAAATCTTTTGGATTTGGTTCAGTAATAGGAATTTCCCTTAGTTCAAGCTTGGGTTTCTCAATCATTCTGTTTGCCTGATATTTAGCAAACTTGCATTCTCTTGCAAAGTGTCCAGTTCTTTGACAATTAAAGCATTCAATCTTGGACTTGTCAAACGTTATACCCTGTTTGGGTTTGAAGTCAATGCCTCTTCCTGTTTTCTTCATGAACTTCTTGATCCTAGCAGTGATCATATCAACTTGCCACCTTATATCAATTTCTTCAAGAGCATCTTCTTCAATTTGTGACAAATCTTCTTCATAAGTAACGGGTAAAGTGGCTTGTTGAGCAAAGAATGAGCATACAACTTCATCAAAATGGATGGTGTTTGTTGATGATGAGGTGGGGGAAGGATAAGCAACAGTACTTTGAGCAACAGTACTTTGAGTAGGATTAGCAGTACTTTTAGTGGAAGTACTGCCTTTCTTTTCAGAAGACACAAAAGCAATCTTTGTGAGATTTTGAACATGTTTGGCCATTCATCTCATGCTCATACACCTTTAAGTGGTTGTAAAGATCATCAAAGTCCATAGTGTCCAAACCAGGTTGTCCTCTGATCATAGTAGCAATCACATGCCATACGGATGGCAAACTTCTTAAGAACTTCAGGTTTGCATCTTCAACATATACCTCTGCTTTGTATAACTCCAGCATACTAAGAAGATTTTGGAATCTGTCATAGGCAGCATCAAGACTTTCTCTTTCACCAACAGTGAATGTTTCAAACTGTTGCTTCAACAGATTTCTATGCATCTTCTTGGAAGCATCATTACCTCCAAATCTTGTCTTGAGAGCAGCCCATAGTTATTTTGCATCCTTAGCATCATAGAACTTGAGTAGGTGACCATCAAGAATAGCAGATAACAGTATGTTGAGAGCCTTTTCTTGATTTCTTAGTGTAGCTGCTGGCAAGACAGCCTTAGGTGGTTTAGGTTGTCCAAGAATTTCTACAGGATCTTCAATAACTTCATTACCATTGACAATTACATTCCATAGTGCATGGTCTGTAATAGCAATGTACTGCCTCATCTTCATGCTCCAGAGATCATATTCTTCCTTTTTGATGATAGGAATTATGAGTGAGGTGATGGACGGGGGTGGTGCAGCTTTAGTCGACATCTTTAGGGTTTGTTGTTAAATCGGTTTTAAGGGTTTCTTCTTAATCAGAGTTTCCACACAAGCTCTGATACCACTTGTTGGATCGATATACTTTGACCAAACTAACTATGTAGCTTGTAAGGGCTTAGCAACCTCGGATAAATCCTAAGTTACTAACAATGAAACACTGAATTTACTCTATTAAGTATGCGGAAACTACTTCAATAAAGCTAAGAAGAATAACTTTAACTTCAACAATTTTATTAATACTCTAAACCTGCTTGATACACAGATTCACTAACAACCCTAACAACTCTAATATCGAACTTGATAAACTCTAATATTCTATCTAAAGTCTTATGAATTCGTACCTCTAATGCCAATCTAAGGGTCCTTTTATAGGCATAGGGAATACCCTAGTCAGTTTACAATTATAATTCTTGTACGACAAGTAATACAAAACTAAGAACATTCTAGATAAACATTACTTTCCATAAAACATTCTATTATCACCGTCTTTAAGCTTTGCAGTACTTTGATGTTGAGCAGTACTTTGACCTTCACATAAGTTGTACTTTGACCATCTTCAGTACTTTCATATTCTTCAGTACTTTCATATCCCAACAAACAATTCTCATGGGATATTCAATGCTACAGAATGTAAATGATACTTCATAGTCTAAGCAAAAATCTTTTAAGAATCTTCAGTGTTATTCATGATTTTTTAAGATGTTTGCTTATGACAAGAACTTCTCATGTATATGGTCGTACACGTCAATGATGCTTTCAAAAGCTCGAAACCATCATAGGGGAGAAATGTGTACTTTGATATTATAAGGTCAACTCCCAGGGGGAAGCAGTTTATACTACTTTACTTAGTATGGTTTGTGAGGTATTCTACATATGGGAGAAGAATTGTTGATGATCCATTGCATGTTCCTCTAAAACAGATATTCACCAAAACCAAATTTGTCATAACACATTCAATCTGTCATTGTTTACGGTTTAGTCTTAGTTTTGTAACATCCCGTGAAAGATTCTATTTCTTAGTTTAAATCATAGATTTGTAAAATCCCGTGAGGATGGAACCATCCCGGTGAAAGAAAAGTGCATTTCTGGATCTATCTCTCGGTTTATTCTTGGTTTTGTGAAATACTCTGAAAGAATCTATTTCTCGGTTTAAACCATAGAATTATAAAATCCCGTGATGATGGAACCATCCTGGAGAAAAGAAAGTGTATTTCTGGATTTTATCTGATTTTGGTGCTACGGTTTTACATTCGAAGAAGGGATAAAGTGTGTACTTCATGGCTTTGATGATTGTTTGGATATACTTTATGGCATTTTGGTTATCATTAAGTTTTACGGGGTTATGTACTTTTGACTAAGGTCGGGATAAAACAATTATTAATCTGGGCACTTAAACCAGAAGCTGTGACTATGGCGTTGATTCAGTATTATTTATTTAAGGTTGAAGTGAAATGTCGCGAGTGCGTGTACTTAGTATCTGAAGGTATCGGAGATGGTTGGATGAAGATTCTTTGAGATCCTTGTTTGATATTTTAACATATAAAATGACGAAGACTTAGAAATCTAGTTATTTTTCGGTGATTCTTCCTTTTTACTACCACAAAATAACTATCACTTTAAGGAGTTACGTTGTAGTGCTCAGTATCACACGAAGTTGTGGATTTTCAAGAGGTGATGTACGTCTTATACTTGATGGTTGGTTGGGTGAAGAGTATAGAGTACTTAGAGATTCAAAGTTGCATGAACTCTCTGCATCGCTCTTAGTTACACATTTGTGCAAGTTCAAGTCACAAGTTCGGGTTATTTTACTTCATTGTTAAATTCATCATATTGGGTTTTCTCCATCTGCTGTCACGACAAAGAGCCGACTGAATGATAATGGGGTTGGTAACAAGGTAGCTAAGAGAAGTAGAAAAGAGAGAGATGATGTTTGAATACTTCAGTTCAAACCTCGTTCCTTAAAGAAAAGAAAGGTGTACGCTTCAGTGCGCTTTATCTTCGAAAGAAGAGAAATCTTCTTGTTTATGACCATTCACATCAACAAGCTTCATGCTTTTTCCATGCTCGCTCAGTCATCAAGTGGATCTATTTACCATTGATTGTATTCTTATTTCACTTGCTCAATAAAAATTGGAAATTGCGACATCATATGCAATTTTTGCGCGGGAGAAGTGTGAATAAACTACATCGTGATGATTTCACTTCTTCAATCAAGAATGGCAACTTCGTATGTGATTCTTGAAGGGGAGAAGTGTGAATATACTGCATGTTGATTGACGTTTGAGAATAAATGGTCATACGGCTCTAAACTCGTGTAAGAATCAAGCTTTTTCTTATCGGGTCATCTTCGCATGTAGTTTCTTCTAAGAGTCGTTGGTTGACATCTTCTCACGGGCTGATATGATTAATGATAAAGTGCTTCCAGTTAATGCTTCACGTACCCATCATCATGATGATTCCGATCAATCATAATCATCAGGGGAGAGAGAATGTGTACACCAAGGACTCACAACAAGTTTACCTGATCGGGTTTAATGACTTATGAAGCGATTTGTGTCGAAGATTAGTTGATTTTGTATTTCTTCGTATCTTATTCTCCGTACTTCTACTTTATCCACCTTCACCTATCTCGCGCAATAAATTCAAGGTTATCAGTGTTCCAACTTGTTACTTTGGTGTTACCATTTAGTGTGTACGTTACGGGCTTATTTGATATATGTAAGTTAATTGGAATGCATTTGGTGAAATGAAGATGTTGACATTATGTTCCCCAGATGGAAAATCTTGAAGAAGGTCGAGTCTACAGTTTGTTCTACATTCACCGTTGCGTGTTAGAAGACTAAAGACGTCATACATTTGATTATCCAAAGCCTTCTTCTTATTCTGGGCATTCATCAAAAGATTGTCAAATTAGGGGAGAGCACTAATTGGGGAGAGTGAAAAGCCAGATTTAGTCCCTAATTAGATTTGCTCACATTGTTCTTCATCAAGTTGATATATATGGGCTTATAATATGTTACTGATTCTGAAGTATCAAAACCAACAAGGGGGAAGGAGACATACATCTAAAAGCACAATGAGTACACATGATGAACGTCATACTTCTGCTTGAATGAAGTTATTTCGGGAAGACAAATGTCATAACCACAGAGAAACTCAGTGCTTAACTCGTGGCTTTTAGTGTTATTATTCCAACTACGTGGGGGAAGAGATGTAAGAGACAGTTTCTGATGATAAAAGAGGTACAAAAGTGTGTGATGACTTCGATGATATCACAATCATCAGGGGAGAGAAATGTGTACATTGGGGGACGCACAGCAGGTTCAAGTGTTAAAGCTTAATCATTTATTCCGGAGTTGATATCCACAGAGATGATCAGTGATTCAATCTGCTACTTCGATGGTATCGGCTATTCTTTCTTCAGGAATACGTGTACTTCGGGTTCTTGAGCTTTATACAATGAGACTGATTGCATCACTTTAAATACTTGGGGGAAGTGGTCTCTTGACACTTTTGGTATGCATCGCTTCAAACTTCAGAGGAAAGAAATATGAGAAGAGTTATTCAAGCGTGGGATGATACGTTGCTGTTCCATTTGATGATACCCCGAATGGAGAATCATGATGATCATTATTTAAAGGAGCAGCAAGATCGATGATATGGAGTGCTCCGCTGTGCACCTGGCTAAGGCAAGCTTGAAAGAGAGCTTTGAAACTGCTCAACAAGAAGATTTTCAGTTTTGGGGGAAGCTGCCAAAGTCTCACTTTCAGAAGGTTCAAATTCTGACGAAAATTCAGGAGACTCGAAAGCTTTGGTGGTGCAAGTTTAAGAGATGATGATTTCTATCTTCTACAACGTGCTGTTTGATATCCTTATCTCGGTACTCGTATCATCATCTTGTTAAATTATATCATCTTCTTTGTAAATATTCTTTCGAAAAGCAAAATACAAAATTATAAAACCAGTAAAAAGAAAATAGAAAAATATAAAAGGAACAAAAATCATAAAATTTGAAAAATGCCAAAAATATTGTTTTCTCAAGACATATCTTCTGGTATCGATAACATCTACGGTCTTAGAAATTTCATTCAATAATGGCACGGGACTTTAGATGAAGTTCGAGCAGAAGGTGTAAATATTTTCAAAACATGTCTCAAACAATGGCTTACTGTTATTTCAGGCAGTAACCCGGGTTTAAAATCTTGGCTTTCAGTTATTTCAGACTGTAACCTGTTCTCAAGCTCTGATCCTAAAAACAAAAGTTAATTAGGAATATTTGTCATCAAAAAGACAAATGTTCCTTCACAAATGTTTTTTATTCTAAAGATTCTTCTGAAAAATATTTGTCCTCAAATGGAAATAAATTGTTTTGAAAATAACTCGGACTTAATTTTTGAAAATCACCTGGCCTTAACCTTCATTTTTGGTTATATATATTTACGGGTAAACTCACTCTAAAGATTCTAAATATTTGTCCTCAAATGGAAATAAAATTGTTTTGAAAATAACTCGGACTTAATTTTTGAAAATCACTTGGTCATTGATTGAGGAGGAGAATGTTTTCAAACATTTCAAAAATGGTATTTTCAAACAATTGACATCAAAAGGAGCATGTTCTATACTATCGAACATTTTGTCCAAAAATTGGAACAAGAGCATGCTAACTTTGAGTTTTCATTCAAATGGTACATTTTACAAAATCTAAGCATTTTACAAATGGTACATGAGCATGTTAGATCAATGGAGATTAAAGTTTTAAAATCTGATCCTTATCAGTTAAGTTTTCTTAAAATAAAGTCACATCTCTCCTCAAAAAAATTTCTAAAATAATTTAAATCAATTGGGATCCCAAATCTCAAAAGGTTTGAAAATTGTGATCGGGGGAGAGTTTGTGATTTAAATCAGAAATAAACTGATAAATTGGTGAGTGTTTTAGAAATGTAATAAAAGGAACTCCTTCCTACATGTGCCAAACGATTTCAAATTTTCCATGCACATGTTAAGGGGGAGCATTTATCTAAAACCAAAGATTTAACTCAAAGTGCAGGTTCTCTCCAACATGTGCAAGCCTCTTTCAAAATTTAATGCGCATATTGAGGGGGATCAAGTAAAAGAAAACCACATCCTTTCCTAAAATGTTTTATCTAAAAGTATCTAAATACTTGATTTGATCGAGGGAAAGATGGTTAATCAAGCCAACTTTATTGGTTCCTTCCTCCATGTGCCAAAACAATTTCTTATACACAATGCACATGTTGAGGGGGAGCATTTCTAAAAGAACAAAAAATAATTAAGGTACAAAATGCTTTGATTTTATATCACAAGTACCTTGATTGATTTTCAAATGGTGTTCATTTGGTTTCAAGGCAGAAAGAACTGTACCAAAAAGACCGACCATTTTACTTTATGCATTGGAGTTATAAGGAAGGTAAGGTTAGATATTCGTTCCCACGATCCCGCCAGAGCCAGAGGGATCTACCCAGGGACTATCCACTAGACAGTGTAGAAGTCCTTAGGTATCATGAAAAAAGGAGAAAAAGTGAGAATAAGGGAAGAGTGCTGACTGAGATAGAGCTAGGACTGGAACAAACCCAACAAGGTTCTAGTGATGAAGTCTCGGTAAGCACTGAAGGGGTTGAAGAATGAAAAAGAAATGAAAAGTGAAAGGGTGAAAAGAAATAGCCCTCCAATAATTCAACCTTAGGGCAGAAACCGAGTTCAATTCATATGCTACTGGTGGTTACTAAGGTAACGCCGCTATTGAAGACAAGATGTCATGGACCTAGTGATGCAGTGTACTAAACTTCCCAAGCTACTCAAGTTCTCTTAAAAGGACTTGTTTCATTCTAACGGGGAACCTTAATAATCTATCGAATTTCTCTTAGAGATGGTTGATATTGAAGAAGGAGACCCTCTCCCTAGTCTTCGAATAGGAAACCAAAGTGTACTATTGAGTCTAGAGCCAAGAGATCATCACAATAAATCTCACTAGGACACACAATTAATGAAGACTTTCTGTGTCATACAATGTGGAAAGTGAGAATATATATTAAGAGTCATATGCATTATCCTCGTGGTATTGCCAGAACATCTGAGTGATATGTAAAGTATTCACGATGAAGATGGAAATCCTTCTAGAGCCAACATCAAATAAGATCTTGGTGGGTGACACGTGAAATCCAACATGGATCAAGCTTGTGACAACTGGATAGAAACAATGGGGCGATTCACTCTTGAATTAACCTTGGTTCAGGAAATGAATTGACGAATACTTTTGAAAAACCTTTCGATGTGCTCTACAATTCTTTTCTCGTAGCATATCGACTGAGCCTTTTTTTCTCAAACAAAAGTATTTATGATTGAAAATTGATATTTCTCATTAAACCTTCGTTGTATTGCAAAACTCTTTCTCTTAAGCAATACACAATTGTTTTGCAAATCAATTTTTCTTTAATCAGTGAATCTCAATTCGCTGGTTCACTCACTCCGTGTTGTCTACTTTGGGATGCTACAGTTTGAGAACGGCTAGATCATGCTGCGAAACCCTGTCAAGGAGATTCTTAGGAATTCTACCTGGTCACAAGCAGTATTTATACATATCAACGGGGAACCGTGGTTCTTGCAACCCTATTCAAAGAAAGTGAACAAAGACACTTTCGTGTGTTTTATTGTTAACTGTTGTTTGCAGGAACATTTGACGGTTGCAGCTGATCAGTATTGAGAAGTCAATTCATAACCGCATGCTCACAACATTCACTCCTAATTGAAGAAAATCATGACAATCAAAGACATACAACAATGCTTCCGCTACTCTAATGAAAAGAGGTCATGATCCTGAAAGTGTGAGCATGGCGGTCCATAAGTCACAACATCACATGAAGGCGATACAACAAAGGATGATTCAGAGATTTATTGTGGCTGATTACAGAAAGCTCAGAGATCACCAAGTCATGGATCAGTTAAAGACCTCCACTAAAAGTACAAAGTATTCAGACTTTGAAGAATCACTGCTTCGAAAATTGAAGAATTGAAGTCTACGAGCTCGAGCAAGAAGTTAAAGATAGAATGCTAGGATTCAAAATGTAACTCATTGGGTGACCTCCCTTAGGGGGAGATTGTTGGGATTTAAAAAATCCATGTTGAAGTGTCGGTCACCCCAACAATAGTCTAGCATATATTAGCTCGTAGACATTACGTTATTTATTAGTTATTTAGTTAGTTTAGTAATACCGTGGAGGACGGACGAGTCTTTACCCACTGTATGCCTGATTCACAGCCCGTAGGTGGCGTTTAGTAGTTTGTATAAATACCCCTTCCTACTAAGGGAAGGGTTGGTGGTTTTCATTTTAATAAACACACACTAGGTGTTTCTCTCTCTAGAATACTACCCTCTCTACTCTTTCTCTCTCTAAAATGGTTAATTTGTTCTTCCATAATCCTAGACCTCTCGAATCATATGAACACCATAAAATAATGATCCTACAAAATCGTAAACCCAGCAAACTCGTCAAAACTAATACCCAATTGAAACCCCTAACATGAAGCTCCCTAGTATTGTGTTACATTGTTAAATAAAAATAAAGGGTTATGATTTATAGAAAATACCTCTTTAAGACCCTTAAGTTTGTAAATTGACACAAACTACCCTTAGGTTATAAACTTTTATGAAATCAGTCCTTTATGAAAATAACTATATATATACTTATCCTTAGGCTTTAAAACTTTCCAAAATAGGTCCTCAGACTTATAACTTCCAAGAAACGATAAAAACAGCCCTTGTACTTAATAGTTTAAAAAAGTTACAATATATACCCCTATGCTTGGAAAGCGTTACGAAACTAGTCCTAAAACCATGCAAAGTGCATTTTTATGACACGAAAGTGTTTTATAGCTAATTTCTTATTATTAGAAGCTTATATAAGCAGCTTAAACTAGCTTATGGCTTATGACAAGGGCTTATACTATGAGAACATCAATTTGACTCATATTAGGGTTTTTAAAGGAAAATGAGCAAGTCTTTATGATCAAGGCTTGGGAAAGGTTTCTAATGTGATCTAACATACCTAATAACTATCCTAGTACAGAAGTAAAGATTATAGAACTAGTTTAGAAGCTTATGTGACCAAGAAATGGAACTAGCGAGGGTTTAGGGTTTTCTCGACAAGGTTTCAATTTGAAGAGGCTTCAAGGCTTAGATATTTATACTCTTGGGCTTCCTAAGGTTCTTATACTACTTCTAGGTCTCATATAATTGAGGTGGAGAAGTGGGATAAGATGGTTTGGAAGGAATGAGGAGGTCGAGCTATTTATAGGGTGCGTTTGGATTGTTGGCTAAGAAAACCGAGGTAAGGTTGCGAGAAAGGGGGGGAGGTAACTAAGGTAAGCAATTAGTGACTAATGGAGGCGAGGGAGTAGTTCTAGGGTGCTAGCTAGGGGCTTGTGGTGGTGAGGAGGTCGCGGTGGAGAAATGGGTCATAGGAGGTGCCTAGGTGGTGATGGTGGTGGTTGGTTGGTGGTGACAAGGTGGTGACTAAGGTGGTTGGTAGGTTTTTTAGGTGGTGATGGTCTTAGGTTGCTTGGTTTAGTTAGTTTTTAGGTTTAGTTTTAGGTTTAGGACTTAATCTAGGATTAAAGGTAGATTAGGGTTTGGTTAGGGTTTAGGGCCTAGATTAGGGTTCCCAGGGTGATTAGTGACTAAGGTTTGGTTTTAGGAATCATATACTAAGTGGTGGTAACTTGTGCTAAAGAAACGGGAAGGTTTAGACCTAATTTAGGGGCCTAAATGACCTAATTAGGGTTTTGTGCTTAAGGGATGTGTACCTAAGCTCCAAGGAGTTGTAATAGAGTTTAGGGAAGGCTAAGATACTCTAAAGTAGATAAGGTAACTTATACATAATCCTTGAACACAATTAAACTAGTTTCGGTTTGAAATTAGAGTTTTAGAAATAACCATAACCGGATAGGTCTTGTTTTTGTTTTATGATAGATATAGTATACTAGATTGATAGATTACTTAATAAAATTATGTTTCGAACTTAGAATTGACATACCAGGGGTTTACATGATGTAAACGTAAGGATATTTGGCCATTTTGGATACGTGAGCATGTCTAGGGGCTTATGTAAGTAGTGGGGATGAAATAAAGCAAAATTTTTACCCGTGAAAATGATAATATGTAAAGCATAAGTATAGGTAACCTGGATGAGATTTGGTGGGATTTAACTAGGGGTAGGAGGTGAGGGTGAGAATAGGTGGGGGTAGTTAGCACGAATTTGGTCCTCACGTTCCCATGTGAATTCTGGTCATCTCTTAGAGTTCCAGCGGACCTTAACAATAGGAATACGACTATGCTTCAGTCGTTTGACCTCACGGTTCATGATTACAACGGGTTCTTCTATGAAATTGAGCATATCATGTAGATGAAGCTATTTCATAGGGATGACGAGTGACTCATCAGATAGACATTTCTTAAGGTTATAGACTTGAAAGACGTTATGTACATTATTGAGCTCTTCCGGAAGCTCAATTATGTACGCCACTGGACCAATTCACTCTAAGATCCTAAATGGTCCAATGTATCTCGGATTAAGCTTTCCTTGCTTTTCGAAATGAAAGACACCTTTCCTAGGTGATACTTTCAACATAACTCATTCTTCAACTTGGAATTCTAAGGGCTTACGTCTTATATCGGCATAACTTTCTGCCGATCACTTGCAGCTTGTAAGCGTTATCGGATTTGAGCGATTTTCTCAGTGGTCTCATGGATTATCTCTGGTCCCGTAAGTTGAATTTCTCCAATTCAGCTCAGCAGATAGGGGATCTGCACGTTCTTCCATAAAGTACTTCGAAAGGAGTTGCCTTAATACTAGCATGATAAGTATTATTGTACGATAATTCGATCAACGGTAAGTGTTTCTCCCATCCTTTTCCAAAATCTATCACACATGCTCAAAGCATATATTCGAGTGTCTGGATAGTTCTTTCACTTTGACCGTCGGTCTGAGGATGATATGCCGTACTCATGTCTATCTGAGTACCTAGGGCACTTTGCAAGGATTGCCAAAATCTAGACGTGAAATGAGAATCACGATCCGATATGATAGATATTGGCACTCCATACGGGGAAACTATTTCCTTTAGGTACAACCTAGTAAGGGTTTCCATACCATTAGTTTCTCGGATGGGAATGAAATGAGCGAATTTTGTGAGACGATCCACATTTACCCAAATTGTGTCATGTCCACTGGATCATTTTGAGAGTTTTGTGACGAAGTCCATAGTGATTCTTTCACATTTTCACGTGGGAATTTCTGGCTCTATCAGTAAGCCGGGTGGCTTTTGACATTCAGCCTTCACTCTGGAGTCCATATATAATTAACAGTCTAATTATGAATAAAGCACCTATTATAGCATCATGAAATTTTCTTGTCATAATTTTTGCATATAATTTGGCAAATGCATTGCAAACTGCGAATTAAATGCCCAAATTCACACCGTTGTGACCCGGTCAAAGTTCCCTCGATCACGGAATTATTAGTTATTTAAAATATACATTATATAAAATAAATATATAATAAAATTTTAATTTTTTTTACTTTGAACCGGGCCTCAAGCCCAACTCCTATCCCATGATTCTTTGGGCCTTGTTCTACCTCAATCCAATCCAAAAACTAGTCCAAGCCTAACCTCCTTCTTTGTCTTTTGGGCCTCATCCGTTTCCCACTCTAGCCCAACACACCATTTCATTTTGTGCTTAAGATTTTTGGCCAAATAATATTTTTGTTGTGCCAATTCTGTGAACCGGTCGAGCAAAACCAAACGAATTCAAGAACTAAAACACTAAGCAAAATACATCTCCCTTTGTCATAGGTGTTTGCGTGTGTGTGTGGTAAAGGAGAGAAAACCACCCTCTTAGCCACCCTAAAAGAATTAAAAACTAAAATAATCCAACTTTGAATCCCCATTGACCACAATACACAATGGATATTGTGTTTTCTCATGTTTCTCTTGACTCGACTTCACCTTACCACACCCATATAAGTTGGCTGCCCTATAAGCATGCCAAAACCAAACAAAAGTTCATCACCACCTTTCCATGGAAACAAGAGATCATGCATAATTTATTCCAAGAACCATACCTAGTTCTCCTATAAAACACTACCTTCAAAATACTTAGCATCTCACATGTTCATCACTCTCACAAGTTAACTCACAAAATACTCTCTCAAAACTTCACAATCGTCCACAGTGGTGTATCGAAGGAAAAAGGGAAAGAAGAACGAAACGTTTAAGGGTCTTGGAGATTTTGAGTAATTCGTTTTGGGTTATAAGGAGAACAAGGGTTCTCTCTAGTCTCGTTCGTCTCGTTTCATCCCCACTCATCGAGTGTAGTAAGTTACTCTCAACCCGCTTTCATTTCGTTTCCTAGTTTATAATTTCATATCACACATTAAATGTCATGCGCACCTATTGAATAAATTACATGAACGAATTGTAAAAGATACGAGACACTAGCAAATCTACTAACCTAAGTCACACTTTCATATAACACGCTAAACATTTTCTTTAAGTACCCATGATAGTTATCACTTTTGTTTAAGTGTGTGTTGCGGATATCAAAACCTTATCAACACTCACGACATGTAGTTTGTTTTGCAAAGCTTAGACGTCATGCAAATCACATTTCAACACCAGTATTGACCTTATGAAACCCTTTATTTCCACCTATTGTCTCGTTAATCCTAAACCAAACGAATCCCATATTGGGCCTTATGACCCAATACACCCAAACCATGGCCCAATGTCACTTTAACCGGCCTAACGTTCATATAAAATAAGCCATAAGCTCCAAATAAGCTAATAATAAGCTTTTGAAAGAGTTAAAAATTCAAAAATATAAAATCGGACTAGTTTTGCAAAAAGTGTGACAATGAGGTTAAAAATGTAAACTTTTGGATGATAAAAGGGGTGTTTTGCACGTAAATTTAGTGCATGGGAAAAGTCTAGGGTGTGTTTGGTACATTTTCGAAAATTAAAGGTTGGTTTTAAACGTTAAATGCATGCATGGAAAGTCTGGGGTACATTTTGTAATTTAAAGAAACTTAGTTTTAAAGGGAATAAATTTTTTTGGGTAAAAAGGTTAATTTTGAAACTCAAGGGACTAAAAGTGTAAAATCGACTTTTGAAACATTTTTATAAAAACAGTTTTATATAAGGACTAAAACTGTCAAAACTGGAAACTCGGAGTATAAAAACAATTTTGGGTAAAAGTGTCATTTATCCAAAGTTGAGGGACTAAACTTGTACATTTTGAAACTTGAGGGTAAAAAGTGTAAATTTAAGAAAACGTTTAGAAAACTTATAAATTTTGCACGACTTCTTGAAAACGAGTATTTTGACCACCTAAAGTCTATAATGAGTATTAATATGTCGATATTTCATTAAACTGTTATATATATATATATATAATTATAAGAATATAATTATATGAAACCATAATTCGTTATCGACACACCTTGATAATAAATAAACTAAAAACACATGAAACTATCATTATTTTAATAAATCAACAACGGGGAACATTTCACTTATGTATAAGTGTGAACATTTGATAAATATCAAACTAAGTCGATATAGCGCACACCTTAAAACTTAAAACATTAAGCACTATCCACACTCACTATAACGCTCTATTGAATTGTATAATTCAATGCTCTATTGAATGGTATATTCAATGGTTTATCATTTTGGTCACGAACCAAAGGTCTATCATATTCTGAGAATTGCCATCTCGTTTTTAGGTTCTGGGTTGGAGCCTCCGCTATACCGTACTTGATTGCTTTGTGCTTGTTCATTTCAACTAAGGTGAGTTCATAGCCTCTCTTTTTACTTTTATTTACAAACCCCGAGAGGGAGATACATGCTCTAAACTAGAACACAAGATTTTTCATAACTGTTCGCTACTTGACTATTGAAATTGCCTAAGTTGTTAGCCGAAAGACCCCTGTATCATGAACCATTAGTCACCGCGAGTGAATGCAGATATCGTGAATAGTACTATGGGGAGTAACGACCCCGTCTTGGTTATAGGAAATAACCGGGGCACACCATATTTTAATTGCATTAGGTAATTGGCTATTACCTCCTTTGGGGCAAACTTTACGTACACTAGTAATTCGGTGTATGCAGTTGAGTATTGGTTGCATGAGCTTAACGCATAATAATATGTGATTTTCTTTATGATAAATAGTTAGTTTACAATTATCATGTTCCTGTTCTTGTGTTTAACTTTATTATAAACCTATGAATTTCACTCAACATTTTTGTTGACCTTTTAAGCTTGTTATCTCAGGTAATCATTGAAGATCATAATCATGGCACGGAGCGAGCAAAGAAAGACCTTTATGTGTGGTGTAAAACATAATGTTATCATTTCTTACAAACTCATGATCAGTATTTTGGTGTATCATCTAATACAATTTGGGAATATTTTGTAATAAACTATGAGTTTTCATTGAATGATACCACTTTTCTTAAAACGTCTCTTTTTGGAAATATAAGTTTTGTGATGATTGGAGGTCTGGAAGGTTGGTTTTTCATTTTTACAAGTTAAGGTGTCGAATCTGGAAAATCAGAGTCAAATTTTGAGTTGTAGTATTTGATTTATCATGAATAAACCATTAAGAGTTTTGACCTCTACTTCTCTAGTCTTGGTATTTAGGACTTGTTTGACCCTTGGGAATTTAGGTGGATTTTTAGAGTACAGTAAATGGATGCTTCGGGTCTAAACTTTTTGGGTCTTTGTTTCTGGGTACTTTCTGGACAAGTCTGGAAGTTTAATTTTCCATCCACACTTCTGCGCTATAATAAAATCCACAATTTTTTTTTGAAGTAACCTAAAACATATGGGAACATCTATGAATTTTGTTAAGATTGTTTGATGTGTCCTTGGTGTAAAAAAATAACCTTAAATATGCTGACAGAATTCTGAAAATAATGAAAACCCTAATTGTGTTACCTTGATGGCTATAATTAGTAATAATTCGACTTGGACTTTTCAATTGGAATTAAACACATAATAAGCACTACTTGTAACTTGTTATCATAAGTATACCTAAGATGGGTTGATTCAGAATACTACGCAAAAGTTACTAATTTTGGAAAGTTACTTAATTCGGATAACTTACTATTTTAGGAAACCTTCTAATTTGGGAAACCTGAATTAATCTGGCAAACTTTCTATTTTTGGAAAGTTATATTTTTGGAAAGATAGTTAATCGGGAAAGTAGTTCACTTAATGAACTTAATCAGTAAAACTTACTAAACCTGGAAGCTTACTAATTATGGAAACCTGCTAAATATGGAAAGTTTCTAAAAATGGAATGAAACCCTAAGTATGAATAATTATGAATCCTAAAACTATGAAATGGTTTTCTAAAACTTGAACGATCATTATTCGTGTAGATACATGGAGAAAGGGGGTAGCCTTTGGTTAGTTATGAGTTCGGGTGATATGGTTTACGGTTTGAGGTACATATATTCTTTCCCTTTTCAGTAGGGATACCATTTAACCTTTTGATCCTTTGATTTATGATCATTTCTTTATGATTCATATGCTATGATTCGTTTGCCATCATCCTTTGTTGTGATCCCTTTGATATGACTTCTTGTGCTATGACTCCTTTTGATATGATTCGTTCCATTATGTTAGCCTCGCTCTTTTATAAAGATAACGTCACATACGTGAATTGGACTAGATTCGTAGTAAGTTGCACATGCAGGGACTACTTATCTAAACGGGGCAAAGTAATAGTGTGATGAGCCTATAAATAACCCTCATGACTCTCTATGAGGGGTGTGGTTAAGCATTAGGTTAGTGTATTGTTTCTTTCATCAATAAACTTATCTTTTTTTCTTCTCCATCCTCTCTCTACTTTCTCTCTCTAAAAATATGAATCCTTTCATCTTCTTTCACCAATCCCGACCTCCTGAAACTTCATAAATCTACATATTTCCAGTCCTAACAAGTGGTATAAAGAGCCACGTTGAGTTTTTCATTGATTTGTTGCGGTTTAGTGTTAATGTTTAAGCTGTTTTACCCATATTTTTTTGATCCAAATTTTTTTTTCCTATTATCTTTTGGTAACAGTCTTTTAAACATTTGACGTATCTAAAATGGTCAAATAGTCTCATACTTTATCCAGGTTTACAAAAAAATTTGTCATTTCACTGTCCAAACAACTTTATGTTAACTCATATCATATTTTGTGACTTGTTTTTGTACCATTGTTGTGAATCTTTGTGGTCAAGTAAAGATTTTTATGTCATTTTCTGGGTTTCTTGAAGATGAACGGAATCTTTGGTTAGAAATAGTCGCCGGAGCAAAAATTCAAAGGGTCAAAACCCTTATCTTACGAATAAGGGATATTTTTACGAATTTCTTGGAAAGAAATTCGTAAACCCTTATTTTACAAATTAGAAACCTTACGAGTAAGGATAGTTACGAATAAGACTAACCTTACGAGTAAGATATGTTTACGAACAAGAAACACGTTTACGACTAAGGAACTCAGTTTACGAACAAGACTCGTTTACGAACAAGGGTTTACTTTACACATTACCTGTTACGAATAAGCATTTTGGTTTACGACTAACATGTTTTACGAATAAGAAATCTTTTCGAACAAGGACTAGTTTACGCGTAAGGTGAGAAGTAAAACTGACAAAAACCAAGACCACTATACGAAAGACCAACAACTAAAATTACTTCAGTTAATTCACATCATTAGTCCAAGTAAAAGTCTACGAGCAAGGAAATCAAAGTCACAAGAACCTGTAACAGATTCTATCCATAAACCTAAAACAAATCCTACATCTAGATTCAACACATGACCTTCACATCACTTCATCAACTCTTTGTCATCAACAAGATTCAAAGAACAAAATGAAAGCATCTAAATATCTCATATTCGGATCAATTTTTTTTGAATCCCTTAAAGATTTTTCAATTGATCCATCAATCATCATCGACCCTTTTGGAAACTTTGCTTCCTTAATATCCGAATATCAAGACAAGGATAATAACACTATGTTACTCCTTTTTTTCTTGTTCGTTATAAGACCACTGAAGAACTCAAACAAAAAACAAAACAATTAGTATACCTACCTGCGACCATCTCAAATGATCTTGAAGACGAAAAACGTTTGGTCATTCACTCATATGTCTGAGCGAATCAAAGGTGTTTTATTTGTTTTGTACTCGGACTCTATCAAGAATACTAGAAGTTGTTGATTCTGAGATTGAGATTGAGATTGAGATTAGATGGGTGTGTGATAAGGTTGGAGCGTCTGTGGTGGGAGAGAAATTAGGGTGGTAGGAGCAGTGTTTTGAGAATGTGTTTTGGTTAGGGTTTGTGGAAACGTTATTTATTTTTAGGGTTATAACATGTTCAGTTGTAGTAGATCTTATAACCGAATACTATTATGGATTGGACTTTGGCTTTGAGTATAATTCACTGGTGGGCTGTGATGGACTGAATTCATTAAGATTTTTTTAATTTGTGATGGGCTGAATCAATCTAATTGATTGTAAAAGGAAAAATGTTATCCGAATATGTTGACAAAATATTTGGATGCATTTTTTATTTTGTAAAATGTGGTATTGGTATTTTGGACAACAAATTTCATGGAGGATACTTATTCATAGCTTGAATTATCATTTGAACAAAAAATAACTACGGGGTTTTTGTATGGTATTGCTTATGCGGAATTGAAGTGACGTTTCACGGGTGAACTTCTTTATCTTTGAGACGTTGGTTGATTGATTGCATGTCTCAAGATAACTTGTCTGGGCATTTTTCATAAGCGATTATGAATTGAAAATCTAGTTATAACTGATGTAAGGAGTTACATTTTAATGCTCACAGTGTAAAACTATCACTTTAAGGAGTTACGTTGTAGTACTTAGTGTCATACGAAGCTGTGGATTGTTCAAGAATATAGAACAAACAGTGAGTCACAAAGTTGGGATGTTTACTTCCTTTTCAAGTTAGTCGTATCGGGTTGTCTCCATATGTGGTGGTATGTGCTAAAACACATACCTTTTCTATATCAAAACTGACCCAAAATAACCAAGAAAGAGCCGTTTATTGCTAATATTTATGGTTTTCTTGAGTTTTTGTATGTGCAGGTACGGATATGTAAAAACACACAAAAAGGGACCAAATCAGACATAAAACCGGGCACGAGAGAAAGAAGATTGCAAAAAGCTGATCTTTGGGATGCTATTTATTGGATTTGAAGCTCAAAAGTGCATTTTACGGATTTCTGGATCAAGATTGGAAATTTACACACTTTACCTTTACCTTTACCACACTTACAAAATAAACCTTTCACTTTCCCATTTACCCATTTTCACCCTTATACTTTCACAATTTACACCTTTGGTCCCTTATGAGCTTAAATGAACACATAACTAGTCCATATTATCCTAAGTCCTAAATCATAAGCCATGGCCCAAATACACTTACACGGCCCAACACCAATCCACTATCCCAACCCGACCACAATTGATAGCATCCAACCCGGTTTAATTTAACTTTCACCCGTATCCCATATCTTTACCCGGTCAAAACCCACAACCCAAAGTTAAATTATAATAAATAATCCAACCCTTACCAAGCGCCCAAAGCAGTGTGTCTTCCCCAAACCAAACAACCTTTTACAGTCATTTACCCACCACCATTTACCCTCACCCACATAGTACTTAGCATCTTCCCAAGATTCTAGACCCAGCTGACTTGGCAGATATAGTGCCCACGTGGCTGTTTCAAGCTCTCCCATTGGTTTACACACCTCATCAAAGGAAATGGAGCTCTCTGATTGGTGCTTATGATTCATGGGATTTGTGTGGCTCAAGATTGCTTCTAGGTTCTTCAATTCAAGCATCCTAAGACTGATTTCAAGGCTATTAATAGACCTCTTGGCTCACATTGCAATTCGTCCAATCTCTTAAGCTTTAGAGAGATTTTGACCATTTTATTTCTGTCATTGCTTTTTAATCTTATAGTAGTTGTAATTTCATTTTAAAGTTGTAAGCTATCTTTTGATTAATGCAAATTTGATTTTCAGTTGTTACATGAATTTCTGCCAATACTCATTTGATTGTTAAACTTGTTTTTAAGCCTGTTATTTCCAGTCATTTAAACTCACAGAAGCCTATCTAAGCTTCTGTGAGTTATTGTTGCTTCGGTTTTCTCCTAAAATTCCATTTTGCAAAAAGGTCAACAATAGTCAACCTTCAAAGTCTAATGAATTTTAGAGTAAATGCTGTTTTAGATTGTTAAAATGATGAGTTTAAAAGTGTTTTGAGTAGTTGATTTAAGTGAGTTGGTTTCATAAATTTTTTGTTGTTAATTGGTAATTTGATGTTTCAAAGGACTGTTTGGATTAGTGTTTAAAATGTGCTAAAGGTTTAAATAATGGAGTAGATCTGTTGCTTTAAGCTTGATATAGTTTATTGATGTCATATCTGTCCTTGTTTTGCATAATTCTCATTGTTAGTCAACATTTCATAAAAACTGTTCTTGTTCTTTTAACTGTTGAAATCAGCTGAGCTTGTTAAGCATATAGGTTTAGAATCAGTTAAACAAGGTTGTTATAGTTGCATTTCATCTTATTTCATCTTAATCAGTCCAAAGATTTGCTTCTAAATCTCATTTTAGTCAAACTCCAAATCTGTTTTCCAAAGTCAAACATGTCAAATACCTGTTTTGTGCAGACATTGCAGCAGTTGCACAATGGTCATGACAACTAGTTAGGGTCTCATATTTGGTCCAGTGATAGTCAGCTAGGTGGTCTTTAAGACCACATTTCTGTTTTTGGCTTAAGCCCTCCTGATAAGCCTGTGGTTAAGCTCAAACTAGGGTCCAGTTCACTGTTTTCTTTGATTCAATTTCCCCTTTTGGCCAGTTAATGTTTGATCTCTAACTCCTTCATCATAAGTCCTATTTAGCTGATATTTTAGATATAGTATCTTTGGTTGGTTGTTTTGAGATCCACACTTTTGGTTTTCCCTGTAGCTTATTAAATAAGCGTTCTGCAGACTAGAAAGTAGGGTCGTTAGCTTATTAGCTTAAGTGGATCAGTTAGCTAGATCATAGGTAGCCTGCTTATTAGGTGTTAGGATTAGCTTGTAATGGTTGCCTTAGAGTAGTTATAGTATAGTTTAGCTTCAGTATTATTTTGGTGGCTTATTTCACTTGTTTGCTTATTTCTAAGTGTTTATTGCCACATCAGTTACATTGCAGCCCTTATATTCTCCACATATGCCCTTGTTTTTATATTTTTTATAGCTTTAGAATAAGATTTTAGAATTTTCCTGAGTTTTTCATAATTTTTGGGTACTGTTTGCTATTTTTCTCTATTTAAAATAGTTTTTAGGCATTTTTAAATAGCTTTAATTGCAATTAATTGAGAAAAAGTTCCAAAAAATAATTTTTCAATTTTCCCAGTTTAAGAAAAATATAAAAAGCATAAAAAATATTTTTCCTTATTTTTTCCCTTATATTTGGTATTTTTCACTATTTAAATTAGATTAAAATAGTTTTAAATTAGTAGAAAATAGAAAATTCATCTGAAAAATATAAAAATAGTTTGGAAAAGTCTTTTGTAATATTTTAGATTTTTGAAAAGTAATTCCATAATTTTCTCTCTCTTTTTCATAATTTTTAGATATTTAGTTTTATTTTTAAAGTTAAAAATTAGTTTTTAATTAGAATTAATTCAAGAAAATTCCATAAAAATAGTTTTAATTCATTTATAGTTTTATAATATCATTTTTAGCATAAAAGTAATTTTAGGGTATTTTTAGGACTTAGAATAGACGTTATTGCTTTTTATTCGCGTTTCGTTTAAATCCCGTATTTACGTTTTAGTGTAGAATTGCTAGTTTGCCTTAATTCTTAGGTTTTCCCCTTAGATTTTAATCCTATATGCTTTCCTTATCCCGTAGTTTAGATATCATCATTTTATGCCCTTCTTATTCAAATCCGATAATAGAGGCGTGAGTTGGAAATTACATTCAACCCTCGTTCGGAACGATCTCGGTGCTCAAACCTAACACGTTTGAGTTACCCGCATACTACAAACTTCTCATCTATTATTGATCAGTGTCCGAACCGTTTTAAGTTTCTTACGGTTAGTCATTCACAAGTGGCTAGCTTGTGTGAGTAAGCTTGACGTGTTTTGTTCACTGACATCAATTTTTGGCGCCGCTGCCGGGGAGGGCTTGTAGCGAGTTTTCGTATTCCATCTCGAATCGTGTGCATTTGAAGATCCTTCCTCGTGAAGTTATCGTTGATATTTGTACATATCCCTTTTATAAAAACCCAAAAAGATTTTCCTTTTCAAAATATGTTTTCAAAAAACCCAAAAATATTCTTCTTTACCATCTGAACCGTCAATTCTTTATCTCTTTACCCTCTTATTCGTATAATTCTCGATGTCTTCGTCTTACCATTATGGTTGTCAATGGTGTGGTGGACCTCAAAATGGTGGGAATTGTCCCGGTTGTAGCATTGTGAATACGGAAACGAGTTTGTCTACGACCAACATCCCTACAATGAAACAACCGATTTCCTTAACCAATCCCATACCATGAGACGGAGTCATACTCTTGTGAGTACTGTGGAGGTCCTCACCAAGGTTTTCAATGTCAAGCTCAAATTAACAATACAACCTTTGGTTATGAACCTTATCCATATACTTCACCAAACCCGTCACAACAATCATACTGTTGTGAGTATTGTGGAGGTCCGCACTTTAATTCGGATTGTCAAATGCAAAATCCAATTGTTTACGAGCAAGTTCCTTATGACTATTCTTATGACCCACCTCCACAATACCAAGAAATTCAACCACAACCTCCGATAATTTCTCCAGAAATTCAAAGATGTCTTAAAATACTTGAAGAATTTGTTAATGAACATGCCGAAGATCGAGCATCTCGAAACGAAAGATCTATGTTAGAATTACTCGAAGAAGAAAAACGAGCAGCTCGGATTGAAAAGTGTCTTGAAGAAATACGAATTAAGGAGCAAGCATTGATGATGATGATGAGGATTCCATCCAAATGAAAGATTATTATGAAAGTTTGTCGGCTGAACCCACTCCCGGTTCTGAGCCTTTCATTTCTGACCCTTCCCCTTCACTCACGCCGGTTGAGAGAAGTGACGTCATTTTGGAAGAGGTCGATGATTCTATTTCTTCAAACATTGTTGAACCCGTTGACTCTCTCATAATGGGGGACGAGCCTCTTAGTACTATTCCGGAAACGGAATCTTCTTGTGTTGAGAGCCTTATCCCAATCCCAAGAGAGTCCGAGGTTGTAGATGATATTTGTGATGAGCTTTCTCTTGATATTTCGAATGATCATGATGAGATGTTTTCCGATTCCGAGGATATATCTGATAGTGATTGTGATTCGCTTTTATGTGATTCTCTTGACATCTCCGAGGTTACTTCCGGGATTTTCTCAAATCCACTTTTTGAATTCAAGGACGACTACACCTTTTGCGAATTTAATCCTCTTTTTGACAAAGATTTTGAGTCCGATTCAGAGACCACAACGGAAATGGTGGATATTGCTAGCTCTCAGAGCACACCACTTATCCCATCTCTGTGTTCCGACCTTTCTCTCCCGTCATGTGATGTTATGCAAGATAAAGAAAGTGATGAATCTGACACTGAAGATATTATGGAGATTGATGAATTGACTAAAGTGGTTGAAGACGATATTCTTGATAATCCGCCTTATGATATGGAAGAAATCGACTTATTTCTTGATGATCCAATACCGCCGGGTATTGAGAGTGACGGGTGCGACTCTAATCAAGATATCCTTTTTCTTGAAAGCTTGCTTAATGATGATTCTCCCTCCTCTGTTGAGTCGACCCTCACTTATCCCGTTGAGCACACATGTGAAGACAAGATTTTCAACCCCGGGATATTCGACATATATGAGTTTTATTCTAAAAATGTCATTCGAGATAAGGATCCTCTCTTGGATGCCTTCGTTGATGAGCCCTTGAGTAACATCTTTCTATACCATGAGCTCCCGATTTCTTTGGAGTATTCTCGTATCGATCCTTCATCCCTTCGTCCGCCCGCAAAACCGCCGGATGATGGATCGATCTTTCACATGCCTTATGTGAGTTTGGGAGGAGTCATTCCGTATGTGCTTGAGCCCGACATTTTCTTCTCCACCCAACCCACCCAGTCTCATTCTTTCGGGAATGAGGACACCGTTTTTGACCCTGGTATCTCTACCACTTTCTTCCCCAAGGAAAAATGAATTCGGGGACGAGTCAGGCTAGCGACTCGTTTAAGAAAAACAGTAGCGCTTCGTGGGAGGCACCCCATGCTTATCTCTATCTTCTTTCTATTTTCTAATAAGTGACGTGAAGGGGTTAGCCTCTTCGATTTCTCGTGTTTGGTTGTTTGTGATAGTGTGTAGGATGTTCCCGATATGAAGACTCTCGTGCTCGAAGTTTATTTTCTCTACTCGAGTTTCATGATCGTTGCTGATGGAAATCCGATATCCTAATCTTATCGACTAACGTCTATCTTTAAGCATACTCAATAAACGGCTTTTAGATTTTCGTGATACCCTTGCTTTAAACATTGAGGACAATGTTCCGTTCTAGTCTGGGGTAGGGTAATCTTCGATTTGATTTGACCGCACTTGCCTATTTTCTGTCGTGTTTCTCTCGTAACCCCGTTTTTCCTTAGAAAATGAAAAATTGTGCAAAAATGAGCAAAATTTAAAATTTTTTTCAAGCTTTTGTTAAGTCTTTTTGATTGAAAAGTTTGCTAGTCTCTTAGACAAGAAGCTATAAAATGCGAATTCTAGCTCACAAGGCCAAGATTTTGCAAGTTTCCCTGAGTGACTTTAAATATGCATGACTTTATTTCATTAGACGAAGCATTTGCTAAGTTAATATATGTTTTGACACCTTGTTGACTTTCCGCTGGTGAGAGTAGGAATAGAATTCTGACTTGACCGGGCGTGTTGAGCCCTAGCTTGTTCCTTAACCATAGGTAATCTAAAAATTATCGGCTAAGCATCTGCGGATCTCATTATTTGGGATTTTAAATTTGCAGAGATCGAGAAATGATAGAGTTACTTATGAGTTTAGATGCTAAGCGTGGAGTAGTTGGTTCTCTTTAGAGCCCATCGAAGGTACTTATGGCTTTTTGTTCCCACAAAATTGTTTCACCCCATATCTGTCTAATGAATAATTAGAGATGTTGAGTTTTTGGCGATAGTTAGTTCTTTATCTTCTTAAAAGAATCTTTGTTTTACAAACTGGGTACACATCAAGGATCCGTAATAAATGAGTAATCAGTGATAAGTGATAAAGTAATAAGTAAAGTTGTGAGCTGCGGTGTCGAGATCGGACCCTTGGATCTTTAGCCGGGATTGAGTGAGGTCTTAGCCTAGCCAGCCGGGATCCTCATTTCATGAAGCCTATAGTCTTGGAATTACCCCGTGAAGCTCCGTAGTTCATAGCTCATACACGTAAAAGTCTAAGTTCTATTTCATATATAAAAAAAAAAAAAAAAATGTTGAAAAATGAAAAATGAAAAATGTAAGTGAATAAAAATTCCTTGATGTGGACCTCATTTTTACGACAATGGTTCTTGAGAGAAGGCGGATAACTAATTATCGACTTAGCTTTATATCTTTATCGGGATAAAAGTTATCGAAACGAGAACTTGAAGAAATTCATTTCTCACAAAAATAAAAAAAATCTAGAGGAAAATAGGAAAATGGGAACGAAAGGTAAGTACACAAGTAACTTCCATGGGTAGTGTTAGCATCTAGAATCATATTTAACAATGATTTCGGTTTTACGCTTAGTTTGGGACTAGTGAAAAATCAGGGACGATGTATTCTATCCGTATGGTCACTTCACGCTGTGTTGTGTTTTCTACTCCGTGATCCTAACGTGTCGTTTGAAAAATGTTGGAGTTATTGATCGACATGAAAGTTCAGCAAACCGTCATTCATAATCGGAATGTGCTTAACCGTAATATCTATACATGTGATATTAAAAGGTAAACGGGGCGTTTTTAGAATTAAGGCTTTCTTAATCTCTTTTGAGGAACCTTGACTACTTCTTCTCTAATTGGTTTGTCTAAACTGTTTTAAGTTTCTTACGGTTAGTCATTCACAAGTGGCTAGCTTGTGTGAGATAACTTGACGGTTTGGACATATCAATGGTTTAGTAGAAAGAGATTGAAATCTTTGGTTTTAGAAGCGTGAGTTGATTGCATTGCGTGAGGACACGACAATAGTTTCGTCTGGGGTATTTTGGTATGTGCTAAAACACATACCTTTTCTATATCAAAACTGACCCAAAATAACCAAGAAAGAGCCGTTTATTGCTAATATTTATGGTTTTCTTGAGTTTTTGTATGTGCAGGTACGGATATGTAAAAACACACAAAAAGGGACCAAATCAGACATAAAACCGGGCACGAGAGAAAGAAGATTGCAAAAAGCTGATGCTGGGATGCTATTTATTGGATTTGAAGCTCAAAAGTGCATTTTACGGATTTCTGGATCAAGATTGGAAATTTACACACTTTACCTTTACCTTTACCACACTTACACAATAAACCTTTCACTTTCCCATTTACCCATTTTCACCCTTATACTTTCACAATTTACACCTTTGGTCCCTTATGAGCTTAAATGAACACATAACTAGTCTATATTATCCTAAGTCCTAAATCATAAGCCATGGCCCAAATACACTTACACGGCCCAACACCAATCCACTATCCCAACCCGACCACAATTGATAGCATCCAACCCGGTTTAATTTAACTTTCACCCGTATCCCATATCTTTACCCGGTCAAAACCCACAACCCAAAGTCAAATTATAATAAATAATCCAACCCTTACCAAACGCGCCCAAAACAGTGTGTCTTCCCCAAACCAAACAACCTTTTACAGTCATTTACCCACCACCATTTACCCTCACCCACATAGTACTTAGCATCTTCCCAAGCTTCTAGACCCAGCTGACTTGGCAGATATAGTGCCCACGTGGCTGTTTCAAGCTCTCCCATTGGTTTACACACCTCATCAAAGGAAATGGAGCTCTCTGATTGGTGCTTATGATTCATGGGATTTGTGTGGCTCAAAATTGCTTCTAGGTTCTTCCATTCAAGCATCCTAAGACTGATTTCAAGGCTATTAATAGACCTCTTGGCTCACATTGCAATTCGTCCAATCTCTTAAGTTTTAGAGAGATTTTGACCATTTTATTTCTGTCATTGCTTTTTAATCTTATAGTAGTTGTAATTTCATTTTAAAGTTGTAAGCTATCTTTTGATTAATGCAAATTTGATTTTCAGTTGTTACATGAATTTCTGCCAATACTCATTTGATTGTTAAACTTGTTTTTAAGCCTGTTATTTCCAGTCATTTAAACTCACAGAAGCCTATCTAAGCTTCTGTGAGTTATTGTTGCTTCAGTTTTCTCCTAAAATTCCATTTTGCAAAAAGGTCAACAATAGTCAACCTTCAAAGTCTAATGAATTTTAGAGTAAATGATGTTTTAGATTGTTAAAATGATGAGTTTAAAAGTGTTTTGAGTAGTTGATTTAAGCTGAGTTCAGGTTTCATAAATTTTCTGTTGTTAATTGGTAATTTGATGTTTCAAAGGACTGTTTGGATTAGTGTTTAAAATGTGCTAAAGGTTTAAATAATGGAGTAGATCTGTTGCTTTAAGCTTGATATAGTTTATTGATGTCATATCTGTCCTTGTTTTGCATAATTCTCATTGTTAGTCAACATTTCATAAAAACTGTTCTTGTTCTTTTAACTGTTGAAATCAGCTGAGCTTGTTAAGCATATAGGTTTAGAATCAGTTAAACAAGGTTGTTATAGTTGCATTTCTTCTTATTTCATCTTAATCAGTCCAAAGATTTGCTTCTAAATCTCATTTTAGTCAAACTCCAAATCTGTTTTCCAAAGTCAAACATGTCAAATACCTGTTTTGTGCAGACATTGCAGCAGTTGCACAATGGTCATGACAGCTAGTTAGGGTCTCATATTTGGTCCAGTGATAGTCAGCTAGGTGGTCTTTAAGACCACATTTCTGTTTTTGGCTTAAGCCCTCCTTATAAGCCTATGGTTAAGCTCAAACTAGGGTCCAGTTCACTGTTTTGCTGATTCAGCAGCCCACTGTCCCTTTTGGCCAGTTAATGTTTGATCTCTAACTCCTTCATCATAAGTCCTATTTAGCTGATATTTTAGATATAGTATCTTTGGTTGGTTGTTTTGAGATCCACACTTTTGGTTTTCCCTGTAGCTTATTAAATAAGCAGTTGCAACAGCTAGAAAGTAGGGGTCAGTTAGCTTATTAGCTTAAGTGGATCAGTTAGCTAGATCATAGGTAGCCTGCTTATTAGGTGTTAGGATTAGCTTGTAATGGTTGCCTTAGAGTAGTTATAGTATAGTTTAGCTTCAGTATTATTTTGGTGGCTTATTTCACTTGTTTGCTTATTTCTAAGTGTTTATTGCCACATCAGTTACATTGCAGCCCTTATATTCTCCACATATGCCCTTGTTTTTATATTTTTTATAGCTTTTGAATAAGATTTTAGAATTTTCCTGAGTTTTTCATAATTTTTGGGTACTGTTTGCTATTTTTCTCTATTTAAAATAGTTTTTAGGCATTTTTAAATAGCTTTAATTGCAATTAATTGAGAAAAAGTTCCAGAAAATAATTTTTCAATTTTCCCAGTTTAAGAAAAATATAAAAAGCATAAAAAATATTTTTCCTTATTTTTTCCCTTATATTTGGTATTTTTCACTATTTAAATTAGATTAAAATAGTTTTAAATTAGTAGAAAATAGAAAATTCATCTGAAAAATATAAAAATAGTTTGGAAAAGTCTTTTGTAATATTTTAGATTTTTTAAAAGTAATTCCATAATTTTCTCTCTCTTTTTCATAATTTTTAGATATTTAGTTTTATTTTTAAAGTTAAAAATTAGTTTTTAATTAGAATTAATTCAATAAAATTCCAAAAAAATAGTTTTAATTCATTTATAGTTTTCTAATATCATTTTTAGCATAAAAGTAATTTTAGGGTATTTTTAGGACTTAGAATAGACGTTATTGCTTTTTATTCGCGTTTCGTTTAAATCCCGTATTTACGTTTTAGTGTAGAATTGCTAGTTTGCCTTAATTCTTAGGTTTTCCCCTTAGATTTTAATCCTATATGCTTTCCTTATCCCGTAGTTTAGATATCATCATTTTATGCCCTTCTCTTATTCAAATCCCGATAATAGAGACGTGAGTTGGAAATTCCATTCAACCCTCGTTCGGAACGATCTCGGTGCTCAAACCTAACACGTTTGAGTTACCCGTATACTACTACACTTCTCATCTATTATTGATCAGTATCCGAACCGTTTTAAGTTTCTTACGGTTAGTCATTCACAAGTGGCTAGCTTGTGTGAGTAAGCTTGACGTGTTTTGTTCACTGACATCATGTGGTCATTACTATTAGGCGGTGAATCAAAAGGAGGTTCGATTACAGGTTGGTTTGAGAGAATTCTTGAGAGTATTTTTGTGACATATTATCACGGAGTTATGCTTAAACAAACAATTGCTTTAATATTGCATCAAGAAAAAGGTAATATACGGAATGTACGCAATATTATGATAATTCTGATAGCTCGCAACCACGAGGAGGGAGAAGTTGGTGTTTCATCTTCCATGATTGGATTGACGAAGGGAAATTTGCTTAATACCGAAGAATGAGAAGTAGTGTGCGTACATCGGGGGGCAATACTAAGTCAGTTATGTTGTTACGATGTTCCCAAAATGACAACCATTGTGCTACAATCAAGAGTCTACTTTCTCCGCTGCGTGTTGGAAGAGAGTTGTCGATTCAGGAGGGAGCAGATAATGAAAAAAGGCTCACTAGTTAGGAGGGAGTAATAACCTAACTAGACCGTCACAGTTGAAGTTCAGAGCTACAAGGGTTAGTGCCGTCAGCACCAAAGATCAAATGCCCAGATCTTCGGAAGAGAGAACTTCAAGCCTACCTCAGTATCAAGACTACAGAGACTCTGCGCTTCAACAACGTCAACATAGTTTATTATTATTGTAATTTACTTTGTTTATTTATTTATAGGTCTCATTGTAACCATTCACGTGTGACGATATTTTAGAGGTAATTTGTTAGCCTTGTTCTTTTATAAAGACAACGTTAGATACGTGAATTGGACTAGATTCGTAGTAAGTTGCACCCGCATGGACTACTTATGTAAACGGGGAAAAGTAATAGTGTGATGAGCCTATAAATATCCCTCATGACTCCATGAGGGGTGTGGTTAAGCATTATGATGACGTATAGTCTACATTCGGGTCACGAACCCGACTAACGATTTATCTGAGTAAGCCCAGCACGAACTGGGCTAATTTAATAAGTGTTTGGGCTCACGAAAGCCCAAACCCAAACTTATTTATGGAATAGGATATCGGCTATCTCCTAACTTTGGAGATAATCATTCGCAAACCGACTTAGGCGGGATACACCTATGCTTGAGGAACACGAAACCAACAAGGATTCCGTGTATATATATAAAGGGTATCTCGGCTCTCATGAAAGGTACGATCTAAAACCCTAACTCTCCATAACCCTAAAACCGATTACTTACTCTCACGCCGGAGGATAATCGTGGGAGACAATCCCACGTCAAGCCTAACAGTGTTTTCTGTTTACTTAGTGCGCAGGTCTCAAGCAGCAATCATCAATTGGTACGAGAGCCGGAGCCCAAACAAGGAACGCCCAACTTTTGTATCAACAAGTGGCGCCATCCGTGGGACCATCACTAAGAACTAAGAACTAGAATGACGAAGCACGAAAATCAGCGATCGCAAGCAGACCTTACAGGAAAGAAGCTGCAAAGCGGATCAGCTTCTAAGCAGACTACTGGGACAACCAGTGTCGCTAAAAATCAGGGATTAGGCTCAGACCTAGTCCTCCCTACGGTGGAGCAACGCTCGGGGACAACCCAAGCCACTACAACCACCACTAGCGCTGCAGATCCGCTGCGCACCCTTTTTGCTACTCCTCTCCACTCAGTGCTAGAAGCTGACCTCTCAAAGGCACCAGATGCACCCGATAGAAACAAGGGCCCAGTGGTAGAAACAGGCACTCTTGCTCTAGATGGAGTCGCACCGGAACTAGCACCGGGTGATTTTGTGTCACACCCCCAAATTACCTGTTTTGCAGCGGAATGGAATTCCTGGGGATTGACTGTCATAGCATCACAATCACAGTTATATTGAACGACCTAAAGTGTCGTTTGGAAAATACATCGTTTGATTTAATAAAATAATCAGAGTTTACAAAGTAGGTCCCAAATGAAAATCAACTTGTGCGGAAATAAGTTTGTACAATTCAAACGATGTTTTAAAGTACGTAAAACCAAAGTGAGACGCGTCGTCACCACGACTCCACGATGTGTCCAAATGCATGCCGTGAAATGAATGCCTTAGATACCTGAGATAAAACATGCTAAAAGTGTCAACACAAAGGTTGAGTGAGTTCATAGAGTTTGTTTTGAAATGAAAAGCCGTTCGAAATCGTTTATGCATCAAAGGCATTGTAAATCGTTGAAATGTAAAGACTTTCAAAATCGTTTATGTAGCAAAGGCATTGTAAATCCACTCAGTTCCAAGTCCCGCCCATACAAAACTTGCAACCTGTGTGTTCACAACCCACTGCCGGAATGTGTGTAGTTTATGTTCCAAACATATGATGTCAAATGAATTCACAAAAATAGTACATGACTCAATGTATCGAAATCGTTTATGCAGCAAAGGCATTGTAAATCCACTCAGTTCCAAGTCCCGCCCATACAAAACTTGCAACCTGTGTGTTCACAATCCACTGCCAGAATATGTATAGTTTATGTTCCAAACATATGATTTCAAATGAATTCACCATAGTACCTAACTCGACGTAGAACGATAGCACTTAATCAATAGCACTTAACTCGACGTAGAACAATAGCACATAATCCATAGCACTTAACTCAATTTATCAGTAGTCAACTGATTTAGAACGTTATCGACGAAAACGTGAAGTAGCACGCAAACAAGAACAATTTATATAGTATAACCTTTGATTTAGAAACAATGGCAATCATGATAGATTTTAACCTTAAAAATCTAAAGTACTTGTGAAAAATAATTGAGCATGTATCTCCCCCAAAGAGTTTAATAACAGTATTAAAACAAGAAAAGTGGGGCTATAGAACTCACAGTAATCCTTATAAAAGTTAAAGTACTTGTGAAAGTAAATGAAAACAGTTTGAGCATGTATCTCCCCCAAAACAGTTATGAAAACAAGTAAAAGTAGGGGCCATGAAACTCACTTGGTAAACTGACGAGATGACAAGAGTGAGTACACTGAGGTATAATGTGATGCGTTATCCGGTACCTAGTACCAATGATATGATATGATATGAGTTTCAATGTAATGTTATGCATGCACTACGTATGTAATTTATACCATTTACGGGTTTTTGAAAATATTACTCGTCGTCGAAAAATACTCGTTTGACGTCTCGACCAATCAAAATGACTTTACATGTTTTTACGTCAAAATGTCATCCTACAATGGTTTTATAATGATTTTTGGTGAAATTACCATTTTTCGTCGCAAAACAATGTCGTCGGAATTTTTATGAAATTAACAAAAATGGCTTTGGAAAACTAGTCGTAAAATGGTGTACGTCGATCGTTAGAGAACGAACTCGACGGTTTTGGAAAGTTTGTATCGATATCTAAAAGTTTCAGTTCAGGAGTTTTCGTCCAAAAGGTCTCGATCATAAAGATATTAATGGTTAAAGTTGGTGATTTTTGCTAATGTCGTGCAGAAAATAAGTTTCGGCAAGTTTATGAAAAAGTGCATATCTTTGTCGTTTCAAATCCGTTTTCTACGTTTTATACGTCCTTAGCCGTATCAAAGTAAACTAATATAATTTTGACAAGTCGAAATAATTTGAGAAGCTTAAGGCTCATTTTTGACTCGGACCAAATAAAAACATGTTGCTGAAATTTCTGAAAATAATATTTTCCGTCGTCAAACTTGTAAAATCCATAACTTTTTCGTTATAAGTCCGTTTTATCCGTTCAAGCCCCACGGATTCGTTTTACAGTATATTTTCTAAATATCTAGGCCAAAAATTCGTGCCTACTGTCGGATTTTCCAGAAAAACAAAATAAGGACAGAACACTTTTATAACTTGTCGAAAATAGTTTTTCTCGTACTAAACCTATTCCAATCCCTTCAAATCAACTCCAAAACTAACCTAATCCTACCATACACCTTCTTAGGGTGTCATGGGTTCCTAATCACCATCAAGACCAAAGAATAACTTGGGAGTAATTATAGGATGACCATAAGTATATAAATAACTTAAAAATCATAAGAAAATGGTATAAATAACATAACATGCATATAAGCTCCAAAAATGATAAGAAACATATGAAATGAAAGAGGAAACATAAAAATGGAAGAAATATGCTTACTAGTGAGTATGATGAGGTGAAAGTAACAAGGATTAACCTTAAATACCCTTGGTTTTTATTTCAAAACCTCATAAAGAGTAATAACTAGATTGATATAAACTTTGAGCTTGAAAAATTGATGATTTCTTTGCTATCTCCTTAGGTTGGCCGAATTTTTAGAAGGAAGAAGGAAGAGAGAAGAAAAATCTTCTTGGCTTGCACATACAATAATTTGAGGTTGAATGAAAAATGAATGAAAAGTTGGATTGTGTATAGATATGTAGAAAAAATGTTTCAATCCAATTAATGCAATCAACCCCCCCCCTAACCGGTTTTTGGGGGGATATGTTTTCCAAGATATGATTTTTTTTTTTTTTTTATAAAGTATATACTTTGTGTATTATTTGATAAAAGGTGCAAGAAATATGTAAGTATTAGTCACTTGTAAGGTAAATGGTAATTTTTGGTGCAAGTAAGTTTTTAATAGCTCAACATAGAATGTATTGAGATGATAAAAATTGTAAAAATACTTTCCTTGTGAAAATTGAGTGCTAAAATAATTATCGTAAAATTTTTAGGAAAACGACGTAATAATTTAATTTTAACGATTAAGGTACCAAATAAATTCGAAACACTAGGAAAACTAAAAATATAGTTTTTATAAACTAAATGTAAGTTTAAAAATACCTCGGGATCATTTTTGAAAGTAACGGATTAAATGTTAAAATAAAACTCACGCGATAAAAATTATTAAACATAAAAATTACGCGTTGAAGGTGAAATGAAATGTCGTGAATGAATTAATGAGATGCACATGATGTCCATGAAATGTAGACTAATCGTAGTCCATATGAAATGTACGTGATGACATGATCATGAATTCGCCGCTAAACCTCCAAGGTTACGCGAATTTCAATCAAGTAAGCCAAGTTTACTAAAAATGTTGAAATAATAAGACATGAACTGTGACGAGAAATGACCTGAAAGTACGGATTGTCACATTCGCCCATCCAAAAAGGAATTCAGTCCCTGAATTCAATCGTGTTGATCTCTCGGGTTTAGGGTTTGATGTGGCAAACTTTCCCATTCCCGAGCAAAACCCTCAAAAGACTTTTTGGTAACCGATTTTTGCTTAATCCCACAACTCATCAAACAAGAACTGTCATACGATTAGGCTAAATCGGTTTAGGTAACAACTTGTTTCTAGCTCGATCTTTGCAACTCATCAAACAAGAACTGTCACGCGGATCAAACTGGAAACAAGTGGTTTGAAGAAAATCTTTTGAAAATTTGGCCCGATTATGGAATTGCTTACTCACATGAGACTACTACTCCCTTCATTGCATGATTCTTCCGGAATTAGACATAGGTGATCAGGCTATGTATAATTTAGGAGTAACTATGCAATGCTTGGACTAATCGACTCATATGTTTGTTTGGTGTTGGGTCAACTGATGTTAAAATTGTGATGAACCTTGAGGAGAGAAGACATGGAGAAGTGTCGTTAAAATGATAGTTAAGTAAAAAGAATTAAAATCCTCGTAAATGATATCAAATCGAAAAGAAATAAAGTACAATAGATGAGAATATTTTACAACGAGTAGTTTAGCAAAAGTAGTACATCTTAGGTTATAAAGATTCGGGTACGATGGAAAACATAAACTTAGTACGACATAGTACATAAGGAGAAATAAAACTGTTAGTTTCCGAACTTCTTCAGTCTTCCGCGTCGTTGATACCTTGACGAGTTCCTTCTAACATATATACATTCCCATGAGCACCTTCGACTTGTTGACCTTGGTTTTGAGGACATTGGTTCCGATAGTGTCCTTGTTCCCCACATCCGAAGCACGTAACTATGGTCTTGCCCTTACAGTCCTTAGCAAGGTGTCCTACTTTGTGACAGATAAAGCATATACCACATGGACCATTATGATGTAGCGTGCATTGGCGGCATCGTGGTAAGTTTCCTGCATAAGCTCTTCCCCTGGTTGGTGCAGCAACATAGACCCTGGCGACTTCCTGTCTTCTATTATGTTGTTGGTGATGGTTTGTGTTATGGTTTTGGTTGTTGTTGTTATAACCTCCTTGGTCGTCTTCCCACTTTCTTTTGTTGTTGTTGGTTTGGTTATCGTTGTTGTTGTTTTGGTTATGGTTGTAATTGTTGCAGTTGTTGGGGTTGTTGTTGTTTTGGTTGGTGTTGATGTACTTGCCTCTCTTCACTACCTGGGCCATGAGCTTTTGAGTCAATCGAATAGCTTCCTCAATCGTTTGCGGGTCGAGAAATCACATCTCCTTGAATAACTTCGGGAAGTCCTTCAATGAAAGCCTCCAGTAGCTTCTCATTATCTGAAACCATAGATGGGCATAACACGGCCAATTCTTGGAATCTCTGAATATAAGTGTCGATATCATACCCAATAGTTTTTAGTTCATAGAACTCCGTCTCCAACTTTTTCACTTCCGTTCGAGGACAAAATTTCTTAGTCACCAAACCCTTGAATTCCTCCCAAGTAAGCTTGAAAGCATTCTCCATTCCAATCGGTTGAGCATAAGAATTCCACCAAGACAATGCTCCATCGAGTAATGTGCTCGTAGCAAACATAACCTTACTGTCATCCGGACAGTTACAAAGCAAAAACACCGATTCCAATTTTTCAAACCATCGAACCATGGCGTAGCTCCTCGGTACCTCGAAACCTAGTGGGATCTCCACTCTTGAAATCCTTGTAAGAACAGCTCTTAACTCCGGGTCCTCCCCTGCATTTCCAAGCAGTAGCAGCAAGCCTAGCGGCTTCAGCGCAGCCGCATACCTCAGCAGCGCAGCCCTGTTTCCCTTTCAATCCTTAATGCCTCGGCTACACTATCCCTTACCAACTTTTGAATTTCCGCTTGAGTCATCCCAGGTGTAGCTTTCTTCGGTGCCATATCTTCTTCAAAACAAGAGGAAATGTGAGACGTAGCAAAATCCGATGTTAATAATAAACGCTCCAAAGAAATGTGATAAGAAATGGTAGATTTGAGGTTATTTCAAAATAATCGACGGGTTCCGAAAAGATGGGTTATGAGGTGTTGTAAGTGCTTCAAATGTATGATGGTTTAGTGGCTAAGTGTGAATAACGTGTAACTCGACATGTTAGTAGTGAAACAAAGGAGTGAGAGCGACTTCGCCCAATTAAAGTTCATCTCGGCATTCGACGTTATCGGTGATGAATCAGCTGATATAAAAATTGTGATAGGGAATGACAAGGAATTCTCCACGTTAGAGTATGGGGAAGGATAATGGGATGGGTATTTAAGGGCATCCATGTGACAATCGATGTGAAATGAAAGTGAATAACTCGAAAAATGTACGTATAAATCGCATGCAAAGTGAACATGCACTTATGATGAAATGATGAGATGCTATGATAATGTAGTTATAGTCTAGGGTCAATGATGCAACCTAGTTCTCTATAACCGAAGCTCTGATGCCAATCTGTCACACCCCCAAATTACCTGTTTTGCAGCGGAATGGAATTCCTGGGGATTGACTGTCATAGCATCACAATCACAATTATATTGAACGACCTAAAGTGTCGTTTGGAAAATACATCGTTTGATTTAATAAAATAATCAGAGTTTACAAAGTAGGTCCCAAATGAAAATCAACTTGTGCGGAAATAAGTTTGTACAATTCAAACGATGTTTTAAAGTACGTAAAACCAAAGTGAGACGCGTCGTCACCACGACTCCACGATGTGTCCAAATGCATGCCGTGAAATGAATGCCTTAGATACCTGAGATAAAACATGCTAAAAGTGTCAACACAAAGGTTGAGTGAGTTCATAGAGTTTGTTTTGAAATGAAAAGCCGTTCGAAATCGTTTATGCATCAAAGGCATTGTAAATCGTTGAAATGTAAAGACTTTCAAAATCGTTTATGTAGCAAAGGCATTGTAAATCCACTCAGTTCCAAGTCCCGCCCATACAAAACTTGCAACCTGTGTGTTCACAACCCACTGCTGGAATGTGTGTAGTTTATGTTCCAAACATATGATGTCAAATGAATTCACAAAAATAGTACATGACTCAATGTATCGAAATCGTTTATGCAGCAAAGGCATTGTAAATCCACTCAGTTCCAAGTCCCGCCCATACAAAACTTGCAACCTGTGTGTTCACAATCCACTGCCAGAATATATAGTTTATGTTCCAAACATATGATTTCAAATGAATTCACCATAGTACCTAACTCGACGTAGAACGATAGCACTTAATCAATAGCACTTAACTCGACGTAGAACAATAGCACATAATCCATAGCACTTAACTCAATTTATCAGTAGTCAACTGATTTAGAACGTTATACGACGTAGTACCGTAGCACGCAAACAAGAACAATTTATATAGTATAACCTTTGATTTAGAAACAATGGTAATCATGATAGATTTTAACCTTAAAAATCTAAAGTACTTGTGAAAAATAATTGAGCATGTATCTCCCCCAAAGAGTTTAATAACAGTATTAAAACAAGAAAAGTGGGGCTATAGAACTCACAGTAATCCTTATAAAAGTTAAAGTACTTGTGAAAGTAAATGAAAACAGTTTGAGCATGTATCTCCCCCAAAACAGTTATGAAAACAAGTAAAAGTAGGGGCCATGAAACTCACTTGGTAAACTGACGAGATGACAAGAGTGAGTACACTGAGGTATAATGTGATCGTTATCGGTACCTAGTACCAATGATATGATATGATATGAGTTTCAATGTAATGTTATGCATGCACTACGTATGTAATTTATACCATTTACGGGTTTTGAAAATATTACTTCGTCGAAATTCGAAAAATACTCGTTTGACGTCTCGACCAATCAAAATGACTTTACATGTTTTTACGTCAAAATGTCATCCTACAATGGTTTTATAATGATTTTTGGTGAAATTACCATTTTTTCGTCGCAAAACAATGTCGTCGGAATTTTTATGAAATTAACAAAAATGGCTTTGGAAAACTAGTCGTAAAATGGTGTACGTCGATCGTTAGAGAACGAACTCGACGGTTTTGGAAAGTTTGTATCGATATCTAAAGGTTTCAGTTCAGGAGTTTTCGTCCAAAAGGTCTCGATCATAAAGATATTAATGGTTAAAGTTGGTGATTTTTGCTAATGTCGTGCAGAAAATAAGTTTCGGCAAGTTTATGAAAAAGTGCATATCTTTGTCGTTTCAAATCCGTTTTCTACGTTTTATACGTCCTTAGCTTCGTATCAAAGTAAACTAATATATTTTTGACAAGTCGAAATAATTTGAGAAGCTTAAGGCTCATTTTTGACTCGGACCAAATAAAAACATGTTGCTGAAATTTCTGAAAATAATATTTTCCGTCGTCAAACTTGTAAAATCCATAACTTTTTCGTTATAAGTCCGTTTTTATCCGTTCAAGCGGCCACGGATTCGTTTTAAAGTATATTTTCTAAATATCTAGGCCAAAAATTCGTGCCTACTGTCGGATTTTCCAGAAAAACAAAATAAGGACAGAACACTTTTATAACTTGTCGAAAATAGTTTTTCTCGTACTAAACCTATTCTAATCCCTTCAAATCAACTCCAAAACTAATCTAATCCTACCATACACCTTCTTAGGGTGTCATGGGTTCCTAATCACCATCAAGACCAAGAATAACTTGGGAGTAATTATAGGATGACCATAAGTATATAAATAACTTAAAAATCATAAGAAAATGGTATAAATAACATAACATGCATATAAGCTCCAAAATGATAAGAAACATATGAAATGAAAGAGGAAACATAAAAATGGAAGAAATATGCTTACTAGTGAGTATGATGAGGTGAAAGTAACAAGGATTAACCTTAAATACCCTTGGTTTTTATTTCAAAACCTCATAAAGAGTAATAACTAGATTGATATAAACTTTGAGCTTGAAAAATTGATGATTTCTTTGCTATCTCCTTAGGTTGGCCGAATTTTTAGAAGGAAGAAGGAAGAGAGAAGAAAAATCTTCTTGGCTTGCACATACAATAATTTGAGGTTGAATGAAAAAATGAATGAAAAGTTGGATTGTGTATAGATATGTAGAAAAAATGTTTCAATCCAATTAATGCAATCAACCCCCCCCCCCCTAACCGGTTTTTGGGGGGATATGTTTTCCAAGATATGATTTTTTTTTTTTTTTTTTTTATAAAGTATATACTTTGTGTATTATTTGATAAAAGGTGCAAGAAATATGTAAGTATTAGTCACTTGTAAGGTAAATGGTAAATTTTGGTGCAAGTAAGTTTTTAATAGCTCAACATAGAATGTATTGAGATGATAAAAATTGTAAAAATACTTTCCTTGTGAAAATTGAGTGCTAAAATAATTATCGTAAAATTTTTAGGAAAACGACGTAATAATTTAATTTTAACGATTAAGGTACCAAATAAATTCGAAACACTAGGAAAACTAAAAATATAGTTTTTATAAACTAAATGTAAGTTTAAAAATACCTGGGGATCATTTTTGAAAGTAACGGATTAAATGTTAAAATAAAACTCACGCGATAAAAATTATTAAACATAAAAATTACGCGTTGAAGGTGAAATGAAATGTCGTGAATGAATTAATGAGATGCACATGATGTCCATGAAATGTAGACTAATCGTAGTCCATATGAAATGTACGTGATGACATGATCATGAATTCGCCGCTAAACCTCCAAGGTTACGCGAATTTCAATCAAGTAAGCCAAGTTTACTAAAAATGTTGAAATAATAAGACATGAACTGTGACGAGAAATAACCTGAAAGTACGGATTGTCACATTTTGTATCGCAAAATTACGAAACTTTGGCCGCTCTCATGCAAGAGGAAGCAAAAAAGAGGTCAAGTCGGAGCCTGCATGCCCGACTGAACTTCGATTCAGAATTCGAAACATCCCCATCACGCCGTCAGAAGGAGAAGCGCGGGAGGGATAGTCGCCGACCCCCAGTATTTAACAGAATTGGGAGGAGAGTTGAAAATGATGAGATATCTAACTCGCAGCATTCGGAAGGAAGCGAGGAGGATGAGCAGTACCAATGTCCACGCCAGGCTTGGTGGCCGCAGAGTTCAGGATAGACTTGGGCGAAGGTACTCCCCAAGTGAAAGCCCTTCAAGCGGAAACTCGGAGGATAGTCGGCGCAAGCACCGAAAGAGGGAAAGCTCATCCTCTGGTAATTCCTCGGATGACGGGGACAGCCCGAGCCGGACACGGAAGTCCAGGAAGAACTATCGCGATCAAGAGGAGGAGGACATATCCCTCCCATGGCGCCGTCAAAAAGTGGATGCGTTCACTCGGCGCATCAGCGATTTCTCAGAAAACAAAAGAAGGCGCATGCCCGCCAACGTGAAAACTTATAATGGAACAGGTGATCCGGATGATCACCTAAAAATTTTCGAATCAGCCGCTACAATCAAAATTGTACAACCCGTGTGGTGCCACATGTTCAATTCCACAATGGTTGGAAATGCGCGAAATTATTAGCAAGCTTCCGCGAAGCATCAATGGCTTCGACGAGCTGCGGAAAGCATTCCGCCTGAACTTCACTCAAAGGGAGAAGTGCGCTAAAAACCCTATCAAACTCGCCAGGGTAAAACAGCGCCAGGGGGAATCCACAAGCGCTTATGTAGAGCGCTTCAAAGATGAGTGCATACAGGTTAAGGCGTGCCCGGAAGTGTTGAAGATCTCAGGGTTCATGAATGGGATCAATAACCCAGAACTCATCAAAAGGTTGAACGACAAGATCCCCCAAACCTTTGATGAACTCATGAAGCGCACAAGGTCCTTCATCCAAGGGGAAGCCGCCGCGGCGGATAGCAAGAAAGGTTACTCCAACTACAGGTCACAGGAACATCCTCGGAGAAAATCCGCTGACCAGAGTAGTAAACGTAACAGGAGTTACCGCAGCCAAGGGAGTGGACGAGATAACGACAAGTATACCCCACTCACAAAGACTCTAAACGAGATATTCGCAACGGAAGGCGCGAATTTTCCAAGACCCCCATCTATGCGCACTCCAGAAGATCAGCGCGTGGGGAATGGATATTGTGACTATCATGCACAGAAAGGCCACACCACCAATGAATGCGTCCAGCTGCGCCAACTTATTAATAAATTAGTTAAAGAAGGCAGATTGGACCATTTGTTCAAGAACATCAAGGAGGGAAAATATAGGCAGAAGACTGGAAACAAGAAAGAGGCACCCAAAGACAAGGCTGACACAATCTACATGATACAATCATGGCAGTGAGTAACAGCGAAAAGTCAGCCAGAAATTTTCCCGTGGAAGTGAAATCTCCTTCCCCACCTTGACTGTGGACAACGCAGTGGTGGAGCCGCTCACCATTGAAATTAATGCGGGGGGTCACGATATCCACCGCATGTATATCGATGGAGGAGCATCTGCATATATCATGTACGAACATTGTTTCAAACGATTGCGACTGAGAATCATGCAATCAGTTAAGCCCGGCCATGACAACGCTGACTGGTTTTACCGGGGAAAAGATATGGCATATGGGGCAGATACGCCTACTAGTCAGTGTGGGCGATAAAGGACACTCAGCGACGTCCTGGATGAATTTTATGATGATTAAATCCCCTTCGCCATACAATGGCATTATCGGAAGACCAAGGATATCAGCCATACGCGCAGTACCGTCTACGGCGCATTGGATGCTCAAATTCCCAGTGGAAGGTGGCATTGTTACTCTCTACAACGCCACTGTACCACATAGAGAATGTAACACGATTACATGCGAGACAGAGCCCATTCCAGAACAGCGCGCAACCAAAATTCCAAACCTGAAGGTTGCAATTCATCGACTACCCGAACGGAAGTGTCGATCGGAGGTTCGCTGTCAGATAACGGCAAGGCAGCTGTGTGCGCACTCTTGCAAAAGAACCTGGATATCTTTGCATGGGAGCCAAAACACATGACTGGGGTACTGCGCTCAATCACAGAACACAAGCTGAGAATCCGACAAGGATACTCACCGATACGCCAGAAGAAGCGCGGCCAAGCTCCGGAGCGTGCGCAAGCTATCCTGGCAGAGGTACACAAACTTGTCAAGGCAGGTATTATGCGGGAAGTCTACTATCACGAATGACTTTCCAACCCAGTCATGGTGAAGAAGAGTGACGGTAGCTGGCGGATGTGTGTGGACTTCACAGATCTCAACAAGGCATGTCCACAAGACTGTTACCCACTACCGGAGATAGACTGGAAGGTAGAGTCTTTATGTGGTTACCCACTCAAATGCTTCCTAGACGCATACAAAGGATACCACCAAATCTAGATGGCCAAGGAAGATGAGGAAAAAACGGTCTTTCATACAAGCCAAGGGGTCTACTGCTATACTAAAATGCCCTTTGGCTTGAAGAACGCAGGTGCCACCTACCAACGGTTAGTAGATAATGCATTCGAAAAACAGGTGGGCCGCAATCTAAAGGTTTACGTTGACGACTTGGTCATAAAGAGCCATACTGAAGAAGAATTGGTGCGCGACATCGAGGAAACATTTAGGACTCTCAAAGAGATCAACATGAAGCTAAATCCTAAGAAATGCACTTTTGGCGCTACAGAAGGTATGTTTCTCGGATACCTGATAGAACCTGATGGCATTAAACCATGCCCAGAAAAAACCAAGGCCGTCATCGAACTTCCTTCACCACGCACATTGAAGGAAGTCCAATCTCTCAATGGAAAGTTGGCCGGCCTAAACAGATTCTTGTCTAAGTCAGCAGACCAATCATTACCCCTCTTCAAAACACTCAAGAAGTGTATAAAGAAGGGAGATTTTCGCTGGACCACGGAGGCAGAAGAAGCCTTTACACAGCTCAAACAACACCTGACAGAGCTCCCTACACTAGTCGCACCCCGACTAGGGGAAGAACTGATTATGTACTTATCAGCGACACATGGAGCAGTTAGCGCAGTGCTGCTGACGGACAGGGACTCAGTGCAAACACCTATCGATTTTGTAAGCAAAGCACTCAAGAAAACGGAGATCAATTACAGTGCAATGGAGAAGTTGGTCCTGGCCTTAGTGTTCGTCGCCAAGCGACTGCGCAGGTACTTCCAGGCGCACCCAATAGCAGTAATCACAGATCAACCAATCAAGCAAATCATCTCCAAACCTGACGCATCAGGACAACTGCAGAAGTGGAACGTGTTGCTTGGTGAACATAACATCTCCTATAGACCACGCACTGCAGTGAAGGGACAGATACTAGCAGATTTCATCATCGAAAAGCCAGAAACTGATGATGCACCCACACCAAGCAAAAAGGAACTACAAGATCCATGGATCTTGTTCACTGGTGGATCTTCATGCGTAGATGGGTCAGGAGCAGGCCTTATCCTCACAAGCCCGGAGGGAATGGAGTTCACTTACGCGCTGCGTTTCGAGTTCACAGCGACAAACAACGAGGCAGAGTACGAAGCCTTGATCGCCGGACTACGCATAGCAGCTCGGATGGGTGTACACAACCTGGAAGCAAATGTGGATTCTTGGCTAGTAGCCAACCATGTGTTGGGCGAGTACATAGCTAAAGAAGATAACATGATTCAATACCTCGACAAGATTAAGGCGCTAATCCAAGGTTTTGACAGGTTTACAATCAAACAGGTTCTGAGGGGAGACAACCGAAAGGCCGATGCACTGAGTAAAATTGCGTCCACCAGCTTCGCACACCTGTCAAAACAAGTGTTGGTGGAGACTCTGAAGAGCAAATCCATCTCGGAGATGGAAATATCAACGGTAATAGAAGAAGAAAGTCCTACGCGGATGACCCCAATAATGGAGTTCATAAGCAAGGGTGTATTGCCCCAAGAACAGACGGAAGCCCGAAGAATACGGCGCACAGCTCAGAGGTTCGAACTTAGAGACGGTGTGCTCTATCGACGCTCCTTCCTGCAACCATGGCTCCGCTGCGTCGGTCCCCTACAAGCAAATTATGTGCTCAAGGAAATACACGCTGGCTCATGAAGCATGCATTTAGGGCCACGATCTGTAGTGGCGCGTGCTTTAAGGTCTGGGTACTACTAGCCCACCATGCACCATGACACGCGAGAATTAATAAAAAAGTGCGGCGACTGTCAGGTTCATCGACCCATTCCGCGCCAACCACAACAGGAGCTAACGCCTATCACAGCACCATGGCCATTCTATAAGAGGGGTATTGACATTGCAGGTCCCTTTCCCATTGCAGCAGGAGGACTGAAGTTTCTAATAGTGGCAATAGACTATTTCACCAAGTGGATCGAAGCAAAAGCAGTGGTGACAATTACTGGAAATCAGGTCAAGCGCTTAGTTTGGGATAATATTGTATGCCGCTTCGGACTGCCTAGGGAAATCATCTCAGATAACGGGAAACAATTTTGTGACAATCCCTTCAAGGACTGGTGCGAGAAGTTGAACATCATGCAACACTTCGCGTCAGTTAAACATCCACAGTCCAATGGGTTAGTAGAGCGTGCAAATCGAAGCCTGGGTGAAGGAATCAAAGCACGTCTGGACAAACACAAAGGACGGTCACCTCAAGTATATGTAATCGTTAAAGTGTCGGTCACCTCAAGTATATGTAATCGTTAGAAAGCTCGTAGTCATAGTTATTTTATGTTAAGTAGTAGTTAGTTAAGTAATACTGTGGAGGACGGACGGGTCTTTACCCACTGTATGCCTGATCCACAGCCCGTTGTGTGGCGTTTTATTGTAAGACTATAAATACTCTCTACCTCCCAAGGTAGAGAGTTGGAGCTCATAATAAGATTTTTCTTTCTCTCACTAAAGTTCCCAAACCTCTAACTTTCTCTCTCTAAAACTCTTGTATGCCTAACTTTGTTTGTGGTTTGATGTGTATGTGAAATCCAATATGTTACAAATGGTATCAAGAGCCATGGTTAGATCATCTCTTACATATCTTTGGATTTCTAGTGGTTTTTAGGTGGTTTTGAGTTTGAGAAAGTTTAGTGGTTTTTGCATCATTTGGTTGATTTCTTGTGTTAAAGTTTGGATTTTGATTGTACTTTTGTGTTTAGGATCATCATAAGTGTTTAGGTTGTGATTCGGAAGGCTTGAATCATCGTGGTTGGGTTGTTTTTGGATTGAAAAGTGTGTTTTGGAAGTTTTTCAAGTTAGCGACTTGGCTCATGGTATAACTTTGTTGCTAGCGATTTGCTTCAGAAAAAATTAGCGAGTTGTAGTGTTGTTTGGTAGCGAGTTGATCCTAGCGACTTGCCTTTAGAGACAAGCCGACAAAAAGTATTGTTGGTGGATTCTCCACTACGGGTAGCGACTTGGTGAAGGTAGCGACTTGCTTTCAATTTTGATAGCGACTTGTTCTTTAAGTTTCTTAGCGACTTGGTGGTAGCGACTTGATCCTTAGCGAGTTGCTACTTAGCGACTTGATCTCATAGCGACTTGGTGCATAGCGACTTGCTGTCAAAATTCATAGCGATTTGGTAACTTAGCGACTTATCTTAGCAACTTAGTACTTAGCGACTTGGTTCAAGGATTTTAGCGACTTGGTTGATTTTTGTGTGTAGTACGGTTTTCTCTTGATTTAGTAAAATCTCGTGAAAGAATCTATTTCCCGGTTTAATCATTGAGTTATAAAATCCCGTGTAAACGTCAAACATGTCTACCAACGGATCTACAATCATCTCCACTGTTGCCGAGGATGTTCAAGCTGCTGGCTCAGATACTCGTCCACCTATGCTTGACAGAACTGACTACGACTCTTGGGCTCAAAGAATCAGATTGTACTGTCTTGGAAAGGAAAATGGGGTCAACATTCTCAAATCGATTGATGAAGGACCTTATCGGGTTGAGACTACAAGAGACATAATTGATACTGCTGCAGATGGAACTATGATTTTTGGATTGGATAGACCAAGACGTATATGATGAGCTCAGTGAGAAGGAGAAAAAGAGATTCGATGCTGATATCAGGGCTTCTAACATCGTACTTCAAGGTCTTCCAAAGGATATCTACAAGCTTATCAATCACAACACCGAAGCAAAAGCAGTGTGGGATAATGTCAAGATGCTTCTTTCTGGTTCTGAATTAACTATGGAAGGCAGAGAATCCCAACTCTATGATGAATTTGAGCACTTTAAGATGAAACCAGATGAGAGTGTCTATGAGTACTATGTAAGATTCCATAAGCTTGTGAATGACATGAGAAACATCAGAATGACTATGCCAAACATTCAGCTGAACTCAAAGTTTGTGAACAACATGAATCCCGAATGGCATAAGTTTGTCACCTCTGTGAAGCTAACCAAAGGATTGAAGAATACAAACTATGAGCAACTCTATGCCTTCCTTCTTCAGAATGAGAGACATGCTATGTTTGAAAAAAGGATTCTTGATCAGTTCAAAACTAACCAGGGAGAGACAAGCTCATCAAATGATTCAACTGCTTTCTACTCAAACATTGGAATTACCACCAAAGCATCTCAAGTTATACCCATGGGTAATGGCACTCACAAACTCATTCCCGATCCTATGTTCAAACAAGCTGATGCTGATGCACACGTGGGTAACTTCATTAATCAACTGGCTCTCCTGATTAGTCAAAACATGAACTCTCTCCCACACACCAACAATAACCTCATACACACATCTAATCCACACAATCAAGCCACTGTCAGAGATGGGAAAGTTATAGTACAACCAGTTCAAGAAAGGCAGTATGAACAAAGAAGAGGTGGAGTTGGTAGAGGCTATATGACAAATCAGAACAGGGGAAGGAATGGAAATCAGGGACAAGAAAAGCCGATCAAGTGTTACAACTGTGGAGGTGAGGGACACATTGCAAGGAACTGCACATCGCCAAAATGCCCTCGAATCAGAGTACTTCAGGGATAAGATGTTGCTTGTTCAAGCTCAGGATAATGGTGCAACTTTGGATGAAGAGGAGTTGATGTTTCTTGCTGAAGGGAATGCTAAGACATATGATGCAGATGTGGATGAGCAACCAATTCAGGAGATAGGCCACAATCATCAGAATGCCTTTCAAGTCGCTGATTGTGATGCATACGACTCTGACGTTGATGATGAACCTACTGCACAAACCATCTTCATGGCTAGCATTTCTCCAATGGTCTCTCCTAAAGTCTCTTCATCACCACAAGCTGGTCCATCCAAAGACAAACTCATTTCTGAGGTATTAAAACTATACGATGATGCTGATGTGCAAAAGATGCATGACAAAGTACAATCAACTGAAACTATTGAGTCAAATATTGAAAATATGGGTAATATCAATGTTGTCCCATATGATCAATATGTGAAACAAAGTGAAAGTGAAGTTGTACCAAGTGATGCATCTTCTGCAATCAACGATGACTATGTTTTTGATGAATACACTGGATGTGCCCCTGATGATTCTGTTATCTCTGAACTTAATGCCTATAAAGAACGAGTTGCCATTTATGAACAACGTGCTAAGTTTGAGCTAACTACTCGTGGCGAGGAGTTGGATAACCATATGCGTACAATTATTAGAAAAAGTAATTTTAGAGAAGAAGTGTTAAAACAAGAGTTAAACTCCTTACAAGAAAAGCTTTCTAAAAATGCTAAGCAAAAACAAGAACTTCAAGAAAATGTTAAAAGTGCTTAAGCAGGAATTTCATGCTAAGGAATCAAAACTTTTGAATGATTTTTCTAATCTAAAACTTTGAAAAACAAGCTTGAAAATAAGTTGTACGTACAAGGGAATACCATTCGGACTGCTCACATGGTCACTAAGCATAGAGTTTTAAGCGATAAGCATAGTGTTCCCATTATATATAAAACCAACCCTGAGTACATAAGTTAGCTAAGAAGCTCAAAATGTAATTTATGATGGCAATGAGATTCTTAAACCTAGACGAAACCTAGTTGCTTTGAGTGCACTGAGGAAGATAGAAAATTAGATGATGCATCTAGGGAGAAAATGAATAAAAGCTAGAAGATCCTGAATGCAAAAAGAATAACATCACGATCAAACCCCATGATTACAAGAAGGAAAATTGGATCTCCTTAAACAAATTTAAGCCTAAAACGTTGTTAACACCTGAACAAGTTTTTTGGAAAAAGGACTTAGATAAGCAAAAAGCTGAAAATCTTGTTGAAATAAACCCTCCCCTTAGGAAAATGCCTGCAGCGACTGCATTTAGTTCCTAGAACTATTGCCACTAAAAGCAAGACCTTAATCAGCAATATGTTATTCTTCAACTATTTGTCGATTTTGAGAAAACTTGTAAGAAAGGATCACACCCACTGGAATAAACTGAAGGGAAAGGGGTTTTGAGCAAACAAAAGAATGCTATCTAACTGAGGTCATGCCTTTCTTTAAACTACTAAAAGATCATTTTGAGAGTCTTAAAAAGGGGATAGATTCAGATATTAAAGGAATGGAAAAGGAATTTGATGCAATGATAGTTGAGGTTAGTGACTATGAGCGAGCATTAAAATATAATGAGATTGAGAGGAAGAACTTGCATACCTTGAATGAGAATCTTATTTCTGAATGTATTGCTCAAGATGTGTTTTACACTGCTACGAATTGCTCCATTAATGCTTCTCAATTTCATGAATTATCTGTTGCTCTGAAAGTCTCCCATGATCGTGTCATTGAGCTTGAAAAGATTAATTCGAAACTTAATGAGAAAATTGATCAGGATGATCACGATAATTTGGTAAAGCATCTTTCTAAACTAGAAGTTGAACATTTTGATTTACAACTAAAATATCAACATCTAAAAGAAAATGTTAAAACCTCAAATATCAAGACATCCTTGGATGTTCCTGAATTTGATGCAGTTTTTGAAATTAGCAGACGTGATGAACAGATTCGAGCTCATTGTAACACGATCAGAAAGTTGAAAGCCCAAATCTCTCAATTAAAGGGTGAAAAGAACAATGTGACTGGCTCCCAAATGCCTCCTCCTTTAGATTCTCATAATTCTCAAACGTTTCATCTTCAAAACTTAGTTAATGCATTACAAAAGGAAAACGAGAGTTTTCTAGAAGAAAATGAAAAGGTTAAACGACATTTCAATGAGTTATTTGATTCAATAAAGTCACTCGTAACAAAATAACGAAAAATAGCTTCTTTGCAAAAGGAAATTGAGAATCTGAAGAGCGAGGTAAAAGGGAAATGCCAATGACAAATGGAGAATGTTGGATCAAAGGTACTTGTTTGTAATAAATATGCTTTGTCTGTGAAATATGTTCCTCCTCATCTTAGGAACAATAAACTTGCAATTCAAACATATTTCTCGTCCCTCAAGGATTGTCTAGAATGTCTCCGTGAGATTGTTGAAGAGGATAAATTAGAGAAACCACTTGATAATGCAATTGGGCATGCATGCTTATATGCCAAACGATCTCAAGAAATTCTAGAATGCTTAATCACAATATGCCCTAAGTCCTTAGGTGAGAGAGTTAATCCTTTGATTCCGTGTTCTATGCCTAGTGCCAAGTATGAAATCCATTTAATGCCCAATGTTATGAATGTGAACTGTAGTAAATCTTTAAGTAGTTCAGATCTCAACACCTTTAGTGCTAAGAAAGAGAACTCTAGTGTGCCTTCTAGGAGTACAAATCCCAGCACTTCTGGTGTTAAGAAAGTGAATTTCAGTGTGCCTGCAAATAGCTCAAATCACAGTTTTAAGAAAGTGAACACTAATGTGCCTTCTAGGAGTTCAGATCCGTGCACATCTAGTTCATGAATGCAAAAATTAGATCAACCAACTAATGTTCCCATTCCATCTACAGGAGTAATCAGTGACATTAAAGCAAGCAGGTCAAAGTCTCAAGACAACACAAGGAATGATAGGACCTTGCAAGCTAAGAATATGCATTGGAAGAGAGTAGAAGACCAATCTAGGAACTTTAAGTTTGAGTTGAATAAAACGAATCATGTTGATTCTAGTATTAGCCATAGTCTTGTAATTAATTAAATTCATGTTTACTATTTGAAAACCTTGTAATGATGTTGCTTGAATTACATTTACTAATCATGAATGTGGTGTGAATGCTTTGTCTAATCTTGTCAAATGCCCCAGTTAAAATTGTTAATGCAAAAAATCATGCTAAGAAGGCTAAAAGGCAAAGGCGAAAGAAAGTTAGAAAGCAGTGGAAACCCACAGGAAGAACATTTAGTAAGATAGGTTATCAATGGATACCTTTTGGCCATAAAAAGTTAATCAGGCAACGCCCACTAGAAAATGGATGCCTATTGGTAGAACTATTCCCTTAAGAAGTGAACATACTTTGAATAGGTCAAATACGGACACTAGCTGCATCTATTCATAATGATTCCATTGCTTCTATTTCGATATGGATGTTTCTATTTCGATGTGGGTGTTCCAATCTCACTTAATAACCAAATGGAACCCATTCTTGCATGGGGATCCAAATTATCCAGTTATCCATTCTTGTCGTGTTCAACTGCGGTCGTTCAAATCGTTACGTGGTACTTGGACTCAGTACATGTTCCAAGCATATGACTGGAGACCGGTCGCTGCTCATGAACTTCGTGAGCAAATTCATCGGGACTGTTAGATTCGGGAACGACCATTTGGAGCAATTATGGGTTATGGTGATTATGTAGTTGGAAAAGTGTAATCTCCAGGGTATATTATGTGGAAGGTCTTGGTCATAATTTGTTCTCTGTTGGTCAATTCGTGATTCGATCTAGAGGTGGCTTTAGAAAACATACTTGCTTCGTTAGACAACTTGATGGTGTGGAATTATTAAGAGGTACTCGAGGTTCTAACCTATACACCATTTCTATCGAAGACATGATGAAGTCTTCTCCAATCTGCTTCTTGTCAAAGGCTTCTAAAACAAAGTCATGGTTATGGCATCGTCGTCTCAATCACTTGAACCTCGGCACCATTAATAACCTTTCGAAAGGATCTTGTCGGAGGCTTACAGTTAAAATATGAAAAATCTCATCTTTGTTCAGCTTGCCAATTGGGTAAAAGCACGAAATATGCCCACAAACCAAAACCACAAATTCAGTAATGGAAGTTCTTCATACCCTTCATATGGGTCTGTGTGGACCAATGAGAGTTCAAACGATAAATGGGAAGAAATACATTCTAGTAGTTGTTGATGAATACTCTCGATTTACTTGGGTAAAGTTTTTGAGGACAAAGGATGAAACTCGAGATGTCATCATCAAACTAATCAAACAGCGCTTCAGGGTTCGACTCAACAATACAGTCGAGAATTGTTCGACGAGACAATGGCACAAAGTTTGTCAACAAAGACTTAATTTAGTTTTATGAAAGTGTTGGAATCAGTCATCAAAGAAGTGTTCCACGAACTCCTCAACGAAGCGGTGTAGTTGAAAGATGAAATCGAACTCTTGTGGAAGCCGCAAGAACAATGCTTATTTATTCGAAAGTTCCAATGTTTCTATGGGCTGAAGCCATTGCCACTGCTTGCTACACTCAAAATCGTTCCCTTATACACACCTCTCATGGAAAAACTCCATATGAACTTGTTCATAGCGAAACTGATCTCTCCTACCTTCGTGTGTTTGGTGCTTTGTGCTATCCAACTAATGATGGTCAAGACTTAGGTAAACTAAGAGCAAAGGAGATATTGGAGTTTTTGTTCGTTATGCACCAAACAAGAAGGGTTAACGAATCTACAACAAGAGAACCCGAAATATCATGGAAACAATTCACGTTACGTTCAATGAGCTGACGGTCAAATGGCTCTGGACAATCCAGTTCAGGACCCGCACTTCAAATCAGTCCCATTGGTTCATCTCTTGTACCAAACTCATCTCCAGCAACTCCATATGTACCTCCATCAGAAGATGATTTAAAGAAATTGTTTGATCCAATGTTTGATGAACACTATGAACCGAATCTTTGATGAAATGTCAATTCCATCAATAGAGGCTGCTCTCCTATCTGTGAATGAAGTGAACCCTTCATCTCAATATCATTAAGTCAAGAAGCAGCTGCTGCTGATCACTCTGTCTCATCAACAAATCATCAATCATCGAATGTACATCATGGAAGTGTTTCTGGCATCAATGATGAAGTTAATCCCTTTGCTACTCCCGAAGATGCTCCATTTGAAAATATCTTTGCTCCTGAATCATCATCAGAACCATCTTCATCAGGGAGACATCAACTCTGCTACCGGTTCCACTTCAACAACAACCACCACATGAACACCTTAGAAAATGGACACATGATCACCCATTGGACAACATCATTGGAAACCCCTCTCGCCCGGTATCCACACGGAAACAACTTGCAACCGATGCCTTATGGTGCTTCTTCAACTCAGTACTCTCTAAGGTCGAACCAAAAGACATTAAAACCGCCATGAATGAAGACTGTTGGTTCAATGCCATGCAAGAAGAAATTCATGAGTTTGATCGACTTGATGTATGGGAATTAGTACGCTCCAGTTGTGCTATGATCATTACTCTAAAGTGGATCTTCAAAGTGAAACTTGATGAGCATGGTGATGTGTTGAAAAATAAGGCTAGGTTAGTCGCAAAAGGATACCGTCAAGAGGAGGTTATTGACTTTGAAGAATCATTTGCTCCAGTTGCTCGTATTGAGGAAATCAGAATCTTCTTGGCTAATCTTGCTAGTAAGAATATGGTTGTGTATCGGATGGATGTAAAACGGCCTTTCTTAATGGTGATTTGAAAGAGGTGGTTTACGTCAGCCAGCCGGAGGGTTTTGTGAATCCAGAGCATCCTACTCATGTCTATCGCTTGAAAAAGGCTCTTTACGGTTTAAAGCAAGCTCCTAGAGCATGGTATGATATGCTGTCAAAGTTTCTTCTATCTTCTGGATTCAGCAAAGGAGCAGTTGATCCGACATTGTTCACGAGGAAGTCAGGAAAACATTTAATTCACGTTCAAATTTATGTTGATGATATTATTTTTGCCTCGATGACCCCAATGAATGTGATCATTTTCAAATGAAATGGGTTCCAAATTTCAAATGTCAATGATGGGACAAATGTCATTTTCTTGGGATTACAAATTTCACAAAGTCCCGGAGGCATTTTTATAAATCAATCTAAATATGCAAATGAGATTTTAAAGAAATTTGGATTTGTATCATGTGACACCGTTGACACTCCCATGATTGAACGAACAAAGATGGATGAGGACCACTCAGGGATCATGGTAGATCAAACGAAATATCGAAGTATGATTGGATCCCGGATGTACCTCACAGCTAGCAGACCAGACATCTTGTTCGCTGTGTGCATGTGTGCTAGATATCGGCTAAGCCTACTAAAAGCACCTTGAAGCGTTAAGCGGGTCTTCGGTATCTCCAAGGAACCATCAACATGGGACTTTGGTACCCGAAGGACACGGTATGTCACTAACGGCCTATCAGATGCGATCATGCAGGATGTCAAGATACACGTCGAAGTACATCGGGGAGGTGCTCGGTTTTTGGGTGATAAGCTTGTGAGTTGGTCTTCAAAGAAGCAAATAAGTACTTCTATTTCCTCTACAGAGGCTGAATACATAGCCATGTCATCTTGTTGTGCTCAAATCCTTTGGATGAGATCCCAATTATCGGACTATGGCTTTGAATTCAACAAAATCCCTACTGTACTTTGTGATAATAAAAGTACCATTGCTCTCTCATGCAACAACGTTCAACACTCAAGAGCAAAGCACATCGACATCCGACATCATTTCATCGGGAGCAAGTGGAAAGCGGTGTGGTGGAACTTTATTTTGTGAAGTCGAGAATACGGTTAGCGACATCTTCACCAAAGCTCTTCCAGAGAGCGTTTTGAGTTTATTCTTCCACGACTTGGATTGAAAAGCCTGAAACACTCAAACGTCTTCAGGAGGAAGACGAGGAGTAAAGGTCTTTCCTTCATCTATACTTTGTATATATTTATCCAAAAAGCAAAATACAAAATTACAAAACCTTCAAAAAATCAAATAGAAAAATATAAAACTTTCAAAATCCATAAAAATGTGAAAAAATTTCGAAAAATCCTCAAAAATATTGTCATTTTGTCATGCTTTTCTCGATTCGATAATATCTACGGTCTTTGTTCTGTCATTCAAAGAATGACACGGGACTTTAGATGTTGTTCGAATTTAAAAAAATAAAAAAATAAATAAATAAATAAATAAAATTTTGGGAGAAAGAGAAACAATGGTTTACTGTCATTTCAGGCAGTAACCCGCTTTTCAAAGAAAGAACAGAGCCATGCTTTATCTCATGTTTCAATCCTAATGCTCTGATTCTAAAAACAAATGTTTGTCAATAACAAGACAAATGTTTAATTTCAAATGTTTTTCCTTCTAAATGATTCCTCTGAAAAATATTTGCAATCTTATGAAAACTCAATTGTTTTGAAAACACTTGGACTCTATTTTTGAAAATCAAAAGAACTTATCAAGTTTCATAACTTCAATTCATCAATCAACGACTTTCGTCATTGATTGAGGGGGAGAATGATTTTTCAATTAAATAAAAAGTGTTCTTTTCAAACAATTTGCACTTAAATGAGTAAGGTCTACTCTAAATGGTTTACAAAATGTTACACAATTGGTTCAGACCTTGGTTATTATTATGTTTTCAAAAGATATTTATGCATGTTCAATCAATGGAGTTTAAAGTCTCAAATCAGATCCTTATCAGTTAAAACATTTTCATAATCAAGTCACAATTCTCCTTAAAAGCCTTCAAAATCAATTTAAATCTATAGAGATCACAAATCTCAAATGATTTGATAATTGTGATCGGGGAGAATTTGTGATTTAAATTGGATTTAAACCGATAATTCGATAAATGGTTTCATAAGTGTTTAGCATGTTTGCCTCCCATAGTGACAAACGATTTCAATTTTTCATGCACATGTTGAGGGGGAGCATCTATTTTAAACCTCAAATTATTGAAACGTGACTGAATTGTCTCTAAGTACAGGTTCCCTCTAATATGTGCAAAATTCTTTCAAAATTCGAGGCACATATTGAGGGGGGGCAACTTTTTGAAAAACTCATCCTTCCTCAAAATGTTTTATCTAATCAAATTGGTTGGAAAGTGATGATCATGATTTTAGAAAATGTTAATCAAAAGATTGGACCTTTCACTCTTAATCTAATGATTTCAAAGATCTCTTGCCTCCATGTGCTAAACAATTTCTAAATCTTTATGCATATGTTGAGGGGGAGCATTTCTAAAATATCAAAACAATTAAGATACAAAATGCTTTGATTCTATATCACAAGTATCTTGATTGATTTTTCAAATGGTTTTCAATTGGTTACAATGGCAGATGAACGACACCAAAAAGACCGACCAACTTTACTTTATGTATGGTGATATAAGGATGATAAGGTTAGGTTGAGGTCCCATGATCCGCCAGAACCGGAGGGATCTACCCAGGGACAATCCACTAGATAGTGTAGAAGTCCTTAGGTATGATGAAAAAAGGAGAAAAGTGAGATATGGGAAGAGTGCGGACTGAGACTGAGCTAGTACTGGAATAAACCCAACAAGGTTCTAGTAATGAAGTCTCGGTAAGCACTGAAGGGGTTGAAGAATAAAAAAGAATTGAATGTGAAAAAGGGTGAAAAGAAATAGCCCTCCATTTATTCAACTTTAGAGCAGAAACCGGGTTCAATTCATATACTACGGGGGTACCAAGGTAACATCGATATTGAAGACAAGTCATCATGGACCCAGTGACGCACTGCACTTCAACTTTCCAAACCACTCAAGTTCCTCTTAAAAGGGCTTGTTTCATTCTCACGGGGAACCGACATAATCTATCGACTTTCTCTTAGAGACTGTTGATATTGAAGAAGGAGACCCTCTCCCTAGTCTCCGGCATAGGAACCAAATATGCACAATTGAGTATAGAGCCACGAGATCATCTTATAAATCTCTTTAGGACACTTTCAATGAAGACTCCCTGTTTCACATAATGTGGAAAGGGAGATTATATCTTATGAGTCCTACGCATTATCCTTGTGGTATTGCCAGAACATCTAAGTGATATGCTTTCATATTCACGATGAAGATGGAAAGCCTTCTGGAGCCATCATCAAACAAGCTCCTGGTAGGTGGCATGTGAGATCTATCCAATAGATCAATCATGTGACAACTGGACAGAAACAATGGAGAGATTCAATCTTTTGAATCAATCCTGGTTCAGGTTATGGATTGACGGATACCTATGAAAAACTGGTCGTTGTGCTTAAAAACTTTTTTCTTTAGCACATCGACTGTGTACTTATTTCTCAAAATAAAAGGTGTTTTTATTGATAATTGATTTTCATTAAAACCTTCGTTGTATTGCAAAACAATTTCTATTGAGCAATACACGATTGTTTTTCAAATCTCTTTTCATCAATCAGTGAATCTCGTTTCGCTGGTTCACTCACTCGTGTTGTCTTCTTTGAGACGTTCCGGTTTGAGAACAGCTAGAACAGCTGCGAAACCCCGTCAAGGAAATTCTTCGGAATTATACCTGATCACAGGCAGTACTTGTACTGATCAACGGGGAACCTTGGGCTGTGTACCTCAATTCATCGAAAGTGATCAAAGACACTTTCGTGCGCTTTATTGCTAACTGTCTTATGCAGGTACACCCCAATGTTTGCAGGTGATCAGAATGGAGCGGTCAATCCATAGCCGCATGCTCACACAACACATTCATATCTAAAGAAATCATGATTAGTGCATCAATGACTCTGATATTTTCACTCCATGCTTCTGCTACGCTGCTGCCAATATCATGAATCAATGAAAGCTTCCGCTACTCTGATAAGAATAAATCATGATCCAGAATGTGATCATGTCGGTCTAAAAGTCACAACATCACATAATACCAACACCACAATGGATGAGTTAGAGATTTAATGTTGCTGATGATCTCAAAGCTGGCTCACAACTCAGTATCACGTGGATCAGTTAAAGACCTCCACTCAGATTATCCAAAACATGCAAAAATGAAGAATCAAAGACTACGAGCTACAGAACAAGAATCCAAGAACAATCTCAATGTAATATCTTTTTGTTTTCTATGAAATTTAATGTATGTTTGAGGTGACCTCTCTTAGGGGGAGATTGTTAGGATTTGGAAAATCCAGTAGTTAAAGTGTCGTTCACCTCAAGTATATGTAATCGTTAGAAAGCTCGTAGTCGTAGTTATTTTATGTTAAGTAGTAGTTAGTTAAGTAACATCGTGGAGGACGGACGGGTCTTTACCCACTGTATGCCTGATCCACAGCCCGTTGTGTGGCGTTTTATTGTAAGACTATAAATACTCTCTACCTCCCAAGGTAGAGAGTTGGAGCTCATAATAAGATTTTTCTTTCTCTCACTAAAGTTCCTAAACCTCTAACTTTCTCTCTCTAAAAACTCTTGTGTACGCCAACTTTGTTTGTGGTTTGATGTGTATGTGAAATCCAATATGTTACACTATCTCTAGGAATGGCTACGACCCAGTGCACGGACACTCTTGCACTTTAATGAAGTGCCCAATAAATATCCGTGTATTTACATTTTGTTTTACTTAGTCAAATGTCTTATTTATTTTCTTTGATAAAACTTGCTAAGTATCAATAAATT